>CAUDMG010001741.1:170000-902500 GCA_958450375.1 Homarus gammarus | reverse complement strand
TAATACCAGCGACTGTTACTGGTGACGAAACGGATTTGTTATTGGTGACGAAATGGGGTGTATCCCTGGTACATATATTGTATAAACAACATTTATTCACTCAATGAAAATAAATACTAGAATACTTACTTAAACCCCTGTTATATATTTGAAACCATTTATATACATTTGCAATGGTACATATTATACAGGGTATATAATTCTATCCAATACATCAGTGTTTGTGAGCTACCGAAAGTTAACAAACAATGGCAGAACAACGAAAATCATGCTATGAATTATATTCATCATTTAACTACTCTAAATTCATGAATCCAGATATAAGATCATTACCACTCTTACTCCACAAGAAGGTTAACATGTCCAAGTATTACCTTTGATGAAATCCAGTCCAGAAAAAGAGAAATGGCGAGAATAATAGCAGACCGACCGATAAGTTCCTCCAATATCTCACAGCGCGTTTACTGTTTTGCCGACTGGCGGCCCAGTATTGCCAGGTCCACTCGGCCAAATTTCCCTAGCAGCGCCCTCAAAATTTTCCTTTTTGACATGAAATTTCCCTAGGCGTCTCTACCATTCCCATTAAAATATTGCAAACACTTTTTGTAGAGAATTATGGATACATCTAGTATATGAATGTCTAAACTATTAAAATTAGCGATAATTAAAGAGGAAATACTCACATTTTAATATTTGGGGTCTTTGGTCTTGTATATACTGTGGGGTACGGGATTTTTGGGTTCACACTCAGGATGGGATGGAGAAAGGGAACTCACGATGGAGAAAGGAAACTCACGATGTGCTCTCTGTATACATGTTGTATTGGATGTACAATGCAGCTTGGTGCTGGGAAGGCAGCATGGTTACATGCGTGATGTAGAGAGAGCTGGTTGGTGAGGATGCTCAGAGAAGGACAGCTTGTGGGTCGCCATGCTCGCCGGCGGGAGCGAGGGCCGCCAGGCAGCGGCGGAGGAGGAGGTGGTGTTGCTGGCTGGTTGGTGTGGGTAGAAAGAGGCAGGTCACCACGAGATCAGGTCTTAAATAGGCTGCGTTAGGGACCTGTATGGGTGAAGGGACGAGCACTTACTAACAGCGACAACGACATCACATTTCAGGGGACGTTAAAGACGTAAATATTACTTCACTCAGAGCATATCAACTACGTTACTGTAACACTTGCACAATCAACTATTAATTGGGTCAAATCACTTAAAGAAGGGCGAATTACAACACAGAGTGGAATGGCCTACCTGTATGGGTGAAGGGACAAGCACTTACTAACAGTTGAAATGCCCGCGGCACCGTCACTCAAAATAGGCCAGGGAGTCCACCTACTTCTATTTCGATGAATTAATTTACTGTACACTCTGACGTTGAAACTGAGACTATGAACTCCGTTTCATTCCCTTCTAATATCCTCACTAACAATGCTCTGGCTGAGCTATCAAAAGCAAAATTAAATTGATTACAAAGGGTTGGATGGCAACAGGGCCCAACATACAGCGTCTGCTACAAAATCCGTGGATTATATTCAAAGGAAACAGAGAAAACGGGGGACGTTTCCACTGGGGGACTCAGAAGGTTTTGTGGAAGTTTGAGCGTAATATGAATCCTTAAGGTTTTCAGGTTAGCCGTTATCACGATTATGACAACACGAGATAATGAGGTGTATTAAGTTCACACCGATGCATACAAGATATTTCCTTTGAAGTCTAGTTTCTGGATCACTTCCAACACTTCACATAGGTTTGATACATTTATCCCTTTTCCAAATCAATGTTCTTTTCATATTTCATCTGTTACCTGTGGTAACTATGTCCACTAAACGTTCACAGACGTATATAGAATGACCTTCAAACACGATCTAAAATTTAGCCCTTATAGTACACTAATCTGTACTGGTTGGACTCTCCCAACCACCTTATAGATACCGTGAGATCTCCTTAATGCTATGAGTACATACAATTAATATTACATACCTACAGTTGGGTACAATTCATCAAATAATTCCGTAACATTCATGAGGTGAGTTATTCTTTATCAATGTTTCCCCTTTTCTGAGATTCTACAAGCGCGGTGGATTTGAATGTTTTGTTGGTAATAGAGTATGAATTAAAGGGGGAATTTTAGGGATGACAATGATGTGCGCAGTACATGACAATTGTAACATCCTGAATTTTTTAACTTTCACTGAAAGCTTTCATGTTTCCCTAGGCATCTCTTACATTTTAAATCAGCATGTGTTCCTTGTTTTGTGGCATAATTCTTCCTTTTAGCTACAGTTACTTTTTGGGGTACGAGTTATTTGGGTTGACACTCAGGATGGGATGGAGAAAGGAAACTCACAATGTGCTCTCTGTATACATACTGTATTGGACGCACAGTGCAGCTTGGTGCTGGGAAGGCAGCATGGTTACACGCGTGATATAGATAGACCTGGTTGGTGAGGGTTTTCAGAGGAGGACAGGCTGCTTGCAGGGGGGGCATAGTCGCCGGCGGGAGCGAGGGCCCCCAGGCAGGAGTGGAGGATGAGGTGTTGCTTACTGGTTGGTGTAGGTAGAAAGGAGAGTGGTTGGTTGGTTGGTTGTACGGAGAGAATAGAGCATAGCTCTAAGAGTGGGAGAAGGATAAAGTACAAGGTAAAGTTCAGAAGTGGGAAGTAAAGGAGAAGGTTAACAGCAGGTGGGCTATCCACCTTGCGGAGACGGGTTTTTTTGTCTTCCGTAACTGTGCTGCATTAGAGGTTCAAGGTGTTAGGGAAGGCCGGTCTCAGCCAAGCTAAGCTAAGTTATTCTAAGTGTCCATGGGGCATATTATCTTAGGGTGGGGGTGGGGGGTCCCTCCAGGTCCTTGTGGCACTGTAGGGATGATCCTCATCTTTTTTTTTTTTTTGTGAACTATTTTGGTCTTTGTTTATTTGTGGGGTCCCTCCAGGTCCTTGTGTGTCTGGAGAGTTGTGCCCATCTTTTGGTTCATATTTGTTGTGTTTTTTATTGTTGTTTTGTTGTTATTTTGTATATAGAGGCTCTGGTTCTTCAATTTCATTTTTCCTGCTTCTAGGCCACCATCTATGTGATATATTGTTGTTTTCATCAATTAGTTTGTTAAGTATGGGATCCTGTTCTTGTTGGATTTTTTCCCATATTGCATTTGCTTGGGTGTGTATTCTGATGTTGAGTGGGTCTATGCCGTGTTCTGTGTGTATGTCTTGTACTGTTTGTGAGTATGGTGGTTGGTGTTTTGCCGCTCTTCTGAGGGCTGTATTTTGCACTGCTTGATATTTCAGCTGATTAGTTCTTGCAATTGTGTTCAGAGGTATCGGAGGGTATTCTAAGTGTGGCCTGATCAGTGCTTTATATAGGTGCAATTGCGTGTTGGTGTTCAATTGGCGGAATCTTCTAAGTTTTGTAAGTTGTGATCTTGCCATAGCTAATCTTTCATTGATGTGAGGGATTACTCCGCTTCTGGAGATCTTGAGTCCTAGTGTTTTTCCCATGGCAACATATGGTATTTGTTGATTGTTAATGATAATAGGGCATGGGTTCATTTTTGCGATGTGAATTATTTGGAGTTTTTGGACATTGGTTTTTATCTTCCATTTTCGTTCATAGTTGTTTATTAACTCTATTTCTCTGCATGTTCTAATGGCCATCATTTGTTTGGATTTTCCCGGGTACCTGATTATCTGTGTAACATCATCTGCATATGCTATATATTCTGATTGCCGTGGTTGCGGCATATCTGCCGTATATACAGTGAATAATGTTGGTGATATGTTGCTCCCTTGGGGAACTCCACTATATAGGTTGAAGGTTTGTCCTAGATGGTTGTCAATGATAAGTTTAGCCTTTCTGTTATCTAAGAAATTACACAGTAGTGCTGTGATGTTGGTAGGCATATCCAATTTGATTATTTTATACTTCATTCCTTCATGCCAGACTTTGTCAAACGCTTTTGAAACATCTCTTAAAATTATATTACATTGTTCTTTGTTGCTTGCAGCATTTGCGATTGATTCGTATATTAGTGCTATTGCTGTGTTGGTTCCTCGGTTTTTTCGAAAGCCGTGCTGTCTCGGATTATATTTATTTTCTTGGTCAAGAAAATTTCTGAGTCTGTGGTTAATTATTTTTTCCAATATTTTCCCGGCGGGAGCATGGGCCGCCAGGCAGGAGTGGAGGATGAGGTGTTGCTTGCTGGTTGGTGAAGGTAGAAAGGAGAGTGGTCACCACGAGGTCAGGTCTTATATAGCGGAGGTAGGCGTGGCTTAATAGTTGACCTCCGTCATGTAAGGCGGTGCTGGTTGACTTAGACCACAAGGCATACACTGGGGAATTCGCGGGGTCGGCTACTCAGCGACAAATAGCGTTTGTAAGGGAGGTATCCACTACAACTTTCCACACTGAGCCACTACTGCCAAGTGTTTCACTACCAGCATTAGGACCAAATTCTCTGGTGTTTTTCTCTGCTAATTCGATGCCTGTAGCTATATGACATGCTTTTTCAAAAGTTAAGTTAGCGGTGTGCATTAACTTATTTTGTATTTTTTCATAATTCAGACCTATCACAAACCAGTCTCTTAGAGCTCGGTTCAAGAACTGTCCAAAGTTATAGTGAATGGATACATTCTTGAAAGCTACTATATAATCACATACTGATTCATCTTGCCCTCTATATCTTGTGCCAAATTGTAACTTTCAGCAATCTCAAGTGAAGCAGGATCAAAATGTTGCTTCAGAATCTTGGTAATCTGAATCCGTGAGGAGTCTTTGGGTTTGTCTGGAGCAAGCAGATTGTCCAGAGTCGAATAAACATTAGCTCCTATCTCTGTCAAAAACATTAGTTTCCTTTTCTCTTCAAGGGCCTTCTTCTTCTGAGATCACCACCGTCGTCCATTAATTCATTTGCCCGGAAGAAGAAGTCCATTCTCTTACAATATGATGGGAAGTTCTCCTTGTCTGCATCATACTCCCCCACTCGGCCGATGTATCCACTGATGCCAGCCATGGTTGCTCTCTTCACTTAAATTCTCCAGGTTCAGAGTAGCCTTCCCTTCAGTGGTCACCATCCTCTCTTCAAGGACTTCACCAACACTTTGTGAATCCTATCCTCGTCGCCAGTGTAGTATCTTACGTTATTTAATGGGAGAATGACAAGCACATGGTCGGTCTGGCTGGGCGTTTGTTCTCTGTTCTTGGTTACAACTTGCCTAACACATTTCGTGTTTACACAAGCCTAAACACTTTCTGACTTTGGTAAGAAGTAACATAATATATAATATATATATTCAATAAAGGCAGCATATAAATATACACATATATAACAGAAGGATATATCATTGCTTGGAGCTGCTGCCTTGGACAGAGCCAATACAAGTGACCGACAGGCTGTTCATATTGTGGCAGCTACTGCAGCAGACCTCTTAAGGAACATTGGTGAGCTGCCCATCAGCCGTTCCACAATCAGGAGAGCCCGTATCCGATATCGCAGAGATCACACTACTTCTGTGAAGCAAACTGTCATATCCTCTGGAGCCAAGACTGGTATTGTGGTTCATTGGGATGGTAAGGTCCTTCCATCTCTAACAGGAGAGGAATCTGTTGAACGACTCTCAATACTGATCTCAGGGAAAGGTGTATCCTCTTCAGTAGGGAATGTCCAGTTATTGGGCGTACCACACTTTGTCATGATCGTGATAACGGCTAACCTGAAAACCTTAAGGATTCATATTACGCTCAAACGTCCACAAAACCTTCTGAGTCCCCCAGTGGAAACGTCCCCCGTTTTTTCTGTTTCCCCGCCTTTGTTTAGAGGGAACTTTGAATATAATCCACGGATTTAGTAGCAGACGCTGTATGTTGGGACCTGTTGCCATCCAACCCTTTGTAATCAATTTAATTTTGCTTTTGATAGCTGAGTCAGAGCATTGTTAGTGAAGATAATAGTAGGGAATGAAACTGAGTTCATAGTCTCAGTTTCAAAGTCAGAGTGTACAGTAAATTAATTCATCGGAATAGAAGTAGGTGGATTCCCTGGCCTGTTTTGAGTGAGGGCCCCGCTGGCATTTCTACCGTTAGTGAGTGCCCGTCCCTTCATCCATACAGGTATGCCATTCCACTCTGTGTTGTAATTCGCCCTTCTTTAAGTGATTTGACCCAATTAATAGTTGATTGTGCAAGTGTTACAGTAACGTAGTTGATATGCTCTGAGTGAAGTCATATTTACGTCTTTAACGTCCCCTGAAACGTGTTGTTGTTGTCACCGTTAGTGAGTGCCCGTCCCTTCATCCATACAGGTACCTAACGCAGCCTAGGCCGTGTCTGTAGCGTGGATGTTGTATCCACTATGTCTGGGGAGATGTCCGAGGTCCAGTAGGATCAGTTACCTTCGTGAGACCCGGCCGTCAGACACTTCAGACTACCTATAACCCCCATGGCTGGCTCGTCTGGCCCTAACGCTCGGCCTGCGAGGTGGCCCCGGATCACCAAGCCACACACCACTACCAGCCCCCATCATTGGTGGATGAGTGTCTAACTCAGTAGGGCTATTTGTGTGGTGGAATTAATCCACTGGGATCTCCAGAGTTCGTCGGAAAGTACTCCATGGTGGCTGGACCCCATGGCTGTTGCTTGAGTATCACTCCTGACGACTGAGTGTTGTAGTGGCAGTTGCCCTGGTCTTTATGGTGCTAAGTGACTATAAGAGTTGTGTGTTATTGAGTATGTCCACCCAGTAGTAGTGTGAGTATGTTGAGCCTGAGGGCCTAGTACTAGATTTCGTCTGTTGGTACAAATAAATTCTTTCTCATAATTTCATATTCATGTTTAAATAAATTTTGTATTTGTATAACTGTGACTATTATTTACCTACAGTATTTATCGTTATTTCTTCCCTATTGCTTGATACTATCATTACATCTACCCACGAGCCTCCTCTCGTCACGCTACCAATGGTAATAAGTATGAGAGTAAAAGGAATTGTTACTGGCACACAGAGGCCCTCATAAATGGTGGCAGCTATGGTGATGTAATGAACATAGTATCGAGTTGGGAGGAATGACTATGATACTGTAGTTTTTAACTGAGTTATAACCATTTCTCTGTACGGGTATTTAATAACCATTCCACTGTAACTAATGAGTATTTCAGATTGCTAATGATTTTGTTCCATAGTTTTCCGAGGTACAGATTTTTGTGGTGGTTTGCAGAGAAAGGGAAATAAGTTCAAAGAAATACCTTGGAGTTAGGTTAGAGAAAAGTCTTGTTTAAAGTAAAAGGAAACCTGCAACAATAACTTGAGGGTAGAGTGTGAATAAGGTTCATTGATATTTGAAGAATTTTGATGTGTAACAATCTGCCCAAATTTTTTTTCCATTGTTAACTCGGTATTACTTACAGACAGTGAATACATGTTTGGGCCGTGGCACTAGTTGTGAAATGTTTCCTCGTGGGAGTGCCCAGTGTTTTCATTCTGAGTTGCTAACAGAAGCATTGCACTATATGCAAAGGTTAAGTGGATGCTAATTCTGTACTTGCAATATTCTTTAGTTTATGTGTTAGGTAGGATATATATTCCATTTACTTAATATCTCGGGGCATTTTACAGTTCCTCATATTAATATTTCTATGTATATGCTATAATTATAAAGTTTATTTTAATCAGGTGTTAACGGTTCATTATTTGGTGAAACGTATGTTAGGTGAACTCTAATGCCAGTATACTTTCAGAATACAGTATTATAAATGTGAGGACCTTATGGTGATACGGTATATAGAAAGTGTTATGCAAGTGGATGGACCCAGAATTGTGAGTACAGAAATTCGTGAAGTGTTCACGCAGTGTTGCACCATACTGAGTGTGTGAATGGCAAAGTGTCTCAGTGTATTTTTCATGCAATAATATTATCTTTTGGGAGATTAATAATCTGAACAGTATTTTGAATAGTTGATGCATGGAGTGTTTAGTCGTATTGCAGAAAATTAGTACCAGTCCTTGGGTCTTGAGTGAGCACTGTGCATGTATTGTATTTACAGTGGGGTATACCTGTAGTATTGATTTGTTGTAAAACAATGGCAGATGCTAACGCAAATCAGGGGACCATGACGGCCAAAGCCGCTGTTGATTTAGCAACAGAAGTCCAAGCTCTTCGGGCTAAACTCGCTGAGTCTATGGATACAATAAGGAGACAACAAGCTTTGCTTGATGAACGGAGGGAAGAACCGGCTGTACCTACTCTCCCTGTCGTGGTTCCACTTTTGCCCCCTCCTAACGATATGCCTAGCCGACCTCCTGGCCCCCATTACCGCCAATACATTCCGAGGCTGCCCTTTGACGACCTCGTTGGTCTTAACGCAGACACCATCTTAACTAAATTCTGTAAGAGAGTAGAGTATAACGCAGTTAGCTCAAGGGATAGATGGTATGTAGCTACCGACCGCATGGACCAGCAAGTTGAAGCCATGGTCCAAGTAGAACTTGGTACCGATGAGGAAGATTGGGATAAACTTAAAGTAACCTTGCGGAAATTGTTTGCGAAACAAATCCCTCTGGAAGATGCCTGGGAGGAATTTGCGCGGTTAGAGTACAATTTGGAAGATGATCCCCGGCGCTTCATGGGCCAAATTAAATCAACTCTCACAACCATTTTCCGCCGGTATGGGCCCATGGAAGGTAAAGAACAAACGTTGAAAGATAAATTATACGAACCACTGCCAAAACAGTTGAAAGAGGAGTTGAAGTTTTACTATTCCCCTTGTTGTCCAGTAGACACGATGGCCGAACGATTGGAGAGACTCCGACACAGCTATCTGAAAGGTAACAGAACTGGGTATCCTGGTATCCGGCCAGTTCACAAGCATGCAAACCAAAAACTTCCAGTAAAGAATGAAAGAGCCAGTAGGGCAGAATGTAACGTAACAGGAGGAGCTTGGGGTACCAGTAGTCAGCGAGATCAACACGCTGTAGCCTTATTTGAAAATCCTCGTAAAAAGTTAGTTGGAAGGCGACAGGGACCTTACTGTCCATATTGCCGAACACCGAGTCATGATACTTCTACTTGCCCCTTAAATCCACCCCCACGTTCATGTTGGGATTGCTTAGAAGTAGGATGTCGGAGAAACAGTCAACGCTGCCCCGGACGCTCAAGTCGTCGGCATTATCCAAAATATTGACATAAGCGGTTTCCTTCCAATATGTCTCCTTGCATATGGTTTACTGTAAATGAACGTGTCTGTCTTGCTTTAATAGATACAGGTAGTGAATCCACCTTAATTAAGGAGAGTCTAGTAAAAACTTTGAATTTGCAACCCATCAAACCTTGTAAAGATAGATACCAGGGTGTTACGGGAGATGAGTTAAAAATTAAAGGTAAAGTAGTCATAACAGTACAAGTAACACCACAGTTGAAAGTCAGACACCATGCCATTGTGGTGGATGATAAATACTTTAATGCAGACTTGCTATTCGGAGCAGATCTCCTTGGTAGATTTAGAGTAACCTGGGAACGTAAAAGGAAACTTTTCATTTGGGCAGGCCAGTCACATGAATATGGGAGAGTGGTGACGAGTGAGCACATACAAGGAATCAAATGCGTCAATAGATTGTCGTTAAAGCCCGATGTACCTTGTCCACCACAGTTGAAGAGTCTCCATATTGATAGGAAGACTATTGTACGAGGCCACCATGCACCGATCTTATCCATCAAGGTGAAAGTAGAGATAGGTCAAATTCTGAGCGTACGATTCACGCATAAAAGTTTCAACCAACAACCAGAGATATGTGTCAGAGTACAGCCAGATTCACGCATATATTTGCCAGTAAGTAATTGTACCGATAAATTAGTGTATTTGAGAGTTGGCACTGTCATTGGCGAATATGAGTTAATCCCGGAGGAGATAATCTCATATGTTGACACTAAAGGAAATCACTTGGGACATATTCAACAGGTCTATGACAAATTGTGTAAAGTAAAGTCTTCAACTGAATTAGCCCTTTGTGCACCTCATCACCTAGCCATTCAAACAGAAGGGGAGAGGAGATCCTCAAACCAATTAAAAATATATGTAGGTGATGATCAGAGAGTACCATCCTTTGACTGTGTAATTTGTGCCGGAATTCCCAATGGTACAGTTAAGAAGGTAAGACATGTCCAAGAGATTTCCAACAGTATGATACCGGAATGTGACGAAGTAAAAGGCGGAACCACTTGACAAGAGAAGTTGAACGAGTTAATTAGAAACCAACCGTGGAACCATCTAGACTGAGAAATGCGTAAACATTTGCGGAAAGTAATTCTAGCTCATGATTCCTTGTTTGTTTTAGGACCACATGAAATAGGGTCAATTGCTGGTATACCCGCTAACATTCAGCTCGCCAACCACAATCCTGTCCGAGGACCACAGTATAGACACCCCGAGAAAGCAAAAGAGATAATTAAAGAAATGATAACAGATATGAGGGATCGTAATATCATTGAACCATCGACTGCCGCCTGGTTATCCCCCATTGTTCTGGTAACAAAACCCAACGGTTCAAAGCGTATGTGCTTAGATTTTCGAGCGGTCAATAAGCATTTGAAGGTCGACATACAACCCTTGCCACGAATTGACGAATTAGTAGAGAAAGCTGCGGGAAATAAATATTATGCCACATTAGATTTGAAGGATGCGTATTATCAGGTCATCCTTAACGACAGCAGCCGAGATCTAACTACTTTTGGCGATGGGTACAATCTATGGAGGTTCACACGCCTTCCGTTTGGGCTCTCAGCTAGTCCTGCCGTTTTCACTCGAGAAGTAAACCGAGTATTAGCTCCATTAGCAGTTGAAGACTGGGTACGAAACTATCTTGATGATGTAATAGTGTGGGCTCCTGACTTCCCCACCTTATGCAAAGACTCACCAGAGTATTTGAGAGATTTGAAGAGATGGGTATTAACCTAAATTTGTCTAAGTGTCAATTTGGCCATAAACAAGTTAAATTCTTAGGATATGTAGTTTCAGAGAGAGGCATTGAGCCTGACCCAGAAAATGTCCAAGCTCTGACTGAGTGTAAACCCCCAACTAATGTTAAACAAGTCCGCCAATTTTTGGGTATGTGTGGATTTTACCGTAAACATGTTCCCGAGTTTGCCAAAGTAGCTTACCCCCTCACTGAGTTAACGAAACAGACTGTTGATTTTGCATGGTCCAGTGAGTGTCAAGAAGCATTTCAGAAGTTAAAGCAAGCACTAGCTTCATACCCAGTTCTTGTCAAGGCAGATATTTATAAACCGTTCGAACTGCATAGTGATGCCAGCAATTTCTGTGTAGGCGCTTCCCTTAATCAGGTACAAGAAGATGGCTCTTTGCGACCAGTGGGTTATTTTTCTAGAAAGTTAAAGCCGGCAGAAACTCGTTATTCCACCACCGATAAAGAAGCGTTAGGCATTGTATTAGCGTGCAGGTTCTTCCATCATTTTCTTTGGGGTACGCAGTTTACAATTAAGACAGATCACCAACCTCTAACCTCCGTCTTTAGAAAGAAAACCAAAAGTCAGCGAATGAACCGTTGGATCTTATAAATGAGAGATTATGCTTATAACATTGAATACAAACCCGGTAGAGCTAATGTAGTGGCTGATGCATTAAGTAGACCAGTCAGAACCTTGAGAAAAGTAATGCAAGACCATGTTGCCGCTCAATTTCCCACACTCGAAGGTTTCATACAGGCAGACTTTGGTAAAGAACAACAAAAAGAACCAAGGTGGCAAGAGTTAAAACAGTATTTAGCAGGAGGTAAAATTCCACAACATAAGTACCCAAAGGCCACCGTTGATAGTTTTGAAATAATAAATGGAGTATTGTATCTAGTAAAAGAACAACTCGATAAAGCATTGAAGTATTGTCTAGTAATCCCTCAACATTTACATAAAGCCGCATTAGAGTTGGCGTATGACAATGCCACCTCAGGTCATTTAGGACGGTGGAAGACCATCACCCGAGTAGCAAATTTGTTTTATTGGCCTAACTACCGTAAAGATTGTGTTGATTATGTAGCATCATGCGAGATGTGTCAAAGGTTCATGGGAACTAAGGGGCTTACGCAACCTTGGCAAGAATTACCAGTAGTCAGCAAACCACTAGAACGAGTTTCGGTAGATTTGACTGACATGCATTCAGGGATCAGTGATTACCGATATGTGTTAACGATTATAGATCATTATTCAAGGTTTGTTAACTTCTTATCCATTGCGCACGAAGACCACGCAGGAAGTTACCCGTGAATTTGAGAAATTTGTTAATGTCTTCGGTAGTCCTAAAGTAGTGATTGCGGATAATGGAGGAGAATTTACTGCCGCACAGTTCAGGGAGCTCTGTCGATTAACTAACATTAAGGTGTATTTTACCTTGCCTTACCACCCCCGAGGTAACAGTATCACGGAGAGAATGCACCGAACTTTTAAGAACATTTTGTCAATAATGTGTGAAGATAACCTGCGTCGCTGGCCACGATTCTTGGGTCCGACCCAATATGCGTTGAACACTTCTGTTCACACAACGACTGAAGTGCAGCCATATGAGGGCCACTACTGCCACCATTTATGAGGGCCTGAGCTTCCACCATTTATGAGGGCCACTACTGCCACCATTTATGAGGGCCTGAGCTTCCACCATTTATGAGGGCCACTACTGCCACCATTTATGAGGGCCTGAGCTTCCACCATTTATGAGGGCCACTACTGCCACCATTTATGAGGGCCTGAGCTTCCACCATTTATGAGGGCCTCTGTGTGCCAGTAACAATTCCTTTTACTCTCATACTTATTACCATTGGTAGCGTGACGAGAGGAGGCTCGTGGGTAGATGTAATGATAGTATCAAGCAATAGGGAAGAAATAACGATAAATACTGTAGGTAAATAATAGTCACAGTTATACAAATACAAAATTTATTTAAACATGAATATGAAATTATGAGAAAGAATTTATTTGTACCAACAGACGAAATCTAGTACTAGGCCCTCAGGCTCAACATACTCACACCACTACTGGGTGGACATATTCAATAACACTTCCAACCCTACTGGGTGGACATACTCAATAACACACAACTCTTATAGTCACTTAGCACCATAAAGACCAGGGCAACTGCCACTACAACACTCAGTCGTCAGGAGTGATACTCAAGCAACAGCCATGGGGTCCAGCCACCATGGAGTACTTTCCGACGAACTCTGGAGATTCCAGTGGATTAATTCCACCACACAAATAGCCCTGCTGAGTTAGACACTCATCCACCAATGATGGGGGCTGGTAGTGGTGTGTGGCTTGGTGATCCGGGGCCACCTCGCAGGCCGAGCGTTAGGGCCAGACGAGCCAGCCATGGGGGCTATAGGTAGTCTGAAGTGTCTGACGGCCGGGTCTCACGAAGGTAACTGATCCTAGTGGACCTCGGACATCTCCCCAGACATAGTGGATACAACATCCACGCTACAGACACGGCCTAGGCTGCGTTAGGGACCTGTATGGATGAAGGGACGGGCACTCACTAACGGTGACAACAACAACACGTTTCAGGGGACGTTAAAGACGTAAATATGACTTCACTCAGAGCATATCAACTACGTTACTGTAACACTTGCACAATCAACTATTAATTGGGTCAAATCACTTAAAGAAGGGCGAATTACAACACAGAGTGGAATGGCATACCTGTATGGATGAAGGGACGGGCACTCACTAATGGTAGAATTGCCGCGGGGCCTAGGGACCTGCACCCTCAAAAAGTGTATTCGTCCTGCGGTCCCCCCTGTAACTGTTCACCTCCCTCCCAGGAGATTGTGAACACGAAAGGGGGTCGGAGCAAACCCTCCCCAGCCGAGTCTTTCCAGGAAAACCGTGATCGTGCGGGTCCACCTGGAAAGAGGGTTGCTATCCTCATCCTTCCCAAATAGGCACACTTAGCTCACGTCTTTCAGTGAGCAGTCACATACACTAGGAAGTAGGCTTCCCCATCGGGGCTCCGGGAGAGAAGCTCAGGAACCACTCTACGACCACCAGCCAGTGGGGAGTGCTGTAATTCCTTTGCTATTTACTCAAACGGAATAGGCAGGATCTAAAAAAAAAAAAAAAAAAAAAAAAAAAAAAAAAAAAAAAAAAAAACCACGGTTATGGAGCGCGTACGCCCTCCTAACCGCGATCCCCGCCTGAACCGCCATCCTGACGACCCGAACTACGACAGGCTCCGCACTGAGAAAGCAGACCAGTTACGTGCCTTCAATGAAGCCCTGAAAAGTAAGAACAACACCACCACCTCCAACAACACCACCACCTCCAACAACTCCACCACCACTGCTACCGCCACTGAGGACAACTGGACGAAGGTAGAAAACAAGAAACGCCGACGTGCTTTTTCGGGAAACGATTGCCGTCAAGCAGCCCCCAAGGCACCCATCACCACCACCAGCTCACCCTCAACGACACTGCCAAAATTCAGGATCACGAAAACGGACGCAAAAACAACGTATGCCGCCGTCACAGAGATGGAAAAGCAGAATCCACTGGCCAAGTTCTCAGTGCGGCCCAACCTAAAGGGGGAGATGATCGTTCACCCCAAAGACAAGGACTCCGCCACCACCCTCGACACTTACCTGCAGAACACCACCACCGTCACTTCAACCAAGCTAGACCCCGCCCAGAAACTGATGAAGTCGGTAGTCCTCCGATACCCAAAGGATCTACCTCTCGAACCCCTGGAGAACCACCCGAAGATTTTAAAAGCCGAGAGATGCTCTCCCATGTCCGACAAGACGGCCACCACGAATCAAGTGCTCATAGCGCACTACGGCTCACCCCCCAGCACCATAGACCTCAAAACCTGGGGGACCTACGAAGTGAGGCCCTTTGTCCCAGAGCCCCTGCGGTGCTTCAGATGCCAGAAATACGGGCACCATCAGACACGGTGCACGTACAAGGAGATCTGCGCAGTCTGCGCACAGAAGCACGGCACACACTCCTGCCTCACCAAGCTGAAAAATGGAGAAAAAATTGCCCCCAAGTGTGCCAACTGCGGGGGCAAACACCACGCCTGGAATCCTGGATGCTCCGAGAGAACAAAGAGGGTCCAGGCAAACCGACCAGCAGCAAGACCGGCACCCACCGCCTACACACCAGCCCCACCAAGTACCTTCGTGTGGGGAACCCAGAGGCCAAAACAACCAAGACAACCTCCTCAGCCAGTCAACACCCAAAGTGCAGCCCAGTTTCCTGGCCTCACCACGGCCACACCTCAGCCACCCAAGCAGCAGACAACCACGAGACAGACAAAAGAAGCACACACCAAGGCACCAGAAGGAATGATACACGTATCAGACCTAGCCAAGGTACTGACAACCTTCGCGGAGGGCCTAGCCGGACTACTGGGCCACAAGATCCAAGCAACACAGCTCCAAATACTCATGGGGAGCGTCCTCGGGCAAGTCGCCACAGCTCCAGCCACCTCAGTGGAGGAACCCACGCCGGTCCCCACACGAGTGACAGCCGAGGTACACTCCACACCGAAGAAGGCCACCAGAGAACCCAAGATACCGACAGCTCCCAGAAAGAAACTCGACGTCTCAACTCCCCTGAACCGAACCACGGCTCAGAAGACAAAAACCACAGAACACGAAGATATGGACCTGATCCAGCTGGAACCGGACTTGGACATCTCCATCGAGGACCACCAGAAATCCCCGATGAAACAGTGGTGGAAACCACCAGCACCCTGAACATCCTAACATGGAATGCTCAGGGCATTAAAAACAAGAAACACCTCCTACAAGAAGCAGCAGCCAAGGACAAGCTTGACATCATACTTCTACAAGAAACACTATTACAAGAACACCACTGTTTCAAATTCAGCGGTTACAAGACATACAGGAGGCATTTCACGCAGGCGTCAACAAGAGGATGCATGATCTTGGTCAAGTCAAGCATACCCTCCGCCGATGTCACGCAGCAATTTCCATGCGGCGAAAACATCGAGACACAGGCCGTCAAAGTAACCCTACAAGAACGGGAACTAACTGTTCACAACATCTACAAGAACCCAAGGGGCTCACTGGAGGTTACTCAATTATTTGCTTCGGCCGCTGACCACGCCACACTCATAGGAGGGGATTTCAATGCACATCATCCCTTCCTAAGCTCGGCAAGCCCCACAAATGAAGACGGCCTACACCTATACACCACCTTTCAAGATACACCCGAGATCTGCCTCCTGGACACCGGTGAGCCCACCCACACTAGGGGAGGAAGGCTAGATCTAACCTTCGTCTCCAGTGCACTACAGCCTTCGGCCTCCTGGCAGATACACCCCACGCTGACCAGCGACCACTTCGCCACCCTGACAACACTGAAGGTGAATAAACTCCCCACTCCACCCCCCCCGAGATGGAGATACAATACCCAAAGGCAGATTGGGGACTCTTCAAGAAACACCTAGCTAACTGGCGCGAAAAATCACAGCCGGCCGGCCCAGCACCCGTGGATGAGACAACCCTCCACCACCAATTGGTCGAGGCGTTTCACCAAGCGGCAGAAGAAGCCATCCCAAAAACAAAACCAACATCAAGACAGTACAATGACTACTGGTACTACTGTCCCAGGGTGAAAGAACTCAACCACAGAGTGAACATGGCCCGAAGAAACTACAGGAGACATCCCACGGCAACAAACAGACATCTCCTGCAAGTCATAGTCAAGGACACCAGGGAAGAGAAGGAAGAAATAAAACACGCAAGCTGGCTCAAGTGGTGCTCCGAACTCAACGAGCACACCTCCCTTGGCAAGATGTGGGCCCAGATCCGAAGGGCATCTGGGAAGGCAACACCACCACCACCAACCCATCCCAACCCAGAAGAGGAAGCCGAGAGACTTGCAAAACTGTTCGCTGACCGAGCAGCAACAAAAAACCTCCCGAGACAGGCGGAGGAGACACAACGGCGTCTGCGACAGGTCAGACTCCAGACGATCGAAGAGGCCTGCAACAGTGAAGATGACACTGACAGACCATTCAACCAGCAAGAACTCCAAAAGTCGCTAAAACGAAGTAAGGACACAGCTCCTGGGGCAGACAGGATAACCTACTCGATGCTCTTTCAGGCCGGTACAGCCGGACACGAGGCTCTGCTGCAAGCCATCAATGCTTCGTGGACAGCACAAAGACTCCCACCGGAATGGAAGAAGGCAGATATACAGCCCATTCCGAAGCCCAGAGAACCAGACAAGCCGAGGCCCATCTCCCTTCTCAGCTGCATAGCGAAGACGGGAGAAAGAATGGCTCTCAACCGACTAAAGTGGAAAGTAGGCAGCCCACACCCTCACATCTTTGCTTACACCGAGAACACCGGCACAGGCAACAACATCGCCGAGATACTCAGCACAGTGGACAACAAACCAGTCTGGTGGTCTTCCTCGACCTGGAGAAAGCCTTCGAACTAGCCAATCCATTGGCCATTACAACTACGCTCGCAAAAAAAGGCGTCAAAGGAAGGTTGCTGGGGTGGATCCAGAACTACCTCACACAGAGGGAAGCACGAGTACGCTTTCAGGGAACAACCTCAAGCTACAGGGTCCACGAAAACGGAACCCCACAAGGAGGCATCCTCAGTCCAATGCTGTTCAATGTCCTGATGGAAAACCTAGTCAAGCTTCCGTTCAGACAAACAGCCAAGCTCCTATGCTATGCAGACGACTTACAGCTCATAGTAAGAGGATCGAACAGACTAGCCAACACGCAACACGCACTCCAACTTATAGAAGAGGAGTGCAACAGACTTGGACTCAAGATAAATCCAGCCAAGTCGAAAGCGATGGCCATCTGCACTGACACACCAGACAAGATGCTCTCCATACAAAACACGCCGGTAGTCTGGACCAACGCCCACCAGTGTCTTAGAATCTGGTTCGACCAGAAACTCACCTTCAAGCCACAACTCAAGTATCTCAGGCACAGAACGAAGAGCAGACACAATATAATGAGGTCGCTCACCAGCAAATCCGCAGGAGCAAACCTTCATGTGCTCAAAGCCTACTACACGGCCGCCATCAGATCGCTGGTAGATTACAGTGCTCCAGCACTCATCGGACTGAGAGAAGACCAAATGGCTATGCTAGAAGTCATTCAAAACAATGCTCTCAGGACCATGCTCGGAGCACCCATGTGGACCAGAATTTGCAACCTGCAAATGGAAACCGAGCTACCACCCCTGGCAGTACGAGTCAAGCAGGTGACAGCCGGTCTCCTCGCCAAAATCTGTAGAGCAGACAAGCCCACAGCTGCCAAGATTCGAATCAGTGCCTCCCTCCACCTCGACCACAGAGTGCGAGGGGCCACCTGGTCGCACGAGGCAAGCGAGGTCATCCGACACCTGCAAGCAGAAACACTCGTCAAGAACAACCAAGACACACGAGACAATGGTTACGCTGTTCCTCCACCATGGAGCCCTCCACCAGCCACACTCAAATTCACCGACCTAGGTGATAGTAAGGCCAACCTCCAGAAGGAGGACCTCCAAAAAATAACTCTCAAAGCCATAGCCACCGAGACACCGGCTGATGCAGCATCATACTTCACAGACGGCTCGGTGGACCCAAAACATCATTGATCCGGAGCGGCCTTCTACACCCAAGGTCAGACCCTCCAATGGAGACTCTCCAATGACTGCTCCACCCTACAAACAGAACTGGTAGCAATCTCAAAGTCCCTACAACACGCTGCAACCCAACACAACAAGTCCATCATAATTCATACGGACTCGAAATCGGCCATGCAGGCGCTGCAACACAGTCAACCAAGAGACAACGTCCACATCATCACCTCGATCCTCGCACAGCTACAGGAATTCCAAAGCCAAAACCGACCAGTCGTCTTACACTGGATTCCCAGTCATGTAGGGATCGGAGGAAACGACGTGGCAGACGAAGCAGCCAAGGCAGCTACACGTTCCAGTAGCGTACACATCCAAGTTCCAGCAAGTGTGCAACAGATAAAGAATCACCTCAGAAAGACCAGCAAGCTCCACATCAAAAAGAGCTTCCTTCATGCACTCAACGCCGGGTCCCAATCAGCCAAATAGTACCTGGCGGCCACAAAAGGGGAACCACCTTTCGCTGACAGGAAAACCCCAAGACAAACCCAAGTCAGTCTTCATCGACTACGACTAGGGTACAAGTGCTCCTGGCAGATGATCGGCAATGACGTCATGGATTGCACCTACTGTCAGGAGCCAGCAGCCAACCCACTTGAGCATTATCTCCTCGACTGCGAGGTCACACAAAGCCTCCGCAACAAAATTCAAATCTCCCCAGAAACACACACAACACCAGCGGCCACTCTAACCCGAAAGGCCCATACAGACCACATTCACCACCTACTCCGGGTCATCACACGATACCCACCACCCAGATAGCTTAGTAAGCATCCTTTCCCAGCAAGTGCGGACCCCAGTTCGGGGGGCGCGCCACTCCGAAACTGACCACGTCCAAGAGTGGGGGTTGGTGGTAAGCGTCCACTGATCGGGGGTCTGCTCACACTTGCAACCTGCAGTATCCTTCCATCTGCAGGTGGGACCACCTCCATCCCAATCCGGTCTGGCTGCTCCTCGAGCTCCAGCCGGAACCACCAAACGGGCCGCCTATAGGCAAAGGCCCGTGTCGGACTACGGCCCGACAATCTCAACAACAACAACAACATCACTCAAAACAGGCCAGGGAGTCCACTACTTCTATTCCGATGAATTAATTTACTGTACACTCTGACGTCGGCGGCCAGGCAAGTCTTGGGGCCATGCCGCTTTCCACAGCTGCCACAGGAAGCACTAGGCGGAGGCGTGGAAGAACATGTGGCAACCTTCGCGTTGTTGGCCGCCTTCTTATCCTTCTTGTATTGTGAGATTGCTCTCACAGCAGGTGGGGCCCGTAAGGCAGAGGTGGCGGACTTGGTGGCCTCGTATGACCGACATTCAGTCACTACCACCTGGAGTGTGGAGGAAGCGTCCAGGGGGATGAGTCGCTGCATCAACTCTTCGTGCCTGACACCTGCCAAGATCCCGTGCTTGATCCAGGCTTCCTCACATTCCCGGCTGTGCGCCTTGCAGACGTCGATCTCCTCTGACAAACTCTTCAAGCGTACAAAAAAGTCGTCAAAGGATTCGTTCTCCGCCTGCTTGCAGCTGGTGAAGGCATGGCGACGCAAAGCCTCGTTGTTCCGACCCTTAACATGCTCCTGTAAAAGGTCGAGCACATCCGTCACTGAAGAGGTAGAATCAGGAGGCACTTGCAACGTGTGCTCCAAAACTCTCTGGGTCTCCAGCGACAAACACATCCGCAGTTGGATGAGCTGTTTGTTTGGAGGCATGCTGTCATGGTCCACCATCGTGGAGTAATCTGTCCAGCGCCGCCTCCACTCACGAAAAAGCTGAAACGTGACATCTGGTGAGAGGGCGGGTGGGGGTTGAACAGATGCCTTGGGAGCTGTTTGTTTGGAGGCAAGAGTACCTGGAGGACGCTGGTGTGGTGGAGGAGGGAGTGTACTGGCGCCTTGAAGGGTGCTACCTGCGAGTGAGGGGGGGGGGGTGGGTTAGCGCCAGGGTCGCCAATAGTGCCTCAAAACGCAACTTTTCCTCCTATCTTCGTGTCTCCTCCCTCTGAAGTTCCATCTCTCTACGTCGCTCGTGCCGGTCGTCCATCCACCTCAGAATTGTGGCAATGTCCGTCACTGGAGGTGGAGGATGAGAGCCTTCACCCGGTGGAGGGGAAGGTGGTGGGGAGTCGTGTCTCCCATCTTGACGTTGTCCCTTCTTACCTCCCATCTTTGTGTGTGCGTGGACTGCACTGTTTAATATATAAAGTGGTGCCTCAACAGCTCGAACCACATATATATGACATAAACAGGGCAGAAATCACGCATATGGTCCACTGTTCTGTCCGTGAGTGAGTGCGTGCGAGCGTGCGTGTGTGTGTCTGAGAGAGCGGAGCGTGGTCCAGCAAGACTGTCAGTGTCCCCCGGATGTCGCACGAGAAGGGAGTACGCCTGCGTGCTCCGTGGGTACCACAAAAAACAGGCCAATGCTCAACTCTCAGCTCTAGACACACACTAATACACTGACACTAGCACTGCCACCGTCACTAAAACGCACTGTGACGGCGCAACACTTCACATCGCAGCGAAACACAGCGCAACACAACACAACACACTATGAGTCGAGGCGCATCACCGGCAGACGTAACTGTCGGCATTGTTCACACACTTTGTAAGTCCACAGATCCTACTCACTGCGCCATGAAAGTTACTAGTGTGCCCTGAAGAATGCAGTGATGGCTAGGGAAACACTGTGTAACACTGAGTCCGTTTATTGTGGATGAGAGAAATACAAGTGGTGACTCGCCTGTGCCATGCACGGCTCACACAGTCAGACTAAGGCTGCCTTGCCATATGGCACCCTCGGGGCAATGTTGCCACATAACACGTGCAGTGTTGCCACGTGATTATATATATAAATGCTACTCGGCACAGTAGCTTATGTACAGGGTTGCTACTCTGCACAGTAGCTTATGTACAGGGTTGCTACTCGGCACAGTAGCTTATGTACAGGGTTGCTACTCTGCACAGTAGCTTATGTATAGGGTTGCTACTCGGCACAGTAGCTTATGTACAGGGTTGCTACTCGGCACAGTAGCTTAGATACATAACCTACAGGTACGACTGTTACTGTTGAGTTGTTCTCACTGACTTAAGCACTGTTCACCACTGTTCACCTCTGTTTAACACTGGTTCCGTTCCTTTCCTAAATGAAATTGTAACTTCTGGTGAGAACTTGTTGATATTCCGGTGGGGAGGAGGGTTCAGGGGAGGGGGTTGGTATGGGCCAACTTAACAGTTGACCTGGCTGCTCCGAGAGGAGCGCCAGGTACGTCTTGACCCTTCGGTGGTCAAGGAACTTTGTGTGATATTCCTGGGTGGGACTCCGCCCCGATGGGTTCGTTTTGGAAAGCCTGGCCCAGTACACCATGCTCGTTGAATGTCTAAAGCATTATACTCTCTCCAGATATTCATGTTTCAGCACCAGTTCCAGCTAACTATCAAGGAGAAGAAGCTGATTCAGACCATGTCCCTTTTTGTTGCTCTTGTGTTCGGTCCAATGTGGTTCAAAGCTCCTGAAGTGTTCGAAGTTCCAAGCAATGATATATCCTTCCTCAAACAACTTCATTACTATTGGGAGAAAATAGGTGAATCAGTTGGAATGGCAGCAACAAAGGCTTTCCAGCGGCATCTCTGGTATTTAAGTGAGGAGTCAGTAACTCTGGCTCTCTTCAGTGCTAGTGTTTCGTATGCTGAGAAAAGAGAAATTCTTGAGTCAATGAACGGAAAGAACGAGAAAAAGGAATGTCCAAAGAAGCTGAAAGTGACAGAAGAGGAAATTCCATCACTGGAGCTTAAAAACCTTGCATCCACAAATACTAACTGCTTCTTTCAAACCACGCTCCTGGATTCTGGATTCGTCTCCAAAGATCCAAGCCAATGGAATGACGATCCACAGTTCCTTCAGTCAAGGGAAATTTTACAAGAGTTGCAGGTGGTGAATGATGTGGCCAAAAGAGCGGTGAAGCTTATCCAGGACTACAACTCTTCAATTACGAAAAGCGAAGATCAAAAGCAGTACCTGCTTCAGGTGGTCACCACACATCGACGTCAGTATCCCAACATAAAGAAGGCTAATCTTCTGTGATGTATGTTTCACTTACATGTGTTCTTTATGTTAATCTCATATTTTGGATAAAATAAACACCAACAAATAAATGTAACAAATATATCACTTGTATCTGATGTCAGGAACAAGAATTATTTTATAGAGGGAGAAGACATTAGAGAAGTAGAATTTCCGGCCCACTTGTGCATACCCTAAATGAAGCTGTAATTACCTATAATTTCGCCTGAAAAAATTTTTCATGGAAAGGACGCAAATAAACATTGAGCACTAAAAATATAAAGAACTTTACTTTTTTGAACCACCCTAATATATATACTGAATACATATATATATACATATATATATATATATATATATATATATATATATATATATATATATATATATATATATATATATATATATATATATATATATGCTGATAACCACCAGGAAAGAAGAAAACACGAAGTTCCCAAGCGCTTTCGTGTAATTCACATCTTCAGGGGTGAGTACAGATGTGAATTACACGAAAGCGCTTGGGAACTTCGTGTTTTCTTCTTTCCTGGTGGTTATCAGCATATACCTAGATCACGCGCACCTACAGTGATTTACTTGCATATATATATATATATATATATATATATATATATATATATATATATATATATATATATATATATATATATATTTATATATTTATATATATATTAATGTCATGCAAATATGCAAAATTAATTGTCACGGCTGGTTTTTTTAATGTTCAGATATGGCAACCTTACTCACTATCCTCTAACTACCGTCCAATCAGTCTAACATCATTTGTAGGCAAATTACTGGAAGCAATCATTTCAAACTCTATTCGAAATCGCCTGGAGAAGCACAAGTTGATCAATGATTCCCAGCATGGCTTCACAAGCGGGCGATCATGTCTAACTAATCTATTAACATTCTTTTCATTAGTTTTCGAATCAGTGGCATTAATGTGATATTTTAAAATGGATTAGGGCGTGGTTACAGGACAGGACACAGCTAGTGAGCATTAACGGCACGAAATCCCATTGGAGCAACGTCACTAGTGGAGTTCCCCAAAGCTCAGAACTTGGACCATTATTATTTATGATATACATAAATGACATAGATATCGGCATAGACAGCAACATATGTAAATTTGCTGATGACACTAAAATAGGACATGTTATTAAATCTGATGAGGACTCCGCAAAACTATAGGAGGATCTAAACAAATTTTTCGAATGGTCTGAAATGGCAGATGAAATTCAATGTGGACAAATGTAAAGTACTTAGTATAGGAGATGTAAACAGGGAAACTAGATACCAGATGAACAACGATGTTATTGAGAAATCCGACTGCGAGAGAGATATAGGAGTAATGATAAGGAGGAATCTTAAGCCAAGTAAACAATGTGTTTTTGCTCGAAACAAGGCTAATAAAGTACTTGGGTTCATGCAAAGGAGCGTTAGTTATGTCACATGCCTGTAGCGCTCGGGAACTCGCATAGCGTGAGGCATATGTTCACGCCTACATTTCATACAAGCTATTAATAAATTGTTAATTGTACTTTTTATATTATTATTGTTCTTAGTTACTTAGGTTAATTGTATATTTATGTATGTAATTTATATGCATCATTGTCTTACTCTGTTAAGTCAACTCAAGAGTAATATTAATTAATTATATAAAATATCCAGCAAATGTCCTGAATCACGTGATATGAGACGCTCTCCTCCCCGCGTGGGCACACTTCCGCAGTCGCGAAAAACCGTGGCATAGGTTAGACGTGTCCATTCGTTCTCTAGCCTTGACCCTTGTCTAGTGCTTTATCCAGTCTTCTGCAATGCCCTAGGGGTATCAGGTATTAGTGACACGTTTAGTTAGGCCTAGGAAGGGATCCTGGTGGTAAGGTATCTCATGTTTGGTAGGGATAATCATTTTGTAGTGATTGTTGTATATATATATATATTTTGTATGTCTGTGTAATATAGTAATATTAAGTAATATTTGTTTGGTCTAACTCCCTACAGCATATTTTCGCCCTTCCGGCATCACTCTTATTTTATTATACACTTACTTATTCCCTTAAATTCATGTTTGCTAGTCATTACTCCCTTAGAACATAAATTGAATTAATTAATTATCTTCCCTTTTGTGATTCACATATTTCAACTGTTCTTACTTTTTCAAGTACATTTAGTTGAGTAGGTTTTTGGTGGGGATAATTATTGCCGTGTTCCTTATTTGTTCCTTTATTTGTTAATAACTGGGGTAGGATTCACTCCCCAAGTATAAAGGGAAGTGGGATCGCGACAAGTGGGGGCCTGTGTCCGGGAGCTAACCACCATTGTTGTGTCATATCAAGTGTTGTTACTCGCCAGGTGTTGTTTCATCGCTAAGTATTTTTGGATGCAAGTTGCTGTGTTCACAGTGTTCATTTATATTGCTCCTGTTATTGTTTAAGCTACTGGTGAGTTAACCCTTATCTTGTGTACCAGGTGTTTGGTTAATCCCTTGCTGTGTTTCACAGTTTATTGCATTTTGATATTATTAATTAGCTAGCTAGTTAGCTTAGCTGCCACGGTTACTTTTTTTTTCGCTACTCGATTTTGAGTTCAACATGTTTGACCTGGAAAGCTTTTTGGCTTTACCTTCAGCCGAAGTACTGAAGGGGCTTACTAAGGCAGAGTGGCAATCCCTCCCTGCTTATTATGAAGAAGAAGGCCGCTCTTCCATGAATAAGGCTAGGTTAGAAGAGGCTGTCCTCAACTACCTTATTGACAATGAAATCATAGCCCAAAACTCGGGAAATTCAGAGGAAATTGTTACACCAAGTAATTTGGCCTTACAAGTTGAACTCAAAAGACTCGAGGTGGAGCTGGAAACTCTCAAACAACGAGGTTTGGCTCAAGGTAGTAATACTTCAACATTCAGTGTAGACAAATGTCTCAACAGTGTTCCTAAATTTAATGAGGAAGAAACAGACAAATTCTTCTCTCTTTTTGAGAAAATTGCCCGACTTAACAAGTGGCCTGTTTCTCAATGGTCTCAACTTATTTATAGATCTTTCACTGGTAAGGCATTAGATGTGTTTTCTGCCCTCTCTGAGGATCAATGTCGAGACTATGCCCTTCTTAAGTCCGCGGTTTTGAGTGCTTATAAACTTGTTCCTGAAGCCTACCGGCAACAGTTCCGTAACTGCCGGAAGACTGACAAACAAACATTTGTGGAGTTCTTCAGGCAGAAACAGGTCCTTTGTCGGAGGTGGATTGAAAGTGAGTCTGCCCATGTAGAACATGACAAGCTTGTTGAACTAATCCTGCTAGAGGAGGTTAGAAAGTGTATCCCAGGCGACATTCGAGCACACTTGGATCAGAGAGGTATCTGTACCCTGGCTGATGCTGGTCCAGTGGCTGACCATTATTCCTTAACTAATAGAAATGTAAATTCCAGGTCTTATGCTCCCATGTCCCAGTCCTTCACTTCCTTCAAGCGGCCCACACCAACATCTACATCGGGGTCCCTGCCTCTTGTCATACCGACCCGACCCTCAGGTTCTGCATCATCTACCCCGGGTGAGCCCATGGTCCATGGGACAGGTGGATCCACTCCTACTGGTGAGAGAAACTCTAGTTGCAGGCAGTGTAAGAAGCCAGGACATGTCATCAGCGACTGTCTCAAGTTAAAGAAAAGAAATTCCTCTTACCAAGGATCCCCCGCTCTTTTGGTCAGGGTGGCCGATCCATCTGAGAAGTTATTGTAGCCCTGTGTCACTGCACTCAGTCAGACTGTTGCCCTGGATGCTTCCCCCTCTTCTATGATATCAACCTTTGAACAATTTTGTTCTCCTGGTTCCATAGCTTTGGATCAATTCAGTCAACCCATTTCTGTTAAGCTCTTGAGAGACACAGGCTCAGCCTTATCTCTAGTTACTAAAGAAGCTCCTCCATTCCTGGATTCATGCTATACTGGTAGCTGGGTGCTTGTGAACGGTTTGACCCGTGGGTCGCGTATTCCCCTTTGTCAAGTGTACCTGCCGTCATCCATAAAGTCAGGCTATGTCACGTTAGGAGTAGTAGATAGCTTACCTGTAGAAGGGGTCTCTCTATTGATAGGAAATGACCTCGATGGCGACATGATGTTCCCTAATGTTGTGATCTCATCTTGTCCCACTGCCGAGAATAATACTGTGCAGTTAGAAGTAGACTTTCCAGGGTTGTTCCCTGCGTGTGCTGTGACCCGTAGCATGAGCCGCAGTACAGAAGTAGAAGAGACTAGTGAAGTTGATGAAGTTTCCCTCCAGGACTGTGAGAAGTTCGAGGATAATCTTATCCAGCCGGACCATACTGATCTTGGTCTTAGTGAATTTTTTGAGGATTCCCCACAACCAGATAACCTCCAGAGTAGTTCTGATGGAGATAGGAACCCAGATGTCACTAGTTTTGGTTCCTCTCCCATCACTAGGAGTAAGTTTATTGAGCTACAAGCAGGGGATCCTGAGCTAGTAGGTTTTTTCAATAGGTCAGTTACTGAGACAGAAGCTGAGCAAGAATCAAATTGCTACTACACTAGGTCTGGTGTATTAATGCGGAAGTTCCGTCCCTCCTATTCTCCTGCCAATCACCCTTGGTTAGTTCATCATCAAGTTGTTATTCCGAAACCTTTGCGGCAGGACATACTTAGTATCGCTCATGATGGGGTGGGTGGTTATTTGGGAGTTAGGAACACTTATGCAAAAATTTTATCCCAGTTCTTTTGGCCTAGGATGAAGAAAGACGTCAGCTCTTACTGTCGCACTTGCCATGATTGTCAGGTTGCGGGGAAACCGAACCCCAGTGTTAAACCATTCCCTCTGCAGCCTATCCCAGTCATTGAAGAGCCCTTTAGTAAGGTGGTCATAGATTGTGTCGGTCCCTTACCTAAGACCCCTCGTGGTCATCAGTTCTTGCTAACCATTATTGATTGTGCAACCCGTTATCCTGAAGCCATTCCCTTGCGCCGCATCACAGCGAAGAATGTTATCAAAGCCTTAACCCACTTCTTCACTCAAGTAGGCCTTCCTACAGTGGTGCAGTCAGATCAGGGTTCCAATTTTACTTCCCGGTTGTTTAATCAGGTAATGCAAACCCTGGGAGTCCGGCAGTTGAGGTCTTCGGCGTATCACCCTCAGTCACAGGGGGTGGTAGAAAGGTTTCACCAGACACTTAAACTCATGTTGCGCACCTTCTGTCTGGAGACTGGGAAGGATTGGGACGAGGGAGTTGACCTGCTTTTGTTTGCTGTTCGAGACAGTAAACAAGAGTCGCTAGGATTCTCGCCCTTCCAGCTCGTCTATGGACATGAGGCACGAGGGCCTCTTAAGGTGTTAAAAGAGTGTTGGTTGAGTGATCAGAGCTCGACGCCCTTAGCTTCATATGTGGTCCAATTCAAGGAGAAGTTGCGTCTGGCTGTAGAACTTGCCCAGTCCAACTAAAGGTGTGCTCATGTGAAAATGAAACTGCATTTTGATGAGGCCCATCAGGCAAAACCTAGAGAATCCCAAGTGGGGGAGCAGGTGTTGGCCTTCCTGCCCTTACATGATCACCCTTTTAAATCCAAATACAGTGGTCCATATGAAGTACTAGGAAAACAGGGGTCCGTGAATTATGTGATTAGCACCCCTGAACGGCGTAAGAAAAAACGCCTTATCCATGTCAATCTTTTAAAGTCATATGTTCGTAACGAAACCCTGGGAAAAGCAGTTGCTTGTGTTGATCAATCCTTGCCAAATTGTATCATTGTGCCAGAGTGTAAGGATGATAAAGATCAGTGTTTTTCTGAAATAATGAATGGGTCTAGTGTAAAAGTTGAAAACTCGACTATCTTGGAGGACCCCAGTGCTAAGTTGTGTCATCTCTCTAGTGACCAAGCCAATAATATAAAGTCTCTATTACAGGAGTATCTTATTATAGTTGGTGATTACTGTTAGGTTCTGAATAATAAGTTCTATATACAGGAGAGAACACAAACACCTGTATAGTTTTGTAGGTTCGGTTTACTGGATAAGAGTATGTACACAAAGGAGAGCAGCACTCTCTCTTGACTAGGCTCCCGGTCAACTGCTATAGGCGACGTATGGCAAGTGATACATTAGCAGCTTCCATACGTCGCCAGGCACATTAATTAGGCATGTGGGATATGGTAATAACATTGCCACACGCTGCTAGCTACATAAATGGAGCACATACATAATATACATACATGACATATAATCCAGCATACATAATATACATACACCTCCCTCCCCCCTATACGCTCATAGCAAAGTCTTGAGCGGACCTTTTCTTTTGGATCCGTTCTGAGCGTCGAGGGACTTCATCACTGGGAAGGGTATGGGACTCAACACTGGTGGCGGGGCCAGCAGAAGGCATTGTTACGGGTCGGAGAAAACGGCGGTTCCTCCACCACACACGACCACTGGGTAACCGCACCTGGTAGTCCCGTGACCTGCCGAGACCCATGACTACGCCTACTTTGTCCCAACGTAGGGAGGTCGGGTCCTGAACACGGACCTGGGTGCCGACACTCAACCTGGGGAGAGAACGGGCGTGGTCATTGTAGCGGGCGACGACGTCCTGAACACGTTCGGCGGCTCGGCGATCACAATCCTCTGTCTTGGCCTGCCACTCCTTGGAGAAGGATTGAGGGTGAGCAGGGACACAAGAACGAAGGGGGCGTCCATACAAGACCTGGGCAGGGGAGCGTCCGGTGTAGTTAGGTGTGTTGCGGAGTTCAAGAAGACCCCTGTCGAAGGCCTCGCAGTCAATGTTCCCAGAAGGGGCCACCTTAAGGATGAGGTGCTTCAGGGATTTGACAGCAGCCTCAGCGTGGCCGTTGGACTGCGGGTAATGGGGCGATGACAACACATGCAGGACTCCCCATCGGTCAAGGAACACAGCAAAGTCCCGGCTTGTGAACTGAGGCCCTCCGTCGGTTCGCAGGCGTACAGGAACGCCCACGTCATGGAAGTAGTGGCGGAACTTGCTGATGGTGGCGGCAGACGTCGTGTCATTACCGCACTTGATGACAACCGGCCAACCAGAGAGACGGTCGACGATAACGAGGAAGGACTTTCCTGACACACAGAAAAAGACGGCCGACACAGACTCAAAGGGGCGGGTGGGGTTGTCGTCACTCATAAAGGATTCCTGCTGCTGGCTGGGTTGTAATACGCGGCGGGGCCTGCACACCTGGACAGCATTGGAGATGTCGGGGTCGATGCCAGGCCGGAACACAGTCTGTCTTGCACGCCGTTTGGTGGCCTCGGCTCCACAGTGACTGTCGTGGAGGCGAGCCAAGGCGTGGAGACTTGAAGCAGCAGGGACAACTACCGAAGGGGAGGTGTCACTGGCCAGAGGTAGGGGTAGGGCGGCAGCAGGGTAGTTGCTGCTCCCTTCGTGCACCCTGTTGGCGTGTTTTACCTCGAGAATCGGTGTTGGGAAGTCCTGGGAGATGATGGCCAACTCTTGGCAATGTCTGTAGGACAGCAAAGGAGTCGGGACGCCATTATGCACATCAATCCAGGCTTGACACGACCTGTTGCCAAAGGTGACGTGTGCATAGAGTGAACCTAGGGCCGGGGTCAACTGTGAACCATCTGCCATAAAGCGGAGATCCTTGGGGGGCGGTCCTAGATCACTTGGAGAGAGCCCCAAGCATTGCAAATGCTGGGGACCGATGACTGTAGCATCAGCGCCGGTGTCGGGCAACATCTGAAGGCGGGATGACACACCGCCGTAGGTCACGATGACGCTGATGTACTGGGGGACTTTGGTCCTGGGACGCGGGGGGGAGCACACATTCCTAATGTGGCTCGAGCGTTGTCAGGAGTCGTCATGCCTCTGATTGGAAGGCTGTGGGCGGCCCTCTCTGGTGGAGGGGGGCTGAAGCTTCCGCCGACGCGGTCCTTTGGGTATGTTGGAAGGGCAACACTTGTCATAGTGGCCCAGACGACCACACACATTGCACTGGACGCGTTTGGCTGGGCACCGTACTGTGAGTGACCAGTGGCCCTTACGGTCACAACTGTTGCAGGTAGACTGAGCAGCTGGACACACCTGTGTTCCGTGCTGCTTACCACAGTTGTTGCAAAATAAACCGGGCGTGGACGTGGTGGGCGAAGGCGTAGGAACAGACTTCTTGTCCTTCTTGTACCGGGACACAGCGCGTACAGCTGTAGGGGGAGCTCGGATGGCAGAGGTGGCACACCTGGCAGCCTCATAGGAGCGACATATCGTCAACACATCCTTAAGAGAAGAGGAAGAGTCGAGGGAGGTGAGGCGTTGGACAAGTTCCTCGTCCTTAACACCCATCAGGATCACCTGCTTCAACTGGGTCTCCTCGCACTGCTGGTGGTGGCCTGGACATATATCTACCTCTTCCGAGGCTCTCTTAAGACGCACGTAAAAGGCATCAAAAGACTCGCCCTCCAACTGTCTGCAGCTAAACAATTCCCTCCTGCGCAGAGCTTCATTCTGCTGTCCTTTGATGTGCCGTTGTAGAACGTCCAGTACCTCCTCTACAGACAGCGAAGAGGTTGGGGGTACCTGCAACGTATGTTCCAAGACACGCTGAATTTCCAAGGACAGGCACATACGCAGCTGGATGAGTTGTTTAGGCTGTGACAAACTCTGGAGATCCACCATTGTAGAATAATCAGTCCACCGTCGCCGCCATTCACGAAAAGTCTGGAAAGTCTCATCAGGCTTCAAGATGGGCGGCGTTTGAGCTGCTGCTTTAGGTGGGGCTGGGGGGCGTGAAGGAAGCATGGATGAGGTATCTGAACCAGTCAGTACCGAGGCAGTGTTAGAGCCAGGGGCTTGGTTAACAGTGAGGCGAGATATCAAGGCTTCAAACCGTTCACTGTCTTCCAATCTCCGTTGGTTGTCTCGTTCTGCCTCTGCTTGCCTTCTGTGCTCATCCGCCAAACGTCTGTGGGCTTCATCCTCGCGTTTCTCATCTCTCATAAACTTCAGTAAAGCAATTATCTCTGGAGACAACGCTGAATATTGAGGTGAGGGACTGCGCGATGTGGGGGCTGGAGCGTCGTGGCCGGCCTGGTCATCCATCTCTGCGGGGCTATCACCCGCCTGAGTCATCCAGACGCTGGGTCCACGGCTACGTAAGGCGTGAGACATAACTACTTCCTCTGTGTACTATGTCTTAAATCAGTGTTGACCGGTCAGCCCGTCGTATCAACAAGATTTCAGACAAAAAATTAATTAAATACACAGATAAGTAGGTTATATATATAAAATATATATAAGGAAGCCGCGCGGTCAGCGAGTGTTAGTACGTGTATGTGTGTGAGTGTGTCCCGGGCCGGCAAAGCGTCTCGCCCCAGCTGTGAGGGGGGGGTGGAGGCGGCTCTGTGAGGGGGAGGAGGGAGAGGCGCGGCGACTCCCAGTCAGTCTAGTTACCCTCAGGACGCGGTCAGAGACGGGTGCACTGAACTTTACTCCTTACAAATGCCCAGAACGTGCCGTATACCTTGGGAATCCTTTAGAACAAGGTCACACATGAATGGCACGAACACACAATGCACTAAACACTTCACAGAAAATCACTGACACTGCTCAAAGTTGCTAAATTCTTCGAGGAGAGGTGACGCGCGCGGGAGTTGACCCAAGGCTTGACCCAAGACGGGAGGGGACCCTAGCCGGCTTTCTACAAACTTTGCACTATCACTCGTAATTATCCAGTAAGACTACGCACTGCGCCATGTTAGGTTCTGAATAATAAGTTCTATATACAGGAGAGAACACAAACACCTGTATAGTTTTGTAGGTTCGGTTTACTGGATAAGAGTATGTACACAAAGGAGAGCAGCACTCTCTCTTGACTAGGCTCCCGGTCAACTGCTATAGGCGACGTATGGCAAGTGATACATTAGCAGCTTCCATACGTCGCCAGGCACATTAATTAGGCATGTGGGATATGGCAATAACATTGCCACACGCTGCTAGCTACATAAATGGAGCACATACATAATATACATACATGACATATAATCCAGCATACATAATATACATACAATTACCAACTCTTGTTCAGTGCTGGAGCATGACGCTGAGACCAGGGGAGCCAAGCCAATCCGACAGCGTCCCTACCGTCTTAATGCCTTCAAGCGGGAGTGTGTGCGAGCCGAGGTACAGCGTCTTCAAGAGCTTGGCCTCGTCGAACCCAGCATCAGTCCATGGGCATCCCCTGTTGTTCTAGTTCGAAAGCCGAATGGGTCAATGCGGGAGTGTGTGGATTATCTCAAGGTGAATGCTGTCACTGAACCCGATGGTTATCCCTTGCCACGCATCGACGACGTGATCGACGATCTTGGACAGGCAAGGTACGTGACCAAATTGGATCTCCTCCAGGGCTACTACCAGATAAGACTGACTGAACGCTCCAGGGCCATCTCTGCTTTTGTCACTCCTGAGGGGTTGTACCAATTCACAGTCCTTCCGTTTGGTATGCGGAACGCCCCTGCAACCTTTCAACGCCTCATGAATTTCATCACGTCTGGTCTGGAAGGTGTCCGCTGTTACCTAGACGACCTTATCGTCTTCAGCAGTTCCTGGGAAGATCACATGAGTCGTCTACAAGCCCTCTTCTCCGTACTGGCTGCAAGCAAGCTGACGGTGAACCTCGTCAAAACTGAGTTCGGCCATGCCCACGTCACTTTCTTGGGGCATGTGGTCGGACAAGGGGAAGTCCAGCCTATAGCAGCCAAAATTGAGGCAATTCAACAGTATCCAGTGCCAGGCGATAAGAAGAGTGTGATGAAATTGCTGGGTATGGCAGGGTAATACCGCCGTTTTTGTCCAAACTTCTCCTCCGTTGCCTCTCCCATGACTGACCTGCTGAGTGGCAAGAAAACCTTCAAGTGGACTACAGCTTGCCAGGAATCTTTTGAGAATCTTAAATCCCTGCTGGCAAATGCTCCTGTACTACTTGCACCTGACCTCCAGAAACAGTTCACTCTCCATGTCGACGCCAGTGAAATTGGCACCGGTGCTGTGCTTCTGCAAAAGGGTGAGAGTGATCAAGTGCTTCATCCGTTGTGCTATTTTTCTAGAGAATTTTAGAAATATCAAAGAAACTATGCCACCATTGAAAAGGAGACTTTATCACTGATCATGGCACTAGAAAACTTCAAAGTATATATTGGCAGCACTGCTTATCCCATTCAAGTGTTCACTGATCATAACCCACTTACTTTTGTTGACAAGATGAAACATACCAACCAAAGACTTTTGAGGTGGGCTTTATCACTTCAGCCCTATAACTTGAACATTTCCCATATCCGCCGAAAAGAGAACGTGTTGGCTGATGCAATTTCTCGAGTCTGATTATTTCGTAACTATGCCTATATGCAAATTATTTTTTTGTTTTATTGTCATTGAGTACCTTGGGTTTATATTATGAATTATTTTGCTTCATATTGATTTAAACCAATTGTGTTAGTTATTACTTTCACTGTGTAGCTGTATATCGATTTTCGCTTCCAGTTAGTTGCAAGCTCACTTTTTTGGGGGAGGTGTCACGTGCCTGTAGCGCTCGGGAACTCGCATAGCGTGAGGCATATGTTCACACCTACATTTCATACAAGCTATTAATAAATTGTTAATTGTACTTATTATATTATTATTGTTCTTAGTTACTTAGGTTAATTGTATATTTATGTATGTAATTTATATGCATCATTGTCTTACTCTGTTAAGTCAACTCAAGAGTAATATTAATTAATTATATAAAATATCCAGCAAATGTCCTGAATCACGTGATATGAGACGCTCTCCTCCCAGCGTGGGCACGCTTCCGCAGTAGCGAAAAACCGTGGCATAGGTTAGACGTGTCCATTCGTTCTCTAGCCTTGACCCTTGTCTAGTGCTTTATCCAGTCTTCTGCAATGCCCTAGGGGTATCAGGTATTAGTGACACGTTTAGTTAGGCCTAGGAAGGGATCCTGGTGGTAAGGTATCTCATGATTGGTAGGGATAATCATTTTGTAGTGATTGTTGTATACTATATATATTTCGTATGTCTGTGTAATATAGTAATGTTAAGTAATATTTCTTTGGTCTAACTCCTTACAGCATATTTTCGCCCTTCCGGCATCACTCTTATTTTATTATACACTTACTTATTCCCTTAAATTCATGTTTGCTAGTCATTACTCCCTTTAGAACATAAATTGAATTAATTAATTATCTTCCCTTTTGTGATTCACATATTTCAACTGTTCTTACTTTTTCAAGTACATTTAGTTGAGTAGGTTTTTGGTGAGGATAATTATTGTCGTGTTCCCTATTTGTTCCTTTATTTGTTAATAACTAGGGTAGGATTCACTCCCCAAGTATAAAGGGTAGTTGGATCACGACAGTTACAAGACTAGCGAAGTCATCTTAAGACTATATCTTGCACTTGTGAGACCTCACTTGGATTACTCACTTCAATTCTGGTCACCATATTACAGAATGGATATAGAACCCTTGGAAAGAATTCAGAGGAGAATGACAAGACTAATCCCGGGCATTAGGAACTTTGATACAGAGACAGGTTAAAGCATCCTAATTTGTACTCCCTCGAGAGACGTAGAGTGAGGGACGACATGATAGAGGTGTATAAATGGAATTCAGGGCTAAACAACCGGGACATTACAAAGGTACTCAAACTATCCAACCATCAGCGAACTCGTAACAATGGTTTTAAATCAGACAAATTTCGATTTATAAGCGAAATAGGTAAACATTTGCTTGGAAAATAGAATAGTGGACGAATGGAACACGTTGCCAAATATCACCATTAACTCGAATACGCTGGATAGCTTCAAACATAGGCTGGATGCTTACATGAGCAATAGGGGTTGGGTGTAAATGGGACTGCCCAGTAAGAGCCAATAGGCCCGCTGCAGTTTCCTCCATTCTTATGTTCTTATGGTGTGTCATGGTGAGGTAGTTGTTGAATGTGACTCCTAGGATTGTATTTGTTTGTTTGATAGTAATGGGTGTAGGGTTGTCGATGTAAGGGTTTAGGTACATGTGACGTGGTTGGCGTCTTTTCGTGCCGAAGTAGGTGATTTGTGCTTTGTTAAGGTTAGTTTGTATTCGCCATAGGAGTTCCCATTGTGTAACTTATTCTAGCTCCCTGTGTGCTTTGTCTGTTAGGTGGTCAAGATCTCGTATGTGTCTGACTAGTTGGGTTACATCGTGGCGTACTGTATTGTCAGAGAGTCGATGTGTGAGGGGTCGGGTAGGTCATTTGTGTAAAGAATGTATAGAGTTGGGGACAGGACTGACCCTTGTGGGAGTCCTGCTTGCAGTATGAAGTAGTCAGAGTGAGCAGGTGTGAATTTTATCCTCATTTTTCTGTCTTTTAGGAAGTTGCATAGTAACTGCTGTGATTTTTGAGGGAGGTTAAAATTGATGCATATCTTATACTTTAGTCCGTCGTGCCAAACTGTGTTGAAGGCTTTTTGTACGTCATTTGTGATGAGCGCTGTCTTGTATGTTCCTTTGTTCCTATGAAGGTAGTTTGTCATTATGTTGAGTGCGTCTTGAGTTGAGTGGTGTGCCCTGAATCTTTTTTATTTTTATCCACTTCACCACTGGTCGGCTTGTTAGCCGCTTGGGCGATCGGTCACATCTCTGTTATGCACTGTTGGCAAGTACTGGGCAGGCACCGGCTCCTGAATGTACCTGAACCTGCTCCAGTGTTGGTTAAGCCTGGTCTTGAAAGAGCTCACACTCGGTCCCGTTACAACACTCTCTGGTAGATTGTTCCAAGAGTTTACAACCCTCACTCCGAAAAAGTTTGCCCTCGCAGTTTTCTGGATTTACAGTGTAGTGGCTACTCTCCCCTACAACTTCCAACTGAGCTCCGGCCGCACTCCGACCAGCCAATCAGCGTGCAGCAAGCTACTCTCGAGAGACTAGGTCCATGCAGAGGACGTAGGGGTACGATCGCCGATCTAGTCTCGACCATCAACCTCCAGTTCAGGATCAGAGCGTTTCACACCTTACGCTTGAGCCTCTGTGATTGGTCCTCTCGCTACGCGCACCCCAAATCCTGATCCTGGTAAATTGTATAAATACGGCCATGCCTGCCCAGGGAGGCGAGACTTGAGAACTGAACCTCGGCGAGGTAGGTTCTCCCGGCTCCCCGCTCCTTCCCCCCGAGGTACCGCGTGACCATGTTCACCTTTGACCAGGCGAAGGTCGTTAGACTGATTCCGGTCAGTAACCCTTCGCGCAAGGAACTCAAGCTCCTTGTTTTGAGAAAATTTTTTGACCGCTACGGTATCACGGGGGTGACAGGTGTCGTCCGGAGTATCAGCGGCACCCTTATCGTCACCTTCGCCGAGTGGGGACAGGCCCGGCAATTAGAAAACCTTAGAACCCTCAATAGAATCAGCATCATACCTCAAGCCTGCCCTCAGGACAACCTCGTTTTGGGAGTCATTTCCCACAAAGAAATTGAACATCTCGACAAAGAAGAGCTTGCTGAGCTGATCGGAGATCAGCTCACAATCCTTAGGAAGCTGACCAGCACAGCTGTCCTGGTTGGCTTCCCTAAGGAACTTCCTAGCTCCGTTTTACTGGGTTGGGAGAAAATCCCAGTAAAACCATACGAGCAAAGACCCACTCGTTGTTACAAGTGCCAGAAATATGGCCATCTGGCGAGGAAGTGTCGTGCTCGCGAGATGTGCTCAAGCTGCGGGGCACCCGGCCACACCGACGCTGACTGCCAGGCGGCCGTTAAGAAGTGCGCGGCTTGTGGTGGCCCTCACTCCTCCTCCGACCGGCTTTGTCCCAAGTGGAGGGAGGAGTGCAGGGTGGCCAGGCTGCGGGCGAAAGAAAAATTGACTTACAAGGAGGCTCTCCTTGCAGTCAAGAATCTAGAAAAGAACAATCAAGACCAAAACAAACAAGAAAAGAACAACCAAGACAAAAACGAACAAGAAAAGAACAATCAAGAACCTGATAACATTATCACAATAGAAGACCAGAAAGAAGAAGAAGACGAAGAACAAGAAGAAGAAATGAACAACCAAGACAAGAATAAACCAAAAAAACCCGAATACATTACACTATCTCTAACATCGTATATTGATGTGTACGAAAATAACCTACCAAAAGACCAGAAAGAAGAAGACCAGAAAGTAGAAGACCAGGAAGAAGAAGAATGGAAAGTACAATCCAAAAGAAGAAACAAGAGAAGAAAGAAGACCAACCAATCAGCTTCGGCCGAAATAGCCTAACGGCGAAGAGGCCAGTAATCTTCAACAACTTTGACCAGGGAGGACATTCTACACTCAGCTACTGGACCAGCAACATCTCTCTCAGCTCCTCACCTAGTCACTCCTACGCACTGCGCTGTACAACAATATATATACAGAAAGCGCATCGTGAGTTTCTATTCTACCTCATTCCTGAGTGAAGATATCTACATGTACGTACGTTTGTGTGCCCATACAAAGAGATAATAGACAACTAAAGAGAATTGACAACTGGCCACTCACAGTACGCTACAACAGCTTCTTCAATCTTGAGCTGTGACCCCTTGTGGGGCGATTGTCCGCCATCTCCAAGTAAGGACACTCGACTGAGTAGTGCCCCCTGAGATGCTTATACATCTCAACTAGGTCACCCCTTGCCCGTCTGTAGAATAAGCTAGGCAAGTTCAGACGCTCCAATCTCTCGGGGTAGCTGAATTGCCGAAGTGCAGGCACCAGTCTGGTGGCCCTCCTTTGAACATTTTCAACCAACTGACAGTCCCTAGCATATCTCGGGGACCAGACGGAGTGACAGTACTCCAGATGGGGAAGCATTTCACTCTTGAAGGTGGATACGGGGGACGGACCGTCTAGATATCTGAACGACCTTCTTATAAGACCCAATAAATTATTTGCCTGATTTACCTTCTTCTCGCAATGGCCCGAAAACTTCAGCTTATTGTCAACATACACACCTAGGTCCTTCTCATATTCAATCTCAACTAGTGCAGTTTCTTCATGCCGTTGGGACATATGATACGCCTCCTTACCGTTAGTACGCCCCAGGTGCATCCTCTTACTCTTCGTGACATTGAATCTCAGCAGCCACATCTTTGATCATCCTGGAGCCAACAGAGGTCCTTCTGCAGCTCTTCACAGTCCGCTTGGTTCTTAATTTCCCGAAATAAGTTGGCGTCATCGGCAAACGTTTGTATGGAGGAGTGTACAACGTCAGGCATGTCGTATATGAAACAAGCAAACAACAGCGATCCGAATACACTGCCCTGTGGTACCCCACTTGTGACAAGTACGGATGACGATTGTGCTATTAATCACCACACACTGCTTGCGGTCATGTAAAAAGTCTTCTATACACGCTAGGACATTTTCCCGAATTCCATACCCTTCCAGTTTGATGTTCAGCCTTTCATGGTATACAATGTCAAAAGCCTTGGCAAAATCTAGGTAAATATTGTCGATATTAGCACCGCGTTCCAGAATATGGGTCCAAATATCCAGTTCCTTGAGCAATTGTGATAAACAGGAGCGCCCCGGCATAAAACCGTGTTGGCAATCCTTTACAAGGTTGTTTCGTATTAGATGTTCCATTGCGGCATCTCTGATAATATTCTCAAGTACAGTTGGGTCTTCATTTACCTGGCCAATTGAATCCACGTTGTACAGCGTAAAACGAGAAACGCATAAATGAAATAACAGAATATATGGGATTAATTGAAATAGAGACTGGGCCGACCCCCAAACTCCACTTTTTCTGACACAATACCTACGTTGTAGTAAAAATAGTATCTTAATTTTATGTTGGTATGCACACACACATAATATAGAAAAGAAATAAAAATAAGAGAATAATATACTGTACGAGGTAAAGAAAAATCAAGGTTTAACACTTACGTGAGGTTAGGTTTGGTTAGAAAAAATCAAGGTTTAACACTTACGTTAGGTTAGGTTAGGTTAGGTTAGAAAAAATCAAGGTTAGGTTAGATTTAACACTTACGTTAGTAGAAGAGATAGGTCGGCGTTCGGGAATGGCGGCTGGTTCCGATGCAGAGGGCAGATTACTGGCCCTCAGGTGAATCACCAACTCTATCCACCATAGTTGTCTGGGGCCTCCCTGCCAAATCTCTCAAAGTCACCATCACTGTCACTATCACTGGCTTGGGCTGGCTGTGGTGGGTTGCGGGCGAAGAAGTCTGTGATGTTACGCTGATGGATCGTGTTGATGTTGTCGTGAGACACCTTGATGTACGGCTCCATGGTGTGCAACAGCTGGTTATTGAAGACTTCATAGCGGTTATCGTCAGGGTAGTTGGAAAGGATGAGCTTCAGTTTCTCTGCACACTCGATGGCATCCTTAACATTACCATGCTTTAACTTGTGTTCTCGGGATGACGCACCACCTGCCTCTTCACTGACGTGATCGTCTTCTAACATCTTGTCGGCAGTCACCTCAGGATCCCTTATCATCTCCATAATGTGGTCGTTGGTGGTCTCGGAGAAGCCTGCAGCTGTAACACTCTGTGCAGCTTCTCTTGCAAGGTCCACTGCCACTGCAACAGACAGAACCTCACCAGTCACATGTTGACTCTGACCCCCCACCTGGAATACCTTACAACACATGCCGCCATGCATGACGAATCATTGCTACAGACAGCTGATCCCATGCCTCCACCAAGAAGTCAACAGCTTTCTTGAAGATAAATTTCTTCCAAAACTGTTTGGCGCGAACTTCTTGATCCGCCAACTCTTGTTCCTCTTCCTCGTCGTCGCTCTCACTATCGGTGTCACTCAGGTTACGCAACTCATCCTTGGTGTTAGTACAGTCGTTCAGGAGCTTAAACTTCTTTGTAGAGAATGCAGCCTTAACGTTGCATATCAACTCCTGGTCCATGGGCTGGATTAACAACGAAGTGTTTGGAGGAAGGAAGACCACTTTTATGTTGGGGTGACGATCCAACAGTAGGGGCGAGTGTCCTGGTGCGTTGTTAAGGAGCAACAAAATGTTGAATGGAACATTCTATTGCTCGCAGAATTTCTTGACGTTGGGAACGAAACAGTCGTCAAACCAGGAGAGGGACAGAGCAGAGAACATCCACGCCTTACGTGCGGTTAGCCAGTGGACATTTAGCTTGGTCATGTCCATGTTCTTGTAGGCGTGCGGTTTGCAGGCTGTGTGGATCACCGATAACTTGAGTTTACAGGTACCGGAGGCATTGGTGGTAGACAGGACGGTGATGCGCTCCTTCTGCAATTTCCGGCTCCGACACTTACTGGCAGACTTGACAACGAAGTTCTTGGAAAGTAGCTTTTTCCAAAACAGACCGGATTCATCCATGTTGAACACCTGGTCGTCGGTGTACTGTCCTTCCTCCATAACGTCACGTAAGAATGGAGGAAAATCACTAGCCGCAACACGGTCAGCACTCGCTCCTTCACCACCAATGTTAATGTTGGTGATATTGTTCCTCTACTTAAACCCTTGCAGCCACCCAGAGGAAGCATTGAAGGGTTTGGGCTCTGCAATTCCCATCTTACGTGCAACTGCTACGTACAGTTCACGTGCGTACTCTTGAACCGACCGCGTGTCCACCTCCATGTTCCGTCGTGCCTGACGAATCAAGTAGCTCACAAGTAAATTCTGCGTCTTGAGAAGCACCTTGTTCTGCCAGTACTTCACCATTGAAGCACCTGCAGACTTTGTGATGTTCATGTGTTCTTTTATCATGGCTGCATCCTTCTTGATAGGCTGGATCGTAGATTCGTTAACACCATGCTGGCGCGCGAGATCAACCTGTCTTGTTCCTTTTTCTAACTCTTGTATTATATTGTACTTCACCTCATAACTCAGGGCACGTCGAATCTTCTTTGGCTTGGGGCGGCTGGGTCCAGGTAATGCAACCCTTTTCTATGGTGGTGGAGGTCCAGTGGAAGCCATTCTTACGAGATTAGTGAGATTATCAGAACAATAGAACACAGTATACTCGGGGTGACTGCGAGGATCGTAACTGAGAAGGCTTGGTCAAGCGGCTTCATCCCTACCGCGGCAGGGCACGTCATATTAGATGAAAACCAATCACAGCTAGCGGTGGAGGAAGGTAAGGATGCGTGTCCCAATCACAGTCCGATACGTCATATGATGTCACCGATAACGCAACAGACACATACACTGCGCAACCTACTCGCGCCGCTTACCCAACATGGAACGGCGAGGCAGGACTGCCAGTTGCTCTCCGCGTAAATGATCAAATTTACCGCGTAAATCAAGCATCCCGCTTCTGGCAAAGTACCGTGTAAATGACAGAACGCGTAAACAAAAACCGCGTAAATCCAGACTCAACTATAATTTACATATTATGCTGGTCAGGCTCATCGGTCTATAGTTGTTCGTGGAGTGACTATCGCCCTTCTTGAAGATAGGACTCACATAAGCCACTTTCCATTCACTGGGGACCATTTGTTCATCCAGGCATTTACAAAACAGGATCTTTAGGGGCTCGGCAAGCTCGTTGCACAACTCTCTTAGCACTATAGGATGCACCATTTGCTTGTGGGACAGTAGTTGTTCATCTTCAAGGTGGTATCTGAGGCGAGTGTTAAATAGACTTTCAAAAGTTTTGCCTAAGACTTCTAGTATGCTGATTGGTCTAGAGTTTTTTTGGTCTGTTGGGTTTTTGCTTGGTTTAGATATCATGATGGCTGTGGCTGTTTTAAAGAGTTTTGGGAAGTATCCTGTAGCCAGTTGGGTGTTGTAGAGGCATGTAATGGCTTTGACTGTTTCTGGGGGCAGGTGCTTGAGGATTGCTTGACCTATGTTGCGTCGCCTGGTGTTTTCTCTTTGGGTCTGTCGAGTGCTTGTTTGACTTCTGTTGGAGTGAGGATGTGGTTCCGTGTGAGTGTGGAGCTATCTTTTGTGTTATCTTGTGGTGCAAATTTCCCCTACAACTACAACTGCCGTTTGTCGCTGACTAGCCGACCCCTTTTCGAATTCCCCAGCCAACGCCTCGTGGTCTAAGGACGGCTACTAGCGCCGCCTAACATAGTGGAGGTCAACTATCAAGCCACACCTACCTCTGCTATATAAGACCTCAGCTCGCCGTGACCTGTCCTTTCTTCGACCTACAGCCACGCAGCAAGCAACACCTCCTCTGAGCACCCTCACCAACCAGCTCTCTCTACTCCTCGCTTGTAACCATACTACCACTTCCCAGTGCCAAGCTGCACTGTATACAGAGAGCGCATTTTGAGTTTCCTTTCTCCAACCCATCCTGAGTGTGAGACAACATCTCGAAACCCCACAAATGGTGACCCCCGGAGAATCGCACTCACACAGGATGGAGGAGAAACTGATCTCTCTCCCAGTCTTCAGTCACAACATTGAAGACTGGCTTATCCACAAGGAGGCAGCTCTCATCGGCTCTACAGCTACAGTCCCTACACCGCAAGTTAGACACCCTAGAGCAGCTCTGCTCCTCTAAGCATGCAGATGCTCCTCTTCCTGCTGCCCCAAGCACCACGTCCTACCGACCTCAACACATCCGTCCTACCTCAGACGCCGCCCCCTGCCCCCAGCACAGTGTATCTACCCCCTGTTGGTACCATCAACGTTTTGGTGCCAACGCTAGATGCTGTGAGGCTCCCTGCAACCACTCGGCAAAGTGACATCGACTGAGACGGGTAGGCGTCATAACCTCCACCACTATCAAACAGCACATCACACGCCTTACTTCTGACCTTGACCACTTCACTCCTGCTGCCCGTCACGACCTACTACAAGCACTACGTCAGGCGGTTTCTGCTTTCAAGGCTACTGCCCCACGCCAGCCTCCCCACCGCCCTGAACACATTCATCCTGCACCTTCTCCGCCAGTCTGCCCACCATTACCCTTTGCAGCACCACCTCGCCCACAACATTTCTTGGCACCCTCTTTTCTTCCTCAGGTACCCACTGCACCTGTCTTGCACCCTGCTGCTGTCATGGACCCTCCTCCTGATGTGGCCCCTGCTCCTGAGGCGGACCCACACACCCCACCAGGCGCTAATGAGGATTGTGTACCTGCTGCGAGAGAAGCACCACATTCCTCGCCTGTTCAACCTTCTCTTATCCACAACCCTCCTTCTCCCTCTGCCTCTCCCACAGATCTCATGTCTCTAGACAAAGTTATCTCCCGTCCTAGTCGGCTCATCCACACCCTCGCCCGTTATGTAGTGATGGGTTGTCAGACCACAGCTTACACCTCAGAAACAGTCCAGACTTGACCCGACATTAGGGGAGTCAAATGTAAGGGTACCCCTCGCAACCACTCAAGGAGTTACAAATCAACTGGCTCCCCTCCCATGTCACACGGCCCCAACAAACATGTAAGAAGGCACCGGCCGACTCTCTCCCAATATACACAATAACCTACACCGCAGAAGAAGTCCAGACCTGACCTCACATTAGCCAGGTCAAATGTAACCCTCGAGCCCAAGTCAGGGGGCCACAAATAAACCAGGGCCTCTCATGTCACATGGCCCCATCTGAAGATTTCTCCAGAATATGCAACTTATAGTCTCTGAAAAAGTCCAGACCTGACCTACATTAGCGAGGGCAAATGTAAGGAGACCCTTCGCCCCCCCCCCCCCCCCCCCGATCAGCTCAACCTGACGGTTCGCCTCCCAATATATAGGACGTCCTAGTCCTCCCTCTGCCCAGAGAGAGACAGAGAGAGAGTGTGTCTTGTAACCAAGAAGGGCCAGCTACCACGTCCCGAGTCCTGCTCCTAGCCCTCCCTCAGGGGAGCGGCGAGAGGGAGTCAGACAGAGAGACACACAGGGATCGGTGGAGGAGGTCCACCACAGCCGAGTCCCGCTCACGGGAGGAGAGTCATGCAGGACTTCCCTCCCCGACTTCCCTCCGGTGTCCCAGCTAAGCAATCTCTCTCCCGACATCAGTGTTCCAGCTAAGCAGTCTCCCTGCTAGGCTTTCCCCAGGTCACATGAGTTTTTGTCAGAGCTTTCCATGGCATGAGTTACTTACGTGGGAAGTGTATTCATTTCATGTTCGTGTCCGAGAATCAGAGTGTCTAGTAACGTAATATGATGTCCTAGTAACGTAAATATAATGTCCTAATAACTTCAATAGAAGGTGTTATTAATGTGTCCATGTCATGTTCGTAATTAATAAAGAGTTGTAATGAAGCGGTGTTTGAGAAGTCGCCCTTAAGACGTAATAGATGTGTATTGACATATAAGATACGATAAGTGTAAGTCCAGACGAAATAACCAACATTGGCCACGCTACCAAAATCTTCCTCTCTTTTATACTCTTATACTATCAATATTCTACCTATATGTAATCATCTTATCAGAGTGTCTCATTGTATTGGTGGCAGCGGTGTCTCATTATATTGGTGGCAGCGAAGTATACGTTACCCCACTCCTTCCTCGCCTTGTTATAGGTGACAGCGAACTATACGTTAATCCACGCCCTCCTCGCTCAGTTATTACAATGGTGGCAGCGCACTTAACATAAAACTCACGCCTCTTCCCTTTAGTGTTCAGTACAGTGATAGTTAGAATCTTTTGAAGTAATCTCGTAACTATCTTGACGAAGCAGGCAGCACAAGGGTGGTTGCATTCGTAACATTATATTGGTGGCAGCGTACTGTAACGTTAACTCACGCCCTCCTGGTCCCTTGTTATTGGTAACAGTGTACTTAACGTAAACCCATGCCCTCCCTCATTTTAGCCATAACACCTGACGCGTTGTTTGAGTATTGTTCGAAAGTGCGTGATAAGGAGTTCCTGCATAGTAGCGTGAAAAGTGTCTTAGTGTGTCACCGTTACAGCTCAAGTAAATGCCTCTCGTCGTGGTATGCGCGAATTTTTTCGAGAAATATGTTCAGTGCTTAACGTGATTTCTCAGTGTCCCCCGCGATCTGTGACATTCTCAGTAGCCCAAGTGCAGTTTGATTGTTGGTCAGTGTTGAACGTAGAAATTATGTTTCAGTGATGAAAGCCGTGTCTGTACTAAATGTTATAACTTAACATGTCTTTTAACCTACATCCTCCTCCCTGTCCTAATCCTCACCTCACCCTCCTTACCCTTCCTCCCATCCCTGCCCCGCCCCGCCGTTCCGTGCCCCGCCCCGCCCCGCAAAGCCCCGGCCTGGCCTGATCAACCATGCCTCGGCTCCTCCCCACTACACTGAACTCCGCCTCACCCGCCCCGCCTCCACCCGCCTCGCACCGTCCAGTGAGACCACCAATCCCCATATGTTTTGTCCCGTGAGTTATGCTTCGAAATCGGTGGTTAGTGTTACTTAATATTGCGATAATTACAGAGCTTCACTCAGTGTGTTTTTATGCTAGTATGATTTGTAATGTACTCTTTGACACGTAGTGATGAATAATATTCAATGTAGTGAGCAGAGCTTCACTCCCCGACCCAGCCTAATGAGAATATTGTCGTGACGGAAACTATAGTTGCCAAACATTGACGTAACGTATAAAGTAAATATTTGTTTTTCTTTATGGATACACTTCCAACTAATCCATCATCCCTTTCGGATTGTTTCTGTCAAATGTCATACACAGTACTGCCCCATGGCTAGCCGGAATCCGACCACAGCACATATAAGAAGAGAAGAAGCAGCGTGAGGAAGGCAGCATGATGAATGCAGCACCACACCCGCCACACACCACCCCACTTCTTTCAAGTCCTCCCTGGTCTAGGATTAAGAAGATTTTATATTTTTCTACTCTAGGAAATTAAGGAGTGTAGAATGCAGCGCCACACAACGAACCCTGGTGAGCCCAGCCAGGGAGGGATTCACCACTGTGGAAGGTGTTAGACAGGACGATCTTTGGTCTCGCCGACATTCACGTACGGAGGGCGAGCCCTGGTCCGCGGAACCTGCCTTACAGTCATCTAAGGAGACGACAGCCCAAGCAGTGGACCGGCTTTCATCCCGGCCGGAGGGGGCCGACGGCAGATGAACAGAAAAATCGTCTGGAATATGTTGAAAATGATGATGTTGCAGAGAAGAAATACAGATGGAGCAGAAAAATTCATCTGGAATATGACGGAAAACGAAGATGTATAAAGAAACGCAGATGAACAGAAAAATCGTCTGGAATATGAAAATGAAGATGTATAAAGAACGCAGATGAACAGAAATTTCATCTGGAATATGAAAATGCTCTAAACGTAGAGGAAGCGCAGGTGAACAGAAAAATCATCTGGAATGTTATAGAAACCAGGAGGAAGTGAGAAGAAGTCAGATGTGGTGACACGACCTACAAGGTGCAGTATTGAAGAAAGAAAAACGTGCTATGTGAGGACAGAAGACACGCTGTGCTGACATCAGAAGAAAGTCGACGATGACAAGGTGGATCATCAGAAGGACCAACCGACTACCGCTGTTGTGCTGCCGGCATTCCCTATTTTCAGATACCAGCTGGATGGAGGACTTGAGCCATGCTGGACCCAACAAATGTAATGATGTTGTTGATGTTGTTGATGTACATTAAAAAGATATAACACCCTAACATGTGAAGTAGGAGCATTTTTTTTGTGTATTTCGAAGTATTTAATTCTCTGATTTTTGTTAACATGTACTACAAAGAATGTTTTTTTAGTCACTTTTTTCTATGAGTTCATTTGATCAATGTTTTGCACTACGAAACACAATGTTGTAGACATACTACTGAGTGGGACGAATTCTTATTTTGACATGGCCTTGTTAGGCAATGTAACACCAGTTTTTGTTTGTAGAATGTGATTTGCAAGTTTGCCTCGGACACTATGCTAGATATGAAGGATCTTTAGATCACTCTATGTTCACTTACTGTGTATGTATTTTTTTTTTTTCTCCTGTCATAGAAGCTTTAATCTTGGCGGGAGGTATAGTAAGCTTTGTCAGATCAAACTATGCCAGTAGAAAAACATACATCTCTAGTGTTATAATTTGTAAAATGTAAGGATGCATTATCGCCTCAGGGACTATATTAGATACTGCACATGATGTTACTGTCTACTTTAAATGTGTCATCAGTTCTCTGAGCATGAAAGCTTTGGTCTTGGCGGGAGGTGTAGTGATGGGTTGTCAGACCACAGCTTACATCTCAGAAACAGTCCAGACTTGACCCGACATTAGGGGGGTCAAATGTAAGGGTACCCCTCGCAACCACTCAAGGAGTTACAAATCAACTGGCTCCCCTCCCATGGCACACGGCCCCAGCAAATATGTAAGAATGCACCGGCCGACTCTCTCCCAATATACACAATAACCTACACCGCAGAAGAAGTCCAGACCTGACCTCACATTAGCCAGGTCAAATGTAACCCTCGAGCCCAAGTCAGGGGCCACAAATCAACCAGGGCCTCTCATGTCACACGGCCCCATCTGAAGATTTCTCCAGAATATACAACTTATAGTCTCTGAAAAAGTCCAGACCTGACCCTACATTAGCAAGGGCAAATGTAAGGAGACCCTTCGCCCCCCCCCCCCCCCCCCCCCCCGATCAGCTCAACCTGACGGCTCGCCTCCCAATATATAGGACGTCCTAGTCCTCCCTCTGCCCAGAGAGAGACAGAGAGAGAGTGTGTCTTGTAACCAAGAAGGGCCAGCTACCACGTCCCGAGTCCCGCTCGTAGCCCTCCCTCAGGGGAGCGGCGAGAGGGAGTCAGACAGAGAGACCCACAGGGATCGGAGGAGGAGGTCCACCACAGCCGAGTCCCGCTCACGGGAGGAGAGTCATGCAGGACTTCCCTCCCCGACTTCCCTCCGGTCTCCCAGCTAAGCAGTCGCTCTCCCGACACCAGTGTTCCAGCTGAGCAGTCTCCCTGCTTGGCCTTCCCCAGGTCACGTGAGTTTTTGTCAGGGCTTTCCATGGGATGAGTTACTTACGTGGGAAGTGTGTTCATTTCATGTTCGTGTCCGAGAATCAGAGTGTCTAGTAACGTAATATGATGTCCTAGTAACGTAAATATAATGTCCTAGTAACTTCAATAGAAGGTGTTATTAATGTGTCCATGTCATGTTCGTAATTAATAAAGAGTTGTAACGAAGCGGTGTTTGAGAAGTCGCCCTTAAGATGTAATAGATGTGTATTGACATATAAGATACGATAAGTGTAAGTTAAGACTAAATAACCAACATCGGCCACGCTACCAAAGTCCTTCTCTCTTATACTCTCTTACTAAATATTCTTCCTATATGTATAAATATTCTTCATGCAAGATCCGTCTTGTTATAGTTATGTCTCACATGCCAGATACAACCCTACTGACAACAAGTCTCCTGCACTGCCTAGAGGGAAGGGGGAGTATTGTAGTGGAAATTTCCCCTACAACTACAACTGCCATTTGTTCGAATTCCCTAGCCAACGCCTCGTAGCCTAAGGTCGGCTACTAGCGCCACCTAACATAGCGAAGGTCAACTATCAAGCCACGCCTACATCCGCTATATAAGACCTCACCTCGCCGTGACCTGCCCCTTCTACCTACAGGCACGCAGCAAGCAACACCTCCTCTGAACACGCTCTCGAACCAGTTCTCTCTACTCCATGCTTGTAACCATGCTGCCACTTCCCAGCATCAAGCTGCACTGTACATCCAATACAATATGATTACAGAGAGCGCATTGTGAGTTTCCTTTCTCCCAGTGCCAGACTTAGATCTGTGGAGGCCCATGGGCAGCCTCTTTGTGGAGGCCCCCTCATTATAACTACTCAAGAGAGTGGGGTGGCGAGTGAAGCGAGCCTAAATATTTGGGAGTTCCGGGGGGCGCTGTAAGCCCCCCCCCCCCCCCCCCCCCCCGGGAAAATTTTGAAATTTGAACACTTCTTTGGAGAATTTTGAAGCCATATGTAGTTATATTGTGAAATTACAACATTGAAATTTGTTTAATTAACTGTATATTTATTGATAGTGTACAAATTCCCAACATACACACAGACACAAAAGTGAGACATGACTGGAGTCATTCATGTGGTTTCAAGTCGACCAGCCCTGATATTGCTACTATCGCACATGTCAAAAATTTTCAAGAGACTTCACAGAAAAGAATATATTATTAGTTATTACAGAGAGATGATTCTTTGCATTAGAAATCAGATAAATCTCTATTCAAATAATGGTTCTGTTTAAGAATGCATGTATAGGCTTCTTTAAGTCCAAGGTCAGATAGATTCAGAATAAGTATTCACTCAACTATAAATAAAATTGAAGTTTTGCATCCAATAGTAAAACAAATAAACAATTTAATGAATTTGATAAAATTATAACAAAAGTATGAACATGTTGGAAAAAACAAGAATTTTAATAAAAATAACCGCCATTGACCATGGATGATGGATATATTGAACACAAACATTGATTAGTTGCAAAATAGAAAATAAACATTTCCTTTATTTACAGACCAGGGACTTTACGTGACCTGGCCGCTGCAAAGTTTTTGATCAACTTTTCGAAGTCAATCTCTCTGAGGATGTCATATTCGATACTCATCAAAGCCAGGTGGCTGAGCCTATCATGACACATTGTAGTACGAAGTCTGTTTTTAATAAACTTCATTTTACTGAAAGAACGTTCCCCAGAACAATTTGTAAACATGAGCACCAAGTACATCCGTAGCATTATTTCAACATTTGGAAATGTATCTACAACTTTCTTGTCTATCAACAGCTTGTAAAGGTAATGTGCCCTCCCTTTCTCATCATCTTCGTCTTCAAAAAATTGAGTGAAGAATGCTGTAAGCTGCACAAGTTCAACTCCAAGTGCTTGATCCAAATCATTTTTGTACTCAGCAACCAATTTTGCTGCAGCTGCTTCAATTTCGTCACAATTCATTGACTCCAGTTTAGACAAGAACCCTAAAAGTGAACAGGTTTCCTCATAGGCCCTTAACCGTTGATCCAGTGAACTCAGGAACTGATAAATTGCTGGAAGGAAATTCTGAACCCGAAATTTTTCTGACTGCGAGAGGGCTGCTTCTTCTGATCGTCCATAATCCAATGAATTGAGTCGTACATTACGTTGACGCTTGCGTGTCTGTGAATAATCCCCAGTTTCTGACATTTCCCTTCCCTTCTTCTCATAAACATGGAAGCAATCTCTTTTTTCTCGTACAAAACATTCCAAGGACTTCAGCATTGCTACTGCTGTGTTCAAATCGAGTTTAGGATCTTGCAATGCATGGCTTGTTGCATCAACTCTGCCAAGAATGTCATGCCAAAACACAGCATAAATAGCAGTCTCTAACTTGCACATCTTATCATGGAGACCATTGGCTTCATAACATGTTTTGCTCGTCTCATTTTCACATCTCGCTATTTTAGCAAGTGCTTCATGGATTGGGGGATAACCTTGGACAACTGCTTTCACTGCAACTGCTTGACAGGACCATCTTGTTGTGAAAATCCTCTTTGGCACAGATACCGGGCCAGACGCAACAGTTTTCAATAAATCACTAAGAATTGCATAACGATGTGTAGAAGCTGTGAAGAACACATAAATTGCCTCAAGAGAATAAAAAAAAATGAGATAGCTTCTTGACAACATTCAGCTGCAGCTTCTCCAACCAAGTTTAATGAATGACCAGCACAGGGTATCCAAATTGCATGATGATTTCAGCTACAACTTTGGCTTGCAGACCATTGTATCTTCTACTCATAGATGTTGCATTATCATAAGATTGCCCACGACCATTTTGAATGTCAATGTCATTGCCTGCAAGAAACTTCATTAATCCTTCAAACATTTCTTGAGCCTTGTGTCCTTGATTTGGCAAGAATTTCACAAATCTCTCAACAGGTGTGTCATGCTCCAAGTATCTGATTATCAGAGATAGTTCATCAATATGGCCTTCATCAGGGGTGGAATCTAGAGAAATTGAGTAATATTTTGAGAGCTTTATACGTGAGATAATTTCTTTCAGTACTTCATTACCCATTAGTCTGACAATTTCTTCACAGATGGTTGAAGACAATTACCATAGTTTGTATGACCAGTGCCACGATTAGCATGATTCTGGATGTATTGCCTGAGGAAATCATCATACTCGGCCAAAAGATCTAGTAATCCCAAGTAATTTCCATTATGAGGAGATCCAATTATTTCATCACCTCCAGGAAGAGCTAGCCCTCTTTCACATATAAATTTAAGCACGCTGATCAATAGGTTTAGAAGACTACACCAATACTGTATGTGTATTATGTATGCTGTATGTATATTATGTATGTATATTATGTATGATGTATGTATATTATGTATGTGCTCCATTTATATACACTATTTATTCAGCCTAGCTAGCAGCGTTTGGCAATGTATTTACCATGTCCCACATGCTTAATTAATGTGCCTGGCGACATATGGAAGCTGCTAATGTATCACTTACCACATGTCGCCCGAAAGGCTAGTTGACCCCCCACACAGAGTAAGGAGCGCCACCTGCCTTGTGTACATATCTGTTTATCCAGTAAATAGAACCTACGAAAACTCTACAGGTGTTTGTGTTCGCTCCTGGAGATTGAACTTGATACCCAGAACACATGCATGGCACAGTGAACCAATTTTGCTGGATAATTATACAAGTGAAGTGTAAAGTTTGTGGCAAGACCGGCTTATGGACCCCTGCTCTGTGTCAACCACTGCTAATGGCCGTCTCTTCAAAGAATTCATAGCAACTTTGAGCAGTGTCAGTGACAGTGATTTTCTGTGAAGTGTATAGTGCATTGTGTGTTTAGTGCCATAACTGTGTGACCTTGTTTTAAAGAATTCCCAAGGTAAAAGGCATGTTCTGGGCAATAGAGGAGTAAAGTTCAGTGCATCCTCCTCTCGCCATGTCCAGAGGGTGACTGACGAGCTGTCGCCTCCACCCTCTCACAGCGAGACACTGCCCGAGACGCGCACACACACACACGTACGAACACACTGACTGCGGCCATTCCTTTATATATATATTTTATATATATATATAATCTACTTATCTGTGCATTTAATTAATTTTTTGTCTCAGATCTTGTTGATACGACGGGCTGACCCGTCAACACTGATTTAAGACACAGTACACAGATGAAGTAATTATGTCTCGTGCCTTATGCAGTCGTGGAGCAAACGCCTGGATGAGTCAGTCGGATGACCAGGCTGAACAGGACGCTCCAGCTCCCACCACATCGTGCAGCCCTTCACCTCGATATTCAGCATTGTCTTCAGAGATAATTGCTTTAATGAATTTCGTGAGGGATGAAAGGCGCGATGACGAAGCTAACAGACTTGTGGAGAATGAAAAAAGAAGACAAGCAGAGGCAGAGAGAGAGACCACTAATGGAGAATGGAAGACAGTGCACGGTTTGAAGCTTTGATATCTCGCCTCACTGTTAACCAAGCCCCTGGCTCTAACACTGCCTTGGTATCGACTGGTTCAGATACCTCATCAATGCTTTCTTCACGCCTCCCCAGCCCCACTTAAAGCGACTGCTAAAACACCGCCCATCTTGAAGCCTGATGTGCATTTCAAGACTTTTCGTGAATGGCGGCGACAGTGGTCTGATTATGCTACAATGATGGATCTCCAGAGTTTGTCACAGCCTAAACAACTTATTCAGCTGCGTATGTGCCTGTCCTTGGACACTCAGCGTGTCTTGGAACATACGTTGCAGGTACCTCTGACCTCTTCGTTATCTGTAGAGGAGGTACTGGACATTCTACAACGGCACATCAGAGGGCAGCGGAATGAAACTCTACGCAGGAGGGAATTGTTTAGCTGCAGACAGATGGAGGCCGAGGCTTTTGATGCCTTTTATGTACGACTCAAGAATGCTTCGGAAGAGGTAGATATATGTCCAGGTAACCACCAGCAGTGCGAGGAGACCCAGTTGAAGCAGGCGATCCTCATGGGTGCTAAGGACGAGGAACTTGTCCAACGCCTCACCTCCCTCGACTCTTCCTCTTCTCTTAAGGATGTGTTGACGATATGCCGCTCCTATGAGGCTGCCAGATGTGCCACCTCTGCGATCCGAGCTCCCCCTACAGCTGTACGCGTTGTGTCCCGGTACTAGAAGGACAAGAAGTCCACTCCAACGCCTTCGCCCACTTCGGTTCCTTTTGTAACAACTGTGGTAAGCAGCACGGAACACAGATGTGTCCAGCTGCTGAGTCTACCTGCAACAGTTGTGACTGTAAGGGCCACTGGTCACTCACAGTACGGTGCCTAGCCAAACGCGTCCAGTGCAATGTGTGCGGTCGTTTGGGCCACTACGACAAGTGTTGTCATACCAACAAACCCAAGGGACAGCGTCGGCAGAAGCAGCAGTGCCCTTCCACCAGTGAGGGCCGCCCACAGTCTTCCGATCAGAAGCATGACGACCCTGGACAACGCTCGAGCCATATTAGGAAGGTGTACTCCCCCTCGCGTCCCAGGACCAAAGTTCCCAAGCACATCAGCGTCATCGTGACCTATGGCAGTGTGTCATCCTGTCTTCAGATGTTGCCCGACATCGGCGCTGATGCTACAGTCATTGGTCCCCAGCATTTGCAATGCTTGGGGCTCTCTCCAAGTGATCTAGGACCGCCACCCAAGGATCTCCAAGCACAAGTCACCTTTGGCAACAGGTCGTGTCAAGCCTGGATTGATGTGCATAAAGGTGTCCCGACTCCTTTGCTGTCCTACAGACATTGTCAAGAGTTGGCCATCATCTCCCAGGGCTTCCCCAAACCAATTCTTGAGGTAAAACACGCCAACAGGGTGCACGAAGGGAGCAGCAACTACCCTGCTGTCGCCCTACCCTTACCTCTTGCCAGTGACACCTCTGAGTCTGTGTCGGCCGACTTTTTCTCTGTGTCAGGAAAGTCCTTCCTTGTTATCATCGACCGTCTCTCTGGTTGGCCGGTTGTCATCAAGTGCGGTAATGACACGACGTCTGCCGCCACCAACAGCAAGTTCCGCCACTACTTCCGTGACGTGGGCGTTCCTGTATGCCTGCAAACCGACGGAGGGCCCCAGTTCACAAGCCGGGACTTTGCTGTGTTCCTTGACCGATGGGGAGCCCGGCATGTCTTGTCATCGCCCTATTACCCGCAGTCCAACGGCCACACTGAGGCTGCTGTCAAATCCCTGAAGCACCTCATCCTTAAGGTGGCCCCTTCTGGGAATATTGACTGCTAGGCCTTCGACCGGGGTCTTCTTGATCTCCGCAACACACCTAACTACACCGGACACTCCCCTGCCCAGGTCTTGTATGGACGCCCCTTACGTTCTTGTGTCCCTGCTCACCCTCAATCTTTCTCCAAGGAGTGGCAGGCCAAGACAGAGGATTGTGATCGCCGAGCCGCCGAACGTGTTCAAGATATCGTCGCCCGCTACAACGACCATGCCCGTTCTCTCCTCAGGTTGATTGTTGGCACCCAAGTCCTTGTTCAGGACCCGACCTCCCTACGTTGGGACAAAGTGAGCGTAGTCATGGGTCTCGGTAGGTCACGGAACTACCACTTGCGGTTACCCAGTGGTCGTGTGTGGTGGAGGAACCGCCGTTTTCTCCGCCCCGTAACAAAGCCTTCTGCTGACCCCGCCACCAGTGTTGAGTCCCATACCCTTCCCAGTGATCAAGTCCTTCAACGCTCAGAATGGATCCAAAAGAAAAGGTCCGCTCAAGACTTTGCTATGAGCGTATAGGGGGGAGGGAGGTGTATGTATATTATGTATGCTGTATGTATATTATGTATGAATATTATGTATGCTGTATGTATATTATGTATGTGCTCCATTTATATGCACTATTTATTCAGCCTAGCTAGCAGTGTGTGGCAATGTATTTACCATGTCCCACACGCTTAATTAATGTGCCTGGCGACATATGGAGGCTGCTAATGTATCACTTACCACATGTCGCCCGAAAGGCAAGTTGACCCCCATACAGAGTAAGGAGCGCCACCTCCCTTGTGTACATATCTGTTTATCCAGTAAATAGAACCTACGAAAACTCTACAGATGTTTGTGTTCGCTCCTGTAGATAGAACTTGATACCCAGAACACATGCAAATACTGCTCTATTTGACCCACTGTCACGTGCCTGAGCGCTCGGGAACTCACATGGCGTGAGGCATAAGTTCATGCCTCCATTCCACACAAGCTATTAATAACTTGTTAATTGTACTTATTATACTATTGTTGTTCTTAGTTACTTAGGTTAATTGTATATTTATGTATGTTATTAATATGCATCATTTGTGTTACTCCGTTAAGTCAAACTAAGAGTAGTATTAATTAATTATATGAACTATCTAGCAAATGTCCTGGATCACGTGATATGAGACGCTCCTTACTGCGTGGGGACGCTCTCGCAGAGTAGCGAAAAACCGTGGCATTGGATAGACGTGTCTATTCTTTCTCTAGCCTCGACCTTGGTCTAGTGCTTTGTCCAGTCTTCTGCAATGCCCTAGTGGTATCAGGTATTAGTGACACGTTCAGTTAGGCCTAGGAAGGGATCCTGGTGTTAAGGAATCTCCTGTTTGGTAGGAAATAACCATTTTGTTGTGATTGTTGTATATATATTGTATGTCTGTGTAATATAGTCATGTTAAGTAATATTCTTTTGGTCTAACTCCTTAATGGTATATTTCCACCCTTCCGGCATCACTCTTATTTTAATATACAATCACTTATTCCCTTAAATTCTTGTTTGCTACTCAGTACTCCCTTTAGAACATAAATTGAATTAATTAATTTTCTTCCCTTTTGTGACTCACTTACTTCAACTTGTTCTTACTTATTCAAGTACATTTAGTTGAGTAGGTTTTTGTGGGGATAATTATTGCCGTGTTCCCTATTTGTTCCTTTATTTGATAATAACTTGGGGTAGGTTTCACTCCCCAGGTATAAAGGATATTGGGATCGCGACAAGGGCCTGTGTCCAGGAGCTAACCATTGTTGTGTCATATCAAGTGTTGTTACTCGCCAGGTGTTGTTTCATCGCTAAGTATTTTTGGATGCAAGTTGCTGTGTTCACAGTGTTCATTTATATTGCTCCTGTTATTGCTGAAGCTACTGGTGAGTTAACCCTTATCTTGTGTACCAGGTGTTTGGTTAATCCCTTGCTGTGTTTCACAGTTGATTGCATTTTAATATTATTAATTAGCTAGCTAGTTAGCTTAGCTGCCACGGTTACTTTTTTTTCGCTACTCGATTTTGAGTTCAACATGTTTGACCTGGAAAGCTTTTTGGCTTTACCTTCAGCCGAAGTACTGAAGGGGCTTACTAAGGGAGAGTGGCAATCCCTCACTGCTTATTATGAAGTAGAAGGCCGCTAATTCATGAGTAAGGCTAGGTTAGAAGAGGCTGTCCTCAACTACCTTATTGACAATGAAATCATAGCCCAACCATCGGGAAATTCAGAGGAAATTGTTACACCAAGTAATTTGGCCTTACAAGTTGAACTCAAAAGACTCGAGGTGGAGCTGGAAACTCTCAAACAACGAGGTTTGGCTCAGGGTAGTAATACTTCAACATTCAGTGTAGACAAATGTCTCAACAGTGTTCCTAAATTTAATGAGGAAGAACCAGACAAGTTCTTCTCTCTTTTTGAGAAAATTGCCCGATTTAACAAGTGGCCCGCTTCTCAATGGTCTCGACTTACTTATAGATCTTTCACTGGTAAAGCATTAGATGTGTTTTCTGCCCTCTCTGAGAATCAATGTCTAGACTATGCCCTTGTTAAGTCCGCGGTTTTGAGCGCTTATATACTTGTTCCTGAAGCCTACCGGCACCAGCTCCGTAACTGCCGGAAGACTGACAAACAAACATTTGTGGAGTTCTTCAGGCAGAAACAGGTCCTTTGTCGGAGGTGGATTGAAAGTGAGTCTGCCCATGTAGAACATGACAAGTTTGTTGAACTAATCCTGCTAGAGGAGGTTAGAAAGTGTATCCCAGGCGACATTCGAGCACACTTGGATCAGAAAGGTATCTGTACCCTGGCTGATGCTGGTCCAGTGGCTGACCATTATTCCTTAACTTGTAGAAATGTAAATTCCAGGTCTTATGCTCCCATGTCCCAGTCCTTCACTTCCATCAAGCGGCCCACACCAATATCTACACCGGGGTCCCTGCCTCTTGTCATACCTACCCGACCCTCAGGTTCTGCACCATCTACCCTGGGTGAGCCCATGGTCCATGGGACAGGTGGATCTACCCCTACTGGTGAGAGAAACTTTGGTTGTAGGTTCTGTAAGAAGCCAGGACATGTCATCAGCGACTGTCTCAAGTTAAAGAAAAGAAATTCCTCTCACCAAGGATCCCCCGCTCTTTTGGTCAGGGTGGCCGAGCAATCGGAGAAATTATTGGAGCCCTGTGTCACTGCCCTCAGTCAGACTGTTGCCCTGGATGCTTCCGCCTCTTCTATGATATCAACCTTTGAACCATTTTGTTCTCCTGGTTCCTTAGCTTTGGATCAATTCAGTCAACCCACTTCTGTTAAACTCTTGAGAGACACAGGCTCAGCCTTATCTCTTGTTACTAAAGAAGCTGCTCCATTCCTGGATTCATGCTATACTGGTAGCTGGGTGCTTGTGAACGGTTTGACCGGTGGGTCGCGTATTCCCCTTTGTCAAGTGTACCTGCGGTCATCCATAAAGTCAGGTTCTGTCAAGTTAGGAGTAGTAGATAGTTTACCTGTAGAAGGGGTCTCTATTGATAGGAAATGACCTCGATGGCGACATGATGTTCTCTAATGTTGTGATCTCATCTTGTCCCACTGCCGAAAATAATACTGTGCAGTTAGAAGTAGACTTTCCAGGGTTGTTCCCTGCGTGTGCTGTGACCCGTAGCATGAGCAGCAGTACAGAGGTAGAAGAGACTAGTGAAGTTGATGAAGTTTCCCTCCAGGACTGTGAGAAGTCCGAGGATAATCTTATCCAACCGGACCATACTGATCTTGGTCTCAGTGAATATTTTGAGGATTCCCCACAACCAGATAACCTCCAGATTAGTTCTGATGGAGATAGGAACCCAGATGTCACTAGTTTTGGTTCCTCTCCCATCACTAGGAGTAAGTTTATTGAGCTACAAGCAGGGGATCCTGAGCTAGTAGGTTTTCTCAATAGGTCAGTTAGTGAGACAGAAGCTGAGCAAGAATCAAATTGCTACTACACTAGGTCTGGTGTATTAATGCGGAAGTTCCGTCCCTCCAATTCTCCTGCCAATCACCCTTGGTTAGTTCATCATCAAGTTGTTATTCCCAAACCTTTGCGGCAGGACGTACTTAGTATCGCTCATGATGGGGTGGGTGGTCATTTAGGAGTTGGGAAGACCTATGCAAAAATTTTATCCCAGTTCTTTTGGCCTAGGATGAAGAAAGAAGTCAGCTCTTACTGTCGCACTTACCATATACAGACCACATCAGTAATGAACAGCTACACAAGAGAGCAAATCTCTTAGCAATCAATGTAGATATACACAACAAAGCTGTAAATATTTGGAAAAAAGTGACTGAACTTAACACAGAAACATATCAAAACTGGATAAATAATATAGACAACGAAGAATTCCAAGAACACAGTTGGTTTAAATCAACCAGGAAGAACGTAATTGAACCATCTCCTGCCCCAATGTACATATAAAACCTTAATAGAGAGAATAAAAGATGAGAGTGACCTACCAGCTCCATTAAGAACCTGGCAGGCCTCTCCATACAGTGTACCTTTAGACTAACATAACTAACATTTAACAATTAACATTTAACATTGAACTAACATCTTAGCAAAAAAAAAAAAAAAAAAAAAATGTGATTACCCTCCCAGCTACACAAGGACCTGGGCGGGCTCACTAACTCCGGAAAAAAAAAAAAAAATAATAATAATAATAATAATAATAATAATAATGTGATTACCCTCCCAGCTACATTAGCCAGGAAGAAGTAATTGAGCCACCTCCTGCCCCAATATACACATTTACACATAAAACATTAATAGAGGAATAAAGATGAGAGTGACCTACCAGCTCCACTAAGAACCTGGCAGGCCTCTCCATACAGTGTACCTTTAGACTAACACAACTAACACTTAACTAACACCTCAAAAAAAAAAAAAAAAAAAAATGTGACTACCCTCCCAGTTACACAAGGACCTGGGCGAGCTCACTAACTCCAACAATAATAAAAATAATAATAATAAGCAGCATTATATAAATAAACCAATATCAATACAAAGGTCTGACGACCCAAGGGAGCAGAACAAAGATAAAACACCAATAAGAAAGATGAAGCGATCTGGTTGAGCCCAGATTCTTTCTACTCCTACTGTATTTCAGTTTCACCACTTTTCCCTCAACCCCTAATAAACTTCTTTCACCTCTTAACTAAAGACTTCGTACTCGTACTTACCATGATTGTCAGGTAGCTGGGAAACCAAACCCCAGTGTTAAACCATTCCCTCTGCAGCCTATCCCAGTCATTGAAGAGCCCTTTAGTAAGGTGGTCATAGATTGTGTCGGTCCCTTACCTAAGACCCCTCGTGGTCATCAGTTCTTGCTAACTATTATTGATTGTGCAACCCGTTATCCTGAAGTCATTCCCTTGCGCCGCATCACAGCGAAGAATGTTATCAGAGCCTTAACCCACTTCTTCAGTCAAGTAGGCCTTCCTACAGTGGTGCAGTCAGATCAGGGTTCCAATTTTACTTCCCGGTTGTTTAATCAGGTAATGCAAATCCTGGGAGTCCGGCAGTTGAGGTCTTCGGCCTATCACCCTCAGTCACAGGGGGTGGTAGAGAGGTTTCACCAGACACTAAAACTCATGTTGCGCACCTTCTGCCTGGAGACTGGGAAGGATTGGGACGAGGGAGTTGACCTGCTTTTGTTTGCTGTTCGGGACAGTAAACAAGAGTCACTAGGACTCTCGCGCTTCCAGCTCGTCTATGGACATGAGGCGCGAGGGCCTCTTAAGGTGTTAAAAGAGTGTTGGTTGAGTGATCAGAGCGCGACGCCCTTAGCTTCATATGTCGTCCAATTCAAGGAGAACTTGTGTCTGGCTGTAGAACTTGCCCAGTCCAACTTAAGGTGTGCTCAGGTGAAAATGAAACTGCATTTTGATAAGGCCCATCAGGCAAAACCTAGAGAATTCCAAGTGGGGGAGCAGGTGTTGGCCTTCCTGCCCTTACATGATCACCCTTTTAAATCCAAATACAGTGGTCCATATGAAGTACTAGAAAAACAGGGGTCCGTGAATTATGTGATTAGCACCCCTGAACGGCGTAAGAAAAAACGCCTTATCCATGTCAATCTTTTAAAGTCATATCATGTTCGTAACGAAACCCTGGGAAAAGCAGTTGCTTGTGTTGATCAATCCTTGCCAACTTGTATCATTGTGCCAGAGTGTAAGGATGATAAAGATCAGTGTTTTTCTGAAATAATGAATGGGTCTAGTGTAAAAGTTGAAAACTCGACTATCTTGGAGGACCCTAGTGCTAAGTTGTACCATCTCTCTAGTGACCAAGCCAATAATATATAGTCTCTATTACAGGAGTATCTTTTTATAGTTGGTGATTACCCACTCTGCTGTTCAGTGCTGAAGCATGACGTTGAGACCAGGGGAGCCAAGCCAATCCGACAGCGTCCCTACCGTCTTAATGCCTTCAAGCGGGAGTGTGTGTGAGCCGAGGTACAGCGTCTTCAAGAGCTAGGCCTCGTCGAACCCAGCATCAATCCTTGGGCATCCCCTGTTGTTCTAGTTCCAAAGCCGAATGGGTCAATGCGGCTGTGTGTGGATTATCGCAAGGTGAATGCTGTCACTGAACCAGATGGTTATCCCTGGCCAAGCATCGACGACGTGATCGACGACCTTGGACAGGCAAGGTACGTGACCAAGTTGGATCTCCTCCAGGGCTACTGCCAGATAAAACTGACTGAACGCTCCAGGGCCATCTCTGCTTTTGTCACTCCTGAGGGGTTGTACCAATTCACAGTCCTTCCGTTTGGTATGTGGAACGCCCCTGCAACCTTTCAACGCCTCATGAATTTCATCACGTCTGGTCTGGAAGGCGTCTGCTGTTTCCTAGACGACCTCATCGTCTTCAGCAGTTCCTGGGAAGATCACATGAGTCGTCTACAAGCCCTCTTCTCCGTACTGGCTGCAAGCAAGCTGACGGTGAACCTCGTCAAAACTGAGTTCGGCCATGCCCACTAGGGTGTGTCATACAGAGGCGAATTTTTTTTTCTTTGAGTTTGAAAAATCGGCCCATGGTATTAATGATGTAGTTATATGTGCAGAATCATGTGATATCTTCAGATTTGAAAAGTTTTTATTTTTTGCTAGGTAAATTTTATCTTGAAATCTTATGAAAATTCAGTATTCCCACCCTTTTACCAACACCACTAAATAGCTTATTTAAAGTAAAGTAAATGTATCAGGTTAATTTATTAGGATGAAAATGATCCAGAATAGTAAAACGAATGATCTTGACACATTTATTAAATTTAATATTCCTTTAGAAAACAAAATCATCAAATGCAAAAACCGGTTTTACTACTACGACCCGGTGTTGCTGCACACCATAGAGAACATGTCTTTCTTGCTTCTGTTTCTACTCATCACCTCCCTGCTGACCACCTGAGCTCGGATGTAGCCTTCCCTCCTCTCCTGGCTGTACACGTGACTGCTGGCCTCGCTCACTTGCTGTACACAACGCTCTATACTCTGGGTGTGCGAGGGCCAGGCAGGGACATGCATGGGGTTGTCCAGGAAAGCTCTGACTTGAACATTGGTGAGGCTGCAGGTAAGAGGGGGCTCACTGCCAGCCTGGATGTTATCCAGATCTATGAGATCAGTGAGGGTCTTGGCACCTAGATTGACTTCAGGAGTCTTCCTGACCCTGAAGGAATCGTCACCAACTGATTCGTCATGCCCAGATCCTCTCATAAGTCTCATATCCAAGATCCTTTTGACTGCCACTCTTCTCTCCTCCTCATCCTTACTGCAGAGCATTGTCTGCAGAACTGCCTCGGGATGAGCATACCAGGAAGATCTCCTCATAGTCTGCTCCACAATCTGAACAACCTTCCTTGGCTGACTCCTCAGGAGCTCAATCTGGAAGAGAACATGCCTCGGACCTTCGGAGAACGATGACTTGACCTTGGTGTTGAACCAATTTGGCAAGTAGACACTCACGATGAATTGGACAATAATAAGTCTCAGGCTGTGAAGCTGGTTCCCTTTCAGTTTATGATGAGTGACCCAAATTCTGCAGAACCTGAGAGCCGTTGTGAGCCACCTAGAATGTGAGACTGGACCTATCTGCAGGTAAGCAAGTCTATCAGGCATGACCCCAGTTTTGATGGCACCACAAATCATGTAACCATAGTACTGGTCAGTACTCAGGTCGTCAATGACAGTATGTGCAAGCTCAACGAGTGGAGGGCCAACTGTGATTTTTTCAAAGCTCGGATTTATTTCTAACTCAGTGGCAGAGTCCAGCATCTTGCCAAGAGGACCAGACCATCTGTTGTTTGAAAGAGTCTTGCCATCCAGCTCCTGGATCAGATGTCTGAGTGGCGACTCGTTGGTGTGGAGGTCACAAACAATCCAGACCAGCTTCCTCCCAATCTTCCGCTCTATCCACTGTATGACCCCCCCCCCCCTTGCCACCCTGTGTTCGTGTTGGTGCTGTCCCCTCCAATGGCCTGCAGGGTCTGGTCTACGTTCCTCTCTCTGAGCCAGTTCACAGTGTTATCTGCCACTATCTCAGCTGGTTTCCTGATGTCATCTTTCTCTGGAGTGAAATGCCACAAATACTTCCCTCCTGGTTCACTGCAGCAGAAGTAGTGTTCCTCCTTCACCATGGCAGGGAACAACTTTTCAGAATCTCCAACTTTCATGAACACTTTAGTGTCATCCCTTCTCCCATCAAAGAACAAACAATTGATTCCATTTTCTCTTATCCCCTTATCAAACTCCTCTTCTAGGTTACTGACAAGTTTCTCCTGAGCTCTCCTTACTTTGTTATGATCTATCACCAGGTGAACATCATCAGGTGTTATCAAACCACCGTCAATCCAGGCAGCTGTTGCTATCTCTGCAGTTTCTCTGAGACCAGTGTGGTGTCGCATGCTGGCCAGAGCTATGCTCGGGATATCTTTCCTATTTCGAATGTATGCCTGGAAGGTTTGGGATCATTATTTTCTGGGTTCGGGACAAAGTCACCATTCTCCTGGTGAGCACTCGGATCAGCCATGGGGAAGTCATTAAACTCTGAATCAGCTTGACTCCAATCATCGGCCTTTTTAACCTCACCCTGGGCCTTCTCAAGTCTCTTTTCCTCGGCAACTCTTCTCCTCTTCTGTCTCTCTGTGGCAGCCACCTGTCTCTTGGACTCCGGAATATCTTGGCTAGAAATCATGAGAGCCCCTATACTGCCAGTCTTCTCTCTCTGTGCTTTGACAAATGCCAGTTCGATCACAGGAATCTTCAGTTCACGCTTGCAAATACAGGAGATGTGGACCTCGGATTTACAGTCACGATCGCATCCAAACTTAGGACAGAGAACAATTGGGCACTTGCAAGTAATTATGTCAAATAACTGGTCCAGCTGCTTGGCAAAGCTGTCCTTAACTGCATGTTTTCCTCTCCCAAGAGAGATATCCCTTGCCTTTTCCCAACTGGCTAGCAGTCTCTCACTAATCTTCTTCTGACTTGTTATGACTGGAGGCTTGAACTGAGCGTTAGCCAGAGTGTACTGTGCCAAGACAGCTTTGGTCATATCACTGGCAATATCTTTGTTTGTGTAAGTTCTTTGGTTCTTTTCACTGATTTGCCTGATTAAAACACCGTATCTCAAAGCATCTCTCAATGTAGGCAACTCCGACTTCAGGAGCTCTCTCCCAGACCCAAGATAGTGACTGAGATGGCTGGATTTTTGGTTCCTCGTCCTGACACAAGCAGCCATCGCAAATATTATCAACTTATAAATGCATCAGAATCTGAAACAGAAAAAAATATTGTTAGTTGGGTTGTTAAAGAATGAAGTCAGAAAGCAATGTTTACTATATAATTGTAATGCACTAATGCAGCTGTATGTTAGATTTTCGATAAATTTCACGCTAAAATTTACCTAGAAAAAGGTTGCAAAATATTGAAACTGAAATTATTTTCTGTTTATATACACTAAAATCTACCAAAAAAGTGATAGGCCATTAGTTTTAGCTGATCTTCCCTCCTATGACACACCCTAATGCCCACGTCACTTTCTTGGGGCATGTGGTCGGACAAGGGGAAGTCCAGCCTATAGCATCCAAAATTGAGGTAATTCAACAGTATCCAGTGCCAGGCGATAAGAAGAGTGTGATGAAGTTGCTGGGTATGGCGGGGTACTACCGCCATTTTTGTCCAAACTTCTCCTCCGTTGCCTCTCCCATGACTGACCTGCTGAGTGGCAAGAAAACCTTCAAGTGGAATTCGGCTTGCCAGGAATCTTTTGAGAATCTTAAATCCCTGCTGGCAAATGCTCCTGTACTGCTTGAACCTGAACTCCAGAAACAGTTCACTCTCCATGTCGACGCCAGTGAAACTGGCGCCGGTGCTGTGCTTCTGCAAGAGGGTGAGAGTGATCAAGTGCTTCATCCGCTGTGCTATTTTTTTAGAAAATTTAACAAATATCAAAGAAACTATGCCACCATTGAAAAGGAGGCTTTATCACTGATCATGGCTCTAGAAAACTTCAAAGTATATATTAGCAGCACTGCTTATCCCGTTCAAGTGTTCACTGATCATAACCCACTTACTTTTGTTGACAAGATGAAACATACCAACCAAAGACTTTTGAGGTGGGCCCTATCACTTCAGCCCTATAACTTGAACATTTCCCATATCCGCCGAAAAGAGAACGTGTTGGTTGATGCACTTTCTCGAGTCTGATTATTTAGAAACTATGTCTATATGCAAATTATGTTTTTGTTTTATTGTCATTGAGTACCTTGTGTTTATATTATGAATTATTTTGCTTCATATTGATTCAAACCGATTGTGTTAGTTATTACTTTCACTGTGTAGCTGTATATCCATTTTCGCTTCCAGTTTGTTTTAAGCTCACTTTTTTGGGGGAGGTTTCACGTGCCTGAACGCTCGGGAACTCGTATGGCATGAGACATATGTTCACGCCTCCATTCCACACAAGCTATTAATAACTTGTTAATTGTACTTATTATATTATTGTTGTTCTTAGTTACTTAGGTTAATTGCATAATTATGTATGTTATTAATATGCATCATTTGTGTTACTCTGTTAAGTCAAACTAAGAGTAGTATTAATTAGTTATATAAACTATCTAGCAAATGTCCTGGATCACGTGATATGAGACGCTCCTTACCGCGTGGGGACGCTCTCGCAGAGTAGCGAAAAACCGTGGCATAAGATAGACGTGTCCATTCTTTCTCTAGCCTCGACCTTTGTCTAGTGCTTTGGCCGGTCTTCTGCAATGCCCTAGTGGTATCAGGTATTAGTGATACGTTCAGTTAGGCCTAGGAAGGGATCCTGGTGTTAAGGAATCTCCTGTTTGGTAGGAAATAACCATTTTGTTGTGATTGTTGTATATATATTGTATGTCTGTGTAATATAGTCATGTTAAGTAATATTCGTTTGGTCTAACTCCTTAATGGTATATTTCCACCCTTCCGGCATCACTCTTATTTTAATATACAATCACTTATTCCCTTAAATTCTTGTTTGCTATAGTCAGTACTCCCTTTAGAACATAAATTGAATTAATTAATTATCTTCCCTTTTGTGACTCACTTACTTTAACTTGTTCTTACTTATTCAAGTACATTCAGTTGAGTAGGTTTTTGTGGGAATAATTATTGCCGTGTTCCCTGTGTGTTCCTTTATTTGATAATAACTTGGGGTAGTAGGGTGTGTCATACGGAGGCGAATTTTTTTTTTTTTGAGTTTGAAAAATCGGCCCATGGTATTAATGATGTAGTTCTATGTGCAGAATCATGTGATATCCTCAGATTTGAAAAGTTTTCATTTTTTGCTAGGTAAATTTTAACTTGAAATCTTATGAAAATTCAGTATTCCCACCCTTTTACCAACACCACTAAATAGCTTATTTAAAGTAAAGTAAATGTATCAGGTTAATTTATTAGGATGAAAATGATCCAGAATAGTGAAACGAATGATCTTGACACATTTATTAAATTTAATATTCCTTTAGAAAACAAAATCATCAAATACAAAAACCGGTTTTACTACTACGACCCGGTGTTGCTGCACACCATAGAGAACATGTCTTTCTTGCTTCTGTTTCTACTCATCACCTCCCTGCTGACCACCTGAGCTCGGATGTAGCCCTCCCTCCTCTCCTGGCTGTACACGTGACTGCTGGCCTCGCTCACTTGCTGTACACAACGCTCTATACTCTGGGTGTGCGAGGGCCAGGCAGGGACATGCATGGGGTTGTCCAGGAAAGCTCTGACTTGAACATTGGTGAGGCTGCAGGTAAGAGGGGGCTCACTGCCAGCCTGGATGTTATCCAGATCTATGAGATCAGTGAGGGTCTTGGCACCTAGATTGACTTCAGGAGTCTTCCTGACCCTGAAGGAATCGTCACCAACTGATTCGTCATGCCCAGATCCTCTCATAAGTCTCATATCCAAGATCTTTTTGATTGCCACTCTTCTCTCCTCCTCATCCTTACTGCAGAGCATTGTCTGCAGAACTGCCTCGGGATGAACATACCAGGAAGATCTCCTCACAGTCTGCTCCACAATCTGAACAACCTTCCTTGGCTGACTCCTCAGGAACTCAAGCTGGAAGAGAACATGCCTCGGACCTTCGGAGAACGATGACTTGACCTTGGTGTTGAACCAATTTGGCAAGTAGACACTCACGATGAATTGGACAATAAGTCTCAGGTTGTGAAGCTGGTTCCCTTTCAGTTTATGATGAGCGACCCAAATTCTGCAGAACCTGAGAGCCGTTGTGAGCCACCTAGAATGTGAGACTGGACCTATCTGCAGGTAAGCAAGTCTATCAGGCATGACCCCAGTTTTGATGGCACTGCAAATCATGTAACCATAGTACTGGTCAGTACCCAGGTCGTCAATGACAGTATGTGTAAGCTCAACGAGTGGAGGGCCAACTGTGATTTTTTCAAAGCTCGGATTTATTTCTAACTCAGTGGCAGAGTCCAGCATCTTGCCAAGAGGACCAGACCATCTGTTGTTTGAAAGAGTCTTGCCATCCAGCTCCTGGATCAGATGTCTGAGTGGCAACTCGTTGGTGTGGAGGTCACAAACAATCCAGACCAGCTTCCTCCCAATCTTCCCCTCTATCCACTGTATGACCCCCCTTGCCACCCTGTGTGCGTGTTGGTTCTGTCCCCTCCAATAGCCTGCAGGGTCTGGTCTACGTTCCTCTCTCTGAGCCAGTTCACAGTGTTATCTGCCACTATCTCAGCTGGTTTCCTGATGTCATCTTTCTCTGGAGTGAAATGCCACAAATACTTCCCTCCTGGTTCACTGCAGCAGGAGTAGTGTTCCTCCTTCACCATGGCAGGGAACAACTTGTCAGAATCTCCAACTTTCATGAACACTTTAGTGTCATCCTTTCTCCCATCAAAGAACAAACAATTGATTCCATTTTCTCTTATCCCATTATCAAACTCCTCTTCTAGGTTACTGACAAGTTTCTCCTGAGCTCTCCTTACTTTGTTATGATCTATCACCAGGTGAACATCATCAGGTGTTATCAAACCACCGTCAACCCAGGCAGCTGTTGCTATCTCTGCAGTTTCTCTGAGACCAGTGTAGTGTCGCATGCTGGCCAGAGCTATGCTCGGGATATCTTTCCGATTTCGAATCTTATGCCTGGAAGGTTTGGGATCATTATTTTCTGGGTTAGGGACAAAGTCACCATTTTCCTGGTCAAGTCAAACCCAAAGGCGTTTTACCGCTATGCAAAGTCGAAATTGAAAACGCGAGTAGGAGTATCAGACCTGAGGCTTGAAGATGGTAGTTACGCAGATTCTGACCAGGATAAAGCTGAGGCATTGAACAGCTTCTTTTCCTCAGTGTTCACAAGAGAGGATGCAACTAACCTTCCTGCGTTTGAGGACAGACGGTTCGACACAGCACTGACCCACATTGTGTTCACAGAAGAGGGTATTAGAAATAAACTGTCCAGGCTAAAGGTCCATAAGAGTCCTGGACCTGACATGGTGCATCCTATAGTGCTAAGGGAGCTGTGCAACGAGCTTGCAGAGCCCCTGAAGATTCTGTTTTGTGAATGCCTGGGTGAACAAATGGTCCCCAGTGAATGGAAAGTGGCTTATGTGAGTCCTATCTTCAAGAAGGGCGATAGGCACTCCACGAACAACTATAGACCGGTGAGCCTGACCAGCATAATATGTAAAGTACTTGAGAGTATTATTAGAGATGCAGCGATGGAACATCTACTACGAAACAACCTTGTAAAAGATTGCCAACACGGTTTTATGCCGGGGCGCTCTTGCTTGACACAATTGCTCAAGGTATTGGATATTTGGCCCATATTCTAGAACGAGGTGGTAATATCGACAATATTTACCTAGATTTTGCCAAGGCTTTCGACAGTGTGCACCACGAAAGGCTGAAAATCAAACTGGAAGGGTACGGAATTCGGGGAAATGTCCTAGCGTGGATAGAAGACTTTCTACATGACCGCAAGCAATGTGTGGTGATTAATGGCACGAAGTCGTCATCTGTACCTGTAACAAGTGGGGTACCGCAGGGTAGTGTATTGGGCCCGCTGTTGTTTGTTTGTTTCATAAATGATATGCCTGACGTTGTACACTCCTCCATAAAAATGTTTGCCGATGACGCCAAGTTATTTCGGGAAATTAAGAACCAAGCGGACTGTGAAGAGCTGCAGAAGGACCTCTGTGGGCTCCAGGAATGGTCGAAGGAATGGCTGCTGAGATTCAATGTCACGAAGTGTAAGAGGATGCACCTGGGGCGTACCAACGGTAAGGAGGCGTACCATGTGTCCCAACGGGATGAAGAAAATGTACTAGTTGAGACTGTGTGTGAGAAGGACCTAGGTGTGTATGTTGACAATGAGCTGAAGTTCTCGGGCCATTGTGAGAAGAAGGTAAATCAGGCAAATAAATTATTGGGTCTTATAAGAAGGTCGTTCAGATATCTAGACGGTCCGTCCCTCGTGACGATCTTCAGGAGTGAAGTGCTTCCCCATCTGGAGTACTGTCACCCCATCTGGTCCCCGAGATATGCTAGGGACTGTCAGTTGGTTGAAAATGTTCAAAGGAGGTCCACCAAACTGGTGCCTGCACTTCGGCATCTCAGCTACCCTGAGAGATTGGAGCGCCTGAACTTGCCTAGCTTATACTACAGACGGGCAAGGGGGGACCTAGTTGAGGTTTATAAGCATCTCAGGGGGCACTACTCAGTTGAGTGTCCTTACTTGGAGCTGGCGGACGCTCGCCCCACAAGGGGTCATAGCTCAAGATTGAAGAAGCCGCAAGTCCAGAAAACCGTGAGGGCAAACATTTTCGGAGTGAGGGTTGTAAACTCTTGGAACAATCTACCAGAGAGTGTTGTGACGGCACCGAGTGTGAGCTCTTTCAAGAGAAGACTTGACCAACACTGGAGAGGGTTCAGGTACATTCAGGAGCCGGTGCATGCCCAGTATTTGCCAACAGTGCGTGACAGAGACGTGACCGATCGCCCGGGCGGCTAGCGAGCCGACCTTTTGGTGAAGAATATAAAGGAAAAGAGACGTGACCGATCGCCCAAGCGGCTAACAAGCCGATCAGTGGCAAAGACGATAAAAGTAAAAGTATTAAACTCTGAATCAGCTTGACTCCAATCATCGGCCTTTTTTACCTCACCCTGGGCCTTCTCAAGTCTCTTTTCCTCGGCAACTCTTCTTCTCTTCTGTCTCTCTGTGGCAGCCTCCTGTCTCTTGGACTCCGGAATATCTTGACTAAAAATCATGAGAGCCCCTATACTGCCAGTCTTCTCTCTCTGTGCTTTGACAAATGCCAGTTCGATCACAGGAATCTTCAGTTCACGCTTGCAAATACAGGAGATGTGGGCCTCGGATTTACAGTCACGATCGCATCTAAACTCAGGACAGAGAACAATTGGGCACTTGCAAGTAATTATGTCAAATAACTGGTCCAATTGCTTGGCAAAGCTGTCCTTAACTGCAAGTTTTCCTCTCCCAAGAGAGATATCTCTTGCCTTTTCCCAACTGGCTAGCAGTCTCTCACTAATCTTCTTCTGACTTGTTATGACTGGAGGCTTGAACTGAGCGTTAGCCAGAGTGTACTGTGCCAAGACAGCTTTGGTCATATCACTGGCAATGTCTTTGTTTGTGTAAGTTCTTTGGTTCTTTTCACTGATTTGCCTGATTAAAACACCGTATCTCAAAGCATCTCTCAATGTTGGCAACTCCGACTTCAGGAGCTCTCTCCCAGACCCAAGATAGTGACTGAGATGGCTGGATTTTTGGTTCCTCGTCCTGACACAAATAGCCATCGCAAATATTATCAACTTATAAATGCATCAGAATCTGAAACAGAAAAAAATATTGTTTGTTGGGTTGTTAAAGAATGAAGTCAGAAAGCAATGTTCACTATATAATTGTAATGCACTAATGCAGCTGTTCGTTAGATTTTCGATAAATTTCACGCTAAAATTTACCTAGCAAAAGGTTGCAAAATATTGAAACTGAAATTATTTTCTGTTTATATACACTAAAATCTACCAAAAAAGTGATGGGCCATTAGTTTTAGCTGATTTTCCGTCCTATGACACACCCTATTGGGGTAGGTTTCACTCCCCAGGTATAAAGGATATTGGGATCGCGACACCCCATGCGTAGTTAGTTTAGAATCTATACCTCCAGCTCCCTTTGAAAGACTTGTTGCTGACAAAATTGCTTGAATGTGGTCCTTTGATTGCTCATGGACAACAAGCCTATTAGAATGCTTCCAGTCGCAGAACCCATCAGATGTGAAGTGAGATCTTGAAACACCCATTAGCTTGCAAAAGAAGCAGTAGACCCGCCCATTTGCGGGGGAGAAACAAAGGCAAGAACGCTTTACAGCTTCCCCTTTCGATTCCTTCGCTCAAACATGGCTGGTGTGCATTTGCGACTGACATTGTTTGCATCTTTTTGTACTGCTGATTTTACATCCAAAAATTTAGCATCACTGTTGTGGAGACCCTCAGAACCGTTCGCAGCCCCATAATCAATAAATTGTTTTGTCAAATGCTCTGACTATAAGCTAATGTCAATGTCATAATTTTGTGTAGTTGCCATTTGCACTTCAGGAGGCACATGCTTTGATTCAATTTCAATCTCCTCGGCAGTCTGGTCATTTCCACCTGTAGATAGGCTAGAGCTTCCGTATAATGAGGAAGCTTATGCATCACATGCAGGTTCTTGTTCTGGTTGCCTTGAAGATGAGCTTGCAAAAGTACTGACTAGATGTTCTGAAGCTGATGGACGAGTGAAGAATTCAGTCAGTCGACGTGTTTTTGTAAATTCTTTACCTTCTCTCTCAGCACGTTCTTTAGATGTCTTTCTCTCTGCAGCACCACTTTCAAAACGTCGTACACCTTTGTGTCTGTCCATTCCACTCATTTCTGCAACAATAATTTTCTGTCAACAAAGACGGACACCTAATTTTTCGTTATAATTAAAAACGTAACACAAATTGGCCGTTTGCTTTTTGCTACTTTATGGAGAGGTTAATTGATTACTTAACTCCCTGGAACATTTGGACGCCAGCATATTTTTAAAATTTGGAATTTTGGGTAAGATTATGACCTATCCCTCTGACTTCTCCCAGTCCCACCCCTAAAGCTCGCCGTCGGTTCGCCTCCTTTTCACCAATGACTATATATACTGTGTTATACTGTATATACTGATCGTGGAACTGACAGAAACCGTCATTGACATAGTTAATGAACTCAAAATACATAAAAATAACTCAACTTACTTGCAGCCAATCGACCTGTAGTATCTTAAAGGACAATTATATATGTGAACGTATATTCTAAGAGCACACCCACCCACACTCAAGCACAAGCATCAATCAACTCTCTCTCACTCACACTCTCACTGTACATTTGCAAGACATGTTCTAGGAAATGACAACTGACAAGATCATTCATCACTGAGCGGTGACGACTTCACTCAACAAGCACACATGACAATTCTCTGTCTCATTTTACATCTGCAAGACATGTATGTCTACTCGTGGGAAGTCCACGAATCATGGGCGATGCAGGTCTCCTCTTTCATCGACAGACACATGACAACCGATGTGCAGATACTACAAGACCCAATCCCGTCTGACCGACTGTCAACAAACACAGCGCCCTGATGGCATTCTTAATGGAATTGATAATGAAAAAAATATTGTATTTGTTTTTTTAATCTCAATTTCGTTATTCCATGTAGTTCATTTTTAATCAATATATGTTTGTGGAATTCTAAATATATTATTAGCAACAGAAACAAAAGCATTCATCAAAAATATACTGTTCATAGGAAAACCAGGTATTCATGAATTTCAAGGAGTAGCTAGCCTAATTTCTATCACGCTTCTTGCTGAACATAGTTTTACGTGATGGAATAGATAAACATGACTTTTAAAGAATGAAAATAAAAATAATCCAAATGAATAAACAAATATATAAAATATTGTAATATGTGGAGGCCCCCAGATTGTGGAGGCCCCTGTGCAGCTGCCCACTTTGCCCACTCCAGAATCCGGCTCTGCTTTCTCCAACCCATCCTGACTGCGACCTGTAGTTGATTCCTCCCCTACAAGCACCGAACCTTCTCGAATTCCCCAGCCTACGCCTCCAGCACCGCCCACGTAGCGGGGGTCAACTATCTACCCACGCCTACCTCCGCCTTATAAGGCCTGACACAGCTGTGACCAGCCGCTTTTCTACACAGTGCCACCAGCAGGCAACACCTCCTCGTCCGCACCAGCCTGGCGCCTGCTGCTCCCGCCGGCGACCTTGGCGTCCCTCAAGCCACGTGTCCCTCCTCTGGGCACCCTCACCACCCAGCTCTCTTTACTCAACGTTTATTACCATGCTACATACCCAGCAACAAGCTGCATTGTACATCCAATACAATATGTATACAGTGAGGACATTGTGAGTTTCATTTCTCCATCCCATCCTGAGTGTGAACCAAAATCTCATAACCCCACAAATGGTGACCCCTGGAGATTTGCACTCACACAGGATGTAGGAGAAACTGATCACTCTCCCAGTCTTCAAGCAACATGGAAGATTGGCTTACCCACGCAGAGGCAGCTCTCATCAGCTCTACAACTACTGTCTCTACACCGCAGGTTAGACACCCTAGAGCAGCTCTGCTACTCTAAGCAGACAGCCGCTCCTCTTCCTGCCCCAAGCACCACGTCCTACCGACCCCAACACACCCGTCCTACCTCAGATGCCGCCCCCGGCCCAGCAGTACCCCCTGCCACTCCTCCTGACGCGGCCCCTGCTCCTGACGCAGACCCACACACCCCTCTTATCTCCCACAGGTACCCCCTGCTACTGTCCTGCACCCTGCTGTTGTCATGGACCCTGCTGCTGTCATGCACCCTGCTGCTGTCATGGGCCCTCTTCCTACTGACGAAGCCATTGCTCCTGACCCAGGCCCACACACTCCTCTTATCTCCCTCAGGTACCCCCTGCTACTGTCCTGCACCCTGCGGTCATGCACCCTGCGGCTGTCATGGAACCTCTTCCTACTGACGAAGCCCCTGCTCCTGACCCAGGCCCACACACCCCAGCAGGCGCATCTGAAGACTCTGTATCTGTCGCGAGGGAAACACAACATTTATCGCCTCCACAACCCTCCTTCTCCCTCTTTTCTCCCACGCCCTCGCCGTTATATCCCACATGTGGCAGGCGCCGCCCGTTCTGCCTCACATGTGGCACGCAACTCTGCCAACCTCCAGCCTCCTGCCTCGCCCGGAGGGGAAGGGGAGTATTGTAGTGGATTCCTCCCCTACAAGCACCGAACCTTCTCGAATTCCCCAGCCTTCGCCTCCAGCGCCGCCCACGGAGCGGGGGTCAACGATCTACCCACGCCTACCCTCGCCTTATAAGGCCTGACACCGCTGTGATCAGTCTCTTCTTTCTACACAGTGCCACAAGCAAGCAACTCCTCCTCCGCGCCAGCATGGTGGCTGCCGCTCCCGCCAGCATCCTTGGCGTCCCTCAAGCCGTGTGTCCGTTCTCTGGGCACCCTCACCTCCCATGTCTCTCTACTCAACGCTTATTACCATGCTACCTACCCAGCAACAAGCTGCATTGTACATCCAATACAATATGTATACAGTGAGCACATTGTGAGTTTCCTTTCTCCATCCCATCCTGAGTGTGAGCCAATATTTCCTAACACTACAAATTTTTTTTGTTTTGTTTTTTATCCTCTTCGCCACTGATCGGCTTGTTAGCCGCTTGGGCGATCGGTCACGTCTCTTTTCCTTTGCATTCTTCACCAAAAGGTCGGCTCGCTAGCCGCCCGGGCGATCGGTCACGTCTCTGTCACGCACTGTTGGCAAATATTGGGCATGCACCGCCTGAATGTACCTGAACCCGCTCCAGTGTTGGTCAAGTCTTCTCTTGAAAGAGCTCACACTCGGTGCCGTCACAACACTCTCTGGTAGATTGTTCCAAGAGTTTACAACCCTCACTCCGAAAAAGTTTGCCCTCACGGTTTTCTGGACTTGCGGCTTCTTCAATCATGAGCTGTGACCCCTTGTGGGGCGAGCGTCCGCCAGCTCCAAGTAAGGACACTCAACTGAGTAGTGCCCCCTGAGATGCTTATAAACCTCAACTAGGTCCCCCCTTGCCCGTCTGTAGTATAAGCTAGGCAAGTTCAGGCGCTCCAATCTCTCAGGGTAGCTGAGGTGCCGAAGTGCAGGCACCAGTTTCGTGGCCCTCCTTTGAACATTTTCAACCAACTGACAGTCCCTAGCATATCTCGGGGACCAGATGGGGTGACAGTACTCCAGATGGGGAAGCACTTCACTCCTGAAGATCGTTACGAGGGACGGACCGTCTAGATATCTGAACGACCTTCTTATAAGACCCAATAATTTATTTGCCTGATTTACCTTCTTCTCACAATGGCCCGAGAACTTCAGTTCATTGTCAACATACACACCTAGGTCCTTCTCACACACAGTCTCAACTAGTACATTTTCTTCATCCCGTTGGGACATATGGTACGCCTCCTTACCGTTGGTACGCCCCAGGTGCATCCTCTTACACTTCGTGACATTGAATCTCAGCAGCCATTCCTTCGACCATTCCTGGAGCCCACAGAGGTCCTTCTGCAGCTCTTCACAGTCCGCTTGGTTCTTAATTTCCCGAAATAACTTGGCGTCATCGGCAAACATTTGTATGGAGGAGTGTACAACGTCAGGCATATCATTTATGAAACAAACAAACAACAGCGGGCCCAATACACTACCCTGCGGTACCCCACTTGTTACAGGTACAGATGACGATTTCGTGCCATTAATCACCACACATTGCTTGCGGTCATGTAGAAAGTCTTCTATCCACGCTAGGACATTTCCCCGAATTCCGTACCCTTCCAGTTTGATTTTCAGCCTTTCGTGGGGTACACTGTCGAAAGCCTTGGCAAAATCTAGGTAAATATTGTAGATATTACCACCCCGTTCTAGAATATGGGTCCAAATATCCAATACCTTAAGCAATTGTGTCAAGCAAGAGCGCCCCGGCATAAAACCGTGTTGGCAATCTTTTACAAGGTTGTTTCGTAGTAGATGTTCCATCGCTGCATCTCTGATAATACTCTCAAGTACTTTACATATTATGCTGGTCAGGCTCACCGGTCTATAGTTGTTCGTGGAGTGCCTATCGCCCTTCTTGAAGATAGGACTCACATAAGCCACTTTCCATTCACTGGGGACCATTTGTTCACCCAGGCATTCACAAAACAGAATCTTCAGGGGCTCTGCAAGCTCGTTGCACAGCTCCCTTAGCACTCTAGGATGCACCATGTCAGGTCCAGGACTCTTACGGACCTTTAGCCTGGACAGTTTATTTCTAATACCCTCTTCTGTGAACACAATGTGGGTCAGTGCTGTGTCGAACCGTCTGTCCTCAAACGCAGGAAGGTTAGTTGCATCCTCTCTTGTGAACACTGAGGAAAAGAAGCTGTTCAATGCCTCAGCTTTATCCTGGTCAGAATCTGCGTAACTACCATCTTCAAGCCTCAGGTCTGATACTCCTACTCGCGTTTTCAATTTCGACTTTGCATAGCGGTAAAACGCCTTTGGGTTTGACTTGACCTCGCGTGCAACCAGCCTTTGGAACTCCTTTTCAGCCCTCCTACACTCTATCTTTGCTTGGTTTCTGGCTCTTGCATACATCCTCCTGTCTTGCTCATCGTTTGACCCAACCCACGTCTTGAATTTCTGGGTTTTCTTCTTAATTTTGTCGACCGCCGCATGGTTCATGTGTAGGGATCCCCTCGTATTCCTAGAAGCACTGGGTTTGGTCTTGGGTATATATTTATCGATCAAATGGGTCATTTTACTAGTTATGATATTCAGCGTAGTGTCTGCGTTCTTGTACCTTAATAAGTCAGGCCAGTTGATACCCCTTGTGGGGTATGAGATTGTTTGGTTCACACTCAGGATGGAATGGAGAAAGGAAACTCACGATGTGCTCTCTATATACATGTTGTATTGGATGTACAATGCAGCTTGGTGCTGGGAAGGCGGCATGGTTACAAGCGTGATGTAGAGAGAGCTGGTTGGTGAGGATGCTCACAGGAGGACAGCTTGTGGGTCGCCATGCTCGCCAGCGGGAGAGAGGACCACCAGGCAGGCGGATTAGCGAGGCCCGCCGGGCAGCGGCGGAAGAGGGTTGTGTTGCTGGCTGTGGCTGTAGGTAGAGAGCGAGAGGCAGATCACCACGAGGTCAGGTCTTAAATAGCGGGGGTAGGCGTGGCTTAGCAGTTGACCCCCGCTCCGTGGTGTATGGCGGCGCTGGTTGACCTAGACCACGAGGCATACACTGGGGAATAGGTGGGGTCGGCTAGGCAGCGACAAACAGCGTTTGTAGGGGAGAATTCCACTACACCCTCATCTCTTCCCTCATCCCATTGTAATTTCCCTTGTAATATTTGCACCTTGGCCTGGCCTTATCTTGAACTAGGTAACAGTTAAATCTGAATGACAACACTGTATGGTGACTGGTGCCAACTGGGGCAAGGTGTTCCAGTTTGGCCACCATACCCTCCTCGTTTGTTATGACGAGGTCAAGTGGCTTGGGTGTTTGCTCCCCTCTGTAATGTGTCGGGTCTCTAACATGTTGGAACAGAAAATTATCTCTCAGAGTTTCCACTCTGCCCGCTACCTAACGAGCTACATGCTGTCCAGAGGGGGTCTGGTGGCAGCGACCCTTAGAAATTAAGATTAGAGTTAAGTTATCCCCTTAGATTTAGTGACCCCAGATCTGGCAGTATAAATTGGTAACTCCCGGAGATTCGCACTCACACAGGATGGAGGTGAAACTGGTTCACTGTCCCAGTCTTCAAGCAACATGGAAGACTAGCTTACCCACGCAGAGGCAGCTTTCATCTGCTCTACAACTACTGTCTCTACACCGCAGGTTAGACACCCTAGAGCAGCTCTGCTACTTTAAGCAGACAGCCACTCCTCTTCCTGTCTCAAGCACCACGTCCTACTGACCCCATCACACCCGTCCTGCCTCAGACGCCGCCCCTGGACCAGCAGTACCCCCTGCCGCTCCTACTGACGCGGCCCCTGCTCCTGACGCAGACCCACACACCCCTCTTTCCTCCCTCGGGTACCCCCTGCTACTGTCCTGCACCCTGCTGCTGTCGTGGACCCTGCTGCTGTCATGCACGCTGCTGCTGTCATAGACACACTTCCTGACGCAGCCCCTGCTCCTGACCCAGGCCCACACACCCCAGCAGGCGCATATGACGACTCTGTACCTGTCGCGAGGGAAGCACAACATTCATCGCCTCCACAACCCTTCTTCTACCTCTTTTCTCCCGCAGATCTCGTGTATTTAGACAGAGTGTCCCCCTCCCCTGGCGGCCTGCTCATCCACGCCCTCGCTGTTATGTCCCACATGTGGCATGCACCGCCCGTTCTGCCTCACATGTGGCAGCAAGCAACTCCTCCTCCGCGCCAGAATGGCGGCTGCCGCTCCCGCCAGCAACCTTGGCGTCCGTCAAGCCGTGTGTCCATTCTCTGGGCACCCTCACCACCCAGCTCTCTCTACTCAACGCTTATTACCATGCTACCTACACAGCAACAAGCTGCATTGTACATCCAATACAATATGTATACAGTGAGCACATTGTGAGTTTCCTTTCTCCATCCCATCCTGAGAGTGAACCATTATCTCATAACCCTACAGTATTGTAGTGGATCCTTCCCTTACAAACGTTTTTGTCGCTGAGTAGCCGACCCTGCAAATTCCCCAGTGTATGCCTCGTGGTCTAGGTCAATCAGCGCCGCCTTACATGACAGAGGTCAACTACTAAGCCACGCCTACCTCCTCTATATAAGACCTGACCTCGTGGTGACCTGTCTCTCTTTCTACCTATACCACCCAGCAAGCTACACCTCCTCCTCCTGCCTGGCGGCCCTCCCTCCTGCCGGCGACCATGGCGACCCACAAGCTGGTCCTCCTCTGAGCACCCTCACCAAACAGTTCTCTCTACATCACGCTTGTAACCATGCTGTCTTCCCAGCACCAAGCTGCATTGCACATCCAATACAATATGTATAAAGAGAGCACATTGTGAGTTCCCTTTCTCCATCCCATCCTGATTGTGAACCCAAAAATCCCGTACCCCACAGTATATACAAGACCAAAGACCCCAAATATTAAAATGTGAGTATCTCCTCTTTAATTATCGCTAATTTTAATAGTTTAGACATTCATATACTAGATGTATCCATAATTCTTTACAAATAGTGTTTACTATATTTTAATGGGAATGGTAGAGACGCCTAAGGAAATTTTATGTCAAAAAGAGAAATTTTGAGGGCGCTGCTAGGGAAATTTGGCCGAGTGCACTTGGCAATACTGGGCCGCCAGTCGCCAAAACAGTAAACGCGCTGTGAGATATTGGAGGAACTTATCGGTCGGTCTGCTGTTATTCTCGCCATTTCTCTTTTTCTGGACAGGATATACTTGGACATTTTAACCTTCTTGTGCAGTAAGAGTGGAAATGATCTTATATCTGGATTCATGAATTTAGAGTAGTTAAATGATGAATATAATTCATAGCATGTTTTTCGTTGTTCTGCCATTGTTTGTTAACTTTCGATGTATTGGATAGATTTATATACCCTGTTTAATATGTACCATTGCAAACGTATATAAATGGTTTCAAATATATTACAGGGGTTTAAGTAAGTATTCTAGTATTTATTTTCATTGAGTGAACAAATGTTGTTTATACCATATATGTACCAGGGATACACCCCATTTCGTCACCAATAACAAATCCTATTCGTCACCAGTAACAGTCGCTGGTATTAGTGACAATTTGTAAGTTATTATTTTACAAGAATAGCAATTACACATTACACACAGATGACTCTAGAAGTATTATGTTATTATATTAATTATTTAATAAAGAAAACGACAAAAACATTGGTAAATAAACCAAATGCAGAACAATGAAGAATTATTGTTATTACTCTACATGAATATTAATTGTTTTGTGAAGAAAACGATGCAACATTGGTAAATAAACAAAATACAGAACAAATGAAGGTGATTTTGGCACCAGCGCATAAACCACCAAGCAGTGAGATCATTGCTGGCATATTAACAATGTTTTTATTGGTTAATGTAAAAAACTAACCCGCCAGGGCTGCATAGCACCGACGCAGCCGTATCACGTCCGGCAAATGCCTCAAATTGCATCATATCATAGTAAGTTGTTTCTGTTTAATATACTGGGGAAGTTAAGTAAGGTTAGGTAGGTCTGTTCTTCATGCCCACAAACGTTAAGTAGCATTATTTTAAAATATTCGTTTTTTAACATATTTCCATAAACTACAGCAGTGTCCACTATAATATAACAATGAAAATCCGGTGCTTTTATGGTTGTTCTCAGTCATTATCTCTCGTGGGTTAGTCCTTTATAATTACTTTTTTATTTTTTATTTTCGTCTTTAATAAATTTTCAGTGTTTTTTATTATGTTCTATCCCAGGCACCAGTTATTTTCATGTACTGTAAATATTGATGGGAATGAACGCGGTGACGTTAGGTCAGGCTCTCTTTGGTTCTATGCATTATCGTGTTAATTTATATGTTAAACAACTTACCCTAATATTGAGGTTGTTATACACCAGCAATGGTGAGGAGGAATACGTGGAAGCATTCACCGTCATTAAGGAAACGTCTCTTGAACAGGTATTCAGCGAGGTAAACAACAAAAATGGCACCGGGAGGAGAATTGTGAAGCGGGATAGAGTAAATAAAAAGATTGTCAGGTTCTATTAGGTTCTATGCATTGTCGTTTCCATTTCTGTGATTAATATCATGTTATTAGCATTATGAAAAATACATAAAAAAAAAAAAAAAAATTGTATATATATATATATATATATATGTATATGCTGATAACCACAAGGAAAGAAGAAAACATGAAGTTCCCAAGCGCTTTCGTGTAATTCACATCTTCAGGGGTGAGTACAGACTAGGGAGAGAAATACAAATCAAGGTGTATATATACAGAGAAGGGTGAGACCAGGTCCACAATTGTCAGGTATTAGGTAATGACCCTACTAATCTTTAAATAGCACACAACGGTTGGTGGTCAGGTCAGATGGTCAAGTGACCCACCTTCTCACTTGATCACAAATCTTCTTAATTACAAAATTGTCCAGCTTGTACATGCCGTTACTCAAATTCATGTTGAATGCTTCGGTATGTTTAATAAGACTAGATTCTATGATGTTCCTACTATCAATTGAATTAATTGGTAATATTGAGGAGGCATTATCCCAGTCAATGCAATGCTTGTTATCCCTCAAATGAACAAACAGAGCATTGGATTCCTGGCCTGTCCTAACACTGTATTTGTGTTGTTTAATTCTAGTTGCAAGATCTTTACCTGTCTGGCCTAAGTAAAACATATTACATTCCTTGCAAGGAACTTTATAAATGCAACCAATTGTGTTGTTGGGGGAGTTCTTGATTAACATTTGTTTAACAGTGCATGAGTTTATAAATGCCACATTGACATTCCAGGTTTTTAGTTGTGAAGGAATGTGTGAGAAATTTTTGTGAAATGGTAATATTAAGATATTCTTATGGTCATGGGTGGGCTTGGGATCAGTTCTATAAAAAGTTTTCTTAGTAATGTTTAGGCATTTGTCTATGAAAGATCTAGGGTATTTAAGGTTTGAGCCAATATTATATATATATTTGTATTCCTCATCGATGAATTCCGGACTGCAAATTCTCAAGGCACGTAAAAACATTGTTGAAAATACTGACTGTTTGACTTTATTATGGTGGGCAGAATAATAATGAATGTATGAACACACATTAGTTGGTTTTCTATAAATACTGAACTTAAAAGTGTTACCTATTCTGTGTATCAGACAGTCTAGGAATGGCAATTTACAGTCTTGCTCTAATTCCACAGTGAATTTGATCGAGGGGGCTAAGTTGTTAAGTTGTGGCAGGAAAGCTTTTAGGTCCTCATTACATGGCCAGAGACATAATACATCATCAACATATCTAAACCAGACTGCTGAGGGTGGTAAAATATTACTTAATAGTTTCTTTTCAAAGAATTCCATATATAGGTTACTTAATACAGGTGAGAGTGGATTACCCATTGCCATACCAAATTTTTGAGCATAATATTCCCCATTGAATTCGAATTTGCAATCCTTAATACATAGTTTGATGAGTTCGATGAAGTCGTCTTTCGAGACGGGCAGTGAAATGTCATCCAGGGAATCTATGAGGAACTCTAGTAAATCATCAACTGGGACCTTTGTAAAGAGTGATGTTACATCAAAGCTGACCAGTTTAAAATCATGATTAATGTGTAAGTTATTGAGTTTATCAACCAGATCCATATTATTCTTGATATTGGAGTTAGAAATGTTGCCAGCTAGGGGATTTAGTAAAGAAACTAACCATTTAGATAGTTTATAAGAGATTGACCCAACTGAGCTAATGATGGGTCTTGCTGGGTTATTGGGCTTGTGGGTCTTGATTACACCGTACATGTATGGCAGTGGAGGAGACGTTGAAGTAAGATGTTTAATGAGAGTAGCTTTGCCTCTCAATAGGGACTTCAGTTTTTTGTTGAACTGGGTGTTGACAGTGTTGAGAGGACTATTTATGAGTTTAGAATATGTTGTAGTATCACATAAAAGGTCATTCATTTTAGAGATATAGTCATCTTTGTTTAAAATCACTACTTTGTTGGCTTTATCTGCTTTAGTGACATGTAGATCCTTATTTTTCTTAAGGGCTTGGATGGCTTTGGTGAATCTTTCTGGACAGTTTGGAACACAAGGCTTGGACATAGATGCATACACAACACCTTTACACATGTTCACTTCTTCACTTGTCAAATTACTGAATTTCTCCAAATAGCAAAATGCTCTGGCTATGTCAACACTGTCGACTCCCTTGTTAGAACCATCAAAGCTTAAACCATAGCCGAGGGCACACAAGGTATCATTGTCTAGTTGTTTAGAGGAGAGATTCACTACACAGTTGTTATTGGCATCCTTAGTCCAATCACTATTTCTAATAAGGAGTGCCAATTTGTGGTCTATCTTGGCTTGAAGATCAGAACGCTCATGTCTCAGGTTATCAAAACAGTAGTCCAACATGAACTTTTTCCAATAACTCGGTATGGTCATATTAAAAGCACGCTTTTTTTGTCTTACAATACGGAAGGCTTCATCCACTTCAATTGATAGTAGGAACATCATAGAATCTAGTCTTATTAAACATACCGAAGCATTCAACATGAATTTGAGTAACGGCATGTACAAGCTGGACAATTTTGTAATTAAGAAGATTTGTGATCAGGTGAGAAGGCCGGATCACCTGACCATCTGACCTGACCACCAACTGTTGTGTGCTATTTAAAAATTAGTAGGGTCATTACCTAATACCTGACCATTGTGGACCTGGTCTCACCCTTCTCTGTATATATACACCTTGATTTGTATTTCTTTCCCTAGTCTGTACTCACCCCTGAAGATGTGAATTACACGAAAGCGCTTGGGAACTTCGTGTTTTCTTCTTTCCTTGTGGTTATCAGCATATACCTAGAACACGCGCACCTACAGTGATTTACTTGCATATATATACACCTAGACCCCGACTTACGACTACGTGGACTTACGACCGTCGGGACTTACGACCGCCTCAGATATAGATAAAAAAAAAAAAAAAAAAAAAAATTTTTTTTTTTTTTTTTTTTTTAAATGACACACGCATTTTCTATACCGAAACGTTTCCAGTTAATGTAGTCTCCATGTATAATTAGAAAATTATGGGGGCCCCATGTGCATTCAGCTGACTACATTAAAGGTTAAGTGCTCAGTCACACTGTATCCATTCCTTATTATTTATTACTTTCACTGTACTGTATCCATTCATCATTATTCATTACTTTTACTGTACTGTATTTCATTGTAGATTTTTTATTAAAAAAAAAAAAGAATTTTTTTTTTTTTTTTTATCTCTGTCGGACTTACGACCTGGATTTGGGTCCCTAACCCCGTCGTAAGTCGGGGTCTAGGTGTATGTATATATATATATATATATATATATATATATATATATATATATATATATATATATATATATATATATATATATATATATATATCATGTAGATCCACAATTAAAAACGTGGATAAGATAAATCTTGATAAAATCACACGGGAAAAGGGAAACAACGGAGCACCTTAGCTTTCGTCTTTATTCAATACATCTGAAGATGTCTTGAATAAAGACGAAAGCTAAGGTGCTCCGTTGTTTCCCTTTTCTCGTGTGAGTTTATCAATATATATATATATATATACATATATATATATATATATATATATATATATATATATATATATATATATATATATATATATATATATGTGTGTGTGTGTGTGTATTGATAAAATCACAAAGGGAAAGGGGAAGAAACGGAGTACCTTAGCTTTCGTCTTTATTCAAAGACATCTTCAGAGGCAACTGGATTACATAGACAGAGAGAGGCTTAAATATACAGGGTAACCTTATTAAACATGAGGTCAGGTCATAATGCTGTCATCCACTAATCCCCAAAAATATATATAAAATCTAAAATAAAATACAGTACAGTAAAAGTAATCAATAATGAAGAATAGATACAGTGTGACTGAGCACTTACCTTTAATGTAGTCAGTTGAATGCATATGGGGCCCCAATAATTTTCTATTTACAGGTATACATGGAGACTATATTAATTGGATGAAGCGGAGGAGGAGACAGGGCTGGGTGGGTCATCAATGTCGCTTTCTTCAGACAGGTTTATGTACAGGGGAAACTAGCTGGTTGAAGGTATTGGATCTTTAGGGAGTGAAGAGGCAGCACTGGTGGGGCGTGAGGAGACAGCAATGGGGGATTTCTTAAAATAAATGTCTAATTTAGACTGCACAGTTTGCTTTTTCTTTTCATTACGTATAAATCTCCCTGTAGCAAGCAAGTGCATCTTGGACCATTCTGTCAACTTTGGCAAAACTCTCAACATTTTGATCCATTCTGTCAAACATTTGCATCCCCTTATTAATTGTAGCAAATGCCTCTGCCATTTGCTTCACTGAAGTTTTTTTGGGGGGTGCAGGTTCTTTTTCTACCTTTAGACTCTCTTCTTCCTCTGCATTTTTCTGTTTCCAGTTCAATAGGTTCCTCGTTACTTAGCTCTTCTGCTACACGTTCAACCAACTGTTCAACATCTTCATTATCAATTTCTAACTCAAGCTGTTTACCTAACTCCACTATCTTGTTACTAAAACCCGAAATAACTTCAGTTTCATTGAATCCTCTAAAAGTGTTCACATATCTTTTCAGGATTTTCTTCCATATTCCATTCATGCACTGTTTTGTAACCTGATCCCATACTGCACTAATGTTCTTTAAACATGACAAAACGTTGTACTCCTTCCAAAACTCTCTTGAGCATTTTCTCACCTTCAGTGGCAGAAACAGCCTGAGCGAAGGTCGTGCTTAAATAATACGCTTTAAAGGCAGCAATAGCACCTTGATCCATGGGTTGGATGACAGAGGTAGTGTTAGGTGGAATGTAGACTACCTTAGCATCAGTGTGCATGTCGTCCAGGTGTGGTGGGTGTCCCGGAGCATTATCCAAAATTAACAAAATCTTGAATGCAATTCCTTGTTGCAGACAATACTCCTTGGTTCGAGGGATGAAACAATTCATGAACCAATCCTCAAACAGTACTAGGGTCATCCAGGCTTACTTGTTGCTTCGATAAAACACTGGCAGTGTGTGCTTGCTGACATGTTTAAAAGCCTTGGGGTTCTCTGAATTATAGATTATGAAGGGCTTTATCTTGAAACCAGCTACATTCTCCCCCAACTGAAGAGTAATTCGGTCCTTGAATGCCTTGAATCCTGGCATTGTTTTCGTCTCTTTGTGGATATATGCCCGTTCAAGCATGCGCTTCCATAATAATCCAGTTTCATCCACATTAAATATTTGCTCAGGCAAATAATTTCCTTCCACGATGACACGATCTAGCTCCTCCTTAAAAGCTTCGGCAGCACCAACATCGGCACTAGCTGCCTCTCCACTCACCTTTACATTATGTAAACTGTAGCGGTTCTTAAATCTGTTAAACCACCCATGACTTGCTCTGAAGTTTTGCTTGCACTAATCTCCTGCCTGCTCCTTCAGACTTTCGAAAAGGCTTCTTGCCTTAGCCTGTAGGGTTAGAAGGCTTAAGGGTACACGCGTCTGTATCTGGTCTTCCATCCTTATCACAAGTAATTTTTCCATCTCATGAATGGGACCTTGTCTTTTCTTTGTTATTATAGTTCCCTTTATAGGTGCTGATATTTTTACTACCTCACGAATATGTTCCTTGTCCTTCAAAATAGTGGATATGGTCGAGTGCGAGAAGCCTAGGTCGCGTGAAATGGTTGCTACAGTTTTTCCATTTTCATGCTGCATTATTATCTTCATTTTCATCTCAGAAGTAATTGACTGTCTCCTTTTCTTCTGAGCACTACCAGCACTCTTACTTGTATGCTTTCTAGTCATTCTAAAGTCAATTAAATACGAAAATAATATCAGTACACAGCGCTATCAGTTGCGGATAGAACGACAGCCAAACACCAACTAAGCTCTCTACGGTGTGGGTGCTGTAGCCACGAGGCGACCCTAGCTCCGCAACGCTCTCGTACGGGACGGAAACGTTTCAGTCTAGAAAATGCGAGCGTTGTTTGAAAAATATTTTGGTACCGACTGAAGTGGTCGTATGTGCGGATGGTCGTTACGGACTGAGGCATGTCGTAAGTGTGGGTGGTCGTAGGTCGAGTAGGTCATAAGTCGGGGAGGAGCTGTATGTATAATAAACAAATTTCCCTGAAAATCTCTTAATTTTATACCGTATTACTCATTATTGAGTCATCCATCATGCCACAAGTTGACTTGTTTCATGAACTATCCACGTATGTGTGCTATGTGGACAGGACTGATTCCCGTCAGCTTCCAGTTGTCATTTAGAGCTTTTCCAAAGCAATTACCCATTAGTATTTGGTATGAAATAAGTGGGTGTTAGAGCTTATTGTATTGTTTTTTGTATACATTAAAGCCTCAACTAACTCTGGTTGTAGTTGTAGTAAAATTAATGTAAAAAATACTGTATGTAACTTTTAATTAATGTTATGTAATGTATGTACAGTAGAAGTGACCATGCAGTCACACACATGCAGATGTGTCTTAATTCCCTTGCTGGAGGTGTGTGAGGTTGTTGGAGGGTGTGTTTGTGTGTGATGTGTGGGTGGTGGTGTTGGCGTGTTGACGGAAGTGAACATTTCTGGAGGGTAGGGTCACGTGGTCAGCCACCACCCCCCCTTCCTCACTCAAGCGTGGCTAATTGTGATAGGGAGGTGAATTTCATACCATAATGATCCTTAATAAACTCTCTCCGAAACGTTTCCAATAAGATATCCCTAAATGAGATACAGTATTTCTATATGATTTGGTGATGGGAATTCCGTTGTTTTATTAAAAAAAAACTTAAGAAATGTTGATACCGGAATCAGTAAAATCAGTTATAATTTTGTTAGACATCATTTTTTTATCAAAATAGACCTGTATTGTTTATCTAAAAGTTTGGTTAAATAATTACATTAAAAAAAAAAGCTCTATATGATAAGGGTGTTAATACAGCTGTTACTTTTATCCGCTTCGCCACTAATCGGCTCGTTGGTAGCTTGGGCGATTGGTCACATCTCTGTTACACACTGTTGGCAAGTGTTCTTGTGTACAGGTAACTCGCGTTTTATGCACGTTCGATTTAAGCATTTTTGGAATAACGCGATTGTTCAATGAATACCAAAGGTTAATTTACGCGCACCCATTTTTTAAATGACTCGCTCAAGACAGTTTAAATTTCCTGCACGTATTCGCCTGGCAGTGGAGTCGCGTGTGATGCCGGGTGAGGTGCTTGTAAGTTATTACTATAAATTCATAGTCATATCAACATCAACGATTTTAATATTATTAATAATAATAATTATTATAATAATGTAATAATGAAGTGTTCTGTACAACAACTGGGACGACGTCCAGCAAGCTTCCCGAGTATTGCTTTCTCAGTTCACACCAGCACTACTTTTTCTCTGTGCTCTCATTTGCATTGTGTGTTTATCACATAACTTTTTAGTGTTAAATGCTGTTTTCCCCATTGAGCCTGTCTGGAAAATGTCCATCTGCTTCCTCTGGGGCGCCTAAAGCTAAAAAGGCACAAAAAATAATTGCAATGAACGTGAAATTAAATGTGATCACCCGCCTTCAGAGAGGAGAGCGTGTGTCGGAGGTTGGCCGCGTGCTTGGTTTAAGTGAGAGCACTGTTCGTACCCTGTACGGTATATGATGGTTCCCCTAACCTGTACCATTTACGTGTATTCATATGGGAAAATTATGTTTAATTTACGCTTTTTTTTAATTAAGCGGTGATTTTCAAGAATGTAACACCTGCGTAAAACGAGAGGTGGGTGTACTGTATATATTGTAATCCAGCAGATCCTGTCATCTTAGCCTAGAATAGGAAGACACTTCACCCAATTGACTGTAATACATAACTAATCATGTCTTAACACTTGTGATGAAGGTTGGGTGGGAGATTATTGGGTCACCTTACTAACCTGACCTGATGCAACGCCATGTCACCCATTGTTGGGTGGGGGATCAGTGGGTCTTATGAAGGGTACAGGTACAGTATTAACCCGGGCTACGGTGCCACCGGCCATACCCCCAATGCGGGTACAACGAGAAAAATCAATTTTTCCAAAAATAATTTTTAACCTTCATAAATAAATAAAAAAAAAGATGTAAGAAAACTATACATTGTCTCTCTATATTCTTCCGTGGCGCCTCAGTGACGAGACAAATACTAAGGGGAAAGTTTGTTTTTACATTAAGCGCTTGCTGTCACTCTGCACTTAGGGGTCATTTTCCCCGCTTGCCGTTGTGTCCGAGTTGGCCAATAATGCATTTATTCACTGATCATAATACTTATTTCCTATAAATAATTCATTTAGACTTTATTTTATCTGCATTATTTTTCATAACAAATGCTTGGTGACACACAGCAGTCTGTCACCAGCTCTGGCTGTGTTTGGTAGATCAAGTAATATATAAAATAATAATAATTCCACAAATAAATACATTTATAACATAATCATTGTATGTATATTATGTATGCTGGTATATATATTATGTATGTATATTATGTATGTGCTCCATTTATGTATTATTTATTCAGCCTAGCCAGCAGCGTGTGGCAATGTTATTACCATATCCCACATGCTTAATTAATGCGCCTGGCGACGTATGGAAGCTGCTAATGTATCACTTGCCATACGTCGTCTATAGCAGTTGACGGGGAGCCTAGCCAAGGGAGAGCGCTGCTCCCCTTTGTGTACATACTCTTATCCAGTAAACCGAACCTACAAAACTATACAGGTGTTTGTGTTCTCTCCTGTATATTAGGGTGTGTCAATTTAGGGGGTGAACTGGCTAAATTGAAAATCGAGTAATTTGGTAGCAATTTATTGTAGTCTTTAAGCATGCAAAACAATATTCTGGCATAAATTTTTTTTTATAATAAGTCCTACCTACATCAAATGGATTTTTAAATGTACATATTTGTGAATTTATAACATAACCAGCGTTTGCACACATGTTACTGTTTCAAGTTTCAAATTATTATATTTTATTATCCGTAGTCTATTTGAAAGTAACCAATGCCTTCATACTCTCTTTGCTTTGGTTTCTTGTCATCAGTAGTCTGCTTGCTATTTGTGCTTTGATGTAACCTTCTCGCCTCTCGTGGCTGTAAACATGGCCCGCTGCTTCTGTGACCATTTTCACACATCTCTCCACACTTTGAGTGTGGGAAGGCCACTTCGGCACCTGCATTGGAGTCTCTTTAAGGTTTCTCAATTCTTGGCTAGTTAGACTTGTTGTCAATGGTGGCTCTAAGACTTCCAAACTCAAGTCAACCAATTCTGACAATTTGGTGGCATTGACGTTTATTGGGGGAACTTTTCTTGAATGAAACGAACAGTCTCCCAACTGGTCGTCATCTATTAGCGTTCCTCTAATCTTTAGAATGACTTCTACAGCCTCGGTTCGGAGATTGGTACATTGACTGCAAAGCATTGCTTGCAAAACTGCTTCTGATCGAGCATACCAAGCGGACCTTCTTGCCACAGGTAACACGATGTCCCTCACTACCTTCCTCTGTGCTCTTACTAGCTGCAATTGAAACAAAAGGTGATTGGGCCCATCCACCCACATAGGATTAAGTTTCACACTAAACCACTGGGGAAGATAAACTCCAATAATAAATTCAACAATTAACCTCAAATTCTTCAGCACTTTGCCCTTCAATTCGTGTTTGGAAATCCAAATCCTGCAGAAACGAAGAGCTGTAGTTAACCAACGGCTGTGACTGACAGGTCCAATCTCCAAGAGAGCCAATGACTGAGGCACTTCTCCTGATCTTATTGCTTGGGCAATACAATAAGCATAGGATTGATCTGTGCTGAGATCTTTGATGACTCCTTCAGACAACGCCGGAAGGGGAGGGCCAACTTCGACCTTTGGAAAGGTTGTATTTATTTCTAGTTGTGTTGCTTCATCCAGCATGATGCCAAGGGGACCTGACCACTTGTTGTTGCTCTTTGTAGGACCATCAAGTTCCTGGATGAGATGACGAAGAGGTAGCTCGCCTGTATGTAAATCACATACAATCCAAACAAGTCTTCTTCCTAGTTTTTTCTCTAAATGCGTCATTCCACCCCCCTGCCATCCGGTGTTCACTGCAGTTGAATCTCCACCAACAGCCTGCAGTGAACTGCCAAGTCCTCTCTCCTGAACCCAACATAAAATATGATCAGCAATGACCTCTGCATGTTTCTTCCCTTCTACTTCAGTTTCGGGAGCAAAGTGAAACAAAAACCGACCACCAGGCTCAGAACAGACAGAGTAGTGTTCTTCTTTGATGAGACCTGGAAACTTTCTCTTCACTCCCTCTACTTCTAGCAAAACTTTTGTGTCATCTATTCTTCCATCAAACAAAAGACAGGAGAGCCCTCCCTCGCTTAAATCTCTTTCATGCTGATCAGATATTTCCTTCATTATTTTTTCTTGTGCTCTTCTAATTTTATTATGATCTATCACCAAAGATACATCCTCTCGGCTGATGAGGCCTGCATCTATCCAAGCGGCAGTTGCAATTTCTGCAGCCTCACGAAGTCCAGCATGGTGGCGAATACTAGCTAAAGCAATGTTTGAAATATTTCTTGTGTTGTATTTCATTTTCTTTGGTAAAGGTTCAGATGGCTCTTTGGAACTATCATCTGATGTTGCTTCCTGTTCATCAGAAGAACTATCAAAGAAGTGATAAACATCTTGACACAGCTCTTCCTCTCTTTGGATGGCTTCTTCACTCTTCATTTTCTTCTTTTGTTCCCTCTCTCGGATTTGTTCTCTCTTCTTGGCATTAGCAATCTGCTTCTTTGTTTCTGAATAATCTATTGAACCCATTTGCATACTTCCTTGGCCTTCTGCCTTTGTCCTCTGTGCCTTTATAAATTCAAGCTCTAAAACAGGGATCTTCTTTTCACGAGGACAACCACAATCAATGTGGGAATTATTTTCTCTCTTACCTGAGTGAGAACAGTTGGATTCAGAACATAATTGTATGGAGCACTTGCAGGTCAAAATGTCAAACAGAGTATCAAGTGTGTGCAGAAATTCATTTTTCCTGGCCAAGTTTCCTTTACCAAGTGATGTTTCAACTGCTTTGTGCCATAATTTCGTTAGTTTTAGCTCAATAGTTCGACACTGATTAATCACAGGTGGTTTGAATAGTGCATTAGCTTTTGTCCATTGATGCAGAAGAGGGACTATCATGTCATTTATGAGTTCTTTATCTGTATAGTTCCTTCTGTCCTTTGCATTTTTTTCTCGAAGGAGTAACCCTAATCTTAGCATGTCTCTCACTGTTGGAAGTTCTGATACAGGAAGCTCCTTCCCTTTACCAACTAGCAGGCTCAAGTGGGTTGACAACTGACTTCTTGTCTTCAATTTTGACATCTTCACACTATCTGACAAATAGAAAAATATTTCAATGTTTCATAATTCAATTGTTGTTTCAAAAAATATCAATTTGTTTATCAAAAATGCTGTAACAGAAATAACATAATAATTTCTTAGAACATAATGTTTTATACAATGATATAAGTAACTGTGACAATCAATATGCCCTACTTACAATAATTAAAATGTAGAATTCGTCTGGTAGAGTAGGTGCAAGTGCAATGAGAGCAAACCACCGTCTATGATATCTAGAAGGAGAGTGAGCCGGGAGCCTTATCCTCATGCTTGGTACAAGTCAAAACAAGAATGAAACTGTCCCACACGGAGAGCCTGTTCATGTTCATGTTCTGACATGCATATTGTACACAAGCTATAGAACCATAAAATACTCCATAATCCATATGCTTACATGAGATTAGTTAATATCAAGTGAATAATTCTAATCAAGTCTCATTAATTTGTTGAAATACTGATATTTGAAACTTTAAGGTATAATTGATGTAGGTGAGGGTTATTTCAATTCATTTTTGTTTGCTAATCTCAAGTTTAGACATAAAGAGGCACAATATTTTGACTACCAAATTTGATTTTTAACATGTTGACAAAATTGACACACCCTACTGTATATAGAACTTATTATTCAGACCTAACAATCATAGCATTATTTTACAGTAATACTACACTACAATACAACTACTACACTACTTTAGCAATGTTACAACATGATAAAATGGACAAACAATGGAAATGAAACAAACAAAAGTAGGTAATTATGCTCAGGAAGCTTCCCTGTGGCTGAGGTGTGGCGTGACAGGCAAGTACAGTGCTATAACGCCTGTTTTGACAACGCGAATTGGCTCTAACGTGATTTATGAATAGAGGAACGATATTTGCATAACATGAACGCTTGTTTGCTATAACACGATTTTTGCTTACTATTTCTTCAATTTTGTGGTATTAACTGTGAATATGGTAAAGAAGAATATCTCCAAGAAGCGTTCTGGTGATCGCATTCCAGGTGATGATCGTAAAAGAAAGGCTTTAACATTTGAAGAGAAGCTCGATGTTATCTCCCTCAAAATCACCCTTTTCCCCCATGAAGTTATGTTCATATTTTTCAAGGTAAAGTGTTACATTTACTGTATGATTTCATTATTAGATATGAATGTAACATTTAAATAGACTGTGCTATCTTTTGTGTTTGGCTAACTATTAATTTTTTTTTCAATTTCTATTAGTAATCTGCACTTAACCCTATTTTCTCCATAATCCCTGTTATTTCTATTACGCGAATTTCTATAACACGATGTTTTACAAGAACACAATTATCGCGTTATAGCAGAACTGACTGTAGTCACACGGAAACCTGATAACCCGCGCTGGGCATTTAAACAGTGGCGGGAAAAAGCGAGCATTCTGGAACGTCACCCGGGGCCTAAGGGTTAATAAGCACAGACTATCACAGTAATGTATCTCTACTAATTAATGAAAAACAAATGAACAATACAGTACTGTATCATAAATGACTCAATGAGGTGACCCTTTGGGGGAAGGGGGTGGCACAGTCACTTTTACCCCCCAATGACTCTTCTTCCTCTGGTTGGGAGTTGGGGGGTGAGGTGGAGGTGCTGACAGCCAGGATTATGAAAGGCAGAGGGGGTTTAATATTTGTGCTTATAAAATGTCACTGAATTGACCTAGGAGAATATAACTTGCATTGCTGGAATTCTTGTAAGATAACAATTAATTTAAGTACCGTATATACCCGTGTATAGCACGAGTTCTTAAGACCAAATTTTTTGGCAAAAAGTTGGGGGTCGACCTCTATACGGGTAATAGTTTCGTTAGGTTGAAAAATATTTACCAGTAACTACCAGTAACAATGGAAACGACGCACCAACTCACCACCCGCTGTGAGTGTCGGTACAGTTGCCAGGGCAGATCTCTTGCGTCATCATAGCAAGCCCAAAGTAGCCAAATTCATGGTATGGTATGCACAGGAGTATGTAAAACATAAAGTATTTATTTTTAAAAGTTTATTTATAGATACATAAATTTTTGTTAATTAAATTTGAAACATCAATCTTTGTTAAATAAATTTGAAACAAAAGAAAAATACGATACCTTATTTATAAATATTTTCATTAAAATATTACATCACAAGTATATTTTACCTTAACTGTGTCTGAATGAATATATTCTCAGAAATAAATATGGAAATGTAATATTTTTGCTGAAATGACGTACGTATTACAGTGGAAAGTGGGATAAAATTGTGACGAAAACAATGACTTTCACTTTCTTTCATCGTTCAAAAGTTTTTACTGTAATCGCTTTTCGAATGGTTTTCAGTTAAAAAACTGTTGAATTACAATAATATTCTATCCTAATTGACTTGAATAAATACTACAAAACCATATTTCTGAATATTTTCATTAAAATCCATCAAAATCATTTTCCTTGTCATCATCTGCAGCACCAAGCAGCTCCTCCCAGTCATCTCCTTGAATAGCATCGTCATATGGATCAACACCATCATCAGCCATAGGATCATCAATATCTTCATCCTCATTCACGCTCTCATTAGCCTCATAATCCCACAACAAGTCGTCTTCCGTTCCACCAAGAGCATTCGAAATTCCACATTTCTTAAAAGATTTCACCACAATTTCTGGTCTGATTGCATCCCAGGCCTCTACAATCCATTCACATAATGTTGCTAGTGATGGAGCTTGGATGTTGCCTCCCTTTGTGTATGTCTTATCGCCTTCTATCATCCAGTTGTTCCACTTCACTCTTACCGCATCTTTAAATGGTTTGTTTATGGAAACATCCAGTGGTTGGACAAGACTTGTTAATCCACCAGGAATCACAGCTGTATCAGTGTTTTCCTTCCTAATCCCAGCAGTAACACTGTCAACAAGATGTGACCGAAACATATCCCACACAAGAAGACTTTTTTCTTTGCGCAGTCCCCCTGGTCTAAAGTTCAGACTTTTTTAAGCCATATTTGTATGCCGCCTTCATCCATCCATCCTTTCTCGTGCACATGGATGGACAGTCAAGTGGAGTGTTTTAATGATTGGCTGGGTAATTCACCGGACCTAAACTCATATGATAACTTATGGGTTACTATGAAACAAAAATTACGTAACTTGGACACTTCTTCTCTCCCTAAGGTCGAGGCAGCCATTTGTGATAATATGGACAAATGTAGACCTCACTAGGCTTCAGAACCTCGCTGACTCAGTTCCTGCTCATTTGGAGGAGTGTTTGAAGAGGAAAGGGAAGTTGGCAAAATATTAATGTTGGTCAATATTTATACAGTCATGCGCCGGTTAACGTCCGATGGCATATACGTCCATGCCCCCCCCCCCCCCCCCCAAAATAAAAATCCGTGACGCCTGCTAGACCACCACTCCACGACCCCCTGACGGAGACACGATGATCCTCCCCATACTGGCCAGATATTATGTGTTATAGGAATATCCTTCCTTCCTTAGGCATTTGCCTCCAGGTGTAATGTTAACCTACATCTATTAAGGATAAAATCTTTCACCTACAAATTGATAATAACACATTTGCTGTAATCTGACATATCTAGTTGCCTCAACAATTGCAACGCCAGTTGCAATTTGGGTTGCAATTTCAAATTCTGTGTTATTACTAAGGAATAACGAAGTCTCTGGTGCACTGCACTCTAAGATTAAGAGAAAATGGACGACTCAGGCGTCCTGAAGTGAGAGAAAACGGACTTCTTTGACGGGGCACTCAAATAAGGGGAGACATAGCTACATGTTTTGTGGACTACCCACTTTACATTATCCTCTTCATCACTTTGTAATGTACCTAGCCATGCCTATGTGTGTGTATGATATTTACCATAACATCATATATATATATATGTTTAGTGGGTCTAAATGGTTGTAAAATGGGAAACTTGGGGGTTGGGTGCCTGGAGCAAATTAGAATAAATCCCATAAGGCTTATGTAATATCGGACAACGTACATTTCGGTTAACATCACCTTTTCCAAGAGCGTATACATACAGTTGTACCCCACTTAACACGGTCAATAAAACCCAGAGGGTACTGTGTTAAGTGAAAACCGCGTTAAGTGAACAACAGAACATATGGGATTAATTCCAATAGAAACTGGCCCATCCCCAAACTCCACTTTTTCCGACACAATACTTATGTTCTAGTAAAAATAACATCTTAATTTTATGATGGTACATGCACACAATTAATACTTAAGAGAAATAGAGAAATACAGTCGCCAAGTTAATGTCCATTTAAATAATGGACTCGACTCCCTCCCCCTCTTCTCACAGTACACTGCTGGCTCTTCCCTCTGAGAAATTTTTGGGGGAAAACCAGGTATAGTAATAAATAATTCATCAAACTAAAGTTAGGATAATATAATTGACTTTGCTGGATTCCTTGTAAGACCAGGAATATTGTGAATATAAATGTCATATGTTTTGCACAAAAGATAACATTTTACTCAGAGTAAACATTACATCTAAAATTTGTATGTCTAATGCAAAATCCATGATGATTATATTCAAAATGATCATCATATTGTAAGAATTCCAGCAAAGTAAATTATATTCTGGCCGGGTAATTTGTATCAATTTTATGAGCTAAAACATATATCTAAAGTAAATATTCAAAGAAATATTCTTCAAGGACACTATCTGTCAATCAAAATACTCCGCCCTAGCTGGGTCGGTCCTTCCCGCCTTCCCTCCCCACTCCCCACCCCCTACCTTCCCTCCCTACCCCCCACCCCCCACCTTCCCTCCCTACCCCCCACCCCCCACCTTCCCTCCCTACTCCCCACCCCCCACCTTCCCTCCCTACTCCCCACCCCCCACCTTCCCTCCTTCCCTCCCTACCAGAGAAGCTTTGGGAGAAAATAGTATATTTACATTTTTAGTAATAAATAATAACTCAGACTAAAGTTAGGATAATATAATTGACATTCCTGGATTCCTTGCGGGTCAGGAAATATTTTGAATGTAAACTTCATATATTCTGCACAAAGGACAATATATTTGCTTTGTGTAAACCAAATTATTACAGTAGATCTAAAATTTGTTTGTCTAATGCAAAATCCATGATGTTTATATTCAAAATGTTCATCATATTGTAAGAATTCCAGCAATGTAAATTACATTCTGGTCAGGTAATTTGTATGAATTTTATGAGCTAAAAAAAAAAAAAAAAAATTATACTTCACCGCGTATATGAGAAGATGCCACGTATATGAGTAGATGCACCACTGTGGAAAGTGAAAGTCCGGTTCTGGCAAGGTACTGCGTAAATGAGAAATCGCGGAAAGTGAAACCGTGTAAAGTGTAAAGCGGGGTAATACTGTATATAAATATATGTGCAGTTGGTCCTCCCATTACGCGGTCCCACAATCCGCGTTTCACCGTTAACGCGGTGCCTTGCCAGAACCTAACATTTTCACATTCCGCGGTCGTGAACCCCGTTACGCGGAGAGCGGCTGGCAAGCCGCGCCATTTTTGGATCCAAACCTCCCGCCATCTGCCATGTTGTGTAAGAGGCGCGAAAATGGTGCGCACAAGGTCGCCCAGTCATCAAAACATTAGCGAGTTCTTCACCCGCCACCCACTACAGCCGGCCCAAGTCAGTGATAGTGATAATTATAGTTAGGATATGGACTTATATGAACTTTGGGGGGTTTGACAAAGAGGCCCTGCAAGCGTCTGTGGTGGATAGTGATACAATTGATACAAGTGATACAGGTGAGCGCCAATAATCTGCCCTCTGCCTCGGAACCAACCGCCCATCTCCGTGTGCCCAGCCATCTTTTCTACTAATGTAAGTGTTAAAAAACCTAATATTATTGATATTTCTCTTAATTATTAATTGTGTGTGCATGCCATCATAAAGTTAAGATAATATTTTTACTACAACATAGTTGTGTGTCGTCAAAAAGTGGAGTTTGGGGATCGGCCCGGACTCCATTTCAATTAATCCCATATGTTATGTTATTCACTTTACGCGTTTCTCACTTTCCGCGGTACCCTCCGGGTTACATTAACCGCGTAATACGAGGACCAACTGTATATTTTTTTTTTCCCAGCTAGGTCACAGCCACCTCACTGGCATGTATAGCTGGCTGAGAGGTCTGTGTGAATATTGTGTGTCTGTTTTCTTAAGTTGGTCGATATTATTGGAGTTATTTGTTGGATTATTTCACTGATATGTTTGACTTTCCTTCCCACAGATATGAACTGAACAACAAATGGCAGTGGAAAGAGAAGCAGTAGACTGTGAGAACACTATGTTGGGTGCAGGTGTAAACAACAGTGGACATAGACAAAGTATTACCAACTGAACCAAAGAATTACAAGTAGAAAAGAAATTATTCTTCCTTGTGGAAATATGTTTTGAAATAATTGAAAACTTGTGTAAAGATTCACCCCCCTCATAAGACTTTTGTCACATGTAATAAAAGTTTACCAGCCATCACAAGTACAGTAGTATATCAGCCTGAGTATTATTGTTTGCTGTACATCAGAGGAACTGTATATATAACAATAGTGTACAGTATATAATTTTTGTACACTTCCCTGTTGAGTGTTTTTATAGTGTATGTTGTAAGTCATAAACAGTGTTTGTTAATGACAAGTATAGTTATATGTGTAACTCATTTTTTCTGCCATTTTTCACATTTAGTTCAAAGAGGTATAGAGGAACCTTGTTAATAATGGTGTAGTCACATCACAAACTGGATCTTCCATCACACTTACCTCCTCACTGTCCTCTCATCTCAGCATCATTACATCAGTGTCAGTAAATCACATTCACTAATTGATTTATGTTTCAGTTTTCATTGTCAAATATACTTAACAGTAACAAGACATTAATTGTTCTTGTAGGAGGAAACAGTTTGCCAGTTAAGTGTCACTAAAACCTTTGAACACACAATACACAGTTTTATAATGGAAGGTCACTCAGAGGAACAGTCAGAGTCTCCCAGAGAATTGTCTGTAAAATCACATCAAGTAACACATGTGAAAGATCATACAAGAGAGAGGCCATTTGAGTGTACAGAATGTTTTAAAAATTTTCTATATAAAAGTCATTTAACAACACACATGAGAATTCATACAGGAGAGAAACCTTACGAGTGTTCAGAATGTTTTAAAAACTTTCCATATAAAAGTAAATTAACGAAACACATGAGAATTCATACAGGAGAGAAACCTTATCAATGTTCTGAGTGTCTGAAAAAATTTTCAGAAAATTCTTCTTTAGTCACACATATGAAAATTCATTCAGGAGAGAAACCTTATCAGTGTTCCGAGTGTCTGAAAAAATTTTCAGAAAATTCTTCTTTAGTCAAACATAAGAGAATTCATACAGGGGAGAAACCTTATCAGTGTGCTGAGTGTCTGACAAATTTTTCACTAAAATCTTATTTAGTCAAACATATGAGAACTCATACAGGAGAGAAACCTTATCAGTGTTCTGAGTGTCTGAGAAGCTTCTCAAGAAAATCTAATCTAGAGGTACATATGAGAATTCATACAGGAGAGAAACCTTATCAATGTTCTGAGTGTGTGAAAAATTTTTCAGAAAATTCTTCTTTAGTCGCACATATGAGAATTCATACAGGACAGAAACCTTATCGGTGTGCTGAGTGTCTGACAAATTTTTCACTAAAAGCTTCTTTAGTCAAACATATGAGAATTCATACAGGAGAGAAACCTTATCAGTGTTCTGAGTGTCTGAGAAAATTTTCAGTAAAATCTTCTTTAGTCAAACATATGAGAATTCATACAGGAGAGAAACCTTATCAGTGTTCTGAGTGTCTGAAAGACTTTTCAAGAAAATATAATTTAGAGATACATATGAAAATTCATATAGGAGAGAAACCTTATCAGTGTTCTGAGTGTCTGAAAGACTTCATAAGAAAATGTGACCTACAGAGACATATGAGATTTCATGCAGGAAAGAAACCATATCAGTGTTCTGAGTGTTTAAGACATTTTTCACGTAATTCCTCTTTCATAAAACATAAGAGAATTCATACTGAAGAAAAACCATTTCAGTGTTCAGAATGTCATCAAGGCTTTTCTAAAAGTTATCTTCTAGTAAGACACAAGAAAGTTCACTCACAAAAACCTTTCCACTGTGTAAGATGCCTGAAACCCTTTAAAGAGAAAGAGAGTTTAATATTACATGTAGAGAGATGTTACCAGACTGACCAAGTGGTCAACTCTCATCACTATGAAGGTGAAAGTTGCCAGGATTTGCACCATGACTTGAGCTTGTCTAGCCAGCCAGCAGTGGAGATGTGTGTTTCTGAAGGAGTGAAAAAGGAAACTAATTATGATCCACTCTCAGTTATTTGTGAGACAGAAGCTTCACCAGGGCCTGAGATAATTGACCAATTTTCTTTAAAGATGGAGTGCCAGGAAGAAATAGATATTGTTAAGGAAGAATTCTGAAACTTGTTGAAAACTGGGTCCCATAGGCATGACTGCCCATTATAATAGGCCAGCCAAAGAGTAAAGTCATATAGAAAAAATATAAACTTTTTTAGTAATAGCAGGAGCCCACCTTAGATAAGTTGAATTGAGGATACCAAACAAAATGTGGGTGGACGCCACTTTCAATTTTGGGTTTGAGGGTCACATACAAGGTCACAAATGTCAAATTTTGAAAAATTCTGAATTTTTTAATTTCAATGGTGGCTCTATGTAACTGTGTTTAAAGGCTTATCATTAGTACATAAAGCATATTGTTGTAATTTTATTGATAATAAATGACTGGAACTATGACTGGGTGTTTTTATTTCCATTAAAAATACATTTAGCATGCTGGGTGAGGTGCACATGGGTCTACTACTGCCATAGTACAAGTATTAGCATACTGTGTCATGTTGAATATTTTCAGGGCTCTGGCCCGCCAGACATTGGTTTGATATATGTAGTAAAAAGTGCAAACAGTGCCAGCTGGTAAAATAATAATAGTGAAGGATAGGTCATCAATGATGTTGCTAATAATGCCAAAGCAGCGCTGGTGACTTGGGCACAGCATCAGCAGAAGGAAAAGCAAGAACTAGGACTGGGTGATGAGAAAAAGTACCTGTGAGATGCATACACCCGTATTATTAAACAACATCTTCCGTTGAAGAGGGTCGCCGTGTTTCAGTGCTGATGATTCACTTCATTTGTACCAACATCATTGAAGTGCGGATGCTTTGTGGAATGGGCAAGAGGCAAAAATGCTACATGGTGCACGATGTATTCAAGAGTTTGTCGCCCAAGTCATGGACAACTTGGTCAGCTTCCACGCTTAGACCTTGAGTGACAGTCACATCCTTTAGTGGTCATGGGGAAAAATATGTACTGCAAGGTGTTCAGTGAAAACCCACTCCTGCTCAACACCATTGGTCGAGATGGGGGTATTGCAGATGTTGAGAAGTTTGTGTGTCATTTGTATGGCACCCTGTAACAACACACAATTGATGACACCAGAGCTCACCTTTCTGGGAACACCAAAAAGTCTCTGGAAATGCTCTCACTGGAGCTCCATACCAAGCTGGCAAAATATGGCTCCAGGCTGACAAGACAACGTAGAAGTTGAAGATCCAGTGGACACTTCAGCCTCTTACCAGTGTGGATAAGACTTCCTCCAATCTCTGAAGCCTGCCTGGAGCTTGTTGCTTGTGGTTGTAAGAAGTGCAAGACAGCTAGGTGCAACTGCCTCAGAAAAGAGATAAAGTGTACTACAGCTTGTGGTTGTGACAACAGCGGTTGCTGTAACCCAACTGGACCGTAGATCTATGTCTCTCTTCCGGGCTGAAATAGAGAGAAGCTGGAATGTGCTGTAAGGAACTACAGTACTACTTATGTTCTTAAGTGATTGTGATCCACACAACTGTGACTGTCAGTGCAGCATTTAGGTGCTTTTCATCAAGAAATGTGAACTTATAGATGTTACTAGTGTATATTTGTATTTATTGCTTTGTGATTTAGTTGTGATAATCCTGTTACAGTAAGCACTTAATTCATGCCATCAAACTTATAGATTAGGCACTAATATTGTTAAATGAAATTGTTTTGACAAACAGACTTGCTTACTGTTTGTTTTTCCCAATTAAAATAAAAAATCTAAAATATTTAGCCTTGAATTTGACCTGAGTTGAATTGAATTGAAACAGTTAATTTAGCCAGAAAAACACAGATACGGAGTGGGTAATAAAAACAATATTAACAAGGCTGAGCCAGTTGAGAACCTGAGCTCTTTTAGGCACCTGAGATACTGCATAGTGACCCCTCGTTTAACGAACACCTCGGCTAACGTAATTTCGATTAACGAACTGCCTTCCATAAGGATCTTCAATTCGGTTAACGAAGTTCTCACGAACCGACCTCAACATGTTTTCGCTTGCACTGACCGGGCAACCAGCTTTAGTATCAGTCCGCCAATACATTAATCGGTTCTAGGGCTTAAATTCCTTACTATTTTAGTAAATATCAAGAAGTTTATACCATTCAATAATTTTAAAAGTTTAATATTCAATTTTTTAGTAATTTTAACAATTATTGAACATAATTGAAGGTAAAGTGACTAGTTTAATGCGCGGCATCCAGCCTCTTAACACAGCAAACAGGAGTTAGTCTCTCTCTGTTTTCACTGGAGGTAACATCTTGCTTGAGACTCTCTTCAATTAAATGCTTTTTTTCTGTGTTTCCAAGCAAATTATTGGTCATTTTGAAATATATTTTACATATTGACAATATATAATGCAGTGCAGTGTTGATTTAAAGAAAATAATCTTGAAATACACCAAGTAAGCTAAAATTTTATGGGTGAAATGGCGCCATGGGGTGACTTCTCTTCCACCCCAATGCCTTCTCTTCTTCCTTCTCCTCCACCCCCATTCTAAATCCCATCATCATCATCATCATCATCATCATCCAGGAGCCTTCTACATACACACCTCAAAGTAAGTGAACTTTTCTACCATTTTTGTTGAATTTAGGAAATTTTCGGTGAGCTGGAACCAATTACCCAAAAACCCATTGAAACAATGGTTTCGGTTAACGAACTTTTCGGTTAACGAACGACCTTCTGGAACGGATTGAGTTCGTTAACGGAGGGGTCACTGTACTATACATTTATCTCAAGGAAGTATTGTGTAACATTTAGTATCATCTGGAATAGTACAATAGCATGGTGGTAATAAGAACATCTCATAATGTTACCACGGTTATCACTTCAATATTTATTAATTTTATTTATTTATTACTATTTTTTTTTAAATATACATAAATTACAGTGGAATTTAAAAATTTAATTACAATGGGGGAGCAGTACAACATGAGTTGTACATTAATAAGGTTGAACAAGAGGACAGAGCTGTCAGGATTATGTCTAGTTGGCAATTATGTTTATCAGGTGTTGGTAAACAAGATTATGATAGATTTCTTTCATTGCTGTGAGAGTGAGTGACTGTCGATGTGATACATGATACCGCACTGTTTATTGACTTTACTGTGAATGGGTTGTATGTGGTTTCTCCAGTTAAGTTTCTCATCAACAATAACTCCCAGGAATTTAGTATTTTGTTCACGTTTGAGGGCTGTACTGTATTACCAAGGTACAGGGAGTCCAAGTCTGGGGGTAAGTGTTTCCTTCTGTGAAAGATCGTGTTGTGGGTTTTCTCAAGGTTTGAGGTCAGTTTATTATGTATTAACCAGGTCCAGACTTTAGTCAATTCAGTGTTCATAGTTCTCATCAAGAAATGGAGGTCTTGAGTTCCTAGCATAGAGATTGCTATCCTCTGCAAATAAGTTGTATTTTATGAGTGTGCTGGCATGGACTATGTCATTTATGTACAACAAAAGCAGTACTGATTTACCTTCTTGCAATGTCCCAGGAACTTCAGCTCATTGTCAACATACACACCTAGGTCCTTCTCACATTTAGTCTCAAATAGTGCAGTTTCTTCATCCCGCTGGGACATGTGATACGCCTCCTTACCGTTGTTATGCCCCAGGTGCATCCTTTTACACTTCATGACATTGAATCTCAGCAGCCATTTCTTCAACCATTCTTGGAGCCCACAGAGGTCCATTGTAGTGGCTCCTCTCCCCTACAACTCCCAACTGAGCTCCGGCCACGCGCCTGCCAGCCAGTCAGCGTACAGCCAGCTACGCCGAGAGACTAGGTCTATGCAAAAGACGGAGGGGTACGATCGCCGACCTAGTCTCGACAATCAACCTCCAGTTCAGGATCAGAGCGTTTCACACCTTACGCTTAAGCCGCTGTGATTGGTCCTCTCGCTACGCTCACCCCAAATCCTGATCCTCGTAAATTGTATAAATATGGCTATGCTTGTCCAGGGAGACCATTCTACACTCGGCTACTGGACCAGCAACATCTCTCACAGCTCCTCACCTAGTCACTCCTAAGCACTGCACTGTACAACAATATATATACAGAAAGTGCATTGTGAGTTTCTATCCTACCTCATTCCTGAGTGGAGATATCTACATGTACGTACGTTTGTGTGCCCATACAAAGAGGTAATAGACAACTAAAGAGAATTGATAACTGGCCACATACAGTATGCTACACCTTCTGCAGCTCTTCACAGTCTGTTTGGTTCTTTATTTCCAGAAATAACTCGGCGTCATTGGCAAACATTTGTATGGAGGAATGTACAACGTCAGGCATGTCATTTATGAAACAAACAAACAACAGCGGGCCCAATACACTGCCCTCTGGTACCCCGCTTGTGACAGGTACGGATGATGATTTCGTGCCATTAATCACCACACACTGCTTGCGGTCATGTAGAAAATCTTCTATCCACTAGTACATATCCCTGAATACAAATTCAAATTCAAAACATTTATTAACAATTACATTAAAAGGAGCTGGTTAGCATGCTAACTAGCCCGCCCAAAACTAGTCTTAACAAGAGCTCTAATATTCTACAAATCATAAATCAGATATGTATACATCAAATAGATATGCATAAAATCTACAATCTTATGTTAAATTTACAGAATTTTTCCATAATATTCTTAACCATATTTTTTTTGTTCATTAAATAACAAACCATCTCTGTAATATCAGTAATACCATCACCCCTAAATTCTGATAAGCAGTTGCATTCCATAATGTAATGATGTAATGTTTGAGTCTTTACATAGCCACACAGTTTAAAAGGAATGCCATCAGTTCCTTCAATATATTGCCAATAATATTTGTATCCAACGCGTAGACTCATCACAAATGTATCGTACTTAAGTGAAGCCTTACCATAAGTAGAACTAGTAGAATTCAAAACTCGAACATAATGTTTCAAACTACTACTACCGTTGTTCAAAATATTCCGAATATTGTCCATTTCCCTTTGCTGTCGGATTTTTGCCATTCCACATTTTATTCTTTTAATACCCAAAATACAATTGTATTCTACAATTTCTTTGCCACACCCTTGCTTAGCCAAATCATTCATATAAATACCACAATGGGATGGAATCCACATAAAACTAACATCATATCCAAGTGATTTTATGTCATGAATACACTTCTAACATTTTAAAACTAAATCATCATCAAGAGGCTACATCCGGCCTCATTCCCATTAACTGAACCACCACAGTACATATGAATAACATTTTCCTTATGGTACTCAGATGTTTTATCAAGGAATATTTGCCATAACTCAAAAGGATTACATTCTTTTTTCCTTTTTTTTAAACTCCAGCTTATCCATTGTTACAGATACACTCTCCATGAACCAAGGTTTCAAATAAACTTTGTTTGGCAAAGGCACACAAATCTACAATATGAGGGCCTGAGCTGCCACCATTTTATAAGGGCCTGTGTGTCAGTAACACTTCCTTTTACTCTCATGCTTATTACCATTGGTAGCGTGACGAGAGGAGGCTCGTGGGTAGATGTAATGATAGTAACAAGTAATAGGGAAGAAATAACGGTAAATACTGTAGGTAAATAATAGACACAATACTGTATACAAATACAAAATTTATTTAAACATTAATATGAAATTAGGAGAAAGAATTTATATGTACCAACAGACGAAATCTAGTACTAGGCCCTCAGGCTCAAAATACTCACACTATACTGCCAGATTCTGGGGTCACTAAGTCTAAGGGGATGACTTAACTCTAATCTTAATTTCTAAGGGTAGCTGCCACCAGACCCCCTCTGGACCGCATGTAGCTCGTTAGGTAGCGTGCAGAGTGGACTAGGCATTGGGTTAGGTTTTCCATTGACCAGATCGATAAGGGTAAAGAAGGGTGAAACCATAACATGTCTTAATTGATTTATTCCTTATAAAACATACTGGTAAAAAATCATATACATGACTTGGCCTTCCTCAGAAGAACAACGGAAATGTGGTTACCCAGATGGGCCCCAGACTCTTACATTGATGGCGTGTCATCCACCTACTTATTGCATAACAATCTGTGACCACCTTACCTCGGTCGTTCCTTCTTACAATATCCCTTAACACATCAGACTGCTCCACCTGTGCGGAATTTAGCACCGTCGGTTATCATACATAGTAGCACCATCTCAACACACCTGTTGCACTCCATACCTGCAAGTATGGGACTCCTTGTGACTTTTAGGTATACACAACAGGCACCTCGTTCGCACACCGCCCTCGGTGGGTAAAGACGAGGGCTTCACCTAGAGACATACCAGCACTATTTCTACGCCTGGTATTATAGGTCGCTCCAAGTGACGACCGCAGAGTTTCTCACGGTCTCCTTATGTGTGACTATTTATTTGGAGCGGTGCGCTGGAAATCCACAGGTTCACAGTGGATTGGCATAGCGGGGAGTAGTCACCACCTGTTGTGACGCTCAAAGGGATAATGGCGGCCGGGCGGCAAGGTACTCCAACCGCATGGAACCTGAGGTGGCAGTAGAACGAGGAAGACTGAGAAATAATGCCTGACGGGCGGTTATCCCACCCCTTAACACATTCCTATTACACTTATATATCCGGCAAAGCTTTAAACTGTAATAACTTCTATTTATCAACCTTAATTATATGGCAGGATATAGCCCGCTAGGACACTGACCTGAGGTGGCGTTAGAACGAGGAAGATTGAGGGCATTGCCCCGCCGCTCCTCGTCACATAGGCCTACAGTTTCCAATCCTTAATTTTCACTTTTGTTTCTTATGGTTCTCACCTGAACACTTTTCCCTATATTGTCACTCATGCCTTATAAACACATATTTTAATCCTAAATTACACAGTAAGGTAAGGTCTTGGTTTGCTAGTTCTTGGGGTAAATTCATGGGGTTATTATATCAACGTGGCAACTGAGGCGGGTACATGACGCGCCTTGAAACAAAGGCTGAATGTTCATGGCGGGGGTGTATCAACGTCACTTAAAACTGTAATGAGGGATCCTCCTCTCACACATTACACTATTTGAACACAGACATAAGATTCTCTGATCACTGTACCTGTCGTGGGTATATGTCACGTGAGGATACGAGGTGTATTAAATTCATACCGACGCATACAAGATATTTCCTTTCAAGTATAGTTTCTAGATCACTGTCAACACCTCACATAGTTCTGATACATTTATCCTTTTTCCAGATCATTGTTCTCATGTATTTTCATATGATATCTGTGGGAGTTATGTTCGCTACACGCTCACAGACGTAAATAGTATGACCTTTAGACCCTGATCCCCACTTAGTCTTACAGTACACTAGTCCGGCTCAACTGGACTTTAACTTTCATCTTATGCATACCCTGAGTTCTCTTTAATGCTATGAATACATACACTTAATATGATATAACTGTACCTGGGTACAATACAACACATGGTCAAGGAACATTGAGTAGGTGAGTTGTCCTTTATCAATGTTTCCCGTTTTCTGAGGTTCTACAAGCGCGGTGCATTTGAATGTTATATAGAGTAATATGAATTAAATGGGATTTTTAGGAATGACAATGATGTGCCCAGTACAACACCACTACTGGGTGAACATACTCAATAACACTTCCAACCCTACTGGGTGGACATACTCAATAACACATAACTCTTATAGTCACTTAGCACCATAAAGACCAGGGCAACTGCCACTACAACACTCAGTCGTCAGGAGTGATACTCAAGCAACAGCCATGGGGTCCAGCCACCATGGGGTACTTTCCGATGATCTCTGAAGATCCCAGTGGAGTAATCCCACCACACAAATAGCCCTACTGAGTTAGACACTCATCCACCAATGATGGGGGCTGGTAGTGGTGTGTGGCTTGGTGATACGAGGACACCTCGCAGGCTGAGCGTTAGGGCCAGACGAGCCAGCTATGGGGGCCATAGGTAGTCTGACGGCTGGGTCTCACGAAGGTAACTGAGCCTACTGGACCTCGGACAGCTCCCCAGACATAGTGGATACAACATCCACGCTACAGACACGGCCTAGGCTGCGTTAGGGACCTGAATGGATGAAGGGACGGGCACTTACTAACGGTGACAACGACATCACATTTCAGGGGACGTTAAAGACGTAAATATGACGTCACTCAGAGCATATCAACTACGTTACTGTAACACTTGCACAATCAACTATTAATTGGGTCAAATCCCTTAAAGAAGGACGAATTATAACACAGTGGAATGGCATACCTGTATGGATGAAGGGACGGGCACTTACTAACGGTAAAAATGCCCGCGGCACCTTCACTCAAAATAGGCCAGGGAGTCCACCTACTTCTATTTCGATGAATTAATTTACTGTACACTCTGACGTTGAAACTGAGACTATGAACTCAGTTTCATTCCCTACTATTATGCTCACTAACAATGCTCTGACTCAGCTATCAAAAGCAAAATCAAATTGATTACAAAGGGTTGGATGGCAACAGGTCCCAACATACAGTGTCTGCTATGAAATCCGCGGATTATATTCAAAGGAATTAGAGAAAACGGGGGACGTTTCCACTGGGGGACTCGGAAGGTTTTGTGGACGTTTGAGCATTATGAATCCTTAAGGTTTTCAGGTTAGCCGTCATCACGATCATGACAACAATATTATATTCACACAACATCTGAAAAAGTTTCTTAGTATAAGTATTCCTCTTAAAATTATTAGTAATTGCATTAGTAAATTTATCAACAGCAGACTTCAGATACACATCACCACTCCTAATAAGCCTTAAAGTTGAAATGACAGTCAACTCCCTAATTCTGTGTATTATGCTTGGGACATTTAGCTCCATGTTCATAATCTCTATTCTTGTTGTCCTTGGACAACCAAGCACAATCCTCATTGCTTCATTCTGAATAAGCTCTAATGGCCTAAGATCTTTTCCTGGGTAAGAATGTCATGGTCACATTGACTGCTAGTCTGTTTTAACACTGAGGATTCTTATTATATGCCACACCCGCAAAACATGAATGGGTAGCTGGTTAGCTATCCTAAGAAGAAACGCATTTTACCCTCTCCATGTTTTACACTAATGCCCCCTCTCTAAGTCCCGCCTGTGAAGACAGTTGTCAATACGTATTTATTCCACTTTCTCCTGGCAAGCTCAATCTTGAATTAGTTTATGAAGATCAACTTAGTATTTCGCCAGACCTTTGTCAACTGAGGGTCATCTTTGAATGTGTGACAGTTGGTTTGTTTGTAATTTCTGTCATTGCGTGAGATAGTCACATCTGGCAACTCAGGGGTATATAAACCCTGTGCAAGGAGGAGAGAGCTTCCCGTGACGATCCTCCAACTTTGTTCACAGGTATGTAAGACAGTGTTCCCGCCGATATAGCCATTCAGTTTGATTTAGTCAATTTTGTGAGTGTCAGTGTTCATGTTGTAACAATGGAATTGTCATTCACCCAATGTAAGAAGTACTATAAAGTAAATGTCATCTGACGTTGCAAGACGAAAGATTTGTTTGTGTTTTAGTCCATGCTTCCTTCCCATGACAACCTCTCCCATTGTTCTCCAGGTACAGTGAGTGGATTATTTGAACACCCACCGGCTGCCCGGAGTCGGTGGCTACCTAGCAGTGAGAGATATATGGACGGTGTCGTTGATTCGACATGATTAACTTGCTCCAAGTCCACCTCGTGGGCCTTAGACCCCAGACTCGCCATGTGTCTGGCTACCACCGATCACAACAAGGGCTGTCAGTTGTTGAGTGTTCTACCCTGAAGCACTCCTGGAAGTTATATGGTCCACAGTGTGTGTTATATTTGATTGGGGATAATTCTGGAATATAATTATCCCTTTTTGGGTAGTGAACCCATGTATAAGTTGTTGGTTTCACTAATAATGTGTTGTGTGTTGTGAATGCATCTCACATGTACTAACAGTCTGTGAAGGTATCATATGTAAGTTTGTCTTATAACTGGATGTAATGCCATGTACCACCAGTAAGGTGTGAGAAGTAAAGTATCTGATTGGAGTTGTAATGTGAGTACAGCCACGGAGTTGACCCTGGTAACTGTAAAGCCATGTATCACCAGTAAGGTTGTGTATAGTAAGAGTACAGTATCTGAGTAAATTGCAGTTGAGTAAAGCCGAGGAGTTGCACCTTGGAGTTGTATGTTAATGCCATCTTTTTCCCTACTTTGATTTCATATTAATAAACCTTTTCTTACAGTATATTTGTGGGTATTTCTCACCTCAGTATTCCACATTTATTTCCGTCCAAGTGACTTGATATCAGAATTACAATACCCATCTGCCCTAGACCCTCGCCATGCTACCAAAGAACTGAGGTTATATAGTAACCCTGAACTGAAGTATGTAGAAAGAACAATTGAAGGAACTAAGTCAAGAGAAGTATGAGTAAGACAAGGGTGGCAGTTGGGCAGCTTGAGTTGAGAGAGATAACCCTTACAAGAAGCTAGAACTGGAGCTGAATAATCAATGATACTCCTAACTGTACTAAAGTACATAGATCTTAAAACTGGTACACCAACACCATTTCCTCTATTTGACAAAACTTTCAGAGGTTTTAGCCTCGCAGTACATATATTTTTGACATAAGTAATTTGATCCTTAACATTATTATTTATACCCACAAACATTCCCAGATATTTGTAACTGGATACTTTTTGCAATTTTATTCCATTTAGTCAAAATTCTTTTCCATTTTCTGCCCTTGACTGAAATTTGGTTTTATTTTCATTAATGACCAGTCCCAAAGAGACACAAAGATACTGCAGCTGATCAACGACCATGGACATAAGGGGGCAGTGAAATTTTGCTCAAAGCTGCACTTTTCAGGCATTGTTCCTTATACATATCTAAGACTCCATGCCAAATTTGAAGCTGATATGTCGAAGTTTAGTCTGCCGCATTTTCTACTGAAATTTTTAAATTTACCTACAGTACTAGCCAAACAGCCGCTGTGGCGGTGCAGTGTTTATCAACTTTTTTTCATATCTCTTATTTCATTTAAGTTGTCTTGTTGCAGATGAGTATGGTGCTATGTCTATATTGATTATCAGCCTTTTCTCATTTAATTTCTCAATGTTGTGTTACTGTACTGTAATGTAGGGGAGACCTGGGTAAGTTGGCGCACTTGAAATTATTCAAATAGTTACCGTTAAGCAGTTCACACCGCAGGATCACCACGTGCTTCCTCAGTCACCCATAAGCAGTCATTCTGAGATCATTATGTCATCATGGTTGAGCCTGGCAATGAATATCTCACACATGTGACTCCCAAGACTGGACACGGAAAGCAGATTGCCAAAACTATTCACGAGTTTCTGGTGGAGAAAAATCTAACCCAGCAGCCCATTGTGTGTGTTGGTTGTGATGGAACCAATGTTAATGTAGGATCAGAAAATGGAGTCATTCATCATCTTGAAATGTTACTTGGTCACCCGCTCCATTATTTCATATGTCAGCTTCACGGAAATGAGCTGCCTTTCCGCGCATTTTTTTATCACTATGATGGTAAACCAAGTGGTCCTGAGCATTGGCGTGGTCCCATTGGAAAGCAGATCAAGGAGTCTTTGTCTGAGCTTCCAGTTGTCGCCTTCCAGCCAGTCAGTTTCCCTGATTTCCCTGTGTTTAATGATGAAGTGGAGAAAGATCTGTCCTGGGATCAGAAATACCTGTATAGGATTTGTAAAGGAGTTATCACAGGTGTTGTTGAAGATGACTTGGCTGCTATTGAGCCAGGTCCTCCCTGTGTGTCAAGGTGGAACACCTTATGGAGTAGAATCCTCAGGCTGTATGTAGCAACATCAAGACCAAGCCATGAGTTGAAAAGAATTGTCATTACAATAATAAAGTTTAGTGCTCCAATGTGGTTTTACATCAAGATACACCCTTACGTAACACACGGCTCAAGGAACGTATTCCAGTCCCTGCTATATATGAAACACCTGAATAGTGAGGAGGCGACGATAGTGAAGAAGGCTGTCCAGAGAAATGTATACTTCGCCCACACAGATGAACTTCTTCTTGGTATGTGTGCAGATGAGGACATGACTGTTAGAGAAAAAGCTGTCTCAATGATAAGAAAAATTAGAGAGGAGAATCAGCAAAAGGAAGAATGCACTGGCAGATCTGAAGAGGAGGAGGAAGATTCTGATGCTGCTGTTGACGAGAATTTGTTAAGCTATACTGATGAGGAGGGTAAAGATGGAGATGGGAATGAGGATGTGCCTCCTGTAGTCAACATGAGAAAGGTGGTGACTCCGAAACTAAAGTGGCAAGCAAAAAACTATCATTCCATGATTAACTGGAGGAATGAACTCAAGACTGAGCCTCCTTACATTGCTTCTCTGTCAAATCTACAGGTTAATGACATTCTTGAGACACCATTAGTGGTGCCCAAGTGGCCAAACAGCACTCAGGCGGTCGAGAGAGGCATAAAAGTGATGACTGAAGCTTGCACTGAAGTGACGGGATACGAATCGAGAGATGGATATATTAGGCAAAGATTATTGTCTAGGAAAATGATGCCAAGGTTCCGCACAAAAAAGAATTTCAATATGAACTTGTAATGATTTTCTATAAGGTGTACCTGTAAAATGACATGTGAATTAAATCGGTGTCACCCATGTAAAATTTATCATTATCCTGGAAAACATTAAATGACACCTAATTTTTGGTATACACTAAAAGTTGACAAAAAGTCGTTCTCGATGCGGCAGGGTAAGTATGCATGAAATGGCATGAAATTTTGCACAGGTGTTTGTTACAGCCATACAAACGATGCCTGAAAAGTGCAGCCTGCAACTCAAATAAAAGTGTTTTTTCCCTGCCCCCTAATGGACATATCTTCCTCATTCTTACATTGGATCAGAATGCCATAAGCATAAATGATTATTTGGGACTCGCCCTGGAATTTGTAACTAGCTATTCTGTCCATAAGAATATTAAAAGCCTAGGGTTAAGAACGCCACCTTGTGGGGTACCCAACCCTAAACTTTTTTCTTCCGAGTCATGACCTTGAAACCAGACACTCGCTTTTCTGTTGGTTAAGTAATCTGTAATCCACATCAATAATTTCCCTTTTATACCTTTCTAAGATCACTGCCTTATTTGCCTTATCAAAGGAACTTTTAAGGTCTACAAACAGTCTACAGTTGACATTAGCATCACTAAGACATTTCATACAATCTGTAGTGCTTTTACCCTTTAAAAATCCAAACAAATTACTAGACAAGAGACCATCAATTTTATATAATAATCTATTAAATACCATTCGCTGCATCATTTTCGATAGACAAGATGTTAAGGATATGGGTCTATAATCATTATTGACCTTAGGCACAGGAACAATGAGTGCCATTTTCCATTTCACTGGCAGTCTTCCATTTTCATATGACAAATTAAAGAGATCTAGAATTGGGTTGTCTTCCATACTTATAAGATAATTGATAACATCATAAGTTAGACCATCCCTACCAGGAGTACTAGACCTCCCTTTCTTTACAGCATTCAGAATTTCATCCTTAATAAAAGGAACACAGGTTTCCTCACTTACAGTACTTTGGATATTCACCAACCTTCACCTCATAGATCTTGAATTCTTCAAGCAAGTCTGAACATTACTTGGGAGAAACTCATAATTAGATGCATACGGCCGCTTATTCATTAGTTCTTTAGCTTTGGCGTTTGGATTGGGATGAACATTAAATTTCTTCTTGACTCCTCTTACCTTATTCACACCATCCCAAACCTGATTCAAAGATTTTGATTGAGCCATCTCTTTCAAAAAAACACTCCAATACATACTTCTGGCTTTCTGGTTTACCTCTGTTGTACACTCTGCCACTTCAATCAGAGTTTCTCGGTTTTTTCATTGCTAGGATCTTTACTCCACTTACTATGACATTTCCTCAGTAACTTATTCCACCCCTTTACAAGCTTATCATTATTATACCTAGGCTTAGGTTTTGTGGTATTTCCACTATACTGCGCACATCATAGTCATTCCTAAAAAGCCCCTCTAATTCATATTACACTACATAACATTCAAATCAGTGCCAGATTTAGACCTGTGGTGGCCCATGGGCAGCCTCTTTGCGGAGGCCTTCCTCATTATAACTACCCAAGAGGGTGGGGTGGCAAGTGAAGCGAGCTTAAACATCTGGGCGTTCCGGGGGGTGCTGTAAGCCCCCCGGGAAAATTTTGAAATTTGAACACTTCTTTGGAGAATTTTGAAGCCATTGTAGTGGAATTCTCCCCTACAAACGCTGTTTGTCGCTGCCTAGCCGACCCCACCTATTCCCCAGCACCGCCATACACCACGGAGCGGGGGTCAACTACTAAGCCACGCCTACCCCCGCTATTTAAGACCTGACCTCGCGGTGATCTGCCTCTCGCTCTCTCGCTCTCTACCTTCAGCCACAGCCAGCAACACCTCCTCCTCCGCCTGCCTGGCGGCCCACACACCTCCGCCGCTGCCTGGCGGCCTTCCCTCGCTCCTCTGCCTGCCTGGCGGTCCTCTCTCCCGCTGGCGAGCATGGCGACCCACAAGCTGTCCGTCTCTGAGCGTCCTCACCAACCAGCTCTCTCTACATCACGCTTGTAACCATGCTGCCTTCCCAGCACCAAGCTGCATTGTACATTCAATACAACATGTATATAGAGAGCACATTGTGAGTTTCCTTTCTCCATCCCATCCTGAGTGTGAACCAAACAATCTCATACCCCACAAATGGTGACTCCCGGAGATTCGCACTCACACAGGATGGAGGAGAAACTGATCACGCTCCCAGTCTTCAAGCAACATGGAAGACCGGCTTATCCACCCAGAAGCAGCTGTCATCGACTCTACAACTACAGTTTCTACACCGCAGGTCAGACACCCTAGAGCAGCTCTGCTACTCTAAACAGACACCAGCTCCTCTTCCTGCCCCAAGCACCACGTCCTACCGACCCCAGCACACCCGTCCTGCCTCAGACGCCGACCCCGGCCCAGCAGTAACCCCCGCCGCCCTGACGCGGCCTCTGTTCCTGAGTGCGGACCCACACACCCCCCTTTTCTCCCTCAGGTACTCCCTGCTAATGTCCTGCACCCTGCTGCTGTCGTGGACCCAGCTGCTGTCACGAGCCCTCATCCGCTGCTGCTGACACAGCCCCTGCTCCTGACCCAGGCCCACACACCCCAGCAGGCGCATCTGGCGACTCTGTACCTGCCGTGAGGGAAGCAAAACATTCATCGCCTCCACACACACTTATTCTCCCTCTCTACTCCCACAGATATTGTGTATCTAGACAGTTGTCGCCAGCGACCGGCTCATCCACGCCATCGCCGTTGTCTCACATGAGGCACGCACCGCCCGTTCTGCCTCACATGTGCTATGCAACTCTGCAGACAACAAGTCTCCTACACAGCCTGGAGGGAAGGGGGAGTACTGTAGTGGAATTCTCCCCTACAAACGCTGTTTGTCGCTGCCTAGCCGACCCCACCTATTCCCCAGCGCCGCCATACACCACGGAGCGGGGGTCAACTACTAAGCCACGCCTACCCCCGCTATTTAAGACCTGACCTCGCGGTGATCTGCCTCTCGCTCTCTCGCTCTCTACCTTCAGCCACAGCCAGCAACACCTCCTCCTCCGCCTGCCTGGCGGCCCACACACCTCCGCCGCTGCCTGGCGGCCTTCCCTCGCTCCTCTGCCTGCCTGGCGGTCCTCTCTCCCGCTGGCGAGCATGGCGACCCACAAGCTGTCCGTCTCTGAGCGTCCTCACCAACCAGCTCTCTCTACATCACGCTTGTAACCATGCTGCCTTCCCAGCACCAAGCTGCATTGTACATTCAATACAACATGTATATAGAGAGCACATTGTGAGTTTCCTTTCTCCATCCCATCCTGAGTGTGAACCAAACAATCTCATACCCCACACCATATTGAGGGAATTAGAGCATTGAGAAATTTTTAATTAACTGTATATTTATTGATAGTGTACAAATAACCAACACACACACACACACACACAAAAGTGAGACATCACTAAAGTCATTCATGTGGTTTCAAGTCGACCAGCACCTGATATAGCTACTACTGCACATGTGGAGGCCTCCAGATTGTGGAGGTTCCTGGGCAGCTGCCCACTTTGTTCACTCCTGACTCCTGCCCTGATTCAAATCCACCACGCTTGTAGAATCTCAGAAAATGGGAAACATTGATAAAGGATAACTCACCAACTCAATGTTATTGAATCATTTGTTGAAATGTACCCAGGTACGGTTATATAATATTAATTGTATGTATTCATAGCATTAAGGAGAATTCAAGGTATCTATGAGATGATTGGGAAAGTCCAGTTGATCCGGACTAGTGTACTTTAGGACTAAGTGTAGATCGTGGTTTGAAGTTCATACTATTCACGTCTGTGACCGTGTAGCGAACATAACTTCCGCAGATATTATATGAAAATACATGAGAACAATGATCTGGAAAAAGGATAAATGAATCAGTACTATGTGAGGTGTTGGAAGTGACCCAGAAACTATACTTGAAAGGAAATATCTTGTATGTATCGGTGTGGACTTAATACACCTCGTCTCCTCGGGTGACGTATACCCACGACATGTACAGTGATCAGAGAATCTTATGTCTGTGTTCAGGTAGTGCAATGAGTGAGAGGAGGATCCCTAATTACAGTTTTAAGTGAAGTGGATATACCCACGCTCTGAACATTCGGCTTTTGTTTCGGGGTAGCGTCCTTTGTGCCCAGCCTCGAGGTGTGAGTTGTTGATATAGCCCAATTAATTTCCCCAAGAACTGTCAAATGCGAACCACATTCTAGTATGCAAGTCAGGATTAAAATATGTATTTATAAGACACCAGGTCACAATAAACGGGAAAGTGTTCATGTGAGAACCATAAGAAATCAAAGTAAAAATTAAAGATTGGAAACTGTAGGCCTAGGGCGGGTGTAGCGGGACCTGAGCCTCAGTGGCACCTCCTCTCTCATCAACCCAGGTCAGTGAACTTCATCGGGCTGTATTCAGCCCCCCCAAAAAGAGACTCATATAGCAGTTATTACAGTTAAAACTTCGCCTGATGTATAAAGTGAAATAGTTATGTGTTGGGGTGGGTGATAACGGCCCATCAGGCATTATTTCTCAGTGGCACCTCCTCTCTCATCAACCCAGGTTCTCGAGTGTTTGAACTCACCAGAACGGCGGCCATTACCTCGTGTGGGCCCCACCATGTGAGATGAATACTCACAGCTATGCTCCTCCGCTGTGAACCTGTAGATGCCCGGCATACCACCACGAATGAGTAGGAAATACTTAATGGAATGCTTGAGAAACTCCGCGGTCGTCACTTGGAGCGACCTATACTACCAGGCGTAGAAACAGTACTGGTATGTCTCTGGGTGATGCCCTCGTCTCTACCCACCGAGGGCGGTGTGCGAACGAGGTGGCTCATATGTGTACCTAGAAATTACACAGAGTCCCATACTTGCAAGTGTGGAGTATAACAGGTGTGGTGAGCTGGTGCGACAGGGAGGTGAGATGGTGCTACTATGTATGATAACCTAAGGTACTATATTCCATACAGGTGGAGCAGTCTTAAGTGTTGAGCGTTATTGTAAGAAGGGATGACTGAGGTAAGGAGGTCACTCATTGTTATGCAAAAAGTATGTGGATGACACGCAATTAATGTAAGGCGTCTGTTGTCGAGCAGGGTAACCAAAATCATCGTTGTTCTTCTGAGGAAAGCCAACTCACTTGTATTTTAACGGAATGCAGTATGTTTTATAAGGAATAAATTAGTTAAGATATGTTATGGTTTCACCCTTCTTTCCCCTTATCGATCTGGTCAATGAAAAACCTAACCCAATGCCTAGTCCACTCTGCCCGCTACCTCAAGAGCTACATACTGCCCAGAAGGGGTCTGGTGGCAGCAACCTTTAGAAATTAAGAATAGAGTTAAGTTATCCCCTTAGAATTAGTGACCCCAGAATCTGGCAGTATACTACACTATTCAAACGAGGAGGGTATGGTGGCCAAACTGGAACACCTTGCCCCAGTTGGCACCAGTCACCATACAGGGTTGTCATTCAGATTTAACTGTTACCTAGTTCAGGATAAGGCCATGACAAGGTGCAAATTTTACAAGGGAAATTACAATGGGATGAGGGAATAGATGAGGGGTATCAACTGGCCTGACTTATTAAGGTACAAGAACGCAGACACTACGCTGAATATCATAACTAGTAAAATGACCCATTTGATCGATAAATATATACCCAAGACCAAACCCAGTGCTTCTAGGAATACGAGGGGATCCCTACATATGAACCATGCAGTGGTCGACAAAATTAAGAAGAAAACCCAGAAATTCAAGACGTGGGCTGGGTCAAGCGATGAGCAAGACAGTAGGATGTATGCAAGAGCCAGAAACCAAGCAAAGATAGAGTGTAGGAGGGCTGGAAAGGAGTTCCAGAGGCTGGTTGCAAGCAAGGTCAAGTCAAACCCAAAGGCGTTTTACCGCTATGCAAAGTCGAAATTGAAAACGCCAGTTGGAGTATCAGACCTGAGACTGGTGGATGGTAGTTACGCAGATTCTGACCAGGATAAAGCTGAGGCATTTAACAGCTTCTTTTCCTCAGTGTTCGCAAGAGAAGATGCAACTAACCTTCCTGCATTTGAGGACAGACGGTTCGACACAGCACTGACCCACATTGTGTTCACAGAAGAGGGTATTAGAAATAAACTGTCCAGGCTAAAGGTCCATAAGAGTCCCGGACCTGACATGGTGCATCCTAGAGTGCTAAGAGAGTTGTGCAACGAGCTTGCAGAGCCCCTGAAGATCCTTTTTCGTAAATGCCTGGATGAACAAATGGTCCCCAGTGAATGGAAAGTGGCTTATGTGAGTCCAATCTTCAAGAAGGGAGATCATCACTCCGCGAACAACTATAGACCGGTGAGCCTGACCAGCATAATATGTAAAGTACTTGAGAGTATTATCAGAGATGCCGCAATGGAACATCTAATACGAAACAACCTTGTGTAAGATTGCCAACACGATTTTATGCCGGGGCGCTCCTGCTTAACACAATTGCTCAAGGTATTGGATATTTGGACCCATATTCTGGAACGGGGTGGTAATATCGAGAATATTTACCTAGATTTTGCCAAGGTTTTCGATAGTGTACCCCACGAAAGGCTGAACATCAAACTGGAAGGGTGCGGAATTCGGAGAAATGTCCTAGCGTGGATAGAAGACTTTCGACATGACCGCAAACAGTCATGGCACGAAATCGTCATCTGTACCTGTCACAAGTGGGGTACCACAGGGCAGTGTATTGGGCCCGCTGTTGTTTGTTTGTTTCATAAATGATATGCCTGACGTTGTACACTCCTCCATATAAATGTTTGCAGATGACGCCAACTTATTTCGGGAAATTAAGAACTAAGCGGACTGTGAAGAGCTGCAGAAGGACCTCTGTGGGCTCCAGGAATGGTCGAAGAAATGGCTGCTGAGATTCAATGTCACGAAGTGTAAGAGGATGCACCTGGGGCGTTCCAACGGTAAGGAAGCTTATCATATGTCCCAACGGGATGAAGAAACTGCGGTAGTTGAGACTGTGTGTGAGAAGGACCTAGGTGTGTATGTTGACAATGAGCTGAAGTTCTCGGGCCATTGTGAGAAGAAGGCAACACAGGCAAATAAATTATTGGGTCTTATAAGAAGGTCGTTCAGATATCTAGACGGTTCTGTCACCCCATCTGGTCCCCGAGATATGCTAGGGACTGTCAGTTGGTTGAAAATGTTCAAAGGAGGGCCACAAGACTGGTGCCTGCACTTCGGCACCTCAACTACCCTGAGAGATTGGAGCACCTGAACTTGCCTAGCTTATACTACAGACGGGCAAGGGGGGACCTAGTTGAGGTGTATAAGCATCTCAGGGGCACTACTCAGTTGAGTGACCTTACTTGGAGCTGGTGGACGCTCGCCAACAAGGGGTCACAGCTCAAGATTGAAGAAGCCACAAGTCCAGAAAACCGTGAGGGCAAACTTTTTTGGAGTGAGTGTTGTAAACTCTTGGAACAATCTACCAGAGAGTGTTGTGACGGCACCGAGTGTGAGCTCTTTCAAGACAAGACTTGACCAACACTGGAGCAGGTTCAGGTACATTCAGGAGCCGGTGCATGCCCAGTATTTGCCAACAGTGCGTAACAAAGACGTGACCGTTCGCCCGGGCGGATAGCGAACCGATCTTTTGGTGAAGAAGATAAATGAAAAGGAGAAGTAATCAGAGACGTGACCGATCGCCCAAGCGGCTAACAAGCCGATTAGTGGCGAAGAGGATAAATGTAAAAAAGTATTTCCTTGGCTCGTTCAAAATCGAATCAATCATTCCTAATAAATCATCATAAAATATGTTTTCATCTTTAATTCCAAGCTTTTTGTACTCCTTATACCACTCGCCTACTTTTGCTACAAATTCACTATGTTGGCCTAATGTTATTGTATACATTCTCCTACTGTTAACATAAAAGCTCTTGTTCAAATGAAAATTCACTTTAATTGCAAAGTGGTCACTCAAAAACGTATCCACAATATCCAAATTTGCATGCTCATCTAACATATTATAAAGTATTGCATAATCAAGTCTTCCCCCCTTTAACATGTGTCGGCTCACCAGCTCCAAAGATTTTAGCATCTTCTATAGAGTCTAAAATATTTTTCAGAACCATTCCATTGTGATTTTGAGAACCTCTACTGCCAAGATTGTTGTGCCTAGCGTTCAAATCACCAATTAGTAAACAATCATCAGCAAAAATAATGTCAGGCAGATCATCAACTGTCAATGAATCAGCATGCACATACCGTAAGCATTAATAATGAACAGTGTAGCATGTTGAAGCGTAATACTAACACACAAATACACGGTACCGTTTATTTTTAGAGAGGAATGAAAAGATGCTGGAATATCATCTTTGATGTAAGTCGTCAAACCTCTACAATTTCCAGTCAAATCAGCTTAGTTGCAAAGATATTCCGTTTGTCCCAACCTCTTGCAAAGCTATGACATCAATACTACTAGAATGAACATATGCATGAAGATCCGTTAACCTTTTTTTTCAAACTATTAACTTTCCAGGAAATTAAGCTGACATTATGATCCATTACAATAAATTTTCTCCCTCATATTCTTCACTGAAATAAGAACATTCTTTGTGACGTCGTTCCTTGGATTTTCCATATATTCCAAACCAGTCAAGAATGTTCGTCAGGTCACCAAGCATTTCCTTGTTTACGACATTCTCTTTAGAAACCGAACTGTGAGAGGTTGGAGTCATAGACCACGTTCTTTGTAGACTTTATTCTAACAGCGTCAGCTGGTGACTGGCAACCGGGTGCTGCCAAAGACAAGCCTCCATCTCAACATGGGAAAACATATCGTACGATGGTACAATCTTGCATCTCCCCCCCCCCCCCCCAAGTTAAAAGGAAATGACAATGCACATTTGAACTAACAAAAGGAAAACAAAGCATTCATAAAAACAACAATAATGCAGGAAAAACCAGTCAAACACAGGAAAAAAAAAAAAAAAACCCTCTAAACTGATTTTACATCACATACACTACACCACGTAGTCCGTCAACCAGCCCGGAGGCCTACGGCCTCTCCTGGGCCTGGCCGCGCTCGACTGGGGAGGGGCCGTGGGTGCGAAGGAGGGTGCAGGTACGGAGGGCACAGCAGAAGGGGGGCCAGGAGGCACAGCTTGGTGCACCACCGGAGTAGTAGGCACAGGTGTGGAGCCGTTTCGCAGGTGGCGTCTGTTGCGGATGGACACCCTGCCACTGCCACTCAACCTGACGGCATACTGCCTGTGAGGGCGGGCTTCCACCACTATGCCTGTCCTGTTCCAGAGCTTGGTAGCTGCGTCCTGCACATGCACCTGCGTGCCCACGACTAGGGGAGCCAGCTGGCGGGATACCTCCCTCCGCGACAGGACCCCATCCTGTGTTTCGGCCAAGCGCACCTCCCTCATACGAAGTGCCCGCCGCCAGTGCTGGTCCACCTTATAGTGCTGTCTGGCCACGGGAACGCCGTCACGGAGCTGGCGGCCGGTGGCAAGTTGGGCGGGCGACTTGTTCACCCCCCGCAGAGGCGTGTTCAGGTACTGGAGGAGGGCCTGGGATGTCCTATCGCAGTCCAGGCTACCCCTGGGCCCAGTGTTATCCCTGAGGAGCCTCTTGGCAGCCTTGACCCCAGCCTCTGCCCTGCCATTGGACTGGGGGAAGTGGGCCGACGAGAGGCGCACCTCGACCCCCCATGACTTGAGGAAATCTGTCATCTCAAGGCTGGCAAGGTTGGTACCTCCATCCGTGGAGATCTGCTCAGGTACCCCCCACCTCGTGAAATAGGCCCGCAGACTGGCGATGATTTTTCCAGAGGTGGCCTCGTTGGGGAAGTGGGCGATTTCCAGCCAACCTGTCAGTCGGTCAGCATATGCTAGGTACGTGAGGCCCTGCAGGTGGAACAAATCGGCCACCACTTGTTGAAAGGGATAGTCTGGCGCTGGGGTCAGAACCAACGACTCCGGAGGCTGGGAAGGGGCGTGGGCCTCGCAAGCAGCACACTGGGACCGATGATACTGCAGGTCACCCTCCATGCCAGGCCAATAGACAGACTGCCGGGCCCGCCTGAGCATTGAGTCGAGGCCCTGGTGCCCCACATGCAGGTTAACGGCGAACCGGTGGCGGATGGAGTCGGGGATGGCAAGGCGCACGCAGCCCTGGTCAAAGGTGTAGGTGACCAAACCCCTGACCACAGCCAACCTGTCCCTCACCGAGAAGTACGGGCGCAGACAGGCCACCTCCTGCGACTTGTGGGGGTGCCATTCGCCCACCAGCACCCTCGACACTAGAATCTGGTACACTGGGTCGTCCGCAGCCGCTTTGCACACTGTGTCTTCGTCCATAGTGATGCACCCATCCTGATCCAGTGCTGCGATTGTGACTGCACACACTGCAGCGCACAGGTCCTCCTCTTGGTCCATGTTCTCCGCTCTGAGGGAGGGGAAGCAGGATAGGGCGTCAGCTGCACAGTTCTGCTTCCCTGGCAAGTATTTGACCGTGAATCGGTACTGCAGGGTCTTCTCCTTGAGCCTGAACAGGCGCGGATTCGCCACATCCGTGAGGGCTCTGTCCCCTAGCAAGCCAACTAAGGGGCGGTGGTCCATCACCAGAATGAGGTTCGGGCAGCCAAGGAGGAACAGCCTGGCCTTGCGCAGGCACCACACCACAGCCAGGGCCTCCCCTTCTACTGCAGCATAACCGGCCTCTGCCGTGCTCAGATGTCGGCTACCACACAGAGCCAACCGCCACCCTCCTCTGCAGCAGAAGGGCGTCTCTGGAGAGGCACAGGCACAGTATTGTTGCAGGACGACGAAGCCGATGCCCTCCCTGCTCCAATCAGTGACAGCTGCCCTAGGCCTGGATTTGTCGTAGTACACCAAGCCGTCTCTGGCCAACTGGCAGATGGTGTCCTGGGCCTGGCGAAACTTGAGCAGCAGCTGGTCGTCCCAATACACCTGCTTGCCCACTGGCTTCTTGAGGAGCTCACGGAAGAGCTCCATCACAGGTGCAGTGGCAAGGAAGGGAGCCAACTGGTTAACCAAGCCATGCCAGGACCTGATGTCAGTGATTGATGGCTAATCCGGCATGGGGAAGTCCTTGATGGCTGACAGACGTTGGGCAGTGGGCTGGTTGAGGTCCCACCCCAGGAGGAAACCCACAAACTCGGCTTCTCTCCTGCAGAACAAGAACTTTTCTGGTTTCAGCGTGATACCTGTGCGAGTGCAGGTCTCCAGAAAATCGTAAGTGTGCCAGAACGCCCCCTTCACACTGGAGTCATAGAGGAGAGTGTCATCCACGCACTTGTACTTGGGGGGCACATCCTGAATAGCGTCGTCAAACCTCTTGGTGTAAGCATCTGACGCTGAGCAATGTCCCATGGGCGTCCTGCAGTATCGAAAACGGCCCCACGGCGTGATGAATGTGGTCAGGCGTCTACTCTCCTCCTCCAACTCCACTTGATGAAATCCCCAAAAGGCGTCGGCGACGGTTTTGAACGAGTACACTGGCACCCCAGACACCATGTCGAATGGTGCAGGTGTGTGGTGCGTCTCCCTCAGACAGCTTGCAGTGAGGCGTTGGAAGTCCACAGTGTGCCTGGGCTGACCGTTTTTCTTGGCCACCACGACCATCCTGGCGCACCACTCCGTAGTCTCACCAGCAGGCACTGGCTGGATGACGCCTCTCCTGACGTCCTCCTCCAACTGGTCCTTCACCTCCGCTTCCCAGTGTTTCGGAACGGGAGCGGGTGTGTGACAGGCGTAGGGGGTCGTGCCGGGCGTCAGGTGGATACGGTGAGGGGGACCAGTCATGACTGGCAGTGGGGACCTGCTGGTGTTGAATGCGGTAGACGAAAAGTGCGTGAGTAGCCATGACTCCAGCCTGGCCACATTCTCCTCCAAAGGAGGCAAGGGTATCTCAACTGGCCTCGGCGGGAAACGGCTGCTCTCAGGTAAAGGGTTCGGAGGTAGATCGTTGGCAGTGTGCCGCTCCCCTCCATCGCTCACGGCAGCCACAGCACGTCTATGGAGCGGGAAGTCGACAGGCACCAAGTTGAGGCACTTGCAGGCCTCCAATGACAGATAGAGGGCCTTGGGTGTCTGCACGAAGTAGACCTCCTGGACGGTGGACCCCTCGTCCACACCGAGGCGGCAGGGGGCGGACCCCAGACACTTGAGCTGTTTGTTTGCCACGTCCCTTAGGCCATTACGGGCCCGAAGTTGCCCCGGACACAAACCGATGTCCCGGAGCAGGGATGCGCCTGCCACACACACCATAGCACCGGTGTCAGCTACAGCCAGCACAGGGGTGGCGGGGGAATTGCCCCGGCCTGGGACACGAACACTTGTAACCTGGGGTGGCGGGATAGCTGGGCTATTGCCACTGTAACAGCGCCTGACACATCCACAGGAGCACTTAGGGCTGACTTACTCCTACAACACCTTTTGAAGTGACCAACCTTACAGCAATTGCGACATGTAGCCCCACTTGCAGGGCAGTTACTTTTACCAGAGGCATGTGACATGCCGCAGTTACCACAGTGCGCGCGATTGGGGTGTCCAGGTCGGGCGGCAGCTACCTCGGACTCACCGGTGACGTCATCACCAACCACCACTGCCTCCGCGGCTGTTCCCACCACTGCCTGGCCAGACATACGACACAATACACCAGCATCTCTCACTGCTGCCTCAAATAACATGCATTTGTTTCTAAGCACTTCAACACTATTATAACTAGAGTACCCCTGGAAAATTTCCCTTTTCAACACTGAGTTATTCAGGCCCACCATAACTTTACGTAATAGCATGTACTCAGAGAGGTCATTATCACAGGTGGGACATTTAAATTCACACTCCACTGCCTCTGCGAAGCATCGTTGAAAATACCTTTTTATGGGCTCCTCTTCACCTTGTTTGCTGTTGAAAAACTTGTTCCATTTCACAGCTTGGTTTGAAGATTGAAGAACCATTCCACTGATGGCGTCCAGGGCTTCTTTGGGCGAGAGCTGCTCCCACTGACCGCTGGGGTATCTCGAGTCAATCACCCTTTGGAGTGCAGGGACGCAGTTCAGGCGAATGTGGAGTGTGGCCACCAGTTGTGACCACCCGTTCAACAGCACCCATGACTCCATGGACCGCCTCCATGTCCTAAACGCAGCTGCTGGCATTTCTGCCTCACACTTCTCTGGTGCGACAGCTGCTGAGGGCTTCATGACCGGCATAAAAGCATGACCACCGCCAGCAACTAGAGACGCCATCTGAGCCATCAATGCACTCATGGCCTGCTGTTGGGCGCGCGTGGTGTTCCCCGCCAGTGTAGAGAAGCCCTGGCGTCCCCTTGAGGGCATCGAGAATCGTGGACGTGTAGGGGCCATGTCAGCGTTCTTGTCAGGGCTGTAATGGCGTGTCAGGCCCTGACATATCCTACTCACTGCGCCATGTGAGAGGTTTGAGTCATAGACCACGTTCTTTGTAGACTTTATTCTAACAGCGTCAGCTGGTGACTGGCAACCGGGCGCTGCCAAAGACAAGCCCCCATCTCAACATGGGAAAACATGTCGTACGATGGTACAATCTTACACGAACCAACTCTATTTCCTAACTGACTACGATTGCTATTTTGCTCTAGATTGCTATCCACAATATTTGATTCCATCTCTACTAATGCTTCATTTTCTTTTGAACTATCTTTATTAACAAGAGCAACATCACTATATGGCACAAGATTCACCAAGCATTTCTTGATATCCAATACTGCTTGTTTGAGCTCATAAATCTCCTTACAGAGTTCTACTAGAATGTTAGGGCTATAAGATTACTGTATTGTTAGGGGCGCACCCAGAAATTGAGTAGAGGGTGTTTCCAAATTGCTGAGAAGTCTGGCGAGCGTAGCGAGCCCTTTCAGCTGACCAATATTTGACGCCATTTGCACTGGATCTTAGGAAATAATCTGAGGTTGAAGATGGTGTAATTTATCATCCTAATCTTTGTATATAGACTTATATTACAGGATAATAGAAGTCATAAATGTTTTTAAATATTTTATTTACACAATTTTAAAATACATGAATTTACTGCACTAAATATAGAGTAGTATATAATATGATTATTATTGTACTGAAAGTGTTGTGGTGGGATGCAATCCTAGACAAGGTTCTTCAAACTCCAGTGCACGAGCAGTAGATATATTCAATAAGTGGTACAAGACTTGGCGTGGTAGCCGACCGATACAGAAGCGGGCACTAGGGACCCCGGGCCGTGTGTAGGCCGAGGCTGATCTGAGGGGAGTTGTCTAGCTGGGCAAGGAGAGCTGCTAGACATCACTGGGACAATCAATGAGGTCTTCTAATTACTCGACTAGCGCGGTACAGACATAGTATATCGGGACATAGTAAGTGAACATAGGCATTAGACATAAGCTATCAGACATGCTATGATAATATGTAGTAATACAGACATGTGAATAAATGGTACCATGAATGGTAACAGAGTCCTGCCGTCAGGCGTGATCACATATCTTGGTACCCACACATCTATACACCTCCCTCCCCCTTTACGCTCGTAGTGCAATCTCGAGCGGCTACGGACTCTTTTTCCATGAGTCGGGGGGAGCGGCGAGGGACGATGGGGGGATCAACTGACGACCTTCGTTCCTGGTCTGGGCAAGGGGGCACAGGGGGCGGGGAGGAGGGTTCGTCACTAGAGGATGGCACTGGGCGGAGATGGCGTCTGTTTCGCCACCACACACGACCACTGGGGAGGCGGACTTGGTACGAACGAGACTCGCCACGGCCCATGACGACCCCGACCTTGTCCCAGCAGTGTGACGTCGGGTCCTGGATTTGTACTTGCTGGCCGACGGTCAACCTGGGAAGGGGGCGGGCGTGGGCGTCATAGTGGCTTGTCACTTGGGCCATCCGGGCAGCCTCACGGCGGTCACACTCGTCCGCCTTGATCTGCCATTCATCTAAGAAGGACTGGGGGTGGGCAGGCACACAAGTATGAAGGGGGCGGCCATACAACACCTGGGCAGGAGAGCGTCCGGCAGGGGTGTTACGGAGTTCCAGTAGGCCCCTGTCGAACTCCTCGCAGTCCAGGTTCCCCGTTGGTGCTGTCTTGAGGATGAGGTATTTTACGGACTTTACCGCTGCCTCGGCGTGGCCATTCGCCTGCGGGTAATGAGGGGAGGTGACGATGTGGTGGACGCCCCAGCGTTCGGCGAAGCTCTTGAACTCGTGGCACTCCGACTTCCCGGAAGAAGCAACAGAACATCCGGATGACCCTGGAAGAGGTGGTGTCCCGACCACAGGGAACTACCACGGGCCATCCAGAGAGCCTGTCGGCGACCACCAGGATAGACTTTCCGGCCACATTAAAGAAGTCGGCGGACACGGACTCAAAGGGCCGCTTCGGGAGGTCATTGCACAGGTACGGCTCTTGTTGCTGGCTGGGCTGGAGTTGCTGGCAAGGCTCACAGGCCTCCACCGTGCTCTTAATATCGGCGTCAATGCCAGGGCCAGAAGACGGTCTGACGGGCTCTGCGCCTGGTGGCTTCAGCGCCTGGTGGCTTCAGCGCCGCAGTGGCTGTCATGGAGGCGGGATAAGGTGCGCCGGCGGAGGGCAGCGGGGACGACGATCCTGGGGCCGTACAACACCAGCTCTCTGTCCGCATAGAGGCTATCCCTTAGCTTCCAGAAGGGGAGGGCGGAGGCGTGAATGTCGTAGCGGTTGGTGGGGAATCCAGTGGAGACGTAGTCGAGGAGTTGGACGCATGCCGGGTCTTGAGCGGCGGTGATGCGAAGCTCCTGGAGGGTCCTATCGTCTTCGATGGGGGGCGTCGTCGTCGTCTTGTCAGCAAGAGAAGTGGCTGTGTGTGTCACTAAAGACCGAACGTGAGCCGCGGCTGTGGTACAGTCGACTTCATCTTCAGGTGTGGGGCGACTAACAGTGGCTCGGGAGAGGGCGTCTGGTATGCACAGAAGCTTCCCGGCGCGCCACACAGCTGTAAAGACGTAAGGGGCGGTCTTCTCTTTGAGACGTTGGAGGCGAGGATTTTCTATGGCGTCCAACGTGTAGTGATTGAGGATGGGTATGAGCGGGCGATGGTCCGTCATGAGGGTGAAATGCCCAAGGCCGAACAGGTAAAGGCGGCACTTGGCCATAGCCCAGGCGACTGCCAGCATCTCTAGTTCGATGGTGGCGTATCTGGTCTCCGTGTCCGTCAAAAACCTGGAACCACACTGAACTAAGCGCAGTCTACCCTGGCCGTGATCTTGAAGAAGGGCATATCCGAGGCCGTATAGACGGGAGGCGTCGGTCTGGAGGACCACTGGTAAGGACGGGTCGAAGGGTGCCAAGGCTGGTGGTGACAGCAACGCCTTCTTAACATTCCCGAACGCTAGGTCGTGGTCAGGAGTCCAGAGGAAAGAGCGCTTAGGGCTCATGAGGGGGCGTAGAGGTTGGGCTGATGTGGCGATTTTAGGGGAGAAGTCGGCCAGCTGATTTACCAGGCCCATAAATGAGCGAAGGTCGGTCAGGTTCACTGGAGTAGGGAAGTCCCTGATGGCCTTGACCTTCTCCTCATCAGCTGAGATCCCCTCTGGCGAGATGTTGTAGCCGCAGTAGTTAACTTGGGAGGCGGCGACCACAAATTTCTCTTTGTTCAGGGTGATACCATGGGCACGGCATCTTGTGAGCATCAGATGAACTCGGTTCAAGTGGGCCGGGAGATCATCGTCGAAGAGCAGGATGTCATCTACGACCTTCACGCAGTTGGTGACACCCTGCAGAGCCATATCCCCACGGAGGCAGTACGCATCCCCCGTTGCTGCGAAGCCCATGGGTCCGCGGCAGTGTTGGAAGCGGCCGTGGGGCGTGATGAATGTAGTGAGGTGGCGGTCTTCTTCCGCCAGGTCGACTTGCCAGTACCCATGTAGTGCATCCGCCGTGGTAAAGAACTTTGCGGATGGGGTGACGCTGCGGACTGCTTGGATGGGCGTAGGCGATGGATGGGCGGGACGGGAGACCTGCGAGTTGAGATGGGTGAGGTCCACTGTGATGCGAACACCTACAGGCTTGGGTGCCAAGACCATAGGGTGGCACCACTCGGAGGGCTCCTCACCGGCGTGTCTGATGATCCCCTGCTGCACCAGAGAATCGAGCTCCGCCTTCACCTTGTCCCGTAGGGCAAAGGGGATAGGCCTGGGTGTGTGGGTGGCGAAAGGCGTCGCGCCAGGCTTGAGGTGGATTCTCATCGGGGGGCCTGTCATCTTCTTGAGCGGCGTGTTCTGGAGGTCAGACTTGGAGACAAGGACGTCGCTGAACTGGCGAAGAAAGAACTCCCGGGCGGCAGCAGGTGTGGTCATGGCTGAAACAGGTATCTCTGCACACCTGTTGAGGTGTGTCACGGCGAGGATAGGCTTTGGGAACTCGGATGAGACGATGGCCAAGTCCTGACAATGACCACATGACAAGAGAGGGGTTTGGATGCCCTCGTGGACGTGGACTGTGGCAAGGTAAGACTTGGGACCGAGCTGTAATGTTGCCTTGAAGCAACCCAAAGCTGGAGACATCGGGGACCCGTCCGCTGTGAGCACGTCGTTCATGGCTGTGGGTGACAGGCTACTCCTGGGAATGTTGAGGACGTCCAGGTGTGTTGGTCCAATCACCGTGATGTCCGCGCCCGTGTCAGGTATCATCAGGAGGTTGGAAGAGTTGGTACCGTAGGACAGGCGGACATTGACGGGCTTGGGGGACCTGTCACTCGAGGCATCATCCACGCGTAGGCATCCTTTGTTGTTCTTGGGAGACGGTGAAGAGACGTTTTGACCTGGAGATGGAGGCTTCTTGGTGGACCCGCAACACTTGGCGAAGTGTCCTTGCTTGTTGCAAGCGATGCATGAGGCTTTGTTGGCGGGACATCGAGGTGTGCGGGCCCAATGGCCTTCAAACCCGCAGTTTCGACATGTACTATCAGCCGCAGGGCACTTTCCTGGACTGTGCTGGCGCTGACAGCTTCTGCAGGATTCGGGAGAAAAAACTGGCGACTGTGACGGGGGCTGTGGAGAGGACGCCGTCTGCATCTGGCGTTGATTCCTCTTGTAGGTGGAAACGGCGTGAACTTGAGATGGCGATGAGTGTATAGCTGAGGCAGCCTCTCTTGTGGCCTCATACGACCTGCAACAGGTGACGAAGTCGGTGAGGGGAGAGGCGGCGTCGAGGGTGAGGAGTTTCTGAAGCAGGTCCTCGTCACGTACACCCATCAGCAAGATCATCTTGAGCTGGATCTCAGCACAGGTTACAGGATCGCCTGTACATAGGTCCACCTCGGCTGCTAGGTCCTTAAGTCGTGCGTAGAAGTCTGAGAATGATTCCCCAGAAGCTTGTTTGCAGGATAGCAGTTCCCTACGATGCAAAGCTTCATTGCGGAGGCCACGGAAATGACTCTGCAAGGCGTCTAAGACCTCTTTCACTGACATGGAGGAGTCAGGGGGAATGGCTAGCGTGTGCTCTAGGAGGCGTTGAACATCGAGGGAATGCACGATCTTAATTGGATGAGTTGTTTATGAGGGAGCATTCGGTTGAGGTCAGACATGACAGCAAAGTCTTCGAAACGACGTCGCCATTGACGGTATACTTGATATGTTGCATCAGATTGAAGAGGTGGGGGGCTGGTAACTGACGACTTGCTGTGCAGGGGTGTGCTCGGGACGGCAAGCGGTGGAGGAGGCACGGAGAGGTCGACGAGAGTTGAGACTGGAGCAGGTGGTTGAGAAGGCACTGAGGTATACCCAAGGGGGCTAGGTGACGTGTGAGGAGGCGTTGTCTGAAGGATAGATGAAGAGGCTGAAGCTGGCGAATTGGTTGTGGCAGCTGGTGAAGTCGTCCTCGTTGCCAGGAATTCCAATAGTCCCAGGAATTTGTGGTTATCAGCTTGGTGTTGTTATTGAAGTTGAAGACGGAAAGCTGATTCCTCTGACTGTCTTGACAATTCCTCTTGACGTCTTGACAATTCCTCTTGACGTCTTGACAATTCCTCTTGACGTCGTTTTTCCTCCTCTAATTGACGTCTTTGGGCTTCCTTCTCTTGGGAAACTTGTAGGAAGTGAAGTAACTGACGTATATCCTGGCTCCCATCCTTTGAATTTAGCGCGCCCGGCGTGTGAGGCGTGAGGGGGGGGTGGGGGGTCTGTGAGGCTTCGTCTTCCTCATAATCCTCATCTAAATTTCCCGGCAAATCGTCGTGGTCAGACATCCCATGTTTGGTATGGTTGCGATGGGAAAGACAAGGAGAATAAGGTGGAGTGCTATGTTTTCGTCAATGTACTTGCCTAAGTGCAGGAACTGGCGGGCAAGTAAAAGAGTATTGACTGTAACATTTGTGAAGTGAGAGGAGGCGGTTGGCAGCGGTGTATTCCTCCGGGCGCCCGGGCGAGGGGCTGGTGATGACTCAGTGGGGGGGAGGGAGTCAGTCAGTGGCTTGTGGGCCTACGTGGAGTGTATGCCGGAGGTGCTGTCTTGGAGACTGGGCTGAAGGTATTTCTGCTACCTGTAGGGCCGCAGAAACGTAGCAAACAGACATGAAAGGCACTGCACTTCACTTAGGGCACTTCACAAGGTCACAAAGCACTTTAAATCCAGGGGCACTGTGGAGTATATCTTCTGGGCGGGAAACCGAGGAGGCCGGGAGACAGACTAGGCCGGCTTTTGCAACTTGTGAACTGTCGTGTTGGAGCTACTCAACTGCGCCATGTGGTGGGATGCAATCCTAGACAAGGTTCTTCAAACTCCAGAGCACGAGCAGTAGATATATTCAATAAGTGGTACAAGCCTTGGCGTGGTAGCCGACCGATACAGAAGCGGGCACTAGGGACCCCGGGCCGTGTGTAGGCCGAGGCTGATCTGAGGGGAGATGTCTAGCTGGGCAAGGAGAGTTGCTAGACATCACTGGGACAATCAATGAGGTCTTCTAATTACTCCACTAGCGTGGTACAGACATAATATATCGGGACATAGTAAGTGAACATAGGCATTAGACATAAGCATAGATATCAGACATGCTATGATAATATGGTAATACAGACATGTGAATAAATGGTACAATGAATGGTAACAGAGTGCTGCCGTCAGGCGTGTTCACATATCTTGGTACCCATGCATCTATACATGTGTAACAATCATTAAGCATTTTAATACTTGTATATAATGACTAACTAACATTGAACACTAACAGAGCTCATAAAATTTGCTTAACAGTTTTTGAACACCCGTAATATACATTGCCTTTATTTTTCTGCAAGTACATTGGCAAATTTCATCTTCCTGGGATTCCTCTGTGCAAATGTGTCAATTACTTGGTTTATATCCACTGGTATATCTCGGTGCATGTGCAGTAATGTCAGGTCTGTCAGTAACCTTCGTGTTATTAAGGTGTCGCCAGGTCAGGTATGGGTTGGCCGCACCATGCAGTACCTGGAGGGGAGTTTCCGGGCAACCAGGAAACCCACCTGGGTGCGCCGCTGATTGTCCCCGTTACCTATGACCTTCTGTGCTGCTGCATTACTTATTTCAATACGCTTTTCCCACACATTTACAGCATTTGGTGTCCCTGCAACATCGCTTCTTGCAGCATCACTTTTATCCTCTTGATTAGTGGACTGAGCTCGTGATTGCTTGTGATCAACTTTCGGTTTTTTGAGACACACCCACGAGCTGGCATTGTGAGCCGCCCCTTCCCCCCCCCCCAAACTTTGGTGTAATTTTTTCCCTCGCCTTAATTTTATCTCCACATACCTTATATTTATGCATTTTTTCACAGAATCTACATCATAAATCATTATGGCATTTCCACGCCATGTGCCTCCACTTGCAACACTTATAGCATATTACTGGAGATTGGTTGTAGACAGCTACCCATTTATATCCCAAGCATCTCACAAAGACCTTCTCTGGCGCTGGACCTTTGATTAGCGCAATTAGCTAATTAGCTGGGGCTTCGGTACTAGTTCTCCATCAAATCTAATTACATGTCTCTTGGCCGCAAATAATCTATGGTCAGCCAATACATCCTCGGGGTCAAGGTAAACAGAATAATAAAAAAGAATGATCTTAGTACACTTCCCAAGGGACTCCACAGGCTTTTCCATCTACATTCTCAAAACCTTCTTGTAAGGGGGGGGGGGAGTATCTCTCAAGCTGCTCCCCTTTTCTTACTCATACTTCTCTTGTCTTAGTTCCTTCAATTGTTCTTTCTACTTATTTCAGTTCATGGTTACTTCATAACCTCAGTTCTTTCTGGTAACATGGCGAGGGTCTAAGGCACATGGGTACTGTAATTCTGATATCAAGTCACTTGGACGGAAATAAAGGTGGAATACTGAGGTGAAAAATACCCCTAATATACTCTAAGAAAAGGTTTATTAATATGAAATCAAAGTAGGGAAAAAGATATCATTAACATACAACTTCAAGGTGCAACTCCTCGGCTTTGGTCAACTGCAATTTACTCAGATACAGGTTGACAATCCCTTATCCGAAATCCTTGGGGCCAGAGGCATTTCAGATTTCGGAATTTTTCGGTTTTCAGAATGTTTGTTTTTTCTGTGTGTGTGTGTGTGTGTGTGTGTCTGTTAGCCCATCCGGACATAGATCACTGACCCACATCAGGGCCTGGGGGGCGAAAATATAATAAAAATTATAATAATAATAATAATAATAAAAATTATAATTCATAGGTCTAGGTCGTGTTTCTCACTTTTGATCTTTTTTTCATTCTTGTATTTCTTTATTATTATTATTATTATTATTATTATTATTATTATTATTATTATTATTATTATTATTATTATTGTTATCATTATTATTTTATTTTGGTGTATTTTTACTAAAAATTTTATTTATTAAGAATAATTATTATTACTATTACATTTTCGCCAAAAGGCCCTGATGTGGGTCAGTGATCTATCCCTGGCTGGGCTAATCCCTTTAAAAAAAAAAAAATGCCCCACAAAAAAAAAAACTTTCGGTTCTCAGAGCTTTTCGGTTTTCGGAATTTCGGATAAAGGGTTGTCAACCTGTACTGTACTCTTACTCCACACAAACTTACTGGTGTTACATTACATTACAGTTACCAGGATCAACTCCTTGGTTTTACTCAACTGCAAATTACTCAGATACTATACTGTTACTACACACAACCTTACTGGTGTTACATTACATTACAGTTACCAGGGTCAACTCCTCGGCTGTACTCACATTACAACTCCAATCAGATACTTTACTTCTCACACCTTACTGGTGGTACATGGCATTACATCCAGTTATAAGACAAACTTACATATGATACCTTCACAGACTGTTGTTAATACATGTGAGATGCATTCATAACACACAACACGTTATTACTGAAACCAACAACTTATACATGGGTTCACTACCCAACCAGGGATGATTATATTCCAGAATTATCCCCAATCATATACAACACACACTGTGGACCATATATCTTCCAGGAGTGCTCCAGGGTAGAACACTCAACAGCTGACAACCGTTGTTGTGATCAGTGGTAGCCAGACACATGGCGAGTCTGGGGTCTAAGGCCCACGAGGCGGACTTGGAGCAAGTTAATCATGTGAACAACATCATCCATATATCGCTCACTGCTAGGTAGCCACCGACTCCAGGCAGCCAGTGGGTGTTCAAAGAGCCAACACACTTAATCTGGGGCACAACGGGAGAGGGCGTGAGGGGGAAAGCATGGACTCAAACACAAACAAATCTTTCATCTTGCAATGTCAGACGACATTTACTTTATATTACTTTTCACACTGGGTGTATGAAAATCACACTGTTACAACACGAACACTGATACTCACAAAATGACTAAATCAAACTGAATGGCTATATCGGCGGGAAACACATGCTACATACCTGGGGAACAACGGGAGAGGGCGTCTCGGGAAGCTCTCTCCTCCTCCCACAGGGTTTATATACCCCTGAGTTGCCAGAGTTGTCTATCTCAGGCATTGACAGAAATTACAAACAATCCAACTGTTACACATTCAAAGATGACCTTCAGGTGACAAAGGTCTGGCAAATTACTAAAGGTGATTTATATAAACTAATCCAAGATTGAGCTTGCCAAGAGAAAGTGGAATAAAAACGTATTGACAATTGTCTTCACAAGGCTGGACTTATGGTGCGTCCCTCACAGTGAAGGTAATGGCTGATGCTCTGAATGCGTCATGGTACCTGTGTTGGGTGAGAGTGCAGGTGTCACTGAGGATAATGCCTGAGGGGCTTTCATCACCACACACTAGTACACTATGACTTCACTTTATAACATCAGGCAAGGTTTTAAGAAGTAAAAACTGCAGGATAAGTCTTTTTAGGGCTGAATAAAGCACGATGAAAGGCACTGGTGAGAGGATGGGCGTCACTGAGGGCGCTGTCCCGCGCCTCTCACTGAATGAGGTCTACAATTTTCAATCTTTACTTTTCACTTTGATTTTATTCGAGTCCTCATATGAACACTTTCCTATTTATTATGACCTTATGCCTTATAATTAGATATCTTAATCCTAAATTACATACTAAAGTAAGGATCTGGTTTGACCGTTCTCTGGGAAATTAATTGGGCGATATTGTAGCTTATAGTATGTGGCCAGTTGTCAATTCTCTTTAGTTGTCTATTGTCTCTTTGTATGGGCACACAAACGTAAGCACATGAAGATAACTCACACTCAGGAATGAAGTAGAATAGAAACTCACAATGCGTTTTCTGTATATATATTGTTGTACAGAGCAGTGCTAAGGAGTTACTAGGTGAGGAGTAGCTTGCTCAGAGGTCCTGTAGGGTGAGGAGCTTTGTGAGGGAGCTGGTTGGTGAAGCGCTGTAGAGAGGTCTTGCTGGTCCAGTAGGTCAAAGTAGAATGGTCTCCCTGGCCTGCCACGCCCGTATTTATACAATTCTGGAGCATCAGGATTTGAGATGTGCGTAGCGCGAGAGCCAATTACAGAGGAGAATGCCAGAAGTACCCGGCACTCTGATCCTGGCGTTGCTACATGTGCGTCCACACTGGGCAGCTCAGTCGTCAGTTGTAGGGGATAGGATCCACTACAGTACTCCCCCTCCCCTCCGGGCATGGAAAGAGACTGGATGTTGGCAGGGTTGCGTCCCACAAGTGATACATACCGGGCAGGTGTAGGTACGACTCGGCCGCTGCGGGTGACGACTCCGTCTAGTGACACAAAACCTGTGGGAGAATCAGGGGAACAAGGAGGGTTTTGGATTAGAGGAGGTTGTACAGGCAATGGTTGTTGTGCTCCTGTCGCGGAAGGAGAAGCGTCACTGGCTGGGTAGACTATGTCAGGGGCAGGGGCCATGACAGCAACAGGGTCCACGGCAACAGCAGGGTGCAGGACAGGAGCAAGGGGTACCTGAGAGTGGAAAGAGGGTGCCCAGAAATGTCGTGGGCAGGGTCTGGCTGGGTTAACTGGGTCAGGGGCAAGGTCCACGTCAGGAAGAGGGTCCATGACAGCAACAGGGTCCACGTCAGGAGGAGGGTCCACGACAGGAGTAACAGGGTCCACGTCAGGAGGAGGGTCCACGACAGGAGCAGTAGGTACCTGAGGTTGGAAAGAGGGTGCCCAGAAATGTCGTGGTATTGGTGTGATCATTGGGTTGTTTGCTTTGGCGAGGCTCGCAGCAGCGCAATCATTGAATATTCTGTCTGCCGAGGTTGCATAGAGTTCTGGTGTCGTAGAGTAATCTACTGCAGACAGGGTAATGCGTACCTGTGTGGGGAGCTTTTGTGCGTGAAGCTGGCGCAGGATAGAGTCGGAGAGTCTGTCTGTGTGACGGGAGTTCAGCCTACACATCTCCTCTCAGAGATGTCCCGGGGTTGAGTTTCCGAGGGAGATAGAGGATAGGTCTTGCAGGAGATTGGGGCTGGTCCATTGATAACGCGTCTTTAAGGCATCCCGCAGGGTAGCGAATTTGTTGTCATCTGGAGGGCTGGAAATGGTCTATGAGACCTGCGTGGCGACTTCCGTGGGCAAGACACAGAGCAGGGCGCCATACTTTTGCTCGTCAGTAGCTTGTGAGCCGATGAGGGCTGCTTCCACATGAACTAACCAGTCCTCGACGTTGTGGTTGAAGGTCGGTAGAGAGATCCGTCCAGCCATTCTTGCGGAAGTGTGTGACAACTGTTAGGGAAGGATGAGGGATGGGAATTTGTTCCGATCCCCTTCCGTGTTCACAATCTCCTGGCAGGGAGGTGAACAGTTCCAGGGGGGGCTTTGGGACGAATACACTTTTTAGGGTGCAGGTCTTTAGGCCAGAACTAAAACAAAAACAAAAGAAAAATAGGAGGAGTAGGCAGAAGAGCTCAAACCACGTTTGGAATATCGCACAATAGTTGCTCTCCGGCTGTGATGTGGGTCACTCACATCGCCAGTGGGGAGAACAGACTAATGCCTTATAAACCTTACGGTCGTGAGATGTGGAGTAGCAGGTAGGGCGGTTGGCCTGGACTGGCAGGAGACAGCGATCCTCACAGCAGCAGCAGAGGGAGTGTGGTGTTCACAGCTGCGATAGTAAGGCAGCAGCAGAGAGAGAGTGTGGTGTTCACAGCTTTGGGGGTCACCATTTGTAGCGTACAGTATGTGGCCAGTTGTCAATTCTCTTTAGTTGTCTATTGTCTCTTTGTATGGGCACACAAACGTCCGTACATGTAGACTAGGTGAGGATTAGCTTGCTCAGAGTTCCTGTTGGGCGAGGAGCTTTCTGAGGGAGCTGGTTGGTGAGGCGCTGTAGAGAGGTCTTCCTGGTCCAGTAGGTCAGAGTATAGAATGGTCTCCCTGGCGTTGTTGTTGTTGAGATTGTCGGACTGTAGTCCGACACGGGCCTTTGCCTGTAGGCGGCCCGTTTGGTGGTTCCGGCTGGAGCTCCTGGAGCAGCCAGACCGGATTTGGATTGGAGGTGGTCCCACCTGCAGATTGGAAGGATACTGCAGGTTGCAAGTGTGAGCGGACCCCCGATCAGTGGACGCTTACCACCAATCCCCACTCTTGGACGTGGTCAGTTTCGGAGTGGGCCGCCCCCTGAAATGAGGTCCGCACTTGCTGGGAGAGGATACTTTCTAAGCTATCTGGGTGGTGGGTATCGTGTGATGACCCGGAGAAGGTGGTGAATGTAGTTTGTTTGGGCCTTTCGGGTTAGAGTGGCCGCTGGCGTTGCGTGTGCTACTTGGAAGTTTTGAGTTCTGTTTCAGAGGCTTTGTGTGACTTCGCAGTCGAGGAGATAGTGTTCTAGTGGGTTGGCTGCTGGCTCCTGACAGTAGGTGCATTCCACGACGTCATTTCCGATCATCTGCCAGGAGCACTTGTACCCTAGTCGTAGTCGATGAAGGCTGACTTGGGTTTGTCTTGGTGTTTTCTTGTCCGCGAAAGGTGGTTCCCCTTTTGTAGTCGCCAAGTACCATTTGGCAGATTGGGAACCAGCGTTGAATGCGTGATGGAAGCTCTTTTGGAAGTGGAGCTTGCTAGCCTTTCTGAGGTGATTCTTGATCTGTTGCACGCTTGCTGGAACTTGAATGTGTACACTACTAGAACGCGTAGCTGCCTTGGCTGCTTCGTCTGCCACATCGTTTTCCCAGATCCCTATATGACTGGGAATCCAGTGTAAGACGACTGGGCGGTTATGTCTTTGAAATTCCTGTAGCTGTGTGAGGATCGAGGCTATGATGTGGACGTTGTCTCTTGGTTGGCTGTGTTGCAGCGCCTGCATGGCCGATTTCGAGTCCGTGTGAATTATGATGGACTTGTTGTGTTGTGTTGCAGCGTGTTGTAGGGCCTTTGAGATTGCTGCCAGCTCTGTTTGTAGGATGGAGCAGTCTTTAAAAAGTCTCCATCGGAGGGTCTGACCTTGGTTGTAGAAGGCAGCTACGGATGTATGATGTTTTGGATCCACCGAGCCATCTGTGAAGTATGATGTTGCACCTTCTGGAGGTTCGCTTTGCTATCACCTTGGTCGGTAATTTTGAGTGTGGCTGGTGGAGAGCTCCATGGTGGAAGAACAACGTAACCATTGTCTCGTGTGTCTTGGTTGTTCTTGACGAGTGTTTCTGCTTTCAGGTGACGGATGACCTCGCTTGCCTCGTGCGACCAGGTGGCCCTCGCTCTCTGTGGTCGAGTTGGAGGGAGGCACTGATTCGCGTTTTGGCAGCTGTGGACTTATCTGATCTAGGGATTTTGGCGAGGAGACCGCCTGTCACCTGCTTGACTCGTACTGCCAGGGGTGGTAGTTCAGTTTCCATTTGCAAATTGCAAATTCTGGTCCACATGGGTGCTCCGAGCATGGTCCTGAGAGCATTATTTTGGATGACTTCTAGCTTGGCTATATGGTCTTCTCTCAGTCTAATGAATGCCGGAGCCCTGTAATCTACCAGCGATCTGATGGCGGCTGTGTAGTAAGCTTTGAGCACATGAAGTTTTCCTCCTGTGGTTGTGCTGGTGAGCGACCTCATTATATTGTGTCTGCTCTTCGTCCTGTGCCTGAGATACTCGAGTTGCGGCTTGAAAGTGAGTTTCTGGTCAAACCAGATTCCAAGACACTGGTGGGTGTTGGTCCAGACTACCGGCGTGTTTTGTATGGAGAGCATCATGTCTGGTGTGTCTGTGCAGATGGCCATCGCTTTCGATTTGGCTGGATTGATCTTGAGTCCAAGTCTGTTGCACTCCACTTCTATAAGTTGGAGTGCGTGTTGCGTGTTGGCTAGTCTGTTTGATCCTCTTACTATGAGCTGTAAGTCGTCTGCATAGCATAGGAGCTTAGCTGTTTGTCTGAAAGGAAGTTTGACAAGTTTTTCCATCAGGACATTGAACAGCATTGGACTGAGGATGCTTCCTTGTGGGGTTCCGTTTTCATGGACCCTGTAGCTTGAGGTTGCTCCCTGAAAGCGTACTCTTGCTTCTCTCTGTACAAGGTAGTTCTGGATCCACCCCAGCAACCTTCCTTTGACGCCTTTTTCTGTGAGCGTCGTTATAATGGCCAGTGGATTTGCTAGTTCGAAGGCCTTCTCTAGGTCGAGGAAGACCACCAGAGCTGGTTTGTAGTCCACTGTGCTGAGTATCTCGGCGATGTTGTTGCCTGTGCCGGTGCTCTCGGTGTAAGCAAAAATGTGAGAGTGTGGGCTGCCTACTTTCCATTTGAGTCGGTTGAGAGCCATTCTTTCTCCCGTCTTCGCTATGGAGCTAAGAAGGGAGATGGGTCTTGGTTTGTCTGGTTCTCTGGGCTTCGGAATGGGCTGTATATTTGCCTTCTTCCATTCCGGTGGAAGTCTTTGTGCTGTCCACGAAGCATTGACGACTTGTAGCAAAGCCTCGTGTCCAGCTTTTCCGGCATGGGAAAGCATGGAGTAGGTTATCCTGTCGGCCCCTGGTGCTGTGTCCTTGCTTCGTTTTAGCGACTTCTGGAGTTCTTGCTGGTTGAAAGGTCTGTCGGTGTCATGTTCACTGTTGCAGTAGGGTGTGTCATAGGAGGGAAACTCAGCTAAAACTAATGGCCCATCACTTTTTTGGTAGATTTTAGTGTATATAAACAGAAACTAATTTCAGTTTCAATATTTTGCAACCTTTTGCTAGGTAAATTTTAGCGTGAAATTTATCGAAAATCTAACGTACAGCTGCATTAGTGCATTACAATTAAATAGTGAACACTGCTTTCTGACTTCATTCTTTAACAACCCAACTAACAATATTTTTTTCTGTTTCAGATTCTGATGCATTTATAAGTTGATAATATTTGCGATGGCTGCTTGTGTCAGGATGAGGAACCAAAAATCCAGCCATCTCAGTCACTATCTTGGGTCTGGGAGAGAGCTCCTGAAGTCGGAGTTGCCTACATTGAGAGATGCTTTGAGATACGGTGTTTTAATCAGGCAAATCAGTGAAAAGAACCAAAGAACTTACACAAACAAAGACATTGCCAGTGATATGACCAAAGCTGTCTTGGCACAGTACACTCTGACTAACGCTCAGTTCAAGCCTCCAGTCATAACAAGTCAGAAGAAGATTAGTGAGAGACTGCTAGCCAGTTGGGAAAAGGCAAGAGATATCTCTCTTGGGAGAGGAAAACTTGCAGTTAAGGACAGCTTTGCCAAGTAACTGGACCAGTTATTTGACATAATTACTTGCAAGTGCCCAATTGTTCTCTGTCCTGAGTTTGGATGCGATCGTGACTGTAAATCCGAGGCCCACATCTCCTGTATTTGCAAGCGTGAACTGAAGATTCCTGTGATCGAACTGGCATTTGTCAAAGCACAGTGTTACGAACCCCTCCACCGATTGTCTTCATCTACCTACCCAGCACCACGAGCAACGCCATCTAGGGACGAAACACGAGTATGGCTCGTCTTAGTTACCACTCCCGGGTTTCCCTTCTCCATATCCTGGTTGTTGCGTCACTTCCGCCTCAGTCTACTTTGTGAGCTCCAATTCGAGGAGAGGAGATTTGACTCTGGGAAGCGACCACAGGATCACCTATCCTGGAAACCTACGGCACAGTGACTATTTACCGTCTTCTACCATACTCAGCCTTGCTCGTCAGCCATCTCAGCTCCTCACTTAAGTATTTGTAATCTTGTATTGCCTCTTCCCCCTCCACATTGCTTCACTATTGTTTTATGTTTTATTACTATGTATATACTGTTCGTGTTTAGGTTAAGTTTGGTTAAGGATAGCGTATAAGCTGAATATTTTGTTAAGGAATTTATGGTACTTTATTATATACAACGAAAACTCGCATCCTTTGTCTACCCTTTTTTTAGTCCGATTGTCTTTGTTTTTTTTTGTTGTTACCCGTTGGGATCTGGGTAGACGTATAACTATATTCTAAATCCCCAACTCGTAACAACAGAGAGAGAAGATTGGCAGTATAAGGGGCTCTCATGATTTCTAGCCAAGATATTCCGGAGTCCAAGAGACAGGAGGCTGCCACAGAGAGACAGAAGAGGAGAAGAGTTGCCGAGGAAAAGAGACTTGAGAAGGCCCAGGGTGAGGTAAAAAAGGCCGATGATTGGAGTCAAGCTGATTCAGAGTTTAATGACTTCCCCATGGCTGATCCGAGTGCTGACCAGGAGAATGGTGACTTTGTCCCTAACCCAGAAAATAATGATCCCAAACCTTCCAGGCATAACATTCGAAATAGGAAAGATATCCCGAGCATAGCTCTGGCCAGCATGCGACACCACACTGGTCTCAGAGAAACTGCAGAGATAGCAACAGCTGCCTGGATTGACGGTGGTTTGATAACACCTGATGATGTTCACCTGGTGATAGATCATAACAAAGTAAGGAGAGCTCAGGAGAAACTTGTCAGTAACCTAGAAGAGGAGTTTGATAAGGGGATAAGAGAAAATGGAATCAATTGTTTGTTCTTTGAGGGGAGAAGGGATGACACTAAAGTGTTCATGAAAGTTGGAGATTCTGACAAGTTGTTCCCTGCCATGGTGAAGGAGGAACACTACTCCTGCTGCAGTGAACCAGGAGGGAAGTATTTGTGGCATTTCACTCCAGAGAAAGATGACATCAGGAAACCAGCTGAGATAGTGGCAGATAACATTGTGAACTGGCTCAGAGAGAGGAACGTAGACTAGACCCTGCAGGCCATTGGAGGGGACAGCACCAACACGAACACAGGGTGGCAAGGGGGGGTCATACAGTGGATAGAGCGGAAGATTGGGAGGAAGCTGGTCTGGATTGTTTGTGACCTCCACACCAACGAGTTGCCACTCAGACATCTGATCCAGGAGCTGGATGGCAAGACTCTTTCAAGCAACAGATGGTCTGGTCCTCTTGGCAAGATGCTGGACTCTACCACTGAGTTAGAAATATATCCGAGCTTTGAAAAAATCACAGTTGGCCCTCCACTCGTTGAGCTTGCACATACTGTCATTGACGACCTGAGTACTGACCAGTACTATGGTTACATGATTTGCAGTGCCATCAAAACTGGGGTCATGCCTGATAGACTTGCTTACCTGCAGATAGGTCCAGTCTCACATTCTAGGTGGCTCACAACGGCTCTCAGGTTCTGCAGAATTTGGGTCGCTCATCATAAACTGAAAGGGAACCAGCTTCACAACCTGAGACTTATTGTCCAATTCATCGTGAGTGTCTACTTGCCAAATTGGTTCAACACCAAGGTCAAGTCATCGTTCTCCGAAGGTCCGAGGCATGTTCTCTTCCAGCTTGAGCTCCTGAGGAGTCAGCCAAGGAAGGTTGTTCAGATTGTGGAGCAGACTGTGAGGAGATCTTCCTGGCATGCTCATCCCGAGGCAGTTCTGCAGACAATGCTCTGCAGTAAGGATGAGGAGGAGAGAAGAGTGGCAGTCAAAAAGATCTTGGATATGAGACTTATGAGAGGATCTGGGCATGACGAATCAGTTGGTGTCGATTCCTTCAGGGTCAGGAAGACTCCTGAAGTCAATCTAGGTGCCAAGACCCTCACTGATCTCATAGATCTGGATAACATCCAGGCTGACAGTGAGCCCCCTCTTACCTGCAGCCTCACCAATGTTCAAGTCAGAGCTTTCCTGGACAACCCCATGCATGTCCCTGCCTGGCCCTCGCACACCCAGAGTATAGAGAGTGGTGTGTACAGGAAGTGAGCGAGGCCAGCAGTCACGTGTACAGCCAGGAGGAGGGAAGGCTACATCCGAGCTCAGGTGGTCAGCAGGGAGGTGATGAGTAGAAACAGAAGCAAGAAAAACATGTTCTCTATGGTGTGCAGCAACACCGGGTCGTAGTAGTAAAACCGGTTTTTGTATTTGATGATTTTGTTTTCTAAAGGAATATTAAATTTAATAAATGTGTAAAGATCATTCGTTTCACTATTCTGGATCATTTTCATCCTAATAAGTTAACCTGATACATTTACTTTACTTTAAATTGGCTATTTAGTGGTGTTGGTAAAAGGGTGGGAATACTGAATTTTCATAAGATTTCAAGTTAAAGTTTACCTAGCAAAAAATGAAAACTTTTCAAATCTGAAGATATCACATGATTCTGCACATAGAACTACATCATTAATACCATGGGCCGATTTTTCAAACTCAAAAAAAAAAAATTCGCCTCCGTATGACACACCCTACTGTTGCAGGCCTCTTCGATCATCTGGAGTCTGACCTGTTGCAGACGCCGTTGTGTCTCCTCCGCCTGTCTCGGGAGGTTTTTCGTTGCTGCTCGGTCAGAGAACAGTTTTGCAAGTCTCTCGGCTTCCTCTTCTGGGTTGGGATGGGTTGGTGGTGGTGTTGCCTTTCCAGATGCCCTTCGGTACTGGGCCCACATTTTGACAAGGGAGGTTTGCTCGTTCAGTTTGGAGCACCACTTGAGCTAGCTTACGTTTTTTATTTCTTCCTTCTCTTTATCCTTAACTATGACTTGCAGGAGATGTCTGTTTATTTCCGTGGGATGTCTCCTGTTGTTTCTTCAGGCCATGTTCACTCTGTGGTTGAGTCTCTCACCCTGGGACAGTAGTACCAGTAATCATTGTACTGTCTTGATGTGGGATTTGTTTTTGGGATAGCCTCTTCTGCCGCTTGGTGAAACGCCTCAACCAATTGTTGGTGGAGGGTTGTCTCATCCACGGGTGCTGCGCCGGCCGGCTGTGATTTTCCTCGCCACTTAGCCAGGTGTTTCTTAAAGAGTCCCCAGTCTGCCTTTTGGGTATTGTATCTCCATCTCGGAGTTTGTTCTCCTTCAGCGTTGTTAGCGTGGCGAAGTGGTCGCTGGTCAGCGTGGGGTGTAGCTGCCAGGAGGCCGAAGGCTGTAGTGCACTGGAGACGAAGGTTAGATCTAGCCTTCCTCCCCTAATGTGGGTGGGCTCTCCGGTGTTCAGGAGGCAGATCTCGGGTGTGTCTTGAAAGGTGGTGTATAGGTGTAGGCCGTCTTCATTTGTGGGGCTTACCAAGCTTAGGAAGGGATGATGTGCGTTGAAATCCCCTCCTATGAGTGTGGCGTGGTCAGCGGCTGAAGCGAATAATTGAGTCACCTCCAGTGAGCCCCTTGGGTTCTTGTAGATGTTGTGAACAGTTAATTCCCGTTCTTGGAAGGTTACTTTGACGGCCTCTGTCTCGATGTTTTCCCCACATGGAAATTGCTGCATGACCTCGGTGGAGGGTATGCTTGACTTGACCAGGATCATACATCCTCTTGTTGACGCCTGCGTGAAATGCCTCCTGTATGTCTTGCAACCACTGAATTTGAAACAGTGGTGTTCTTGTAGAAGTGTTTCTTGTAGTAGTATAATGTCAAGCTTGTCCTCGGCTGCTGCTTCTTGCAGGAGGTGTTTCTTGTTTTTGATGCCCTGAGCATTCCATGTAAGGATGTTTAGGGTGCTGATGTTTTCCACCACTGTTTCATCGGGGACTTCTGGTGGTCCTCGATGGAAGTGTTCAGGTCCGATTCCGACTGGATCAGGTTTTAATCTTCTTCTTCTGTGGTTTTTGCCTTCTGTGCTGTGGTTCGGTTCAGGGGAGTTGAAACGTCCAATTTATTTTTGGGAGCTGTCGGTATCTTTGGTTCTCTGGTGGCCTTTTTCGGTGTAGAGTGTACCTCGGCTGTCACTCGTGTGGGGACCGGCGTGGCGTCCTCCACTGAGGTGGCTGGAGCTGTGGCGACTTGCCCGAGGACGCTCCCCATGAGTGTTTGGAGCTGTGTGGGTTGGATCTTGTGGCCCAGTAGTCTGGCTAGGCCCTCCACGAAGGTTGTCAGTACCTTGGCTAGGTCTGATACGTGTATCATTCCTTCTGGTGCCTTGGTGTGTGCTTCTTTTGTCTTTTTCGTGGTTGTCGTTGTCTGCTGTTGGGTGGGTGAGGTGTGGCCGTAGTGAGGCCAGGAAACTGGGCTGCACTTTGGGTGTTGACCGGCTGAGGAGGTTGGCTTTGTTGTTTTGGCCTTTGGGTTCCCCACACGAAGGTACTTGGTGGGGCTGGTGTGCAGGCGGTGGGGGCCGGTCTTGCTGCTGGTCGGTTTGCCTGGACCTTCTTTGTCCTCTCGGAGCATCCAGGGTTCCAGGCGTGGTGGTTGCGCCCGCAGTTGGCACACTTGGGGGCAATTTTTTCTCCATTTTTCAACTTGGTGAGGCAGGAGTGTGTGTTGTGGTTCTGTGCGCAGACTGCGCAGATTTCCTTGTACGTGCACCTCGTCTGATGGTGCCCGTATTTCTGGCATCTGAAGCACCGCACGGGCTCTGGGACGAAGGGCCTCACTTCGTAGATCCTCCAGGTTTTGAGGTCTATGGTGCTGGTGGGTGGACTGTAGTGCGTTATGAGCACTTGTTTTGTGGTGGCCGTCTTGTCGGACGGGGGAGAGCATCTCTCGGCTTTCAGGATCTTCGGGAGGTTCTCCAGGGGTTCGAGGGGTAGTTCCTTTGGGTACCGGAGGAATACCGACTTCATCAGTTTCTGGGCGGGGTCCAGCTTCGTTGTTGCAACGGTGATGGTGTTTCTCAGGTAAGTGTTGAGGGTGGTGGCGGAGTCCTTGTCTTTGGGGTAAATAATCATCTCCCCCTTTAGGTTGGGCTACACTGAGAACTTGGCCAATGGATTTAGTTTTTCGATCTCTGTGATGGCGGCATATATCGTTTTCGTGTCCGTTTTCGAGATCCTGAATTTTGGCAGTGTCGTTGGAGGTGAGCTGGTGGTGGTGATGGGTGCCTTTTGGGCTGCTTGACGGCATTCGTTTCCCGAAAATGCACGTCGGCGTTTTTTCTTTTCAATGTTCGTCCAGTTGTCATCCTCAGTGGCGGTAACAGTGGTGGTGGAGTTGTTGGAGGCGGTGGCAGTGTTCTTGCTTTTCAGGGCTTCGCTGAAGGTGCGTAACTGGTCCGCTTTCTCTGTGCGGAGCCTGTCGTGGTTCGGGTCGTCAGATTGGCGGTTCAGGCGGGGGTCGCGGTTAGGAGGGCATACGCACGCCATAACCGGTGGTTAAGTGGTGTTTTTTTTTTCTTTTTTTTTTTAGAGCTTACCTATTACAGTTGAGTTATAGCAGAGGAATTTCAGCACTCCCCACAGGCAATGATGGCCGGGTGGTCGTAGAGTGGTTCCTGAGCTTCTCTTCCGGAGCCCCGTTGGGGAAACCTACTTCCTAGTGTATGTGACTGTTCACTTATAGATGTGAGCTAAGTGTGCCTATTGGGGAAGGATAAGCATTGCTACCCTCTTTCCAGGTGGAACCGCATGATCACGGTTTTCCTGGAAAGACTCGGCTGGGATGGGTTCTTGCTCCAGCCCCCTTTTGTGTTCACAATCTCCTGGGAGGGAGGTGAACAGTTACAGGGGGGACCGCAGGACGAATACACTTTTGAGGGTGCAGGTCCCTAGGCCAGAGCGAAAAAAGGAAAAATAGCAGTAGAAGGAAAAGAGCTCACACCACGTCAGGAATATTGCTCTATAGCTGCTCTCCAGCTGGAGTGTGGGTCACTCACACCACCAGTGGGGAGGGCATGCTAATGCTTGTTAAACCAAAAACGCTCGTGAGTTGTTGTCGCCGATGTCAGTGGCGGATGGTCCGGTCCGGGAAGATGGCCAACAATGGCAGCAGAGAAAGGGCAGTCTTCACAGTTTCGGGTCCAGCAGAAGGTCTTGTTGAGAGGTCTTCTTAGTTCAGAAGCGATGTGTGAAGTGTGGTGTGAGTTCCCCGGTCAGCCGGGGCCGCATTTATGTGATTTAGGAATCTCAGGATATGAGGTGCTCGTAGCGCGAGGGCCAATCACGTGAGCGGAAGCTTAAGGTGTGGAATGCTCTGATCTTGAGCTGGAAGTTGAAGGTCGAGACTAGGTCTGCGATCGTACCCCTACGTCCACTGCATAGACCTAGTCTCTCGGTGTAGCTGGCTGTACGCATCATCAGCCAGGACACACCATAGACAGCAGACTCGCAGAGCGACGGGGACGACGGAGAACAAACAGACACAGCTGATTGGCTAGTCCTGGGACCTCTCCCACCTTCCCACTTACCCTGGAAAACACAAGCACCTGACTTCAATTCTCCATAACTGACAAATCTGTTGATTCGATCGACACATTGAGCCTCTTCCTTCAGGATCGGACCTCCCTTAGGAACCCCGAATGCTGCTGAGGGGCTTGGTGTGAAGAGAGAGTCATCAGTGAGTTTTCAGACCTTTTTCTACCACTCTAACTCTTCTCTTCCGTGCCGTGAAAGGACCTATTCCCCTGTCAGTTGACGTACAGGGGAGTATTCGTCTGGAAACGCCCTCTGTCCCCACACCTCGCTAGTGCGTGTTAGTGTGAAGGGTGGAGGGTCAGCACAGCCTGCCGATTCACCTGGGGACCTCTGTGATAGTGCAGGGCCTCCCCTACGTGAGGGGCGCAGGAAATCAGGGACATTGTTAGGGGAGGTCTCCATAAATCTCCAAATTTGAAACAGCAAACATGCTTTCTATTAAAATTAAAGTGGACCGCACCATCCAACTATGCACAGACCTTGCCTCACTCATTTTTCAGCTGACCTTGATCTCCAAATCCGTTCCTTCACCAATGACGATATCATCAAAATATTTGTACAGACTGACGAAGACGCAGACCAGTTCCACTCCCCAGCAGTGAACAAAAAATTGAAAGACAATGGCTTAACGGTCCTCAGCTCACCTGAGTACCGTGCAAAATGCACCCTCATATGCAGAAAAGTCATCCCTCATATCCTTGACAACCCTAACCTACTGAAAGAACTCAACTCACACAACACCAGCCAAATGTCATCAGCAGCCCGGATGGGATCTCTCCCCATGCTTAAAATCACCACAGCTACTCAAACAGACGACATCAAATTAAAATCTAACGGAATAAAATTCGGCAACAACATCATCCCCTCACGAAACATTGAGTTCCAACACTACATACAAGTTCACCAATGCTATAATTGCTACAAATTTGGACACAACACCAACCGTTGCAGTAACACACAAACTTGCTCAAAATGTGCCAATCAAGGCCACTCCTACCGAAACTGCACTGCCACTGTAACTAAATGCTGCAACTGTAAAGGCCCACACTCTGCCATCAGCAACAAGTGCAAAATCAGACTCGATAACAGCACAACACCACTCCCTCCCCGCCGACCCTCACCTCCCACTGCACCTCCCACAGCACCACCTCCACCTCCCCACCACTCACTCCCTACTCCCACGACCCTCCCCACCCGTACTTGCTGGACCAACAACCTGACCGCCCCCCCTCCCTCCCCCGACACTGACGCAAAAATCACCACCATCATACTTTTGGCACATACCCTAAGCAACGGAAACAGGTCACTTTTTCTTAAACTGGCAATTGACGGTTTGAAGGCGAACGGCCTCCCTACCATACACATTCCTGATTCCTTCAGAACCGGTCCCGACCTCATCTTCCCCACTGCCCCCATCTCCGACCGGACCAACATGCCCCCCCCCCCCACCCCCCAGAGAATCCACTGTAATCTCCCTCCACCCCTCCACTTCTGCCATGCCCACACCTGACTTATCTCACCAATCTACCATTACCTCACCCCCCAGAGTAATCAGTCCAAAACCTCCCGGCCCCTCCACCTCGACCTTGCCTACACCTGACTTCTCCCACACGACTACGATGAACTCCCGGACCACAAACACCCAAACCAAACCCAATCCTCCCCTAACACCTCAGACTCCCAAGAATAAAATGGCAGCCCATCCCCCCACAGAACTAGTGGTCAAGACCCCTAGGCCAAAGAGGAAGAACACCTCCCCCCTTTCTCCCTATACACCTGACAGCAAAAGAATTATACAATACACACATCCAACTAAATCAATAATCAAAGTAAATCTATTCGGCACTACCCCAAAGGAAACAGAAAACAACCCCGACACGAACCTAGCACACTCCCGTCATCCTCCCGACTCCCCCACACACAGTCACGTAACCGCCCATCCCTCACCTGCATACACCACACTCAGACCACCACGCTCACAGTCACTCGACAATTTAGACCTCATCCCTGTACCCCAGAATTTCAATCTCAAATAAGTAACCAAGAACAAATTATACAACATGATCACCATTATGCAATACAACTGTAGAGCATATCACTCAAACAGACACGCCATCTCTCTCCTCCTACTCGAACACAACCCAGACATCCTCCTCCTCAACTCAACATGCACAAACACCAAAATCAAGCACTTCGCCTACACAAGCAGACAATCACCCCACGAACTGTTCGAGGGCGTTGCAATCCTCATCAGATCCTCCATGAAACACGAATTCATCACCAACTTTGCCTTCAAACACTTCATGGCCGCCAAGATCGACACTCAACACGGACAGCTAATCATCTGCACAACATACTCAAGACCTAACTCGCTTATCCCCTTCACAGACCGAAACTCCATCTTTAACAACTCACACCTACCGGTAATACTAATGGCCGACCTCAATGCACACCACACCGCACGCTTTGGTTACTCACAAAAACCTTCACCACATTGGCCCTTTCTTCCCCACATTCTACGCTGCTCACGGTAAAGGCACACCAGACATCGTCATCACCAACACCCCTGTCCTCCAATTCCACAACTACATCACTCCCGGCCCCCTATCAGGCTCAGACCACATTCCCATCATTCTTCACCTCTCCAACAATCCCATCCTCCTCCCAACAATCACACCTCAATACCAGTATCAACACGCAGATTGGAATGCCTTCCAAACCACACTCTCTGAACAACAATACACACTCAACCTCGAACACCAACCCACAAGGAAGATCGAGGAAACCTGTACACACCTTTTCAACACTATCACCGCCATAGCAGATACCCACATTCCTAAACACCGGTTCAAGAGAAAATACTCCTTCACACCCTCCATAAGAACTCGACGCCTACTTCACTGCTACAGGACACGATTCGAACTAAACAAACTTAACCTAGCACCAGTTTACACAGACATCTCCACACTAAGAACGCACATCATCCACAGCCTCCGTCAAGACCATGAGGTTCACTGGGCAAAACTCGTAGAGGCTGCCCAGGAACACAGAACACATAACCCCGAGAATTTTGGCAAAGGATCGCCAAGCTGAGAGGAACAGCAAAACCCCCCTTTGATCACCTACTAGTTAATGGTAGGAAAATCAATGAGCCAGCCGACGTAGCACAAACACTAAAACAACACTGGGAACACATTTTCCACCCACACCCCCCCACACAACAAAGGTACATCTTAAACCACATAAACAACATCACCACACACATGCAAACACTTCACGACAGAACAACTCCTGACAACACAATAGATACCTCCACACTCACACAGAATCACACCCTCACTGCTCCTTTCACCCCAACAGAAGTCAAACAAGCACTAGACAAAACCAAAAAGAAAACACCAGGTGACAGCAATATTGGTCAAGCAATCCTGAAGCACCTGCCCCCAGAAACAGTCACAGCCATTACATACCTCTACAACACCCAACTGGCTACAGGATACTTCCCAAAACTCTTTAAGACAGCCACAGCCGTCATGATACCTAAACCAAACAAAAACCCAACAGATCCACAAAATACAGACCGATCAGCATACTAGAAGTCTTAGGCAAAACTTTTGAAAGACTATACAACACCCGCCTCAGATACCACCTTGAAGATGAACAACTACTGTCCTACAAGCAGTTCGGCTTCAGAGCACACCACTCAACTCAAGACCCACTCAATATAATGACAAACTACCTCCACATGAACAAAGGTGCATACAAGACAGCACTCATTACAAAAGACGTACAAAAAGCCTTCGACACAGTTTGGCACGACGGATTAAAGTATAAGATATGCACCAATTTTAACCTCCCTCAAAAATCACAACAATTACTATGTAACTTCCTAACAGACAGAAAAATGAGGATAAAATTCACACCTGCCTACTCTGACCACTTCACACTGCAAGCAGGAGTCCCACAAGGATCAGTCCTGTCCCCAACACTATACATTCTTTACACAAACGACTTACCCGACCCCTTACACATCGACTCTCTCACAATACAGTACGCCGACGATGTAACCCAACTAGTCAGACACATCACTCTTGATCACCTAACAGACAAAGCACACAGGGAACTCGAACAAGTTACACAATGGGAACTCCGATGGCGAATACAAACCAACCCGAACAAAGCACAAATCACCTACTTCGGCACCAAAAGACGACCACCACGCCACATTTACCTAAACACCTACATCGCCTACCCTTCACCCATAACTGTCAAACGAACAAACACAATCCTAGGAGTCACATTCAACGACACCCTCACTATGACACTACACACCAATACGAAGGCTTCGATCGCAAACAAAACACTCGGGAATATATACAGATTCAGAACCGCATCAATCAAAACCAAAACACACCTATTCAAAGCCCTCATACGCCCACTATTGACTTATGCACCTAACACACTCCAGCTAGCAACACCATCACACGCCAAGAAACTTCAAGTCATACAAAACAAATCACTAAGATTCATCCATAACACACACTGGTCATCCTTCACCCCAAACAGTCATCTACATGAACTCAGCTCCCTCCCTCCACTCAACATCTACTGGAGACAACTAGGTGACAAACAAATAGAATCACTCCTCACTACTTACCCTCAATGGCAGGATTATTTCGACAACATCATACTCCCACGCAGATTCAGAGACAGAAATCCCTCCATACTAAACAGACCAAACACTCCCCTCCCACCTCCGTTATATTAATAACTCCCCTATAACCACACCCAACAACTCCCCCCAAATTAAACCTAACCTCTCCTCAACCCTCACCCAACGATTCCCATCTAACCTAACCAAATCAACCTAACCTAATATAACCTAACCTCTCCTCAGCCCACACCCAACGATTCCCACCTAACCCAACCCAATCAACCTAACCTAACTTAACCTTAACCTAACCTCTCCTCAACCCCACACTCAATGATTCCCACCCAACCTAACCCAATCAACCTAACCTAACCTTACCTGACCTACCCAACTTGCCTTCTCCCCCTCCCCTCACCCCAAACCCCACGCTAATTTTGGCATACAAGGTAACCTCCTGACATGGATAAAGGGTTATCTGTCCAACAGGTATGCCAGAGTTCTGTTTAGGGGAGTTAAAAGTACCAGAATGAGATCATTTGAGCTGGGCACGCCTCAGGGAGGAGTGTTAAGTCCTATGCTCTTTAATATACTGATGCACAAGCTTATTGCTGACATTCCAGTTCAGCCAAACGAAGCCGTAATATGCTATGCTGATGATATCTGCATTATGACACAAACCAAACTCAGGCTCCAAGCCTTGCTGGATGTATTTGCTCGGAGAACTGTTGAATGCGGTCTCATAATATCTGTTGACAAGACGAGGGTCCTCAATCCTCGTCCTGCTCACCCTCTGCCTCTTGACTATAACATTAACAGCATGCCCTTGGAACTATGTAGCTCCTACAAATATCTTGGAATTTGTGTGAATGATGCAAACTTTGTCAGCAACCTTCGTGACAAACTAATGCAGCGCATTAAACCCCTCAGAACCCTTGTTGGCAAGGGCTATGGAATTAACATCACCTATGCTCGTACTTTCTATCTTCACTTCATTCGTTCTGTAGTTGACTATCATGCTCTCCATCTTGTGACTATTCCGCCTAAACAACTCAACAGCCTTGAGGTAGTGCAAAATGAAGCCATGCCCATCATCCTAGGTTGCCCAAAATCAACCAGAATTGTAAACATGAGGAAAGAGCTCGGACTGCCCTCCCTATCTGAGAGGATAGCCCTACTTAATACCATGTTTTGTGTCAAAGTTTTGAAGAACAATAGTTCTCAAACTACAACTCAAACTGAGTTGATGTTCTATCTAAGTAATCCCGACCATCTCGCCAACCTTTCACAAAAGACTCTCTTTGGGGCGTGGCTTCATAAAAGTGTTGCAGATCTCCTGAAACCGAATGTCCCAATCACCCCAGACGAACCTATTAATGCCATTCCTCCTTGGCTGGATATATCAGTTCCTATTAATTACACTCCTGTTGGTAGTAAGCAAATGTTAAACACCGATGTGGTGAGATGTGTCACACTAGAAACTATTAACAGACACATAGAGAGTATTAAATCAAGTGAATGTTATGCTTTTACTGATGGTTCTGTGCAGACAAACACAGGTAGAACAGGCTGTGCAATTGTAATATATTGTAGGGGTATCGAGATATTAAAGTTGTCTAGCACTCAGGATGGAAGGAAACTCTAATGTGGTTTTCTTGTATAATATATAAGTTATATGATAGACAGTCTGGTGCTGGAGGTGCTGTGTGGTGAGGGGCTGCTTGGTAGAGACGTGCGGTGAGTAGCTTGTCTAAGGAGGTATGTGTGCAGGAGCTCCGTTAGAGAAGATGTTGCCTGTTGCTGGCCTCCTGGTTGAATGAAATGTTAACAGTGTGGAGCTTGCTGGAGGAGATGTTGCTTGTTCAAGAAGATTGGTCAGAATGCATCTCAATGGAGAGACAGAGCTTATATACACCGAGCAGCAGCCGCCAGTCCTCTATGAGTCATGTTGGGAAAACCCGAGAAGTAGCCGGTGACTAGTTCCGTTGCTAGGATACGGCGGGCAATGGAATGCGGATACGCTTGGTTGCTAGGGAAGGCGGTAACAGGTGGTGCGTGGCAGCTTGTAGGGGAGACGTCCACTACAATATAAAGAAAAAGAGATGATAGTGTCAACCAAACAAAGGCTGAACAACTGGGCCAGCACAACACAAACTGAACTAACTGGAATCTACTTAGCCACAGACTACCTCAAAGAAAATGGAGGTGGGGTGATATTCTGTGACTCTCAAAGTGCTTTGAAATCAATGAACAGCCCGTCAGGCTCTATGTCTAAAGTTGCATGTGATATTAAAAGGAATGTGATAACTGCCAATGAGAACAACTTTCGTATCGAATTTGTGTGGATTCCGTCCCATGTTGGAATCAGGTATCATGACCATGTTGATAGACTGGCCAATGAGGCATGTAAGAAAGAAAATGTTGACCGCGACCTTGGTCTGTCCAATGCTGTAATTAAAAACATTCAAGTCAGAATCATGAACTCTGATCTAGATGAAGTGAGAAATGCAGAGAGACCTGACAGTTGTAGCATTAGTAAATATGACAAATTTTGTAACAAGAGGTACCGGTATGGCCAGCATAAGGACAGAACCAGACAATGTGATGTAGTCGTGGCCAGAATTAGGCTAGGATACAGACACATCTGGCAAGTTAGTAACGCTGTACCCATACCGGAACACTCAGCATGTAAACTTTGTGATAAACCTTTGAAGCATACACTTGAACACTATATTATTGAATGTGACACTGTCAAAGACTTCAGGCCACCTGACTTACTGTATCTTGAACTATGTAATTACTTCATTGAATCAGGTGTGCTTGAGGACATTCTTGCTGTTTATCCCAAATTTGCTAGCCCACACTGATTAGTCTTCAATTAGAATATGACTCCAATGTATGTGATCCACTGACCTATATATTAGGGTGTGTCAATTTTGTCAACATGTTAAAAATCAAATTTGGTAGTCAAAATATTGTGCCTCTTTATGTCTAAACTTGAGATTAGCAAACAAAAATGAATTGAAATAACCCTCACCTACATCAATTATACCTTAAAGTTTCAAATATCAGTATTTCAACAAATTAATGAGACTTGATTAGAATTATTCACTTGATATTAACTAATCTCATGTAAGCATATGGATTATGGAGTATTTTATGGTTCTATAGCTTGTGTACAATATGCATGTCAGAACATGAACATGAACAGGCTCTCCGTGTGGGACAGTTTAATTCTTGTTTTGACTTGTACCAAGCATGAGGATAAGGCGCCCGGCTCACTCTCCTTCTAGATATCATAGACGGTGGTTTGCTCTCATTGCACTTGCACCTACTCTACCAGACGAATTCTACATTATAATTATTGTAAGTAGGGCATATTGATTGTCGCAGTTACTTATATCATTGTATAAAACATTATGTTCTAAGAAATTATTATGTTATTTCTGTTACAGCATTTTTGATAAACAAATTGATATTTTTTGAAACAACAATTGAATTATGAAACATTGAAATATTTTTCTATTTGTCAGATAGTGTGAAGATGTCAAAATTGAAGACAAGAAGTCAGTTGTCAACCCACTTGAGCCTGCTAGTTGGTAAAGGGAAGGAGCTTCCTGTATCAGAACTTCCAACAGTGAGAGACATGCTAAGATTAGGGTTACTCCTTCGAGAAAAAAATGCAAAGGACAGAAGGAACTATACAGATAAAGAACTCATAAATGACATGATAGTCCCTCTTCTGCATCAATGGACAAAAGCTAATGCACTATTCAAACCACCTGTGATTAATCAGTGTCGAACTATTGAGCTAAAACTAACGAAATTATGGCACAAAGCAGTTGAAACATCACTTGGTAAAGGAAACTTGGCCAGGAAAAATGAATTTCTGCACACACTTGATACTCTGTTTGACATTTTGACCTGCAAGTGCTCCATACAATTATGTTCTGAATCCAACTGTTCTCACTCAGGTAAGAGAGAAAATAATTCCCACATTGATTGTGGTTGTCCTCGTGAAAAGAAGATCCCTGTTTTAGAGCTTGAATTTATAAAGGCACAGAGGACAAAGGCAGAAGGCCAAGGAAGTATGCAAATGGGTTCAATAGATTATTCAGAAACAAAGAAGCAGATTGCTAATGCCAAGAAGAGAGAACAAATCCGAGAGAGGGAACAAAAGAAGAAAATGAAGAGTGAAGAAGCCATCCAAAGAGAGGAAGAGCTGTGTCAAGATGTTTATCACTTCTTTGATAGTTCTTCTGATGAACAGGAAGCAACATCAGATGATAGTTCCAAAGAGCCATCTGAACCTTTACCAAAGAAAATGAAATACAACACAAGAAATATTTCAAACATTGCTTTAGCTAGTATTCGCCACCATGCTGGACTTCGTGAGGCTGCAGAAATTGCAACTGCCGCTTGGATAGATGCAGGCCTCATCAGCCGAGAGGATGTATCTTTGGTGATAGATCATAATAAAATTAGAAGAGCACAAGAAAAAATAATGAAGGAAATATCTGATCAGCATGAAAGAGATTTAAGCGAGGGAGGGCTCTCCTGTCTTTTGTTTGATGGAAGAATAGATGACACAAAAGTTTTGCTAGAAGTAGAGGGAGTGAAGAGAAAGTTTCCAGGTCTCATCAAAGAAGAACACTACTCTGTCTGTTCTGAGCCTGGTGGTCGGTTTTTGTTTCACTTTGCTCCCGAAACTGAAGTAGAAGGGAAGAAACATGCAGAGGTCATTGCTGATCATATTTTATGTTGGGTTCAGGAGAGAGGACTTGGCAGTTCACTGCAGGCTGTTGGTGGAGATTCAACTGCAGTGAACACCGGATGGCAGGGGGGTGGAATGACGCATTTAGAGAAAAAACTAGGAAGAAGACTTGTTTGGATTGTATGTGATTTACATACAGGCGAGCTACCTCTTCGTCATCTCATCCAGGAACTTGATGGTCCTACAAAGAGCAACAACAAGTGGTCAGGTCCCCTTGGCATCATGCTGGATGAAGCAACACAACTAGAAATAAATACAACCTTTCCAAAGGTCGAAGTTGGCCCTCCCCTTCCGGCGTTGTCTGAAGGAGTCATCAAAGATCTCAGCACAGATCAATCCTATGCTTATCGTATTGCCCAAGCAATAAGATCAGGAGAAGTGCCTCAGTCATTGGCTCTCTTGGAGATTGGACCTGTCAGTCACAGCCGTTGGTTAACTACAGCTCTTCGTTTCTGCAGGATTTGGATTTCCAAACACGAATTGAAGGGCAAAGTGCTGAAGAATTTGAGGTTAATTGTTGAATTTATTATTGGAGTTTATCTTCCCCAGTGGTTTAGTGTGAAACTTAATCCTATGTGGGTGGATGGGCCCAATCACCTTTTGTTTCAATTGCAGCTAGTAAGAGCACAGAGGAAGGTAGTGAGGGACATCGTGTTACCTGTGGCAAGAAGGTCCGCTTGGTATGCTCGATCAGAAGCAGTTTTGCAAGCAATGCTTTGCAGTCAATGTACCAATCTCCGAACCGAGGCTGTAGAAGTCATTCTAAAGATTAGAGGAACGCTAATAGATGACGACCAGTTGGGAGACTGTTCGTTTCATTCAAGAAAAGTTCCCCCAATAAACGTCAATGCCACCAAATTGTCAGAATTGGTTGACTTGAGTTTGGAAGTCTTAGAGCCACCGTTGACAACAAGTCTAACTAGCCAAGAATTGAGAAACCTTAAAGAGACTCCAATGCAGGTGCCGAAGTGGCCTTCCCACACTCAAAGTGTGGAGAGATGTGTGAAAATGGTCACAGGAGCAGCAGGCCATGTTTACAGCCACAAGAGGCGAGAAGGTTACATCAAAGCACAAATAGCAAGCAGACTACTGATGACAAGAAACCAAAGCAAAGAGAGTATGAAGGCATTGGTTACTTTCAAATAGACTACGGATAATAAAATATAATAATTTGAAACTTGAAACAGTAACATGTGTGCAAACGCTGGTCATGTTATAAATTCACAAATATGTACATTTAAAAATCCATTTGATGTAGGAAGGACTTATTATAAAAAAAAATTTATGCCAGAATATTGTTTTGCATGCTTAAAGACTACAATAAATTGCTACCAAATTACTCGATTTTCAATTTAGCCAGTTCACCCCCTAAATTGACACACCCTAGTGGGGGGGTCTGTGAGGCTTCGTCTTTTTCATAATCCTCATCTAAATTTCCTGGCAAATCGTCGTGGTCAGACATCTCGTGTTTGGTATGGTTGCGATGGGAAAGACAAGGAGAATAAGGTGGAGTGCTATGTTTTCGTCAATGTACTTGCCTAAGTGCAGGAACTGGCGGGCAAGTAGAAGAGTATTGACTGCAATATTTGTGAAGTGAGAGGAGGCGTTGGCAGCGGTGTATTCGCCCAGGCGCCCGGGCGAGAGGCTGGTGATGACTCAGTGGGGGGGATGGGAGTCAGTCAGTGGCTTGTGGGCCTACGTGGACGGGGGGGTGTATGCCGGAGGTGCTGTCTTGGAGACTGGGCTGAAGGCGTTTCTGCTACCTGTAGGGCCGCAGAAACGTAGCAAACAGACATGAAAGGCACTGCACTTCACTTAGGGCACTTCACAAGGTCACAAAGCACTTTAAATCCAGGGGCACTGTGGAGTATATCTTCTGGGCGGGAAACAGAGGAGGCCGGGAGACAGACTAGGCCGGCTTTTGCAACTTGTGAACTGTCGTGTTGGAGCTACTCAACTGCGCCATGTGGTGGATGCAATCCTAGACAAGGTTCTTCAAACTCCAGAGCACGAGCAGTAGATATATTCAATAAGTGGTACAAGACTTGGCGTGATAGCCGACCGATACAGAAGCGGGCACAAGGGACCCCGGGCCGTATGTAGGCCGAGGCTGATCTGAGGGGAGTTGTCTAGCTGGGCAAGGAGAGTTGCTAGACATCACTAGGACAATCAATGAGGTCTTCTAATTACTCGACTAGCGCGGTACAGACATAGTGTATCGGTACATAGTAAGTGAACATAGGCATTAGACATAAGCATAGATATCAGACATGCTATGATAATATGGTAATACAGACATGTGAATATATGGTGCACTGAATGGTAACAGAGTCCTGCCGTCAGGCGTGTTCACATATCTTGGTACCCACATATCTATACACCTGGGACCTCACTGTGTGAAGGTTAACTTGGGTACGACTGTTACTGTTCAGTTGTTCTCACTGACTTAAGCACTGTTCACCATTGTTCACCTCTGTTTAACACTGGTTCCGTGCCTTTCCTAAATGAAATTGTAACTTCTGGCGAGAACTTGTTGATATTCCGGTGGGGAGGAGGGTTCAGGGGAGGGGGTTGGTATGGGCCAACTTAACAGTTGACCTGGCTGCTCCGAGAGGAGCGCCAGGTACGTCTTGACCCTTCGGTGGTCAAGGAACTTTCTGTGATATTCCTGGGTGGGACTCCGCCCCGATGGATTCGTTTTGGAAAGCCTGGCCCAGTACACCATGCTCGTTGAATGTCTAAAGCATTATACTCTCTCCAGATACTCATGTTTCAGCACCAGTTCCAGCTAACTATCAAGGAGAAGAAGCTGATTCAGACCATGTCCCTTTTTGTTGCTCTTGTGTTCGGTCCAATGTGGTTCAAAGCTCCTGAAGTGTTCGAAGCTCCTGAAGTGTTCGAAGCTCCAAGCAATGATATATCCGTCCTCAAACAACTTCATTACTATGGGGAGAAAATAGGTGAATCAGTTGGAATGGCAGCAACAAAGGCTTTCCAGCGGCATCTCTGGTATTGAAGTGAGGAGTCAGTAGCTCTGGCTCTCTTCAGTGATAGTGTTTCGTATGCTGAGAAAAGAGAAATTCTTGAGTCAATGAACGGAAAGAACGAGAAAAAGGAATGTCCAAAGAAGCTGAAAGTGACAGAAGAGGAAATTCCATCACTGGAGCTTAAAAACCTTGCATCCACAATTACTAACTGCTTCTTTCAAACCACGCTCCTGGATTCTGGATTCGTCTCCAAAGATCCAAGCCAATGGAATGACGATCCACAGTTTCTTCAGTCAAGGGAAATTCTACAAGAGTTGCAGGTGGTGAATGATGTGGCCAAAAGAGCGGTGAAGCTTTTCCAGGACTACAACTCTTCAATTACGAAAAGCGAAGATCAAAAGCAGTACCTGCTTCAGGTGGTCACCACACATCGACGTCAGTATCCCAACATAAAGAAGGCTAATCTTCTGTGATGTATGTTTCACTTACATGTGTTCTTTATGTTAATCTCATATTTTGGATAAAATAAACACCAACAAATAAATGTAACAAATAAATCACTTGTATCTGATGTCAGGAACAAGAGTTATTTTATAGAGGGAGAAAACATTAGAGAAGTAGAATTTTCGGCCCACTTGTGCATACCCTAAATGAAGCTGTAATTACCTATAATTTCGCCTGAAAAAATTTTTCATGGAAAGGACGCAAATAAACATTGAGCACTAAAAATATAAAAAACTTTACTTTTTTGAACCACCCTAATATATACTGTATACTGTATACATATACAGTATATATAGATATATATATATATATATATATATATATATATATATATATATATATATATATTTTGTAGGAATTCGTGGTCTAATGTTGTCTAGCACTCAGAATGGATGGAACTCTAAGGTGGTTTTCTTGTATAATATAAGTTATATGATAGACAGTCTGGTGCTGGAGGTGCCGTGTGGTGAGGAGCTGCTCAGTAGAGACGTTCGGTGAGTAGCGTGTTGAAGGAGGTAGATGTGCAGGAGCTTCGTTAGAGAAGATGTTGCCTGTTGCTGGCCTCCTGGTTGAATGAATGCTGACAGCTTGGAGCTTGCTGGAGGAGGTGTTGCTTGTTCAAGAAGAGAGACCAGAATGAATCTCAATGGAGAGACAGAGCTTATATACCCAGCAGCCGCGAGTCCTCTATGAGTCATGTTGGGAAAACCCGAGGAAGTCGCCGGTCTTTTGGTTCCGTTGCTAGGTTACCGTACCATCTGGTGTCGCCGCTCGCTTGGTTGCTAAGGAAAGCGTCGCAGGTGGGATGCAGCTACGCAGTTTGTAGGAGAGACGTCCACTACAATATATATATATATATATATATATATATTGTTACGAGTTGGGGATTTAGAATATAGTTATACGTCTACCCAGATCCCAACAGGTAACAACAAAAAAAAAACAAAGACAATCGGACTAAAAAAAGGGTAGACAAAGGATGCGAGTTTTCGTTGTATATAATAAAGTACCATAAATTCCTTAACAAAATATTCAGCTTATAACCTACCCTTAACCAAACTTAACCTAAACACGAACAGTATATACATAGTAATAAAACATAAAACAATAGTGAAGCAATGTGGAGGGGGGAGAGGGAATACAAGATTACAAATACTTAAGTGAGGAGCTGAGATGGCTGACGGGCAAGGCTGAGTATGGTAGAAGACGGTAAATAGTCACTGTGCCGTAGGTTTCCAGGATAGGTGATCCTGTGGTCGCTTCCCAGAGTGAAGTGTCCTCTCCTCGAATTGGAGCTGACAAAGTAGACTGAGGCGGAAGTGACGCAACAACCAGGATATGGAGAAGGGAAACCCGGGAGTGGTAACTAAGACGAGCCATACTCGTGTTTCGTCCCTAGATGGCGTTGCTCGTGGTGCTGGGTAGGTAGATGAAGACAATCGGTGGAGGGGTTCGTAACACACCCCCCCTCCAAAGACCTTCGTAGCGCGGGCGCGAAGGAGGTGATCACCTGGTGCGTCTGGAGAGTAGCTGCTACATTTCCACTGGAGCTCGGGATAAGGAGTCTGCAATCAGGTTTTCCACCCCCTTTATGTGCCGGACTTGTAGATTATACGGCTGGGTGAGGAGAGCCCAGCGGAGGATTCGCTGGTTGGAGGTCTTGTTGGTTTGGATGAACGTGAGTGGGTTATGGTCGGTGAAGACCAGGGTTGTTTGTGGGCAAGACTGGAGGTAACATTCAAACTTCTTTATTGCCAACACCAGAGCCAGGGCCTCCTTCTCTATGGTCGAGTAGTTGGTCTGATGTTTTTTCAACTTGGCGGAGTAATATGCCACAGGGTGAAGGACATCAGTGGTTGGGTCGGGTTGTAGGAGCACAGCCCCCACTCCGACACCACTAGCGTCGATTTGCAGATGGAAGGGCAAGGTGTAGTCAGGGGGGTGGACTACAGGCTTACAGGCAAGGAAGGCTTTGAGGCGGTGGAAAGACTGGTCGCACTTCTGGTTCCAGATGTAAGGGACCGCAGAACTGGTAAGGTCTGTGAGGGGTCCGGCCACGCTGGAGAAGTTACTGCAGAACCGACGGTAGTAGCCGCACATCCCCAGGAAGCGCATGAGTTCCTTCCTCGTCCTTGGAGTGGGGAAGGACAAGATGGCTTCAACGTTTGCGTCCTTGGGTCTCACCATACCATGCCCAACGATATGTCCCAGGTAAGTCACCGAGGCCCGGCCAAAAGCAGATTTAGCCAGGTTTATGGTGAATCCAGTCTCTTGCAGTCGTGCAAACAGTATCTCCAAACGCACCAGATGTTCGTCCCAGCTGTCCGACACCACCACCAGGTCATCCAGGTAGGCGAACGTCCCACCTAGGTCTTGAATAAGGTAGTTTATGGCCCTCTGGAATGTGGCCGGAGCATTAGAAAAGCCAAACGCCATAACTAAATATTGAAAAAGACCAAATGGAGTTACAAATGCCGAGATTATTTTTGCCCTATCCGTGAGTCCTACTTGATAATATCCTTTCAACAGGTCTATAGTACTGATAAATTGGGCACAGCCTATGCTGTCTATTATATCTTCAATCAAAGGTAAAGGGTAGGAGTCAGAGACAGTGACCTGGTTCACTTTACGATAATCTGTACAGAAACGAAAGGTGCCATCGGGTTTTGGAATGAGAAGGCAAGGTGAAGCCCAGGGGGAGGTACTAGGCTCAGCTAAGTTATGCTTTAACAAAAAATCTACCTCCTTTTTCATAATCGATTTTTTTTGTGGACTTAGACGATATGCTGATTGCCTAATGGGTTGTACATCACCTGAGATTAGTTTAATATCATGTTTAAGTATATTGCAAAATCCTGGGAGGTCTGATGTGACTTTAGGAAATGTTGATAATAACTTAGTGAGATCTTTTGCTTGAGATGGATTCAGAACAGAAAAATACTCATCCAAATTGTTGAGTATGTGACTGTTAGCAGGGTTCTCTTTAGGTAGAGGGAAGTCTAAATTCTCCAATAGGTCCATGTCATCTGTCTCCGGCCCTGACAAAACCGTATGCAATACAGGTAGGCTTACAGCCTCTGGGATGTCTTCCTCTGACTGCCTGGAATGGTAAAGTTTCATGAGATTAATGTGAACAAGTTGTGAATCTTTTCTGCGATCAGGAGTATGGACTATATAGTTGAGAGGAGATAGTTTATTAGCAACTATATAGGGACCAGTAAACTTGCTTTTAAGGGGAGAGCCTGGAATGGGTAGAAAGAGTAACACTTTGTCACCTGGAGAAAATGATCTTTTAACTAATTTAGGTTGGGACTTCACCATTTTCTCTTGGACTTTTTTTAAGTTTGACTGAGCAATGGTTCGGACTTCAGTTAATTTGTCCCGTAAAGTGTCAATGTATTGGGAAACTGTTGCGGGCTTAATAGATGGAGTGTCAAACCACTGCTCCTTTACTATTTTAAGGGGTCCCCTAATTTGTCTCCCATATAGTAACTCGAACGGGGAGAATCCCAATGACTCCTGGGGACATTCCCTGATGGCAAAGAGTAACAAGTCTATGCTTTCATCCCATTCCTTTTGGTGTTCTATACAGTATTTTTTGATCATTGATTTGAAAGTTTGATGGAACCGTTCCAAGCAACCTTGGGATTGTGGGTGGTAAGCCGAAGATGTACAATGGTCCACACTGAGGTCTTTCATCACCTGTTCGAAAAGATTGCTCGTAAAATTGGTGCCCTGATCAGATTGGATCTCTTTAGGAATGCCCACTGAAGTGAAAAGATGCAAAAGATGTTTGATTACGTTTTTTGAAGTGATGCTTTTAAGGGGAAAAGCCTCAGGATAACGTGTACTGGTATCCATAACTGTGAGCAGGAATTGATTTCCCTTCTTAGTCTTTGGTAATGGGCCCACACAATCCACAACAATCTTTTCAAATGGGGTAGAAAATACTGGGATGGGCTTAATGGGAGCTGCTGGTATACTTTCATTTGGTTTTCCTACCATTTGACAAATATGACAAGATTTTAGGTATTGAGACACATCCTTCCTAAGTCCAGGCCAGTAATAGTGTTGGAGGAGCTTTTTATATGTTTTCAGGATTCCCAAATGTCCTGAAATACCATCATGGGCAAGGGCAATTAATGCTGGTCTGACTGAAGCTGGAATTACCACTTGATGTATTTCAGACCACGTGTCTAGATGGGCAAGCTCAGGGGGCCTATAGGCCCTCATCAAAACCCCTTCATGATAATAAAAACACGGAAGGGTGTTAAAATCTTTACCCTCAACTGCTGCATGATGAAGTTTATTCAAAGATGGATCAGATTGTTGGGCTTTAATGAGCTCATCCTTACTTATCGTCTTATTGTACAGATCTTCTGTGGGTAGGAAGATATTGGAGGTGGTTTTAGATGAAGAGGGCCCATTCCGCACACTCTGTGACCGGGTGACAGCACAAGATGGGAAAAGATGAGGAATAGTTTCTTTAAGGTCAGTGGTGGAGTTGACAGGTAAGGGAGAGTCGACTGTCTTTATGTTAGGAACCACTAGATCTCCTACCAAGTCATTACCCAATAATAAATGAATGCCACACACAGGCATTGGGTCTTTCCTTATGGCTATTTGCACTTCCCCAGTAATCAAGGGACATTGGAGGTGCACTTTAGCTAAAGGATAGGAAGAATGGGACGAGAGATCTGAAATTAGAACACTCATTTGTAAATGCGGTAGATATATCAGGAATGACGTTAAACAGGAGGATAGATTGTGCTGCGCCCGTATCACGTAGTATACGAATAGGGAAAGAACGAGACCCTTCTATGATTGAAATTTTTCCCTCATAGGTGAATGAAGAGAAGAGATCCTGATGGGGCCTTTCCACATTGGCATTTGCTATTGGTTTGGATTTGGGATCCAGGGAACTACTTTTAGCAATTCGACACTTTGGGTGTTTACAATTCTGGATCGTATGGCCTGGGTTTTTACAGTAAGAACAAGTAAGCTTGGTTGCATCGGGGGGAGTAGGTGTGGGACCTTTCGACCTACCACTCACGTTCCCAAGGTTATCATCAGAGGAGGACCTAACATGTCGGGAAGTACCACGTTCTCTACTGCCCAGTGACTCCACCAACAAAGCATACGCATCAGCCAGCTCAGCAGCACGCCCTAAATTAACCTCTCCACGCTCCTCCACATGCTTCAAGATGTGAAATGGTATCTTGCTTTTCCACTCCTCCAGGACTACCAAATTTAACAAATCCTGAAATGTGGAGGTCTCTGTAGCCTCTAACCACTTCTTAAAAAACCTAAGCTTTTCTTGAGCAAACTCAACAAAGGTGTGTGAAAATGGTTTGGTTAGTTTACGAAACTTCTGCCGGTATCCATCTGGCGTGATAGCATAAGAGGTGAGGATATTCTTTTTTACGTTATCATAGTCATCAGTCTGGTCTAAACAGTTATAAACTCTGCGAGCCTTACCATATAATTTAGGAACTAACACTGACACCCACTGGTCCTTTGGCCACTCATTCTTCGCGGCTATTTTCTCAAAAGTCCTAAATGACCCGTCCATATCGGATTCATCAAACCCGGGAACAAGGGAAGAAGCAGTAGCAGGGTTAAAAGCAGCGAGTTTCTCTCTTAATGCCACTTCTTTTGATTTAAACTCCGATGTTAAAGTGACTTCTGTCTCTCTCACCTGTAGTTCTTTCAGTTTAACCGCCTGCACCAACTTGGCCTGTTCCATCCTTTCTTCATGGTCCAACTTGTACTCAAACTTGGCCTGTTCCAACTTGGCCTGTTCCATCCTTTCTTCAGGGTCCAACTTGGCCACCTGCTCCAACTCGAGTTCTTTCATTTTGATTTGGAACTCGAACCTAGCTCGTTCTAGTTCTAAGGGGTCTATTCGTTGTGTTTCTTCTTGAGGGCTAGCCAGACCTGAGGCAACTTCTGGGTGAGGAGGGGTGGCGGATAGTGGTTGAAGTTTCTTGGACATGGGCGTTAATCTGTCAACAGCGGATTCTTTTAAAACTTCTTGTTGAACCAACACTTCAATCACATGATTTTTTAACATTTCCTTAGTCAGTTGCTGTGAAAATGGGATATTGTAATAGTTGGCTATTTCTTTCCATTCTTTCTTCAGGATATTAACACGTAATTTAGCTACGGAAGGATTTTCAATAAAATCCTGGAGATCAAAACCTGAGGTGGCCATTGTTAAGAAAAATAGGATAAATTAACTAATGGTCAAAAGATAAGATAAGTGGATAACCCTAGAAAATATCACGGCAGTGGATAACCAGAAAGTCCCGGAAACTAACCAAGTTATACCTAGGGAAATTACACTTATGATTATTGTTCTTCTGAGAAGATCCTTAGATAAGGACAAGAGACTTGAAAGAGGTAGGGCGTATTACGGCATTAATATAAAGATCCGGATTAACAACCCTGATATACTTGAAAGAGGTAGGGCGTATTACGGCATTAATATAAAGATCCGGATTAACAACCCTGATATACTTGAAAGAGGTAGGGCGTATTACGGCATTAATATAAAGATCCGGATTAACAGCCCTGAATGAGATAATGAGAAGAACAATAATGGAGGCTTTATAATTATGGGGTCCTGGTAGAGCGGGGCGTCCCAAGATATCACTTCACTCTAAACTAGTAACTATGGAACAGCCTACTCTGGAGTGAGGGTACGGCATTAAACAGATCCGGATTCTTCCCTACACTCGATAAGATTTACCACACGACTGCCACGTGTAATAACAGGTAAGCCTTATGACACTTGGAACCTATTATCCTACGTCTGTCACTCTTACTATACGGTAATACCAATATATGCACACACATATGAAGGAAACTTTAAACCACCGTAAAGCAATTGTAAACAGAAGTGACTGGGAGGGGTAATTAACACTGAGTAACAAGGGAGGAAGGAATATGGTACTTAAGGTCGTATCCTGTCACGGTCGCCATTTGTTACGAGTTGGGGATTTAGAATATAGTTATACGTCTACCCAGATCCCAACAGGTAACAACAAAAAAAAACAAAGACAATCGGACTAAAAAAAGGGTAGACAAAGGATGCGAGTTTTCGTTGTATATAATAAAGTACCATAAATTCCTTAACAAAATATTCAGCTTATAACCTACCCTTAACCAAACTTAACCTAAACACGAACAGTATATACATAGTAATAAAACATAAAACAATAGTGAAGCAATGTGGAGGGGGGAGAGGGAATACAAGATTACAAATACTTAAGTGAGGAGCTGAGATGGCTGACGAGCAAGGCCGAGTATGGTAGAAGACGGTAAATAGTCACTGTGCCGTAGGTTTCCAGGATAGGTGATCCTGTGGTCGCTTCCCAGAGTGAAGTGTCCTCTCCTCGAATTGGAGCTGACAAAGTAGACTGAGGCGGAAGTGACGCAACAACCAGGATATGGAGAAGGGAAACCCGGGAGTGGTAACTAAGACGAGCCATACTCGTGTTTCGTCCCTAGATGGCGTTGCTCGTGGTGCTGGGTAGGTAGATGAAGACAATCGGTGGAGGGGTTCGTAACAATATATATATATATATATATATATATATATATATATATATATATATATATATATATATATATATATATATATATATTAATGTCATGCACATATGCAAAATTAATTGTCACGGCTGCTTCAAGGTTACATAGCGCCAAAGTGTGTGCTAGGCGGGGGGGGGGGGGGATGATGTCTTCGGGAACTTCCTCTTTTTTTAATGTTCAGATATGGCAACCTTACTCACTATCCTCTAACTACCGTCCAATCAGTCTAACATCATTTGTAGGCAAATTACTGGAAGCAATCATTTCAAACTCTATTCGAAATCGCCTGGAGAAGCACAAGTTGATCAATGATTCCCAGCATGGCTTCACAAGCGGGCGTTCATGTCTAACTAATCTATTAACATTCTTTTCATTAGTTATCGAATCAGTGGCATTAATGTGATATTCTAAAATGGATTAGGGCGTGGTTACAGGACAGGGCACAGCTAGTGAGCATTAACGGCACTAAATCCCATTGGAGCAACGTCACTAGTGGAGTTCTCCAAAGCTCAGAACTTGGACCATTATTATTTATGATATACATAAATGACATAGATATCGGCATAGACAGCAACATATGTAAATTTGCTGATGACACTAAAATAGGACGTGTTATTAAATCTGACGAGGACTCCGCAAAACTATAGGAGGATCTAAACAAATTTTTCGAATGGTCTGAAAAATGGCAGATGAAATTCAATGTGGACAAATGTAAAGTACTCAGTATAGGAGATGTAAACAGGGAAACTAGATACCAGATGAACAACGATGTTATTGAGAAATCCGACTGCGAGAGAGATATAGGAGTAATGATAAGGAGGAATCTTAAGCCAAGTAAACAATGTGTTTTTGCTCGAAACAAGGCTAATAAAGTACTTGGGTTCATACAAAGGAGCGTTAGTTACAAGACTAGCGAGGTCATCTTAAGACTATATCTTGCACTTGTGAGACCACACCTGGATTACTCAGTTCAATTCTGGTCACTATATTACAGAATGGATATAGAACCCTTGGAAAGAATTCAGAGGAGAATGACAAGACTAATCCCGGGCATTAGGAACCTTGATACAGAGACAGGTTAAAGCATCTTAATTTGTACTCCCTCGAGAGACGTAGAGTGAGGGACGACATGATAGAGGTGTATAAATGGAAGTCAGGGCTAAACAATGGGGACATTACAAAGGTACTCAAACTATCCAACCAGGAGCGAACTCGTAACAATGGTTTTAAATCAGACAAATTTCGATTTATAAGGGAAATAGGTAAACATTTGCTTGGAAAATAGAATAGTGGACGAGTGGAACACGTTGCCAAATATCACCATTAACTCGAATGCGCTGGATAGCTTCAAACATAGGTTGGATGCTCACATGAGCAATAGGGGTTGGGTGTAAATGGGACTGCCCAGTAAGAGCCAATAGGCCCGCTGCAGTTTCCTCCATTCATATGTTCTTATGGTGTGTCATGGTGAGGGAGTTGTTGAATGTGACTCCTAGGATTGTATTTGTTTGTTTGATAGTAATGGGTGTAGGGTTGTCGATGTAAGGGTTTAGGTACATGTGACGTGGTTGGCGTCTTTTCGTGCCGAAGTAGTTGATTTGTGCTTTGTTAAGGTTAGTTTGTATTCGCCATAGGAGTTCCCATTGTGTAACTTATTCTAGCTCCCTGTGTGCTTTGTCTGTTAGGTGGTCAAGATCTCGTATGTGTCTGACTAGTTGGGTTACATCGTGGCGTACTGTATTGTCAGAGAGTCGATATGTGAGGGGTCGGGTAGGTCATTTGTGTAAAGAATGTATAGAGTTGGGGACAGGACTGACCCTTGTGGGACTCCTGCTTGCAGTATGAAGTAGTCAGAGTGAGCAGGTGTGAATTTTATCCTCATTTTTCTGTCTTTTAGGAAGTTGCATAGTAACTGCTGTGATTTTTGAGGGAGGTTAAAATTGATGCATATCTTATACTTTAGTCCGTCGTGCCAAACTGTGTCGAAGGCTTTTTGTACGTCATTTGTGATGAGCGCTGTCTTGTATGTTCCTTTGTTCATATGAAGGTAGTTTGTCATTATGTTGAGTGCGTCTTGAGTTGAGTGGTGTGCCCTGAATCTTTTTTACTTTTATCCACTTCACCACTGATCGGCTTGTTAGCCGCTTGGGCGATCGGTCACATCTCTGTTGCTCACTGTTGGCAAGTACTGGGCATGCACCGGCTTCTGAATGTACCTGAACCTGCTCCAGTGTTGGTTAAGCCTGGTCTTGAAAGAGCTCACACTCGGTTTCGTTACAACACTCTCTGGTAGATTGTTCCAAGAGTTTACAACCCTCACTCCGAAAAAGTTTGCCCTCACAGTTTTCTGGACTTACAGCTTCTTCAATCTTGAGCTGTGACCCCTTGTGGGGCGAGCGTCCGCCAGCTCCAAGTAAGGACACTCGACTGAGTAGTGCCCCCTGAAATGCCTATACACCTCAACTAGGTCACCCCTTGCCTGTCTGTAGAATAAGCTAGGCAAGTTCAGGCGCTCCAATCTCTCGGGGTAGCTGAATTGCCGAAGTGCAGGCACCAGTCTGGTGGCCCTCCTTTGAACATTTTCAACCAACTGACAGTCCCTAGCATATCTCGGGGACCAGACGGAGTGACAGTACTCCAGATGGGGAAGCACTTCACTCTTGAAGGTCGATACGGGGGACGGACCGTCTAGATATCTGAACGACCTTCTTATAAGACCCAATAAATTATTTGCCTGATTTACCTTCTTCTCGCAATGGCCCGAAAACTTCAGCTTATTGTTAACATACACATACACCTAGGTCCTTCTCATATTCAATCTCAACTAGTGCAGTTTCTTCATCCCGTTGGGGCATATGATATGCCTCCTTGCCGTTAGTACGCCCCAGGTGCATCCTCTTACACTTCGTGACATTGAATCTCAGCAGCCACTTCTTTGATCATTCCTGGAGCCCACAGAGGTCCTTCTGCAGCTCTTCACAGTCCGCTTGGTTCTTAATTTCCCGATATAAGTTGGCGTCATCGGCAAACGTTTGTATGGAGGAGTGTACAACGTCAGGCATGTCGTATATGAAACAAGCAAACAACAGCGATCCCAATACACTGCCCTGTGGTACCCCACTTGTGACAGGTACGGATGACGATTTCGTGCTATTAATCACCACACACACTGCTTGCGGTCATGTAAAAAGTCTTCTATACACGCTAGGACATTTTCCCGAATTCCATACCCTTCCAGTTTGATGTTCAGCCTTTCATGGTATACAATGTCAAAAGCCTTGGCAAAATCTAGGTAAATATTATCGATATTAGCACCGCGTTCCAGAATATGGGTCCAAATATCCAGTACCTTGAGCAATTGTGATAAACAGGAGCACCCCGGCATAAAACCGTGTTGGCAATCCTTTGCAAGGTTGTTTCGTATTAGATGTTCCATTGCGGCATCTCTGATAATACTCTCAAGTACAGTTGGGTCTTCATTTACGCGGTCAATTGAACTCACGTTGTACAGCGTAAAACGAGAAACGCATAAATGAAATAACAGAATATATGGGATTAATTGAAATAGAGACTGGGCCAACCCCCAAACTCCACTTTTTCTGACACAATACCTACGTTGTAGTAAAAATAGTATCTTAACTTTATGATGGTATGCACACACACATAATATAGAAAAGAAATAAAAATAAGAGAATAATATACTGTACGAGGTAAAGAAAAATCAAGGTTTAACACTTACGTGAGGTTAGGTTAGGTTAGAAAAAATCAAGGTTTAACACTTACGTTAGGTTAGGTTAGGTTAGGTTAGGTTAGAAAAAATCAAGGTTAGGTTAGATTTAACACTTACGTTAGTAGAAGAGATAGGTCGGCGTTCGGGAATGGCGGCTGGTTCCGAGGCAGAGGGCAGATTACTGGCCCTCAGGTGAATCACCAACACTATCCACCATAGTTGTCTGGGCCTCCCTGACAAATCTCTCAAAGTCACCATCACTGTCACTATCACTGGCTTGGGCTGGCTGTGGTGGGTTGCGGGCGAAGAAGTCTGTGATGTTACGCTCATGGCTAGTGTTGATGTTGTCGTGAGACACCTTGATGTACGGCTCCATGGTGTGCAACAGCTGGTTATTGAAGACTTCATAGCGGTTATCGTCAGGGTCGTTGGAAAGGATGAGCTTCAGTTTCTCTGCACACTCGATGGCATCCTTAACATTACCATGCTTTAACTTGTGTTCTCGGGATGACGCACCACCTGCCTCTTCACTGACGTGATCGTCTTCTAACATCTTGTCGGCAGTCACCTCAGGATCCCTTATCATCTCCATAATGTCGTCGTTGGTGGTCTCTGAGAAGCCTGCAGCTGTAACACTCTGCGCAGCTTCTCTTGCAAGGTCCACTGCCACTGCAACAGACAGAACCTCACCAGTCACATGTTGACTCTGCCCCCCCACCTGGAATACCTTACAACACATGCCGCCATGCATGACGAATCGTTGCTACAGACAGCTGATCCCATGCCTCCACCAAGAAGTCAACAGCTTTCTTGAAGTTAAATTTCTTCCAAAACTGTTTGGCGCGAACTTCTTGATCCGCCAACTCTTGTTCCTCTTCCTCGTCGTCGCTCTCACTGTCCGTGTCACTCAGGTTACGCAACTCATCCTTGGTGTTAGTACAGTCGTTCAGGAGCTTAAACTTCTTTGTAGAGAATGCAGCCTTAACGTTGCATATCAACTCCTGGTCCATGGGCTGGATTAACAACGAAGTGTTTGGAGGAAGGAAGACCACTTTTACGTTGGGGTGACGATCCAACAGTAGGGGCGAGTGTCCTGGTGCGTTGTTAAGGAGCAACAAAATGTTGAATGGAACATTCTATTGCTTGCAGAATTTCTTGACGTTGGGAACGAAACAGTCGTCAAACCAGAAGAGGGACAGAGCAGAGAACATCCACGCCTTACGTGCAGTTAGCCAGTGGACATTTAGCTTGGTCATGTCCATGTTCTTGTAGGCGTGCGGTTTGCAGGCTGTGTGGATCACCGATAACTTGAGTTTACAGGTACCCTAGGCATTGGTGGTAAACAGGACGGTGATGCGCTCCTTCTGCAATTTCCGGCCCCGACACTTACTGGCAGACTTGACAACGAAGTTCTTGGAAAGTAGCTTTTTCCAAAACAGACCGGATTCATCCATGTTGAACACCTGGTCGTCGGTGTACTGTCCTTCCTCCATAACGTCACGTAAGAATGGAGGAAAATCACTAGCCGCAACACGGTCAGCACTCGCTCCTTCACCACCAATGTTAATGTTGGTGATCTTGTTCCTCTACTTAAACCCTTGCAGCCACCCAGAGGAAGCATTGAAGGGTCTTGGCTCTGCAATTCCCATCTTACGTGCAACTGCTACGTACAGTTCACGTGCGTACTCTTGAACCGACCGCGTGTCCACCTCCATGTTCCGTCGTGCCTGACGAATCAAGTAGCTCACAAGTAAATTCTGCGTCTTGAGAAGCACCTTGTTCTGCCAGTACTTCACCATTGAAGCACCTGCAGACTTTGTGATGTTCATGTGTTCTTTTATCATGGCTGCATCCTTCTTGATCGGCTGGATCGTAGATTCGTTAACACCATGCTGGCGCGCAAGATCAACCTGTCTTGTTCCTTTTTCTAACTCTTGTATTATATTGTACTTCACCTCGTAACTCAGGGCACGTCGAATCTTCTTTGGCTTGGGGCGGCTGGGTCCAAGTAATGCAACGTTTTTCTATGGTGGTGGAGGTCCAGTGGAAGCCATTCTTACGAGATTAGCGAGATTATCAGAACAATAGAACACATTATACTCGGGGTGACTGCGAGGATCGTAACTGAGAAGGCTTGGTCAAGCGGCTTCATCCCTACCGCGGCAGGGCACGTCATATTAGATTAAACCAATCACAGCTAGCGGAGGAGGAAGGTAAGGATGCGTGTCCCAATCACAGTCCGATACGTCATATGATGTCACCGATAACGCAACAGACACATACACTGCTCAACCTACTCGCGCCGCTTACCCAACATGGAACGGAGCGGCAGGACCGCCAGTCGCTCTCCGCATAAATGATCAAATTTACAGCGTAAATCAAGCATCCCGCTTCTGGCAAAGTACTGCGTAAATGACAGAACGCTCAAACAAAAACCACGTAAATCCAGACTCAACTATAATTTACATATTATGCTGGTCAGGCTCATCGGTCTATAGTTGTTCGTGGAGTGACGATCGTCCTTCTTGAAGATAGGACTCACAAAAGCCACTTTCCATTCACTGGGGACCATTTGTTCATCCAGGCATTTACAAAACAGGATCTTCAGGGGCTCGGCAAGCTCGTTGCACAACTCTCTTAGCACTATAGGATGCACCATCTGCTTGTGGGACAGTAGTTGTTCATCTTCAAGGTGGTGTCTGAGGCGAGTGTTGAATAGACTTTCAAAAGTTTTGCCTCGGACTTCTAGTATGCTGATTGGTTTAGAGATTTGTGGGTCTGTTGGGTTTTTGTTTGGTTTAGATATCATGGTGGCTGTGGCTGTTTTTAAGAGTTTTGGGAAGTATCCTGAAGCCAGTTGGGTGTTGTAGAGGTATGTAATGGCTTTGATTGTTTCTGGGGGCAGGTGCTTGAGGATTGCTTGACCTATGTTGCGTCGCCTGGTGTTTCCTCTTTGGTTCTGTCGAGTGCTTGTTTGACTTCTGTTGGAGTGAGGATGTGGTTCCGTGTGAGTGTGGAGCTATCTTTTGTGTTATCTTGTAGTGCAAATTTCCCCTACAACTACAACTGCCGTTTGTCGCTGACTAGCCGACCCCTTTTCGAATTCCCCAGCCAACGTCTCATGGTCTAAGGACGGCTACTAGCGCCGCCTAACATAGTGGAGGTCAAATATCAAGCCACACCTACCTCCGCTATATAAGACCTCACCTCGCCGTGACCTGTCCCTTCTTCTACCTACAGCCACGCAGCAAGCAACACCTCCTCTGAGCACCCTCACCAACCAGCTCTCTCTACTCCTCGCTTGTAACCATACTACCACTTCCCAGTACCAAGCTGCACTGTTCATTCAGTTCAATATGTATACAGAGAGCGCATTGTGAGTTTCCTTTCTCCAACCCATCCTGAGTGTGAGACAACATCTCGAAACCCCACAAATGGTGACCCCCGGAGAATCGCACTCACACAGGATGGAGTAGAAACTGATCTCTCTCCCAGTCTTCAATCACAACATTGAAGACTGGCTTATCCACAAGGAGGCAGCTCTCATCCGCTCTACAGCTACAGTCCCTACACCGCAAGTTAGACACCCTAGAGCAGCTCTGCTCCTTTAAGCATGCAGATGCTCCTCTTCCTGCTGCCCCAAGCACCACGTCCTACCGACCCCAACACATCCGTCCTACCTCAGACGCCGCCCCCAGCCCCCAGCACAGTGTATCTACCCCCTGTTGGTACCATCAACGTTTTGGTGCCAACGCTAGATGCTGTGAGGCTCCCTGCAACCACACAGCAAAGTGACATCGACTGAGACGGGTAGGCGCCATAACCTCCACCACTATCAAACAGCACATCACACGCCTTACTTCTGACCTTGACCACTTCACTCCTGCTGCTCGTCACGACCTACTACAAGCACTACGTCAGGCGGTTTCTGCTTTCAAGGCTACTGCCCCACGCCAGCCTCCCCACCGCCCTGAACACATTCATCCTGCACCTCCTCCGCCAGTCTGCCCACCATTACCCTTTGCAGCACCACCTCGCCCACAACATTTCTTGGCACCCTCTTTTCTTCCTCAGGTACCCACTGCACCTGTCTTGCACCCTGCTGCTGTCATGGACCCTCCTCCTGATGTGGCCCCTGCTCCTGAGGCTGACCCACACACCCCACCAGGCGTTAATGAGGATTGTGTACCTGCTGCGAGAGAAGCACGACATTCCTCGCCTGTTCAACCTTCTCTTATCCACAACCCTCCTTCTCCCTCTGCTTCTCCCACAGATCTCATGTCTCTAGACAAAGTTATCTCCCGCCCTGGTCGGTTCATCCACACCCTTGCCCGTTATGTAGTGATGGGTTGTCAGACCACAGCTTACATCTCAGAAACAGTCCAGACTTGACCCGACATTAGGGGGGTCAAATGTAAGGGTACCCCTCGCAACCACTCAAGGAGTTACAAATCAACTGTCTCCCCTCCCATGTCACACGGCGCCAACAAACATGTAAGAAAGCACCGGCCGACTCTCTCCCAATATACACAATAACCTACACCGCAGAAGAAGTCCAGACCTGACCTCACATTAGCCAGGTCAAATGTAACCCTCGAGCCAAAGTCAAGGGGCCACAAATCGACCAGGGCCTCTCATGTCACATGGCCCCATCTGAAGATTTCTCCAGAATATACAACTTATAGTCTCTGAAAAAGTCCAGACCTGACCCTACATTAGCGAGAGCAAATGTAAGGAGACCCTTCGCCCCCCCCCCACCCCCACCGATCAGCTCAACCTGACGGTTCGCCTCCCAATATATAGGACGTCATAGTCCTCCCTCTGCCCAGAGAGAGAGAGAGAGAGAGAGTGTGTCTTGTAACCAAGAAGGGCCAGCTACCACGTCCCGAGTCCCGCTCGTAGCCCTCCCTCAGGGGAGAGGCGAGAGGGAGTCAGACAGAGAGACACACAGGGATCGGAGGAGGAGGTCCACCACAGCCGAGTCCCGCTCATGGGAGGAGAGTCATGCAGGACTTCCCTCCCCGACTTCCCTCCGGTGTCCCAGCTAAGCAGTCGCTCTCCCGACATCAGTGTTCCAGCTAAGCAGTCTCCCTGCTAGACTTTCCCCAGGTCACATGAGTTTTTGTCAGAGCTTTCCATGGCATGAGTTACTTACGTGGGAAGTGTATTCATTTCACGTTCGTGTCCGAGAATCAGAGTGTCTAGTAACGTAATATGATGTCCTAGTAACGTAAATATAATGTCCTAGTAACTTCAATAAGGTGTTATTAATGTGTCCATGTCATGTTCGTAATTAATAAAGAGTTGTAATGAAGCGGTGTTTGAGAAGTCGCCCTTAAGACGTAATAAATGTGTATTGACATATAAGATACAATAAGTGTAAGTCCAGACTAAATAACCAGCATCTGCCACGCTACCAAAATCTTCCTCTCTTTTATACTCTTATACTATCAATATTCTACCTATATGTAATCATCTTATCAGAGTGTCTCATTATATTGGTGGCAGCGGTGTCTCATTATATTGGTGGCAGCGAACTATACGTTACCCCACGCCTTCCTCGCCTTGTTATAGGTGACAGCGAACTATACGTTAATCCACGCCCTCCTCGCTTAGTTATTACAATGGTGGCAGCGCACTTAACATAAAACTCACGCCTCTTCCCTTTAGTGTTCAGTACAGTGATAGTTAGAATCTTATGAAGTAATCTCGTAACTATCTTGACGAAGCAGGCAGTACAAGGGTGGTTTCATTCGTAACATTATATTGGTGGCAGCGTACTGTAACGTTAACTCACGCCCTCCTCGTCCCTTGTTATTGGGAACAGTGTACTTAACGTAAACCCATGCCCTCCCTCATTTTAGCCATAACACCTGACTCGCTGTTTGAGTATTGTTCGAAAGTGCGTGATAAGGAGTTCCTGCATAGTAGCGTGAAAAGTGTCCTAGTGTGTCACCGTTACAGCTCAAGTAAATTTCTCTCGTCGTGGTATGCGCGAATTTTTTCTAGAAATATGTTCAGTGCTTAACGTGTTTTCTCAGTGTCCCCCGCGATCTGTGACATTCTCAGTAGCCCAAGCGCAGTTTGATTGTTGGTCTGTGTTGAACGTAGAAATTGTGTTTCAGTGATGAAAGCGGTGTCTGTACTAACTGTTATAACTTAACATGTCTTTTAACCTACATCCTCCTCCCTGTCCTAATCCTCACCTCACCCTCCTTACCCTTCCTCCCATCCCTGCCCCGCCCTGCCCCGCCCCGCCGTTCCGTGCCCCGCCCCGCCCCGCAAAGCCCCGGCCTGGCCCGATCAACCATGCCTCGGCTCCTCCCCACTACACTGAACTCCGCCTCACCCGCCCCGCCTCACCCACTCCGCCTCACCCGCCCTGCCTCCCCCACTCTGCCTCACCCGCTCTGCCTCACCCGCCCCGCCTCCACCCGCCTCGCACCGTCCAGTGTGACCACCAATCCCCATATGTTTTGTCCCGTGAGTTGTGCTTCGAAATCGGTGGTAAGTGTTACTTAATATTGGGATAATTACAGAGCTTCACTCAGTGTGTTTTTATGCGAGTATAATTTGTAATGTACTCTTTGATGCGTAGTGATAAATAATATTCAATGTAGTGAGCAGAGCTTCACTCCCCGACCCAGCCTAATGAGAATATTGTCGTGACGGAAACTATAGTTGCCAAACATTGACGTAACGTATAAAGTAAATATTTGTTTTTCTTTACGGATACACTTCCAACTAAACCATCATCCCTTTCGGATTGTTTCTGTCAAATGTCATACACAGTACCGCCCCATGGCTAGCCGGAATCCGACCACAGCACATATAAGAAGAGAAGAAGCAGCGTGAGGAAGGCAGCATGATGAATGCAGCACCACACCCGCCACACACCACCCCACTTCTTTCAAGTCCTCCCTGGTCTAGGATTAAGAAGATTTTATATTTTTCTACTCTAGGAAATTAAGGAGTGTAGAATGCAGCGCCACACAACGAACCCTGGTGAGCCCAGCCAGGGAGGGATTCACCACTGTGGAAGGTGTAAGACAGGACGATCTTTGGTCTCGCCGACACTCACGTACGGAGGGCGAGCCCTGGTCCGCGGAACCTGCCTTACAGTCATCTAAGGAGACGACAGCCCAAGCAGTGGACCGGCTTTCATCCCGGCCGGAGGGGGCCGACGGCAGATGAACAGAAAAATCGTCTGGAATATGTTGAAAATGATGATGTTGCAGAGAAGAAATACAGATGGAGCAGAAAAATTCATCTGGAATATGACGGAAAACGAAGATGTATAAAGAAACGCAGATGAACAGAAAAATCGTCTGGAATATGAAAATGAAGATGTATAAAGAAACGCAGATGAACAGAAAATTCATCTGGAATATGAAAATGCTCTAAACGTAGAGGAAGCGCAGGTGAACAGAAAAATCATCTGGAATGTTATAGAAACCAGGAGGAAGTGAGAAGAAGTCAGATGTGGTGACACGACCTACAAGGTGCGGTATTGAAGAAAGAAAAACGTGCTATGTGAGGACAGAAGGCACGCTGTGCTGACATCAGAAGAAAGTCGACGATGACAAGGTGGATCATCAGAAGGACCAACCGACTACCGCTGTTGTGCTGCCGGCATTCCCTATTTTCAGATACCAGCTGGATGGAGGACTTGAGCCATGCTGGACCCAATAAATGTACTGATGTTGTTGATGTTGTTGATGTACATTAAAAAGATATAACACCCTAACATGTGAAGTAGGAGCATTTTTTTTGTGTATTTCGAAGTATTTAATTCTCTGATTTTTGTTAACATGTACTACAAAGAATGTTGTTTTAGTCACTTTTTTCTATGAGTTCATTTGATCAATGATTTGCACAACGAAACACAATGTTGTAGACATACTACTGAGTGGGACGAATTCTTATTTTGACATGGCCTGGTTAGGCAATGTAACACCTGTTTTTGTTTGTAGAATGTGATTTGCAAGTTTGCCTCGGACACTATGCTGGACATGAAGGATCTTTAGATCACTCTATGTTCACTTACTGTGTATGTATTTTATTTTTTTTCTCCTGTCATAGAAGCCTTAATCTTGGCAGGAGGTATAGTAAGCTTTGTCAGATCAATCTATGCCAGTAGAAAAACATACATCTCTAGTGTTATAATTTGTAAAATGTAAGGATGCATTATCGCCTCAGGGACTATATTAGATACTGCACATGATGTTACTGTCTACTTTAAATGTGTCATCAGTTCTCTGAGCATGAAAGCTTTGGTCTTGGCGGGAGGTGTAGTGATGGGTTGTCAGACCACAGCTTGCATCTCAGAAACAGTCCAGACTTGACCCGACATTAGGGGGGTCAAATGTAAGGGTACCCCTCGCAACCACTCAAGGAGTTACAAATCAACTGTTTCCCCTCCCATGTCACACGGCGCCAACAAACATGTAAGAAGGCACCGGCCGACTCTCTCCCAATATACACAATAACCTACACCGCAGAAGAAGTCCAGACCTGACCTCACATTAGCCAGGTCAAATGTAGCCCTTGAGCCAAAGTCAAGGGGCCACAAATCGACTAGGGCCTCTCATGTCACATGGCCCCATCTGAAGATTTCTCCAGAATATACAACTTATAGTCTCTGAAAAAGTCCAGACCTGACCCTACATTAGCGAGAGCAAATGTAAGGAGACCCTTCGCCCCCCCCCCCCCCCCCCACCGATCAGCTCAACCTGACGGTTCGCCTCCCAATATATAGGACGTCCTAGTCCTCCCTCTGCCCAGAGAGAGACAGAGAGAGAGTGTGTCTTGTAACCAAGAAGGGCCAGCTACCACGTCCCGAGTCCCGCTCGTAGCCCTCCCTCAGGGGAGCGGCGAGAGGGAGTCAGACAGAGAGACACACAGGGATCGGAGGAGGAGGTCCACCACAGCCGAGTCCCGCTCACGGGAGGAGAGTCATGCAGGACTTCCCTCCCCGACTTCCCTCCGGTGTCCCAGCTAAGCAGTCGCTCTCCCGACATCAGTGTTCCAGCTAAGCAGTCTCCCTGCTAGGCCTTCCCCAGGTCACGTGAGTTTTTGTCAGGGCTTTCCATGGGATGAGTTACTTACGTGGGAAGTGTATTCATTTCATGTTCGTGTCCGAGAATCAGAGTGTCTAGTGACGTAATATGATGTCCTAGTAACGTAAATATAATGTCCTAGTAACTTCAATAGAAGGTGTTATTAATGTGTCCATGTCATGTTCGTAATTAATAAAGAGTTGTAACGAAGCGGTGTTTGAGAAGTCGCCCTTAAGATGTAATAGATGTGTATTGACATATAAGATACGATAAGTGTAAGTCCAGACTAAATAACCAACATCGGCCACGCTACCAAAGTCTTTCTCTCTTATACTCTCTTACTAAATATTCTTCCTATATATATAAATATTCTTCATGCAAGATCCATCTTGTTATAGTTATGTCTCACATGCCGGATACAACCCTACTGACAACAAGTCTCCTGCACCGCCTAGAGGGAAGGGGGAGTAGTGTAGTGGAAATTTCCCCAACAACTACAACTGCCATTTGTTCGAATTCCCTAGCCAACGCCTCGTAGCCTAAGGTCGGCTACTAGCGCCACCTAACATAGCGGAGGTCAACTATCAAGCCACGCCTACATCCGCTATATAAGACCTCACCTCGCCGTGACCTGCCCCTTCTTCTACCTACAGCCACGCAGCAAGCAACACCTCCTCTGAGCACGCTCTCGAACCAGTTCTCTCTACTCCATGCTTGTAACCATGCTGCCACTTCCCAGCATCAAGCTGCACTGTACATCCAATACAATATGATTACAGAGAGCGCATTGTGAGTTTCCTTTCTCCCAGTGCCCGACTTAGATCTGTGGAGGCCCATGGGCAGCCTGTTTGTGGAGGCCCCCTCATTATAACTACTCAAGAGGGTGGGGTGGCGAGTGAAGCGAGCCTAAATATTTGGGAGTTCCGGGGGGAGCTGTAAGCCCCCCCCGGGAAAATTTTGAAATTTGAACACTTCTTTGGAGAATTTTGAAGTCATATGTAGTTATATTGAGGAAATTACAACATTGAAAATTGTTTAATTAACTGTATATTTATTGATAGTATACAAATTCCCAACATACACACAGACACAAAAGTGAGACATGACTGGAGTCATTCATGTGGTTTCAAGTCGACCAGCCCTGATATAGCTACTATCGCACATGTCAAAAATTTTCAAGAGACTTCACAGAAAAGAATATATTATTAGTTATTACAGAGAGATGATTCTTTGCATTAGTAATCAGATAAACCTCTCTTCAAATAATGGTTCTGTTTAAGAATGCATGTATAGGCTTCTTTAAGTCCAAGGTCAGATAGATTCAGAATAAGTATTCACTCAACAATAAATAAAATTGAAGTTTTGCATCCAATAGTAAAACAAATAAACAATTTAATGAATTTGATAAAATTATAACAAAAGTATGAACATGTTGGAAAAAACAAGAATTTTAATAAAAATAACCGCCATCGACCATGGATGATGGATATATTGAACACAAACATTGATCAGTTGCAAAATAGAAAATAAACATTTCCTTTATTTACAGACCAGGCGCTTTACGTGACCTGGCCGCTGCAAAGTTTTTGATCAACTTTTCGAAGTCAATCTCTCTGAGGATGTCACATTCGATACTCATCAAAGCCAGGTGGCTGAGCCTATCATGACACATTGTAGTACGAAGTTGTTTTTAATAAACTTCATTTTACTGAAAGAGCGTTCCCCAGAACAATTTGTAAACATGAGCACCAAGTACATCCGTAGCATTATTTCAACATTTGGAAATTTATCTACAACTTTCTTGTCTATCAACAGCTTGTAAAGGTAATGTGCCCTCCCTTTCTCATCATCTTCGTCTTCAAAAAATTGAGTGAAGAATGCTGTGAGCTGCACAAGTTCAACTCCAAGTGCTTGATCCAAATCACTTTTGTACTCAGCAACTAATTTTGCTGCAGCTGCTTCAATTTCGTCACAATTCATTGACTCCAGTTTAGACAAGAACCCGAAAAGTGAACAGGTTTCCTCATAGGCCTTTAACCGTTGATCCAGTGAACTCAGGAACTGATAAATTGCTGGAAGAAAATTCTGAACCCGAAATTTTTCTGACTGCGAGAGGGCTGCTTCTTCTGATCGTCCATAATCCAATGAATTGAGTCGTACATTACGTTGACGCTTGCGTGTCTGTGAATAATCCCCAGTTTCTGACATTTCCCTTCCCTTCTTCTCATAAACATGGAAGCAATCTCTTTTTTCTCGTACAAAACATTCCAAGGACTTCAGCATTGCTACTGCTGTGTTCAAATCGAGTTTAGGATCTTGCAATGCATGGCTTGTTGCATCAACTCTGCCAAGAATGTCATGCCAAAACACAGCATAAATAGCAGTCTCTAACTTGCACATCTTATCATGGAGACCATTGGCTTCATAACATGTTTTGCTCGTCTCATTTTCACATCTCGCTATTTTAGCAAGTGCTTCACGGATTGGGGGATAACCTTGGACAACTGCTTTCACTGCAACTGCTTGACAGGACCATCTTGTTGTGAAAATCCTCTTTGGCACAGATACCGGGCCAGACGCTACAGTTTTCAATAAATCACTAAGAATTGCATAACGATGTGTAGAAGCTGTGAAGAACACATAAATTGCCTCAAGAGAATAAAAAAAAATGAGATAGCTTCTTGATAACATTCAGCTGCAGCTTCTCCAACCAAGTTTAATGAATGACCAGCACAGGGTATCCAAATTGCATGATGATTTCAGCTACAACTTTGGCTTGCAGACCATTGTACCTTCCACTCATAGATGTTGCATTATCATAAGATTGCCCACGACCATTTTGAATGTCAATGTCATTGTCTGCAAGAAACTTCATTAATCCTTCAAACATTTCTTGAGCCTTGTGTCCTTGATTTGGCAAGAATTTCACAAATCTCTCAACAGGTGTGTCATGCTCCAAGTATCTGATTACACTGGTCAACAAAGCTTTTGTTGCATTGCTATAAACACTTGATTCTACCTAATTTGGGTGTGCTGATCTCATATCTGAAGTTAGTTTCTTTCTGTAAGCTCTAGTTTTTTTGCAATCAAGGTATTTTGAAATTTCAAAATTTCGTCTTCGTCTTATTGACCTCGTCGTCTATCTTGAAAAATATGTCATTAAACTGTCATTAAATTAGTTGGGTAATAAACAATAAAATATTACATATTCTAAATTTATTCAACAACACAATTTGAAACATGTTCCATCTAAAACAAAGGTTGAAATTTGTATAAAACTCATTGTTAGGTAAGAAATTTGTTACTATGAGGAGACAAAGCCCAATCACATTTTAGCCAGGTAGGAATTTGCGCTTGAAGCTCTTGCGTTTGTGAAATGTCTCAGGGCACTCTCGTTTAATGCTCCAGCAGTAGTCTGCCATCATATGTTTGTCCCATCTCCCTTGGTAGCGGTCTTCCATGGTCTTGAGATCCTGATGAAACCGCTCGCCTTGCTCGTCACTTACTGCCCCTAGGTTCTCAGGGAATCTATCAAGATGACTATATAGGAAATGGAGTTTGACACTCATATTGCATCCAAGGTCTTGAAAGGCTGACAACATGGTTGCTACAAGGGTTTCATAGTTGTCAGCCTTTTTATTACCAAGAAAGTTTTCCATTACCGCCACAAATGAAAGCCATGCACCCCTTTCCTTGTCGTCCATCTTTCTGACAAAGTCTTGATCACGTACAAGTGCACGAATTTGTGGTCCATCAAACACACCTGCCTTTATCTTCTCAAATGACAAAGCAGGGTGAGCAGAGACTATGTGTTGGAAGCATTCACCATCAGTATTTAATGCTCTGACAAACTGTTTCATCAGGCCCAGCTTGATATGGAGAGGAGGAAATATGATCTTTTCTCGACTGACGATTGGATCATTGACAATGTTTGGCATACCAGCTTCCAGAGTCTCACGTAAGGGCCACTCCTTCAGGTTCCAATGCCTGTCTCTAGCTCGGCTGTCCCACATGCAAAGAAAGCAGGGATACTTTGTAAATCCTCTTTGTTGGCCAAGAAGGAAGTTCACCATTTTGAGGTCAACACAAATTGTCCAGTTGTGCTCATGGTATTTTAGCAGGTGAATCACAGTTTTAATGTCATTATACTCCTCTCGTAAGCACACAGAATGACCCACTGGAACAGCTGCATAGACATTACCATTATGTAGTAGCACACACTTCAGGCTACGCTTACAACTATCTATAAATAATCGCCAGTCATTTGGACTATACAATGGAATCCCTAATTCCTGGAGAAGACCCGGGATATTATGACAGTAAACAAACTTATTCTCCTCTGTAAAGAATGGCACAAAATCCTGTTCCCGCTTTCTGAAGTCTGAAACTTTTGTGGTCTGGTTCAGTAGAGCCTTTTCTTGCAACCTAGAAGCTAGAACTTCTGCTGCATTTTTGGAGAGACCCAAATCACGCACAAGGTCATTCAGCTCTGGCTGACTAAACTTCTGAGGGGTTGATGACTCTGGTGTACCATCAGAAGAATCGTCGGAATCTGCAAGTATTTCTTGAGTTTCATGTTCACTCTCTTGGTCTTTGTCGCTTCCCTCCTCTTCAGCTGGAGACAACCCATTAAAAACTGGAACTGGTAGCTCATCAGAGTGCAAAGTAGGTCGAATTGCTGAAGGGATACTAGGATACGATATTTTATGTCTGTTTTTCTTGCCAACACCCTTCGTATTGATCAGACAAAAATAGCAGTCAGTTGTGTGGTCCTTCGGTTCTCGCCAGGTCATGGGAATTCCGAACGGTAAGCCCTTACGTTTTCCTTTTGTCCAGTCACGCAGCATTTCTTCGCAGTTATGACACACAGCATGTGGAGCCCATTTTTTGTCTTGGTCGCCAAGAGTAAGTCCGAAGTACGCTTTATAGCCGCGCCTCACAAACGATGTTATATTGCGCCTCTGACGAATAAGCGTGAAGTATCCACAAATATAACAGAAGGCATCAGGTTTGTTCACACATTGATTTCTATTTGTAGCCATGACCAAATCTGAAAGAAAAAACAGACAAAATTATATCTCCCTATTGATACCATAATCGTGTAATTAATTAATTTGACCGCAAACGGCTAGAATGTAAAACCTCAAATTACATGAAAACTGGAGCATGCAGAACAAAACTGGTTTCAAATATGAAATCAGCAGATCAAAAATGGTAAGAAACAGTAAAGAAATCTCATGCAACTGGGAATTATAAAAAATTTGTTGTCCTGTGTTATCAGAGTTAGTTCATCAATATGGCCTTCATCAGGGGTGGAATCTAGAGAAATTGAGTAATATTTTGAGAGCTTTATTCGTGAGATAATTTCTTTCAGTACTTCATTGCCCATTCGTCTGACAATTTCTTCACAGATGGTTGAAGACAATTACCATAGTTTGTATGACCAGTGCCACGATTAGCATGATTCTGGATGTACTGCCTGAGGAAATCATCATACTCGGCCAAAAGATCTAGTAATCCCAAGTAATTTCCATTATGAGGAGATCCAATTATTTCATCACCTCCAGGAAGAGCTAGCCCTCTTTCACATATAAATTTAAGCACGCTGATCAATAGCTTTAGAAGACTACACCAATACTGTATGTGTATTATGTATGCTGTATGTATATTATGTATGTATATTATGTATGCTGTCTGTATATTATGTATGTGCTCCATTTATATACACTATTTATTCAGCCTAGCTAGCAGCGTGTGGCAATGTATTTACCATGTCCCACATGCTTAATTAATGTGCCTGGCGACATATGGAGGCTGCTAATGTATCACTTACCACATGTCGCCCGAAAGGCTAGTTGACCCCCCAGACAGAGTAAGGAGCGCCACCTGCCTTGTGTACATATCTGTTTATCCAGTAAATAGAACCTACGAAAACTCTACAGGTGTTTGTGTTCGCTCCTGTAGATAGAACTTGATACCCAGAACACATGCATGGCACAGTGAGCCAATTTTGCTGAATAATTATACAAGTGAAGTGTAAAGTTTGTGGCAAGACCGGCTTATGGACCCCTGCTCTGTGTCAACCACTGCTAATGGCCATCTCTTCAAAGAATTCATAGCAACTTTGAGCAGTGTCAGTGACAGTGATTTTCTGTGAAGTGTATAGTGCATTGTGTGTTTAGTGCCATAACTGTGTGACCTTGTTCTAAAGGATTCCCAAGGTAAAAGGCATGTTCTGGGCATTTGTAAGGAGTAAAGTTCAGTGCATCCTCCTCTCGCCATGTCCAGAGGGTGACTGGCGAGCTGTCGCCTCCACCCCCTCACAGCGAGACACTGCCCGAGACGCGCACACACACACACACACACACACACGTACGAACACACTGACTGCGGCCATTCCTTTATATATATTTTTATATATATATAATCTACTTATCTGTGCATTTAATTAATTTTTTGTCTCAGATCTTGTTGATACGACGGGCTGACCGGTCAACACTGATTTAAGACACAGTACACAGATAAAGTAATTATGTCTCGTGCCTTATGCAGTCGTGGAGCAAACGCCTGGATGAGTCAGTCCGATGACAGCTCGGCAGAGATGGATGACCAGGCTGAACAGGACGCTCCAGCTCCCACCACATCGCGCAGCCCTTCACCTCGATATTCAGCATTGTCTTCAGAGATAATTGCTTTAATGAATTTCATGAGGGATGAAAGGCGCGATGACGAAGCTAACAGACTTGTGGAGAATGAAAAAAGAAGACAAGCAGAGGCAGAGAGAGACCACCAATGGAGAGTGGAAGACAGTGCACGGTTTGAAGCTTTGATATCTCGCCTCACTGTTAACCAAGCCCCTGGCTCTAACACTGCCTTGGTATCGACTGGTTCAGATACCTCATCAATGCTTTCTTCACGCCCCCCCAGCCCCACTTAAAGCGACTGCTCAAACACCGCCCATCTTGAAGCCTGATGTGCATTTCAAGACTTTTCGTGAATGGCGGCGACAGTGGCTACAATGGTGGATCTCCAGAGTTTGTCACAGCCTAAACAACTTATTCAGCTGCGTATGTGCCTGTCCTTGGACACTCAGCGTGTCTTGGAACATACGTTGCAGGTACCTCTGACCTCTTCGTTATCTGTAGAGGAGGTACTGGACATTCTACAACGGCACATCAGAGGGCAGCGGAATGAAACTCTATGCAGGAGGGAATTGTTTAGCTGCAGACAGATGGAGGGCGAGGCTTTTGATGCCTTTTATGTACGACTCAAGAATGCTTCCGAAGAGGTAGATATATGCCCAGGTAACCACCAGCAGTGTGAGGAGACCCAGTTGAAGCAGGTGATCCTCATGGGTGTTAAGGACGAGGAACTTGTCCAACGCCTCACCTCCCTCGACTCTTCCTCTTCTCTTAAGGATGTGTTGACGATATGCCGCTCCTATGAGGCTGCCAGATGTGCCACCTCTGCCATCCGAGCTCCCCCTACAGCTGTACGCATTGTGTCCCGGTACTAGAAGGACAAGAAGTCCACTCCAACGCCTTCGCCCACTTCGGTTCCTTTTGTAACAACTGTGGTAAGCAGCACGAAACACAGGTGTGTCCAGCTGCTGAGTCTACCTGCAACAGTTGTGACTGTAAGGGCCACTGGTCACTCACAGTAAGGTGCCTAGCCAAACGCGTCCAGTGCAATGTGTGCGGTCGTTTGGGCCACTACGACAAGTGTTGCCATACCAACAAACCCAAGGGACAGCGTCGGCAGAAGCAGCAGTGCCCTTCCACCAGTGAGGGCCGCCCACAGTCTTCCGATCAGAAGCATGACGACCCTGGACAACGCTCGAGCCATATTAGGAAGGTGTACTCCCCTGCGCGTCCCAGGACCAAAGTTCCCAAGCACATCAGCGTCATCGTGACCTATGGCAGTGTGTCAATGTGTCATCCTATCTTCAGATGTTGCCCGACATCGGCGCTGATGCTACAGTCATCGGTCCCCAGCATTTGCAATGCTTGGGGCTCTCTCCAAGTGATCTAGGACCGCCACCCAAGGATCTCCAAGCACAAGTCACCTTTGGCAACAGGTAGTGTCAAGCCTGGATTGATGTGCATAAAGGTGTCCCGACTCCTTTGCTGTCCTACACACATTGTCAAGAGTTGGCCATCATCTCCCAGGGCTTCCCCAAACCAATTCTTGAGGTAAAACACGCCAACAGGGTGCACGAAGGGAGCAACAACTACCCTGCTGTCGCCCTACCCTTACCTCTTGCCAGTGACACCTCTGAGTCTGTGTCGGCCGACTTTTTCTCTGTGTCAGGAAAGTCCTTCCTTGTTATCATCGACCGTCTCTCTGGTTGGCCGGTTGTCATCAAGTGCGGTAATGACACGACGTCTGCCGCCACCAACAGCAAGTTCCGCCACTACTTCCGTGACGTGGGCGTTCCTGTACGCCTGCAAACCGACGGAGGGCCCCAGTTCACAAGCCGGGACTTTGCTGTGTTCCTTGACCGATGGGGAGCCCGGCATGTCTTGTCATCGCCCTATTACCCGCAGTCCAACGGCCACGCTGAGGCTGCTGTCAAATCCCTGAAGCACCTCATCCTTAAGGTGGCCCCTTCTGGGAATATTGACTGCTAGGCCTTTGACCGGGGTCTTCTTGATCTCCGCAACACACCTAACTACACGGGACACTCCCCTGCCCAGGTCTTGTATGGACGCCCCCTTCGTTCTTGTGTCCCTGCTCACCCTCAATCTTTCTCCAAGGAGTGGCAGGCCAAGACAGAGGATTGTGATCGCCGAGCCGCCGAACGTGTTCAAGACATCGTCGCCCGCTACAACGACCACGCCCGTTCTCTCCTAAGGTTGATTGTTGGCACCCAAGTCCTTGTTCAGGACCCGACCTCCCTACGTTGGGACAAAGTGAGCGTAGTCATGGGTCTCCGTAGGTCACGGAACTACCACTTGCGGTTACCCAGTGGTCATGTGTGGTGGAGGAACCGCCGTTTTCTCCGGCCCGTAGCAAAGCCTTCTGCTGACCCCTCCACCAGTGTTGAGTCCCATACCCTTCCCAGTGATCAAGTCCTTCAACGCTCAGAATGGATCCAAAAGAAAAGGTCCGCTCAAGACTTTGCTATGAGCGTATAGGGGGGAGGGAGGTGTATGTATATTATGTATGCTGTATGTATATTATGTATGTATATTATGTATGCTGTATGTATATTATGTATGCTGTATGTATATTATGTATGTGCTCCATTTATATACACTATTTATTCAGCCTAGCTAGCAGTGTGTGGCAATGTATTTACCATGTCCCACACGCTTAATTAATGTGCCTGGCGACATATGGAAGCTGCTAATGTATCACTTACCACATGTCGCCCGAAAGGCTAGTTGACCCCCATACAGAGTAAGGAGCGCCACCTTCCTTGTGTACATATCTGTTTATCCAGTAAATAGAACCTACGAAAACTCTACAGGTGTTTGTGTTCGCTCCTGTAGATAGAACTTGATACCCAGAACACATGCAAATACTGCTCAATTTTACCCACTGTCACGTGCCTGAGCGCTCGGGAACTCACATGGCGTGAGGCATAAGTTCATGCCTCCATTCCACACAAGCTATTAATAACTTGTTAATTGTACTTATTATACTATTGTTGTTCTTAGTTACTTAGGTTAATTGTATATTTATGTATGTTATTAATATGCATCATTTGTGTTACTCCGTTAAGTCAAACTAAGAGTAGTATTAATTAATTATATAAACTATCTAGCAAATGTCCTGGATCACGTGATATGAGACGCTCCTTACCACGTGGGGACGCTCTCGCAGAGTAGCGAAAAACCTTGGCATTGGATAGACGTGTCTATTCTTTCTCTAGCCTCAACATTTGTCTAGTGCTTTGTCCAGTCTTCTGCAATGCCCTAGTGGTATCAGGTATTAGTGACACGTTCAGTTAGGCCTAGGAAGGGATCCTGGTGTTAAGGAATCTCCTGTTTGGTAGGAAATAACCATTTTGTTGTGATTGTTGTATATATATTGTATGTCTGTGTAATATAGTCATGTTAAGTAATATTCGTTTGGTCTAACTCCTTAATGGTATATTTCCACCCTTCCGGCATCACTCTTATTTTAATATACAATCACTTATTCCCTTAAATTCTTGTTTGCTAGTCAGTACTCCCTTTAGAACATAAATTGAATTAATTAATGATCTTCCCTTTTGTGACTCACTTACTTCAACTTGTTCTTACTTATTCAAGTACATTTAGTTGAGTAGGTTTTTGTGGGGATAATTATTGCCGTGTTCCCTATTTGTTCCTTTATTTGATAATAACTTGGGGTAGGTTTCACTCCCCAGGTATAAAGGATATTGGGATCGCGACAAGGGCCTGTGTCCAGGAGCTAACCATTGTTGTGTCATATCAAGTGTTGTTACTCGCCAGGTGTTGTTTCATCGCTAAGTATTTTTGGATGCAAGTTGCTGTGTTCACAGTGTTCATTTATATCGCTCCTGTTATTGCTTAAGCTACTGGTGAGTTAACCCTTATCTTGTGTACCAGGTGTTTGGTTAATCCCTTGCTGTGTTTCACAGTTGATTGCATTTTAATATTATTAATTAGCTAGCTAGTTAGCTTAGCTGCCACGGTTACTTTTTTTTCGCTACTCGATTTTGAGTTCAACATGTTTGACCTGGAAAGCTTTTTGGCTTCACCTTCAGCCGAAGTACTGAAGGGGCTTACTAAGGCAGAGTGGCAATCCCTCGCTGCTTATTATGAAGTAGAAGGCCGCTCATCCATGAGTAAGGCTAGGTTAGAAGAGGCTGTCCTCAACTACCTTACCGACAATGAAATCATAGCCCAACCGTCGGGAAATTCAGAGGAAATTGTTACACCAAGTAATTTGGCCTTACAAGTTGAACTCAAAAGACTCGAGGTGGAGCTGGAAACTCTCAAACAACGAGGTTTGGCTCAGGGTAGTAATACTTCAACATTCAGTGTAGACAAATGTCTCAACAGTGTTCCTAAATTTAATGAGGAAGAACCAGACAAGTTCTTCTCTCTTTTTGAGAAAATTGCCCGATTTAACAAGTGGCCCGCTTCTCAATGGTCTCGACTTATTTATAGATCTTTCACTGGTAAAGCATTAGATGTGTTTTCTGCCCTCTCTGAGAATCAATGTCTAGACTATGCCCTTGTTAAGTCCGCGGTTTTGAGTGCTTATAAACTTGTTCCTGAAGCCTACCGGCACCAGTTCCGTAACTGCCGGAAGACTGACAAACAAACATTTGTGGAGTTCTTCAGGCAGAAACAGGTCCTTTGTCGGAGGTGGATTGAAAGTGAGTCTGCCCATGTAGAACATGACAAGTTGAACTAATCCTGCTAGAGGAGGTTAAAAAGTGTATCCCAGGCGACATTCGAGCACACTTGGATCAGAGAGGTATCTGTACCCTGGCTGATGCTGGTCCAGTGGCTGACCATTATTCCTTAACTTATAGAAATGTAAATTCCAGGTCTTATGCTCCCATGTCCCAGTCCTTCACTTCCATCAAGCGGCCCACACCAATATCTACACCGGGGTCCCTGCCTCTTGTCATACCTACCCGACCCTCAGGTTCTGCACCATCTACCCCGGGTGAGCCCATGGTCCACGGGACAGGTGGATCTACCCCTACTGGTGAGAGAAATTTTGGTTGTAGGTACTGTAAGAAGCCAGGACATGTCATCAGCGACTGTCTCAAGTTAAAGAAAAGAAATTCCTCTCACCAAGGATCCCCCACTCTTTTGGTCAGGGTGGCCGAGCAATCGGAGAAATTATTGGAGCCCTGTGTCACTGCCCTCAGTCAGACTGTTGCCCTGGATGCTTCTGCCTCTTCTATGATATCAACCTTTGAACCATTTTGTTCTCCTGGTTCCTTAGCTTTGGATCAATTCAGTCAACCCATTTCTGTTAAACTCTTGAGAGACACAGGCTCAGCCTTATCTCTTGTTACTAAAGAAGCTGCTCCATTCCTGGATTCATGCTATACTGGTAGCTGGGTGCTTGTGAACGGTTTGACCGGTGGGTCGCGTATTCCCCTTTGTCAAGTGTACCTGCGGTCATCCATAAAGTCAGGCTATGTCACGTTAGGAGTAGTAGATAGCTTACCTGTAGAAGGGGTCTCTATTGATAGGAAATGACCTCGTTGGCGACATGATGTTCTCTAATGTTGTGATCTCATCTTGTCCCACTGCCGAAAATAATACTGTGCAGTTAGAAGTAGACTTTCCAGGGTTGTTACCTGCGTGTGCTGTGACCCGTAGCATGAGCAGCAGTACAGAGGTAGAAGAGACTAGTGAAGTTGATGAAGTTTCCCTCCAGGACTGTGAGAAGTCCGAGGATAATCTTATCCAGCCGGACCATACTGATCTTGGTCTCAGTGAATATTTTGAGGATTCCCCACAACCAGATAACCTCCAGATTAGTTCTGATGGAGATAGGAACCCAGATGTCACTAGTTTTGGTTCCTCTCCCATCACTAGGAGTAAGTTTATTGAGCTACAAGCAGGGGATCCTGAGCTAGTAGGTTTTCTCAATAGGTCAGTTACTGAGACAGAAGCTGAGCAAGAATCAAATTGCTACTACACTAGGTCTGGTGTATTAATGCGGAAGTTCCGTCCCTCCAATTCTCCAGCCAATCACCCTTGGTTAGTTCATCATCAAGTTGTTATTCCCAAACCTTTGCGGCAGGACGTACTTAGTATCACTCATGATGGGGTGGGTGGTCATTTAGGAGTTAGGAAGACCTATGCAAAAATTTTATCCCAGTTCTTTTGGCCTAGGATGAAGAAAGAAGTCAGCTCTTACTGTCGCACTTACCATGATTGTCAGGTAGCTGGGAAACCGAACCCCAGTGTTAAACTATTCCCTCTGCAGCCTATCCCAGTCATTGAAGAGCCCTTTAGTAAGGTGGTCATAGATTGTGTCGGTCCCTTACCTAAGACCCCTCGTGGTCATCAGTTCTTGCTAACCATTATTGATTGTGCAACCCGTTATCCTGAAGTCATTCCCTTGCGCCGCATCACAGCGAAGAATGTTATCAAAGCCTTAACCCACTTCTTCAGTCACGTAGGCCTTCCTACAGTGGTGCAGTCAGATCAGGGTTCCAATTTTACTTCCCGGTTGTTTAATCAGGTAATGCAAATCCTGGGAGTCCGGCAGTTGAGGTCTTCGGCCTATCACCCTCAGTCACAGGGGGTGGTAGAGAGGTTTCACCAGACACTAAAACTCATGTTGCGCACCTTCTGTCTGGAGACTGGGAAGGATTGGGACGAGGGAGTTGACCTGCTTTTGTTTGCTGTTCGGGACAGTAAACAAGAGTCGCTAGGACTCTCGCCCTTCCAGCTCGTCTATGGACATGAGGCGCGAGGACCTCTTAAGGTGTTAAAAGAGTGTTGGTTGAGTGATTAGAGCCCGACGCCCTTAGCTTCATATGTGGTCCAATTCAAGGAGAAGTTGTGTCTGGCTGTAGAACTTGCCCAGTCCAACTTAAGGTGTGCTCAGGTGAAAATGAAACTGCATTTTGATAAGGCCCATCAGGCAAAACTTAGAGAATTCCAAGTGGGGGAGCAGGTGTTGGCCTTCCTGCCCTTACATGATCACCCTTTTAAATCCAAATACAGTGGTCCATATGAAGTACTAGAAAAACAGGGGTCCGTGAATTATGTGATTAGCACCCCTGAACGGCGTAAGAAAAAACGCCTTATCCATGTCAATCTTTTAAAGTCATATCATGTTCGTGACGAAACCCTGGGAAAAGCAGTTGCTTGTGTTGATCAATCCTTGCCAACTTGTATCATTGTGCCAGAGTGTAAGGATGATAAAGATCAGTGTTTTTCTGAAATAATGAATGGGTCTAGTGTAAAAGTGGAAAACTCGACTATCTTGGAGGACCCCAGTGCTAAGTTGTACCATCTCTCTAGTGACCAAGCCAATAATATAAAGTCTCTATTACAGGAGTATCTTTTTATAGTTGGTGATTACCCACTCTGCTGTTCAGTGCTGAAGCATGACGTTGAGACCAGGGGAGCCAAGCCAATCCGACAGCGTCCCTACCGTCTTAATGCCTTCAAGCGGGAGTGTGTGTGAGCCGAGGAACAGCGTCTTCAAGAGCTAGGCCTCGTCGACCCGAGCATCAGTCCATGGGCATCCCCTGTTGTTCTAGTTCCAAAGCCGAATGGGTCAATGCGGCTGTGTGTGGATTAACGCAAGGTGAATGCTGTCACTGAACCAGACGGTTATCCCTTGCCACGCATCGACGACGTGATCGACGACCTTGGACAGGCAAGGTACGTGACCAAGTTGGATCTCCTCCAGGGCTACTGCCAGATAAAACTGACTGAACGCTCCAGGGCCATCTCTGCTTTTGTCACTCCTGAGGGGTTTTACCAATTCACAGTCCTTCCGTTTGATATGTGGAACGGCCCTGCTGTGAGGGGGCGGGTTCTCTAGCTGCCACCAATGTGAGGGGGCGGATTCTTGGTCTGTCACCAATGTGAGGGGGCCTGACTCCCTCTCTGTTTCTACGCCACCCTCATCTTATCTACTTCTCTTAGTTCTTACTCTACTCAGTTCCGTCACCTATTCTTGGGTAGCATGGGCGAGGGTCTAGGCACGTGAGTATGGTAATTTTGGTATCAGGTCACTTGGATGGAAATAAAGGTAAAATACTGTGGGAGAAATGAATACTCCTAGATTCTCAAAGAACAAGTTTATTAATATAAAATCCAATGGGAAAATAGATGTTATTAACATATAACTACCAGGCTCAGCTCCTGGGCCTATTGCAAACTCTCTATGTCTTATGTACTGGTTTCCTTGTTTTCCTATTTACTCAACAGCAATTATTCGGACATTACACTCTTACCGTGCACCCAATACCTGATGTCACCTTACATTATATCGCAGGACCAGTTCCTTGTCTTTCCTCCCAAGACACTAATACTGATACAAACCCCGACATGGGTCCCCCACAACATGGGTAAGTATTAACAACACCTACAACCACACTGTGGACTATAATTCCAAGGCCTGTCACAGGGTATAGCACTGGCGCCTCTAACAACTGCTGTTGTGGTCGGTTACACTCCGACCCGAGATGGGGTAGCCAGACACATGGCGGGTCTGGGGTCTGGCCCAACGAAGCCTTGGGGCACATTAATCCGGCTGCATCGGTGCCATCTTCTCATATATGATCCCGGCTGGACATCTAATACATCCGAGGCCGTTGTTGGATGGTAGAGCGATTCAAGAATCACAATGGGATCGGGAGACAAACGGGAATCAGCGTCAGGGGACCTGTATGGGTGAAGGGACGGGCACTTACTAACGGTGACAACAACATCACGTTTCAGGGGACGTTAAAGACGTAAATATGACTTCACTCAGAGCATATCAACTACGTTACTGTAACACTTGCACAATCAACTATTAATTGGGTCAAATCACTTAAAGAAGGGCAAATTACAACACAGAGTGGGTGGCCTACCTGTATGGGTGAAGGGACGGGCACTTACTAACGGTTGAAATGCCCGCAGCGCCCTCACTCAAAACAGACCAGGGAGTCCACCTACTTCTATTCCGATGAATTAATTTACTGTACACTCTGACCTTGAAATTGAGACTATGAACTCATTTTCATTCTCTATTATCATCTTCACTAACAATGCTCTGACTCAGCTATCGAAAGCCAAATTAAATTGATTACAAAGGGTTAGATGGCAACAGGTCCCAACATACAGCGTCTACTCCCAAAGACCAAGACGGGGGAAACATAGAAAACGGGGAACGTTTCCACTGGGGGACTCGGAAGGTTTTGTGGACGTTTGAGCGTAATATGAATCCTTAAGGTTTTCAGGTTAGCTCTCATAACCATTACACTGCAACCTTTCAACGCCTCATGAATTTCATCACGTCTGGTCTGGAAGGTGTCTGCTGTTACCTAGACGACCTCATCGTCTTCAGCAGTTCCTGGGAAGATCACATGAGTCGTCTACAAGCCCTCTTCTCCGTACTGGCTGCAAGCAAGCTGACGGTGAACCTCGTCAAAACTGAGTTCGGCCATGCCCACGTCACTTTCTTGGGGCATGTGGTCGGACAAGGGGAAGTCCAGCCTATAGCATCCAAAATTGAGGCAATTCAACAGTATCCAGTGCCAGGCGATAAGAAGAGTGTGATGAGGTTGCTGGGTATGGCGGGGTACTACCGCCGTTTTTGTCCAAACTTCTCCTCCGTTGCCTCTCCCAAGACTGACCTGCTGAGTGGCAAGAAAACCTTCAAGTGGACTACGGCTTGCCAGGAATCTTTTGAGAATCTTAAATCCCTGCTGGCAAATGCTCCTGTACTACTTGCACCTGACCTCCAGAAACAGTTCACTCTCCATGTCGACGCCAGTGAAACTGGCGCCGGTGCTGTGCTTCTGCAAGAGGGTGAGAGTGATCAAGTGCTTCATCCGCTGTGCTATTTTTTTAGAAAATTTAACAAATATCAAAGAAACTATGCCACCATTGAAAAGGAGGCTTTATCACTGATCATGGCACTAGAAAACTTCAAAGCATATATTGGCAGCACTGCTTATCCCGTTCAAGTGTTCACTGATCATAACCCACTTACTTTTGTTGACAAGATGAAATACACCAACCAAAGACTTTTGAGGTGGGCTCTATCACTTTAGCCCTATAACTTGAACATTTCCCATATCCGCGGAAAAGAGAACGTGTTGGCTGATGCACTTTCTCGAGTCTGATTATTTAGAAACTATGTCTATATGCAAATTATGTTTTTGTTTTATTGTCATTGAGTACCTTGTGTTTATATTATGAATTATTTTGCTTCATATTGATTTAAACTGATTGTGTTAGTTATTACTTTCACTGTGTAGCTGTATATCCATTTTCGCTTCCAGTTTGTTTTAAGCTCACTTTTTTGGGGGAGGTGTCACGTGCCTGAGCGCTCGGGAACTCGTATGGCATGAGACATATGTTCACGCCTCCATTCCACACAAGCTATTAATAACTTGTTAATTGTACTTATTATACTATTGTTGTTCTTAGTTACTTAGGTTAATTGCATAATTATGTATGTTATTAATATGCATCATTTGTGTTACTCTGTTAGGTCAAACTAAGAGTAGTATTAATTAGTTCTATAAACTATCTAGCAAATGTCCTGGATCACGTAATATGAGACGCTCCTTACTGCGTGGGGACGCTCTCGCAGAGTTGCGAAAAACCGTGGCATAGGATAGACGTGTCCATTCTTTCTCTAGCCTCGACCTTTGTCTAGTGCTTTGGCCAGTCTTCTGCAATGCCCTAGTGGTATCAGGTATTAGTGATACGTTCAGTTAGGCCTAGGAAGGGATCCTGGTGTTAAGGAATCTCCTGTTTGGGAGGAAATAACCATTTTGTTGTGATTTTGTTTATATATTGTATGTCTGTGTAATATAGTCATGTTAAGTAATATTCGTTTGGTCTAACTCCTTAATGGTATATTTCCACCCTTCCGGCATCACTCTTATTTTAATATACAATCACTTATTCCCTTAAATTCTTGTTTGCTATAGTCAGTACTCCCTTTAGAACATAAATTGAATTAATTAATGATCTTCCCTTTTGTGACTCACTTACTTCAACTTGTTCTTACTTATTCAAGTACATTCAGTTGAGTAGGTTTTTGTGGGGATAATTATTGCCGTGTTCCCTGTTTGTTCCTTTTTTGATAATAACTTGGGGTAGGTTTCACTCCCCAGGTATAAAGGATATTGGGATCGCGACACCCACGTGCGTAGTTAGTTTAGAATCTATACCTCCAGCTCCCCTTGAAAGATTTGTTGCTGACAAAACTGCTTGAATGTGGTCCTTTGATTGCTCATGGACAACAAGCCTATTAGAATGCTTCCAGTCGCAGAACCCACCAGATGTGAAGTGAGATCTTGAAACACCCATTAGCTTGCAAAAGAAGCAGTAGACCCGCCCATTTGCGGGGGAGAAACAAAGGCAAGAACGCTTTACAGCTTCCCCTTTCGATTCCTTCTCTCAAACATGGCTGGTGTGCATTTGCGACTGACATTGTTTTCATCTTTTTGTACTGCTGATTTTACATCCAAAAATTTAGCATCACTGTTGTGGAGACCCTCAGAACCGTTTGCAGCCCAATAATTAATCAATAAATTGCTTTGTCAAATGCTCTGACCATAAGCTAATGTCAATGCCATAATTTTGTGTAGTTGCCATTTGCACTTCAGGAGGCACATGCTTTGATTCAATTTCAATCTCCTCGGCAGTCTGGTCATTTCCACCTGTAGATAGGCTAGAGCTTCCGTATAAAGAGGAAGCTTATGCATCACATGCAGGTTCTTGTTCTGGTTGCCTTGAAGATGAGCTTGCAGAAACACTGACTAGATGTTCTAAAGCTGATGGACGAGTGAAGAATTCAGTCAGTCGACGTGTTTTTGTAAATTCTTTACCTTCTCTCTCAGCACGTTCTTTAGATGTCTTTCTCTTTGCAGCACCACTTTCAAAACGTCGTACACCTTTGTGTCTGTCCATTCCACTCATTTCTGCAACAATAATTTTCTGTCAACAAAAACGGACACCTAATTTTTCGTTATAATTAAAAACGTAACACAAATTGGCCGTTTGCTTTTTGCTACTTTATGGAGAGGTTAATTGATTACATAACTCCCTGGAACATTTGGACGCCAGCATATTTTTAAAATTTGGAATTTTGGGTAAGATTATGACCTATCCCTCTGACTTCTCCCAGTCCCACCCCTAAAGCTCGCCGTCGGTTCGCCTCCTATTCACCAATGACTATACTGTGTTATACTGTATATACTGATCGTGGAACTGGCAGAAACCGTCATTGACATAGTTAATGAACTCAAAATACATAAAAATAACTCAACTTACTTGCAGCCAATCGACCTGTAGTATCTTAAAGGACAATTATATATGTGAACGTATATTCTAAGAGCACACCCACCCACACTCAAGCACAAGCATCAATCGACTCTCTCTCATTCACACTCTCACTGTACATTTGCAAGACATGTTCTAGGAAATGACAACTGACAAGATCATTCATCACTGAGCGGTGACGACTTCACTCAACAAGCACACATGACAATTCTCTGTCTCATTTTACATCTGCAAGACATGTATGTCTACTCGTGGGAGGTCCACGAATCATGGACAATGCAGGTCTCCTCTTTCATCGACAGACACATGACAACCGATGTGCAGATACTACAAGACCCAATCCCGTCTGACCGACTGTCAACAAACACAGCGCCCTGATGGCATTCTTAATGGAAGCGATAATGAAAAAAATATTGTATTTGTTTTTTTTAATCTCAATTTCGTTATTCCATGTAGGTCATGTTTAATCAATATATGTTTGTGGAATTCTAAATATATTATTAGCAACAGAAACAAAAGCATTCATCAAAAATATACTGTTCATGGGAAAACCAGGTATTCATGAATTTCAAGGAGTAGCTAGCCTAATTTCTATCACGCTTCTTGCTGAACATAGTTTTACGTGATGGAATAGATAAACAAGACTTTTAAAGAATGAAAATAAAAATAATCCAAATGAATAAACAAATATATAAAATATTGTGGAGGCCCCTGTGCAGCTGTCCACTTTGCCCACTCCAAAATCCGGCTCTGCTTTCTCCAACCTATCCTGACTGCGACCCTGTAGTTGATTCCTCCCCTACAAGCACCGAACCTTCTCGAATTCCCAAGCCTACGCCTCCAGCACCGCCCACGGAGCGGGGGTCAACTATCTACCCACGCCTACCGCCGCCTTATAAGGCCTGACACAGCTGTGACCAGCTGCTTTTCTACACAGTGCCACCAGCAAGCAACACCTCCTCCTCCGCGCCAGCCTGGCGCCTGCTGCTCCCGCCGGCGACCTTGGCGTCCCTCAAGCCACGTGTCCCTCTTCTGGGCACCCTCACCACCCAGCTCTCTTTACTCAACGCTTATTACCATGCTACATACCCAGCTACAAGCTGCATTGTACATGCAATACAATATGTACACAGTGAGCACATTGTGAGTTACATTTCTCCATCCCATCCTGAGTGTGAACCAAAATCTCATAACCCCACAAATGGTGACCCCTGGAGATTTGCACTCACACAGGATGTAGGAGAAACTGATCAGTGATCAGTGGTCAGTGATCACTCTCCCAGTCTTCAAGCAACATGGAAGATTGGCTTACCCATGCAGAGGCAGCTCTCATCGGCTCTACTACTACTGTCTCTACACCGCAGGTTAGACACCCTAGAGCAGCTCTGCTACTCTAAGCAGACAGCCGCTCCTCTTCCTGCCCCAAGCACCACGTCCTACCGACCCCAACACACCCGTCCTACCTCAGATGCCGCCCCCGGCCCTGCAGTACCCCCTGCCACTCCTCCTGACGCGGCCCCTGCTCCTGACGCAGACCCACACACCCCTCTTATCTCCCTCAGGTACCCCCTGCTACTGTCCTGCACCCTGCTGTTGTCGTGGACCCTGCTGCTGTCATGCACCCTGCTGCTGTCATGGACCCTCTTCCTACTGACGAAGCCATTGCTCCTGACCCAGGCCCACACACCCCTCTTATCTCCCTCAGGTACCCCCTGCTACTGTCCTGCACCCTGTGGTCATGCACCCTGCGGCTGTCATGGAACCTCTTCCTACTGACGAAGCCCCTGCTCCTGACCCAGGCCCACACACCCCAGCAGGCGCATCTGAGGACTCTGTACCTGTCGCGAGGGAAACAAAACATTTATCGACTCCACAACCCTCCTTCTCCCTCTTTTCTCCCACAGATCTCGTGAATCTATACAGAGTTGCCCCCCCCCCCCCTAGCGGCCGGCTCATCCACGCCCTCGCCGTTATATCCCACATGTGGCAGGCGCCGCCCGTTCTGCCTCACATGTGGCACGCAACTCTGCCAACCTCCAGCCTCCAACCTCGCCCGGAGGGGAAGGGGAGTATTGTAGTGGATTCCTCCCCTACAAGCACCGAACCTTCTCGAATTCCCCAGCCTACGCCTCCAGCGCCGCCCACGGAGCGGGGGTCAACGATCTACCCATGCCTACCCTCGCCTTATAAGGCCTAACACCGCTGTGATCAGTCTCTTCTTTCTACACAGTGCCACCAGCAAGCAACTCCTCCTCCGCTCCAGCATGGCGGCTGCCGCTCCCGCCAGCATCCTTGGCGTCCCTCAAGCCGTGTGTCCGTTATCTGGGCACCCTCACCACCCAGCTCTCTCTACTCAACGCTTATTACCATGCTACCTACCCAGCAACAAGCTGCTTTGTACATCCAATACAATATGTATACAGTGAGCACATTGCGAGTTTCCTTTCTCCATCCCATCCTGAGTGTGAGCGAATATCTCCTAACTCTACAAATGGTAACTCCCGGAGATTCGCACTCACACAGGATGGAGGTGAAACTGGTTCACTGTCCCAGTCTTCAAGCAACATGGAAAACAAGCTTACCCACGCAGAGGCAGCTTTCATCGGCTCTACAACTACTGTCTCTACACCGCAGGTTAGACACCCTAGAGCAGCTCTGCTACTCTAAGCAGGCAGCCACTCCTCCTCCTGTCTCAAGCACCACGTCCTACCGACCCCATCACACCCGTCCTGCCTCAGACGCCGCCCCTGGACCAGCAGTACCCTCTGCCGCTCCTACTGACGCGGCCCCTGCTCCTGACGCAGACCCACACACCCCTCTTTCCTCCCTCGGGTACCCCCTGCTACTGTCCTGCACCCTGCTGCTGTCGTGGACCCTGCTGCTGTCATGCACCCTGCTGCTGTCATAGACACACTTCCTGAGACAGCCCCTGCTCCTGACCCAGGCCCACACACCCAAGCAGGCGCATATGACGACTCTGTACCTGTCGCGAGGGAAGCACAACATTCATCGCCTCCGCAACCCTTCTTCTACCTCTTTTCTCCCGCAGATCTCGTGTATCTAGACAGAGTGTCCCCCCCCCCCCCCCCTGGCGGCCTGCTCATCCACGCCCTCGCTGTTATGTCCCACATGTGGCATGCACCGCCCGTTCTGCCTCACATGTGGCACGCAACTCTGCCAACCTCCAGCCTCCCGCCGCGCCCGGAGGGGAAGGGGAGTATTGTAGTGGATTCCTCCCCTACAAGCACTGAACCTTCTCGAATTCCCCAGCCTACGCCTCCAGCACCGCTCACGGAGCGGGGGTGAACGATCTACCCACGCCTACCCTCGCCTTATAAGGCCTGACACCGCTGTGATCAGTCTTTTCTTTCTACACAGTGCCACCAGCAAGCAACTCCTCCTCCGCGCCAGAATGGCGGCTGCCGCTCCCGCCAGCAACCTTGGCGTCCGTCAAGCCGTGTGTCCGTTCTCTGGGCACCCTCACCACCCAGCTCTCTCTACTCAACGCTTATTACTGTGCTACCTACACAGCAACAAGCTGCATTGTACATCCAATACAATATGTATACAGTGAGCACATTGTGAGTTTCCTTTCTCCATCCCATCCTGAGTGTGAACCATTATCTCATAACCCTACAGTATTGTAGTGGATCCTTCCCCTACAAACGCTTTTGTCGCTGAGTAGCCGACCCTGCAAATTCCCCAGTGTATGCCTCGTGGTCTAGGTCATTCAGCGCCGCCTTACATGACGGAGGTCAAAACTAAGCCACGCCTACCTCCGCTATATAAGACCTGACCTCGTGGTGACCTGTCTCTCTTTCTACCTATACCACCCAGCAAGCTACACCTCCTCCTCCTGCCTGGCGGCCCTCGCTTCCGCCAGCGACCATGGCGACCCAAAAGCTGGTCCTCCTCTGAGCACCCTCACCAACCAGTTCTCTCTACATCACGCTTGTAACCATGCTGTCTTCCCAGCACCAAGCTGCATTGCACATCCAATACAATATGTATAAAGAGAGCACATTGTGAGTTTCCTTTCTCCATCCCATCCTGAGTGTGAACCCAAAAATCCCGTACCCCACAGTATATACAAGACCAAAGACCCCAAATATTAATATGTGAGTATCTCCTCTTTAATTATCGCTAATTTTAATAGTTTAGACATTCATATACTAGATGTATCCATAATTCTCTACAAATAGTGTTTACTATATTTTAATGGGAATGGTAGAGACGCCTAGGGAAATTTTATGTCAAAAAGAGAAATTTTGAGGGCGCTGCTAGGGAAATTTGGCCGAGTGAACTTGGCAATACTGGGCCGCCAGTCGGCAAAACAGTAAACGCGCTGTGAGATATTGGAGGAACTTATCGGTCGGTCTGCTATTATTCTCGCCATTTCTCTTTTTCTGGACTGGTTATACTTGGACATGTTAACCTTCTTGTGGAGTAAGAGTGGTAATGATCTTATATCTGGATTCATGAATTTAGAGTAGTTAAATGGTGAATATAATTCATAGCATGTTTTTAGTTGTTCTGCCATTGTTTGTTAACTTTCGGTAGCTCACAAACACTGATGTATTGGATTGATTTATATACCCTGTATAATATGTCCCATTGCAAACGTATATAAATGGTTTCAAATATATTACAGGGGTTTAAGTAAGTATTCTAGTATTTATTTTCATTGAGTGAACAAATGTTGTTTATACCATATATGTACCAGGGATACACCCCATTTCGTCACCATAACCCTATTTCGTCACCAATAACAAATCCTATTCGTCACCAGTAACAGTCGCTGGTATTAGTGACAATTTGTAAGTTATTATTTTACAAGAATAGCAATTACACATTACACACAGATGACTCTAGAAGTATTGTGTTATTATAATAATTATTTAATAAAGAGAACGACTAAAACATTGGTAAATAAACCAAATGCAGAACAATGAAGAATTATTGTTATTACTCTACATGAATATTAATTGTTTAGTGAAGAAAACGATGCAACATTGGTAAATAAACAAAATACAGAAGAAATGAAGGTGATTTTGGCACCAGCGCATAAACCACCAAGCAGTGAGATCATTGCTGGCATATTAACAATATTTTTATTGGTTAATGTAAAAAACTAACCCGCCGGGGCAGCACAGCACCGACGCAGCCGTATCACGTCCGGCAAATGCCTCAAATTGCATCATATCATAGTAAGTTCTTTCTGTTTAATATACTGGGGAAGTTAAGTAAGGTTAGGTAGGTCTGTTCTTCATGCCCACAAACGTTAAGTAGCATCATTTTGAAATATTCGTTTTTTAACATATTTCCATAAACTACAGCAGTGTCCACTATAATATAACAATGAAAATCCGGTGCTTTTATGGTTGTTCTCAGTCATTATCTCTCGTGGGGTAGTCCTTTATAATTACTTTTTTATTTTTTATTTTCGTCTTTAATAAATTTTCATAGTGTTTTTTATTATGTTCTATCCCAGGCAACAGTTATTTTCATGTACTGTAAATATTGATGGGAATGAACGCTGTGACGTTAGGTCAGGCTCTCTTTGGTTCTATGCATTATCGTGTTAATTTATATGTTAAACAACTTACCCTAATATTGAGGTTGTTATACACCAGCAATGGTGAGGAGGAATACGTGGAAGCATTCACTATCATTTAGGAAACGTCTCTTGAACAGGTATTCAGCGAGGTAAACAACAAAAATGGCACCGGGAGGAGAATTGTGAAGCAGGATAGAATAAAAAAAATGATTGTCAGGTTCTATTAGGTTCTATGCATTATCGTTTCCATTTCTGTGTTTAATATCATGTTATTAGCATTATGAAAAATACATAAAAAAAAAAAAAAAAAAATTATATATATATATATATATATATATATATATATATATATATACATATATATATACATATACATATATATATATATATACATACACACACACACACACACACACACACACACACACACAGTGACCCCTCCGTTAACGAACTCAATCCGTTCCAGAAGGTCGTTCGTTAACCGAAACCATTGTTCAATGGGTTTTTGGGTAATTGGTTCCAGCTCACCGAAAATTTCCTAAATTCAACAAAAATGGTAGAAAAGTTCACTTACTTTGAGGTGTGTATGTAGAAGGCTCCTGGATGATGATGATGATGATGGGATTTAGAATGGGGGTGGAGGAGAAGGAAGAAGAGAAGGCATTGGGGTGGAAGAGAAGTCACCCCATGGCGCCATTTCACCCATAAAATTTTAGCTTACTTGGTGTATTTCAAGATTATTTTCTTTAAATCAACACTGCACTGCATTATATATGGTCAATATGTAAAATATATTTCAAAATGACCAATAATTTGCTTGGAAACAGAAAAAAAGCATTTAATTGAAGAGAGTCTCAAGCAACATGTTACCTCCAGTGAAAACAGAGAGAGACTAACTCCTGTTTGCTGTGTTAAGAGGCTGGATGCTGCGCATTAAACTAGTCACTTTACCTTCAATTATGTTCAATAATTGTTAAAATGACTAAAAAATTGAATATTAAACTTTTAAAATTATTGAATAGTATAAACTTCTTGATATTTACCAAAATAGTAAGGAATTTAAGCCCTAGAACCGATTAATGTATTGGCGGACTGATACTAAAGCTGGTTGCCCGGTCAGTGCAAGCGAAAACATGTTGAGGTCGGTTCGTAAGAACTTCGTTAACCGAATTGAAGATCCTTATGGAAGGCAGTTCGTTAATCGAAATTACGTTAACCGAGGTGTTCGTTAAACGAGGGTTCACTGTATACAGTATATCATGTAGATCCACAATGAAAACGTGGATAAGATAAATCATGATAAAATCACACGGGAAAAGGGAAACAACGGAGCACCTTAGCTTTCGTCTTTATTCAAGACATCTTCAGAGGCAACTGAAGATGTCTTGAATAAAGACGAAAGCTAAGGTGCTCCGTTGTTTCCCTTTTGCCGTGTGGTTTTATCAAGATATATATATATATATATACACCTAGACCCCGACTTACGACGGGGTTAGGGACCCAAATCCAGGTCGTAAGTCCGACATAGATAAAAAAAAAAAAAAAAAAAAAAAAATTAATAAAAAATCTACAATGAAATACAGTACAGTAAAAGTAATGAATAATGATGAATGGATACAGTACAGTGAAAGTAATAAATAATAAGGAATGGATACAGTGTGACTGAGCACTTAAACCTTTAATGTAGTCAGCTGAATGCACATGGGGCCCCCATAATTTTCTAATTATACATGGAGACTACATTAACTGGAAACGTTTCGGTATAGAAAATGCGTGTCATTTAAAAAAAAAAAAAAAAAAAAAAAATTTTTTTTTTTTTTTTTTTTATATCTATATCTGAGGCGGTCGTAAGTCCACATAGTCGTAAGTCGGGGTCTAGGTGCTTTATTGGGCTAATGAAATATATATATATATATATATATATATATATATATATATATATATATATATATAATCAACACCTCAACCCGCCAGGATTCGAACCCACGGCCCACAAGCCTATGACTGTGACCGGGGAACGCTAACCGCTGGACCACCAGGATGCTAAAAGCAGTCCTAGACTTTGTTATATTTCACACAAAGCCTGTTCAACGAGCTTATGGCGCCGTGAACCTCTAATGGGGACCACCCGCACCACTTAGGTGGTCAGAGTAACGTTTTACCAAATCCGGCTTCAAAACACGAGGATCCATATATATTTCATTAGCCCAATAAAGCACGCGGACTTCTACATACAATCAACACCTCAACCCACCAGGATTTGAACCCACGGCCCACAAGCCTATGACTGTGACCGGGGAACGCTAACCGCTGGACCACCAGGATGCTAAAAGCAGTCCTAGACTTTGTTATATTTCACACAAAGCCTGTTCAACGAGCTTATGGCGACGTGAACCTCTAATGGGGACCACCCGCACCACTTAGGTGGTCAGAGTAACGTTTTACCAAATCCGGCTTCGAAACACGAGGATCCATATATATTTCATTAGCCCAATAAAGCACGCGGACTTCTACATACAATCAACACCTCAACCCGCCAGGATTTGAACCCACGGCCCACAAGCCTATGACTGTGACCGGGGAACGCTAACCGCTGGACCACCAGGATGCTAAAAGCAGTCCTAGACTTTGTTATATTTCACACAAAGCCTGTTCAACGAGCTTATGGCGCCGTGAACCTCTAATGGGGACCACCCGCACCACTTATGTGGTCAGAGTAACGTTTTACCAAATCCGGCTTCGAAACACGAGGATCCATATATATTTCATTAGCCAAATAAAGCACGCGGACTTCTACATACAATCAACACCTCAACCCGCCAGGATTCGAACCCACTGGGTGTTGACAGTGTTGAGAGGATTATTTATGAGTTTAGAATATGTTGTAGTGTCACACCCAGTTCAACAAAAAACTAAAGTCCCTATTGAGAGGCAAAGCTACTCTCATTAAACATCTTACTTCAACGTCCCCTCCACTGCCTTAAATGTACGGTTTAATCAGGACCCACAAGCCCAATAACCCAGCAAGACCCATCATTAGCTCTGTTGGGTCAATCTCTTATAAACTATCTAAATGGTTAGTTTCCTTACTAAACCCCCTAGTTGGCAACATTTCTAACTCCAATATCAAGAATAATATGGATCTGGTTGATAAACTCAATAACTTGCACATTAATCATGATTTTAAACTGGTCAGCTTTGATGTAACGTCACTTTTTACAAATATCCCAGTTGATGATTTACTAGAGTTCCTCATAGATTCCCTGGATAACATTTCACTGCCCGTCTCGAAAGACGACTTCATCGAACTCATCAAACTATGTATTAAGGATTGCAAATTCGAATTCAATGGGGAATATTATGCTCAAAAATTTGGTATGGCAATGGGTATTCCACTCTCACCTGTATTAAGCAACCTATATAGGGAATTCTTTGAAAAGAAACTATTAAGTAATATTTTACCACCCTCAGCAGTCTGGTTTAGATATGTTGATGATGTATTATGTCTCTGGCCATGTAATGAGGACCTAAAAGTTTTCCTACCACAACTTAACAACTTCGCCCCCTCGATCAAATTCACTGTGGAATTAGAGCAAGACTGTAAATTGCCATTCCTAGACTGTCTGATACACAGAATAGGTAACACTTTTAAGTTCAGTATTTATAGAAAACCAACCAATGTGTGTTCATACATCCATTATTATTCTGCCCACCATAATAAAGTCAAACAGTCAGTATTTACTACAATGTTTTTACGTGCCTTGAGAATTTGCAGTCCGGAATTCATCGATGAGGAATACAAATATATATATAATATTGGCTCAAACCTTAAATACCCTAGATCTTTCATAGACAAATGCTTAAACATTACTAAGAAAACTTTTTATAGAACTGATCCCAAGCCCTCCCATGACCATAAGAACATCTTAATATTACCATTTCACAAAAATTTCTCACACATTCCGGCACAGCTAAAAACCTGGAACGTCAATGTGGCATTTAAAAACTCATGCACTGTTAAACAAATGTTAATCAAGAACTCCCCCAACAACACAATTGGTTGCATTTATAAAGTTCCTTGCAAGGAATGTAATATGTTTTACTTAGGCCAGACAGGTAAAGATCTTGTAACTAGAATTAAACAACACAAATACAGTGTTAGGACAGGCCAGGAATCCAATGCTCTGTTTGTTCATTTGAGGGATAACAAGCATTGCATTGACTGGGATAATGCCTCCTCAATATTACCATGTAATTCAATTGATAGTAGGAACATCATAGAATCTAGTCTTATTAAACATACCGAAGCATTCAACATGAATTTGAGTAACGGCATGTACAAGCTGGACAACTTTGTAATTAAGAAGATCTGTGATCAGGTGAGAGGGCGGGTCACTGTCCCATCTGACCCAACCACCAACCGTTGTGTGCTATTTAAAGATTAGTAGGGTCATTACCTAATTACCTGACCATTGTGGACCTGGTCTCACTCCCCTCTGTATATATTCACCTTGTTTTTGCATTACTCTCTAGTCTGTACTCACCCCTGAAGATGTGAATTACACGAAAGCGCTTGGGAACTTCGTGTTTCCTTCTTTCCTGGTGGTTATCAGCATATATATATATATATATATATATATATATATATATATATATATATATATATATATATATATATATATATATATATATATATATATATATATATATATATATATATATACATATATACATATATATATATATATATGTATATACAGTTGGTCCTCCTATTACGCGGTCCCGCATTCCGCGTTTCACCGTTAACGCGGTGCCTTGCCAGAACCTAACATTTTCACATTCCGCGGTCGTGAACCCCATTACGCGGAGAGCGGCTGGCAAGCCGCGCCATTTTTGGATCCAAACCTCCCGCCATCCGCCATGTTGTGTAAGAGGTGCGAAAATGGTGCGCACAAGGTCGCCCAGTCATCAAAACATTACCGAGTTCTTCACCCGCCACCCACTACAGCCGGCCCAAGTCAGTGATAGTGATAATTATAGTGAGGATATGGACTTATATGAACTTTGGGGGGTTTGACAAAGAGGCCCTGCAAGCCTCTGTGGTGGATAGTGATACAATTGATACAAGTGATACAGGTGAGGGCCAATAATCTGCCCTCTGCCTCGGAACCAACCGCCCATCCCCCTGTGCCCAGCCATCTTTTCTACTAATGTAAGTGTTAAAAAACCTAATATTATTGATATTTCTCTTAATTATTAATTGTGTGTGCATGCCATCATAAAGTTAAGATAATATTTTTACTTCAACATAGTTGTGTGTCGTCAAAAAGTGGAGTTTGGGGATCGGCCCGGACTCCATTTCAATTAATCCCATATGTTATGTTATTCACTTTACGCGTTTCTCACTTTCCGCGGTACCCTCCGGGTTACATTAACCGCGTAATATGAGGACCAACTGTATATATATATATATATATATATATAATATATATGTATACAGTTGGTTCTCATATTACGCGGTCCCGCAATCCGCGTTTCACCGTTAACGCGGTGCCTTGCCAGAACCTAACATTCTTACATTCCGCGGTCGTGAACGCCATTACGCGGAGAGTGTCCGGCGCGACGCTATTTTTAGATTTGCCCCACATGCCACCCGCCCGCCTGCCTGCCTCTCCCTCCTCCTCCCTCCTCCTCCCTCCGCTTGGGCAACAAACGGCGCGGTAAGGTTGCGCAGTGTGTGTCTTTGTTGCGTTATCACTGACGTCATATGACGTATCAGACCTGTGATTGGCCATGCATCCCTACCCCCTCTGCTGCTAGCTGTAATTGGCTTAAAGTATTATGACGTGTCCACCCGGGGGAGGGAGGGAGGGAGGGAGGAAAGACGACGCTTGACCTAGCCGCGGCAGTTTCATCCCTCAAGGCCACTCCGTGTAAACGCGCATCCATTGTTCCGTAAAATGGCTTCCGCCGGACCACCACCCCCAGAGAAAAGCCTTTCCTTACCTGGACCCAGCGGCACTAAACCAAAGAAGACACGATGTTCCTTAAGCTACGAGGTGAAGTATACCATCATCCAAGAGTTGGAGAAAGGAACAAGGCAGGTTGATTTGGCGCGCCAGCATGGCGTGAACGAATCTACGATCCGGACTATAAAGAAGGATTCAGCCAAGATAAAGGAGCACATGAAGATCACAAAGTCTACAGGTGCTTCTATGATCAAGTATTTTCACAACCAGTTGCTTCTCAAGACAGAAAAATTACTTGTGAGGTACTTGGTGCGTCAGGCGCGACGGAACATGGCGGTCGACATGCGCTCTGTGAAGGACTACGCACGTGAACTGTACATGGCAGTGGCACGAAAGATGGGAATTACAGAGCCCAAACCCTTTAATGCTTCCTCTGGGTGGTTACAGAGGTTTAAGATCCGGAACAAGATCACCAATACAAACATTGGTGGTGAAGAAGCGAGTGCTGATCGTGCTGCGGCTCGGGAATTTCCTCCGTTTTTACGTGAGATTGTGGAGGAAGGACAGTACAGTGACGACCAGGTGTTTAACATGGACGAATCTGGTCTTTTCTGGAGAAAACTACCTTCCAAGTCCTACATTGTGAAGAATGCCAGCAGGATTCGGGGCCGGAAAATGCAGAAGGAACGCATCACCGTCCTGTTTACCACCAATGCCTCCGGTACCTGTAAGCTCAAGTTATCGGTGATCCACACAGCCCGCAAGCCGCACGCCTACAAGAGCATGGACATGTCCAAGCTAAATGTCCACTGGCTGACAGCACGTAAGGCATGGATGTTCTCTACACTGTCCCTCTCCTGGTTTGATGACTGTTTTGTTCCCGATGTAAAGAAATTCTGTGAGCAACAGAATGTCCCATTTAATATTTTGTTGCTGCTGGACAACGCACCAGGACACTCGCCCCTACTGTTAGATCGTCACCCCAACGTAAAAGTGGTCTTCCTTCCTCCCAACACTACGTCTTTATTCTAGCCCATGGACCAGGAGTTGATTTGCAATGTGAAAGCTGCATTCTCAACAAAAAAATTCCAGCTCCTGAACGACTACACCAACACCAGGGAAGAGTTGCGTGACCTGAGTGACACCACCACCGATAGCAAGAGCGACGAAGATGAGGAACAACGGTTAGAACAGCAAAAAATACTCTTCAAACAATTCTGGAGAGTATTTAACATCAAGAAAGCTGTGGACATCTTGGTGGAGTCATGGGATCAGCTGTCTATTGCTACAATTCGTCACGCATGGAGACATGTGTTGCATGGAATACCAGGTGAGAGGAGGAGTCAATCTGTGACTGGTGAGGTTCAGACTGTTGCAGTAGCAGTGGACCTTGCCAGAGAAGCTGCGCAGACTGTTACAGTTCCAGGCTTCTCCGAGACCACCAACGACGACATCTTGGAGGTGATCAGAAATCCTGAAGTGACTGCCGACGAGATGTTGGAAGAAGAACACGCCAGTGAAGAGGAGGAAGAAGGTGCGGCAGTCTCCGAAGAACACAATTTAAGTCATAGTGATATTAAGGGTGCCATGGAGTGTGCAGAGAAGATGAAGTCCTTCCTTTCCCGCGACAATGACGATGACCGCTATGAAGTCTTCCATAACCGGCTGGTGCAGGCTATGGAGCCGTACATCAAGGTGTATCACGACAACATCAACGCCAGCCGTCAGCAAAGCATAACAGATTTCTTCACCCGCAACCCACCACAGCCAGCCCAAGCCAGTGATAGTGACAGTGAAGTTGACTTTGAGGGATTTGTCAGGGAAGCCCTCACAACTGTAAATGACAGTGATGATGATTCACCTAGTAATGGTGATTCACCTGAGGGCCAGTAATCTGCCCTCTGCCTCGGAACCAGCCTCCATCCCCGTATGCCGACCCATCTCTTCTACTACCGTAAGTGTTCCACATAATTTTTAGTTTTCTAACCTTACCTTTATTTTTCCTATGTTAACCTTTATCTTTCCTAACCTAACCTCTTCTATATTACTTGTTTTTTCATACCATCATAAAGTTAAGATAAAATTTTTACTACAACATAGTTGTGTGTCGTCAAAAAGTGGAGTTTGGGGATCGGCCTGGACTCCATTTCAATTAATCCCATATGTTATGTTGTTCACTTTACGCGTTCCTCACTTTCCGCGGGACCCTCCGGGTTACATTAACCGCGTAATATGAGAACCAACTGTGTGTATATATATATATATGGATTTTAACGTTTAGTAAGAAATAATACCTCAGACTAAAGATAGGATAATGTAATTGACATTTCTGGATACCTTGCAGGTCAGGGAATATTTTGAATGTAAACTTCATATATTTTGCACAAAAGATAAAATATTTGCTTTGTGTAAACTAAATTATTACATTAGATCTAAAATTGTATGTCTAATGCAAAATCCATGATGTTTATATTCAAAATGATCATCATATTGTAAGAATTCCAGCAATGTAAATTATATTCTGGCCGGGTAATTTGTATGAATTTTATGAGCTAAAACATATATCTAAAGTATATTTTCAAAGAAATATTCTTCAAGGACACTATCTGTCAATCAAAATACTCCACCCTAGCTGGGTCTGTCCTTCCCGCCTTCCCTCCCTACCAGAGAAGCTTTGGGAGAAAATAGTATATCTACATTTTTAGTAATAAATAACAACTCAGACTAAAGTTAGGATAATATAATTGACATTTCTGGATTCCTTGCAGGTCAGGGAATATTTTTAATGTAAACTTCATATATTCTGCACAAAGGATAAAATATTTGCTTTGTGTAAACCAAATTATTACAGTAGATCTAAAATTTGTATGTCTAATGCAAAATCCATGATGTTTATATGCAAAATGATCATCATATTGTAAGAATTCCAGCAATGTAAATTACATTCTGGTCGGGTAATTTGTATGAATTTTATGAGCGAAATAAAAAAAATAAATAATTATACTTCACCGTGTATATGAGTAGATGCCACGTATATGAATAGATGCACCACCGTGGAAAGTGAAAGTCCGGTTCTGGCTAGGTACCGCGTAGATGAGAAATCGCGGAAAGTGAAACCGTGTAAAGTGTAAAGCGTGTAAAGCGGGGTAATACTGTATATAAATATATGTATATTTTTTTTTTTTTCCCAGCTAGGTCACAGCCACCTCACTGGCATGTATAGCTGGCTGAGAGGTCTGTGTGAATATTGTGTCTCTATTTTCTTAAGTTGGTCGATATTATTGGAGTTATTTGTTGGATTATTTCACTGATATGTTTGACTTTCCTTCCCACAGATATGAACTGAAGAACAAATGGCAGTGGAAAGAGAAGCAGTAGACTGTGAGAACACTATGTTGGGTGCAGGTGTAAACAACAGTGGACATAGACAAAGTATTACCAACTGAACCAAAGAATTACAACTAGAAAAGAAATTATTCTTCCTTGTGGAAATATGTTTTGAAATAATTCAAAACTTGTGTTAAGATTCACCCCCTCATAAGACTTTTGTCACATGTAATAAAAGTTTACCAGCCATCACAAGTACAGTAGTATATCAGCCTGAGTACTATTGTTTACCAGCCATCACAAGTACAGTAGTATATCAGCCTGAGTATTATTGTCTACTGTACATCAGAGGAGCTGTACATATAACAATAGTGTACAGTATATAATTTTTGTACACTTCCCTGTTGAGTGTTTTTATAGTGTATGTTGTAAGTCATAAACAGTGTTTGTTAATGACAAGTATAGTTATATGTGTAACTCATTTTTTACACCATTTTTCACATTTAGTTCAAAGAGGTATAGAGGAACCTTGTTAATAATGGTGAAGTCACATCACAAACTGGATCTTCCGTCACACTTACCTCCTCACTGTCCTCCCATCTCAGCATCATTACATCAGTGTCAGTAAATCACATTCACTAATTGATTTATGTTTCAGTTTTCATTGTCAAATATAATTAACAGTAACGAGACATTAATAGTTCTTTTAGGAGGAAACAGTTTGCCAGTTAAGTGTCACTAAAACCTTTGAACACACAATACACACAGTTTTATAATGGCAGGTCACTCAGAGGAACAGTCAGAGTCCCCCAGAGACTTGTGTGTAAAATCACATCAAGTAACACATGTGAAAGATCATACAAGAGAGAGGCTGTTTGAGTGTATAGAATGTTTGAAAAATTTTCTAAATAAAAGTCATTTAACAACACACATGAGAATTCATAAAGGAGAGAAACCTTATCAGTGTTCTGAGTGTCTGAGAGGCTTCTCAAAAAAATCTAATCTAGAGGTACATATGAGAATTCATAGAGGAGAGAAACCTTATCAGTGTTCTGAGTGTCTGAAAGACTTCATAAGAAAATGTGACCTACAGAGACATACGAGATTTCATGCAGGAAAGAAACCATTTCAGTGTTCTGAGTGTTTAAGACATTTTTCACGTAATTCCTCTTTCATAAAACATAAGAGAATTCATACTGAAGAAAAACCATTTCAGTGTTCAGAATGTCATCAACGCTTTTCTGAAAGTTATCTTCTAGTAAGACACAAGGAAGTTCACTCAGAAAAACCTTTCCACTGTGTAAGATGCCTGAAACACTTTAAAGAGAAAGAGAGTTTAATATTACATGTAGAGAGATGTTACCAGACTGACCAAGTGGTCAACTCTCATCACTATGAAGGTGAAAGTTGCCAGGATTTGCACCATGACTTGAGCTTGTCTAGCCAACCAACAGTGGAGATGTGTGTTTCTGAAGGAGTGAAAAAGGAAACTAATTATGATCCACTCTCAGTTATTTGTGAGACACAAGCTTTACCAGGGCCTGAGATAATTGACCAATTTTCTTTAAAGATGGAGTGCCAGGAAGAAATAGATATTGTTAAGGAAGAATTCTGAAACTTGTTGAAAACTGGGTCCCATAGGCATGACTGCCCATTATAATAGGCCGTCCAAAGAGTAAAGTCATATAGAAAAAAAATAAACTTTTTTAGTAATAGCAGGAGCCCACCTTAGATAAGTTGTATTGAGGATACCAAACAAAATGTGGGTGGACGCCACTCTCAATTTTGGGTTTGAGGGTCACATACAAGGTCACAAATGTCAAATTTTGAAAAATTCTGAATTTTTTAATTGCAATGGTGGCTCTATGTAACTGTTTAAAGGCATATCATTAGCACATAAAGCATATTGTTGTAATTTTATTGATAATAAATGAATGGAACTATGACTGGGTGTTTTTATTTCCATTAAAAATACATTTAGCATGCTGTGTGAGGTGCACATGGGTCTACAACTGCCATAGTACAAGTATTAGCATACTGTGTCATGTTGAATATTTTCAGGGCTCTGGCCGGCCAGACATTGGTTTGATATATGTAGTAAAAAGTGCAAACAGTGCCAGCTGGTAAAATAATAATAGTGAAGGATAGGTCATCAATGATGTTGCTAATATTGCCAAAGCAGCGCTGGTGACTTGGGCACAGCATCAGCAGAAGGAAAAGCAAGAACTATGACTGGGTGATGAGAAAAAGTACCTGGGAGATGCATACACCCATATTATTAAACAACATCTTCCGTTGAAGAGGGTCGCCGTGTTTCAGTGCTGATGATTCACTTCATTTGTACGAACATCATTGAAGTGCAGATGCTTTGTGGAATGGCCAAGAGGCAAAAATGCTACCTGGTGCACGATGTTTTTCAAGAGTTTGTCGCCCAAGTCATGGACAACTTGGTCAGCTTCCACGCTTAGACCGGGAGTGACAGTCACATCCTTTAGTGGTCATGGGGAAAAATATGTACTGCAAGGTGTTCAGTGAAAACCCACTCCTGCTCAACACCATTGGTCGAGATGGGGGTATTGCAGATGTTGAGAAGTTTGTCTGTCATTTGTATGGCACCTTGGAACAACACACAATTGATGACACCAGAGCTCACCTTTCTGGGAAGACCAAAAAGTCTCTGGAAATGCTCTCACTGGAGCTCCATACCAAGCTGGCAAAATATGGCTCCAGGCTGACAAGACAACGTAGAAGTTGAAGATCCAGTGGACACTTCAGCTTCTTACCAGTTTGGATAAGACTTCCTCCAATCCCTGAAGCCTGCCTGCAGCTTGTTGCTTGTGGTTGTAAGAAGTGCAAGACAGCTAGGTGCAACTGCCTCAGAAAAGGGATAAAGTGTATGACAGCTTGTGGTTGTGACAACAGCGGTTGCTGTAACCCAACTGGACAGTAGATCTATGTCTCTCTTCCGGGCTGAAATAGAGAGAAGCTAGAATGTGCTGTAAGGAACTACAGTACCACTTCTGTTCTTAAGTGATTGTGATCCACACAATTGTGACTGTCAGTGCAGCATTTAGGTGCTTTTCATCAAGAAATGTGAACTTGTAGATGTTACTAGTGTATATTTGTATTTATTGCTTTGTGATAATCCTGTTACAGTAAGCACTTAATTCATGCCATCAAACTTATAGATTAGGCACTAATATTGTTAAATGAAATTGTTTTGACGAACAGACTTGCTTAATGTTTGTTTTTCCCAATTAAAATAAAAAATCTAAAATTTTTAGCCTTGAATTTGACCTGAGTTGAATTGAATTGAAACAGTTAATTTAGCCAGAAAAGCACAGATACGGAGTGGGTAATAAAAACAATATTAACATGGCTGAGCCAGTTAAGAACCTGAGCTCTTTTAGGCACCTGAGATACTGTATACTATACATTTATCTCAAGGAAGTATTGTGTAACATTTAGTATCATCTGGAATAGTACATTAGCATGGTGGTAATAAGAACATCTCATAATGTTACCACGGTTATCACTTCAATATTTATTAATTTTATTTATTTATTACTTTTTTTTAAATATACATAAATTACAGTGGAATTTAAAAATTTAATTACAATGGGGGAGCAGTACAACATGGGTTGTACATTAATAAGGTTGAACAAGAGGACAGAGCTGTCAGGATTATGTCTAGTTGGCAATTATGTTTATCAGGTGTTGGTAAACAAGATTATGATAGATTTCTTTCATTGCTGTGAGAGTGAGTGACTGTCGATGTGATACATGATACCGCACTGTTTATTGACTTTACTGTGAATGGGTTGTATGTGGTTTCTCCAGTTAAGTTTCTCATCAACAATAACTCCGAGGAATTTAGTATTTTGTTCACGTTTGAGGACTGTACAGTATTACCAAGGTACAGGGAGTCCAAGTCTGGGGGTAAGTTTTTCCTTCTGTGAAAGATCGTGTAGTGGGTTTTCTCAAGGTTTGAGGTCAGTTTATTATGTATTAACCAGGTCCAGACTTTAGTCAATTCAGTGTTCATAGTTCTCATCAAGAAATGGAGGTCTAAGTTCCTGGCATAGAGATTACTATCCTCTGCAAATGAGTTGTATTTTATGAGTGTGCTGGCATGGACTATGTCGTTTATGTACAACAAAAACAGTACTGATTTACCTTCTTCTCGCAATGTCCCAGGAACTTCAGCTCATTGTCAACATACACACCTAGGTCCTTCTCACATTTAGTCTCAAATAGTGCAGTTTCTTCATCCCGCTGGGACATGTGATACGCCTCCTTACCGTTGTTATGCCCCAGGTGCATCCTTTTACACTTCATGACATTGAATCTCAGCAGCCATTTCTTCGACCATTCTTGGAGCCCACAGAGGTCCATTGTAGTGGCTCCTCTCCCCTACAACTCCCAACTGAGCTCCGGCCACGCGCCTACCAGCCAATCAGCGTACAGCCAGCTACGCCGAGAGACTAGGTCTATGCAGAGGACGGAGGGGTACGATCGCCGACCTAGTCTCGACCATCAACCTTCAGTTCAGGATCAGAGCGTTTTACACCTTACGCTTAAGCCGGTGTGATTGGTCCTCTCGCTACGCTCACCCCAAATCCTGATCCTCGTAAATTGTATAAATACGGCTATGCTTGTCCAGGGAGACCATTCTACACTCGGCTACTGGACCAGCAACATCTCTCACAGCTCCTCACCTAGTCACTCCTAAGCACTGCGCTGTACAACAATATATATACAGAAAGCGCATTGTGAGTTTCTATCCTACCTCATTCCTGAGTGGAGATATCTACATGTACGTACATTTGTGTGCCCATACAAAGAGGTAATAGACAACTAAAGAGAATTGACAACTGGCCACATACAGTATGCTACACCTTCTGCAGCTCTTCACAGTCTGTTTGGTTCTTTATTTCCAGAAATAACTCGGCGTCATTGGCAAACATTTGTGTGGAGGAATGTACAACGTCAGGCATGTCATTTATGAAACAAACAAACAACAGCGGGCCCAATACACTGCCCTCTGGTACCCCGCTTGTGACAGGTATGGATGATGATTTCGTGCCATTAATCACCACACACTGCTTGCGGTCATGTAGAAAATCTTCTATCCACTAGTACATATCCCTGAATACAAATTCAAATTCAAAACATTTATTAACAATTACATTAAAAGGAGCTGGTTAGCATGCTAACTAGCCCGCCCAAAACTAGTCTTAACAAGAGCTCTAATATTCTACAAATCATAAATCAGATATGTATACATCAAATAGATATGCATAAAATCTACAATCTTATGTTAAATTTACAGAATTTTTCCATAATATTCTTAACCATATTTTTTTTGTTCATTAAATAACAAACCATCTCTGTAATATCAGTAATACCATCACCCCTAAATTCTGATAAGCAGTTGCATTCCATAATGTAATGATGTAATGTTTGAGTCTTTACATAGCCACACAGTTTAAAAGGAATGCCATCAGTTCCTTCAATATATTGCCAATAATATTTGTATCCAACGCGTAGACTCATCACAAATGTATCGTACTTAAGTGAAGCCTTACCATAAGTAGAACTGGTAGAATTCAAAACTCGAACATAATGTTTCAAACTACTACTACCGTTGTTCAAAATATTCCGAATATTGTCCATTTCCCTTTGCTGTCAGATTTTTGCCATTCCACATTTTATTCTTTTAATACCCAAAATACAATTGTATTCTACAATTTCTTTGCCACACCCTTGCTTAGCCAAATCATTCATATAAATACCACAATGGGATGGAATCCACATAAAAGTAACATCATATCCAAGTGATTTTACGTCACGAATACACTAATAACATTTAAAAACTAAATCATCATCAAGAGGCTACATCCGGCCTGATTCCCATTAACTGAACCACCACAGTACATATGAATAACATTTTCCTTATGGTACTCAGATATTTTATCAAGGAATATTTGCCATAACTCAAAAGGATTACATTCTTTTTTCCTTTTTTTTAAACTCTAGCTTATCCATTGTTACAGATACACTCTCCATGACCCAAGGTTTCAAATAAACTTTGTTTGGGAAAGGCACACAAATCTACAATATGAGGGCCTGAGTTGCCACCATTTTATAAGGGCCTGTGTGTCAGTAACAATTCCTTTTACTCTCATACTTATTACTATTGGTAGCGTGACGAAAGGAGGCTCGTGGGTAGATGTAATGATAGTAACAAGTAATAGGGAAGAAATAACGGTAAATACTGTAGGTAAATAATAGACACAATATACAAATACAAAATATATTTAAACATTAATATGAAATTAGGAGAAAGAATTTATATGTACCAACAGACGAAATCTAGTACTAGGCCCTCAGGCTCAACATACTCACACCACTACTGGGTGAACATACTCAATAACACTTCCAACCTTACTGGGTGGACATACTCAATAACACATAACTCTTATAGTCACTTAGCACCATAAAGACCAGGGCAACTGCCACTACAACACTCAGTCGTCAGGAGTGATACTCAAGCAACAGCCATGGGGTCCAGCCACCATGGGGTACTTTCCGACGAACTCTGAAGATCCCAGTGGAGTAATCCCACCACACAAATAGCCCTACTGAGTTAGACACTCATCCACCAATGATGGGGGCTGGTAGTGGTGTGTGGCTTGGTGATCCGAGGACACCTCGCAGGCCGAGCGTTAGGGCCAGACGAGCCAGCTATGGGGGCCATAGGTAGTCTGACGGCCGGGTCTCACGAAGGTAACTGAGCCTACTGGACCTCGGACATCTCCCCAGACATAGTGGATACAACATCCACGCTACAGAAACGGCCTAGGCTGCGTTAGGGACCTAAATGGATGAAGGGACGGGCACTTACTAACAGTGACAACGACATCACATTTCAGGGGACGTTAAAGACGTAAATATGACTTCACTCAGAGCATATCAAATACGTTGCTGTAACACTTGCACAATCAACTATTAATTGGGTCAAATCACTTAAAGAAGGGCGAATTACAACACAGTGGAATGGCATACCTGTATGGATGAAGGGATGGGCACTTACTAACGGTAAAAATGCCCGCGGCACCTTCACTCAAAATAGGCCAGGGAGTCCACCTACTTCTATTTCGATGAATTAATTTACTGTACACTCTGACGTTGAAACTGAGACTATGAACTCAGTTTCATTCCCTACTATTATCCTCACTAACAATGCTCTGACTCAGCTATCAAAAGCAAAATCAAATTGATTACAAAGGGTTGGATGGCAACAGGTCCCAACATACAGCGTCTGCTACGAAATCCGCGGATTATATTCAAAGGAAATAGAGAAAACGGGGGATGTTTCCACTGGGGGACTCGGAAGGTTTTGTGGACTTTTGAGCGTAATATGAATCCTTAAGGTTTTCAGGTTAGCCGTCATCACGATCATGACAACAATATTATATTCACACAACATCTGAAAAAGTTTCTTTGTATAAGTATTGCTCTTAAAATTACTAGTAATTGCATTAGTAAATTTATCAACAGCAGACTTCAGATACCCATCACCAAGCCTAATAAGCCTTAAAGTTGAAATGACAGTCAACTCCCTAATTCTGTGTATTATGCTTGGGACATTTAGCTCCATATTCTTCATAATCTCTATTCTTGTTGTCCTTGGACAACCAAGCACAATACTCATTGCTTCATTCTGAATAAGCTCTAATGGCCTAAGATCTTTTCCTGGGTAAGAATGTTATGGTCACATTGACTGCTAGTCTGTTTTAACACTGAGGATTCTTATTATATGCCACACCCGCAAAACATGAATGGGTAGCTGGTTAGCTATCCTAAGAAGAAACGCATTTTTCCCTCTCCATGTTTTACACTAATGCTCCCTCTCTAAGTCCCGCCTGTGAAGACAGTTGTCAATACGTATTTATTCCACTTTCTCCTGGCAAGCTCAATCTTGAATTAGTTTATGTAGATCAACTAAGTAATTCGCCAGACCTTTGTCAACTGAGGGTCATCTTTGAATGTGTGACAGTTGGTTTGTTTGTAATTTCTGTCATTGCGTGAGATAGCCACATCTGGCAACTCAGGGGTATATAAACCCTGTGCGAGGAGGAGAGAGCTTCCCGTGACGATCCTCCAACTTTGTTCACAGGTATGTAAGACAGTGTTCCCGCTGATATAGCCATTCAGTTTGATTTAGTCAATTTTGTGAGTGTCAGTGTTCATGTTGTAACAATGAAATTGTCATTCACCCAGTGTAAGAAGTACTATAAAGTAAATGTCATCTGACGTTGCAAGACGAAAGATTTGTTTGTGTTTCAGTCCATGCTTCCTTCCCATGACAACCTCTCCCGTTGTTCTCCAGGTACAGTGAGTGGATTATTTGAACACCCACCGGCTGCCCGGAGTCGGTGGCTACCTAGCAGTGAGCGATATATGGACGGTGTCGTTGATTCGACATGATTAACTTGCTCCAAGTCCACCTCGTGGGCCTTAGACCCCAGACTCACCATGTGTCTGGTTACCACCGATCACAACAACGGTTGTCAGTTGTTGAGTGTTCTACCCTGGAGCACTCCTGGAAGTTATATGGTCCACAGTGTGTGTTATATTTGATTGGAGATAATTCTGGAATATAATTATCCCTTTTTGGGTAGTGAACCCATGTATAAGTTGTTGGTTTCAGTAATAACGTGTTGTGTGTTGTGAATGCATCTCACATGTACTAACAACAGTCTGTGAAGGTATCATATGTAAGTTTGTCTTATAACTGGATGTAATGCCATGTACCACCAGTAAGGTGTGAGAAGTAAAGTATCTGATTGGAGTTGTAATGTGAGTACAGCCACGGAGTTGACCCTGGTAACTGTAAAGCCATGTATCACCAGTAAGGTTGTGTATAGTAAGAGTACAGTATCTGAGTAAATTGCAGCTGAGTAAAGCCGAGGAGTTGCACCTTGGAGTTGTATGTTAATGCCATCTTTTTCCCTACTTTGATTTCATATTAATAAATCTTTTCTTACAGTATATTTGTGGGTATTTCTCACCTCAATATTCCACCTTTATTTCCGTCCAAGTGACTTGATATCAGAATTACAATACCCATCTGCCCTAGACCCTCGCCATGCTACCAAAGAACTGAGGTTATGTAGTAACCCTGAACTGAAGTATGTAGAAAGAACAATTGAAGGAACTAAGACAAGAGAAGTATGAGTAAGACAAAGGTGGCAGTTGGGCAGCTTGAGTTGAGAGAGATAACCCTTACAAGAAGCTAGAACTGGAGCTGAATAATCAATGATACTCCTAACTGTACTAAAGTACATAGATCTTAAAACTGGTACACCAACACCATTTCCTCTATTTGACAAAACTTTCAGAGGTTTTAGCCTCGCTGTACATATATTTTTGACATAAGTAATTTGATCCTTAACATTATTATTTATACCCACAAACTTTCCCAGATATTTGTAACTGGATACTTTTTGCAATTTTATTCCATTTAGTCAAAATTCTTTTCCATTTTCTGCCCTTGACTGAAATTTGGTTTTATTTTCATTAATGACCAGTCCCAAAGAGACACAAAGATACTGCAGCTGATCAACGACCCTGGACATATCTTCCTCATTCTTACATTGGATCAGAATGCCATAAGCATAAATGATTATTTGGGACTCGCCCTGGAATTTGTAACTAGATATTCTGTCCATAAGAATATTAAAAGCCTCGGGCTAAGAACGCCACCTTGTGGGGTACCCAACCCTAAACTTTTTTCTTCCGAGTCATGACCTTGAAACCAGACACTCGCTTTTCTGTTAGTTAAGTAATCTGTAATCCACATCAATAATTTCCCTTTTATACCTTTCTAAGATCACTGCCTTATTTGCCTTATCAAAGAAACTTTTAAGGTCTACAAACAGTCTACAGTTGACATTAGCATCACTAAGACATTTCATACAATCTGTAGTGCTTTTACCCTTTAAAAATCCAAACAAATTACTAGACAAGAGACCATCAATTTTATACAATAATCTATTTAATACCATTCGCTGCATCATTTTAGATAGACAAGATGTTAAGGATATGGGTCTATAATCATTATTGACCTTAGGCACAGGAACAATGAGTGCCATTTTCCATTTCACTGGCAGTCTTCCATTTTCATATGACAAATTAAAGAGATCTAGAATTGGGTTGTCCTCCATACTTATAAGATAATTGATAACATTATAAGTTAGACCATCCCTGCCAGGAGCACTAGACCTCCCTTTCTTTACAGCATTCAGAATTTCATCCTTAATAAAAGGAACACAGGTTTCCTCACTCACAGTACTTTGGATATTCACCAACCTTCACCTCATAGATCTTGAATTCTTCAAGCAAGTCTGAACATTACTTGGGAGACACGCATAATTAGATGCATACGCCCGCTTATTCATTAGTTCTTTAGCTTTGGCGTTTGGATTGGGATGAACATTAAATTTCTTCTTGACTCCTCTTACCTTATTCACACCATCCCAAACCTGATTCAAAGATTTTGATTGAGCGATCTCTTTCAAAAAAACACTTCAATACATACTTCTGGCTTTCTGGTTTACCTCTGTTGTACACTCTGCCACTTCAATCAGAGTTTCTCGGTTTTTTCATTGCTAGGATCTTTACTCCACTTACTATGACATTTCCTCAGTAACTTATTCCACCCCTTTACAAGCTTATCATTATTATACCTAGGCTTAGATTTTGTGGTATTTCCACTGTACTGCGCACATCATAGTCATTCCTAAAAAGCCCCTCTAATTCATATTACACTACATAATATTCAAATCAGTGCCAGATTTAGACCTGTGGTGGCCCATGGGCAGCCTCTTTGTGGAGGCCTTCCTCATTATAACTACCCAAGAGGGTGGGGTGGCGAGTGAAGCGAGCTTAAACATTTGGGAGTTCCGGGGGGCTCTGTAAGCCCCCTGGAAAATTTTGAAATTTGAACACTTCTTTGGAGAATTTTGAAGCCATATGCAGTTATATTGAGGGAATTAGAGCATTGAGAAATTTTTAATTAACTGTATATTTATTGATAGTGTACAAATAACCAACACACACACACACACACAAAAGTGAGACATCACTAAAGTCATTCATGTGGTTTCAAGTCGACCAGCACCTGATATAGCTACTACTGCACATGTGGAGGCCTCCAGATTGTGGAGGTTCCTGGGCAGCTGCCCACTTTGTTCACTCCTGACTCCGGTCCTGATTCAAATCCACCACGCTTGTAGAATCTCAGAAAATGGGAAACATTGATAAAGGATAACTCACCTACTCAATGTTATTGAATCATTTGTTGAAATGTACCCAGGTACGGTTATATAATATTAATTGTATGTATTCATAGCATTAAATAGAATTCAAGGTATCTATGAGATGATTGGGAAAGTCCAGTTGATCCGGACTAGTGTACTTTAGGACTAAGTGTAGATCGTGGTTTGAAGGTCATACTATTCACGTCTGTGAACGTGTAGCGAACATAACTTCCGCAGATATCATATGAAAATACATGAGAACAATGATCTGGAAAAAGGATAAATGAATCAGTACTATGTGAGGTGTTGGAAGTGACCCAGAAACTATACTTGAAAGGAAATATCTTGTATGTATCGGTGTGGACTTAATACACCTCGTCTCCTCGGGTGACGCATACCCACGACATGTACAGTGATCAGAGAATCTTATGTCTGTGTTCAGGTAGTGCAATGAGTGAGAGGAGGATCCCTAATTACAGTTTTAAATGAAGTGGATATACCCACGCTCTGAACATTCGGCTTTTGTTTCGGGGTAGCGTCCTTTGTGCCCAGCCTAGAGGTGTGAGTTGTTGATATAGCCCAATTAATTTCCCCAAGAACTGTCAAATGCGAACCGCATTCTAGTTTGCAAGTCAGGATTAGAATATGTGTTTATAAGACACCAGGTCACAATAAACGGGAAAGTGTTCATGTGAGAACCATAAGAAATCAAAGTAAAAATTAAAGATTGGAAACTGTAGGCCTAGGGCGGGAGTAGCGGGACCTGAGCCTCAGTGACACCTCCTCTCTCATCAACCCAGGTCAGTGAACTTCATCGGGCTGTATTCAGCCCCCCAAAAAAGAGACTCATATAGCAGTTATTACAGTTAAAACTTCGCCTGATGTATAAAGTGAAATAGTTATGTGTTGGGGTGGGTGATAACGGCCCATCAGGCATTATTTCTCAGTGGCACCTCCTCTCTCATCAACCCAGGTTCTCGAGTGTTTGAACTCACCAGAACGGCGGCCATTACCTCGTGTGGGCCCCACCATGTGAGATGAATACTCACAGCTATGCTCCTCCGCTGTGAACCTGTAGATGCCCGGCATACCACCACGAATGAGTAGGAAATACTTAATGGAATGCTTGAGAAACTCCGCGGTCGTCACTTGGAGCGACCTATAATACCAGGCGTAGAAACAGTACTGGTATGTCTCTGGGTAATGCCCTCGTCTCTACCCACCGAGGGCGGTGTGCGAACGAGGTGGCTCATATGTGTACCTAGAAATTACACAGAGTCCCATACTTGCAAGTGTGGAGTATAACAGGTGTGGTGAGCTGGTGCGACAGGGAGGTGAGATGGTGCTACTATGTATGATAACCTAAGGTGCTATATTCCATACAGGTGGAGCAGTCTTAAGTGTTGAGCGTTATTGTAAGAAGGGATGACTGAGGTAAGGAGGTCACTCATTGTTATGCAAAAAGTATGTGGATGACACGCAATTAATGTAAGGCGTCTGTTGTCGAGCAGGGTAACCAAAATCATCGTTGTTCTTCTGAGGAAAGCCAACTCACTTGTATTTTAACGGAATGCAGTATGTTTTATAAGGAATAAATTAGTTAAGACATGTTATGGTTTCACCCTTCTTCCCCCTTATCGATCTGGTCAATGAAAAACCTAACCCAATGCCTAGTCCACTCTGCCCGCTACCTCACGAGCTACATACTGTCCAGAAGGGGTCTGGTGGCAGCAACCTTTAGAAATTAAGAATAGAGTTAAGTTATCCCCTTAGAATTAGTGACCCCAGAATCTGGCGGTATACCACACTATTCAAACGAGGAGGGTATGGTGGCCAAACTGGAACACCTTGCCCCAGTTGGCACCAGTCACCATACAGTGTTGTCATTCAGATTTAACTGTTACCTAGTTCAGGATAAGGCCATGACAAGTGCAAATTTTACAAGGGAAATTACAATGGGATGAGGGAAGAGATGAGGGGCATCAACTGGCCTGACTTATTAAGGTACAAGAACGCAGACACTACGCTGAATATCATAACTAATAAAATGACCCATTTGATCGATAAATATATACCCAAGACCAAACCCAGTGCTTCTAGGAATACGAGGGGATCCCTACATATGAACCATGCAGTGGTCGACAAAATTAAGAAGAAAACCCAGAAATTCAAGACGTGGGTTGGGTCAAGCGATGAGCAAGACAGTAGGATGTATGCAAGAGCCAGAAACCAAGCAAAGATAGAGTGTAGGAGGGCTGGAAAGGAGTTCCAGAGGCTGGTTGCAAGCAAGGTCAAGTCAAACCCAAAGGCGTTTTACCGCTATGCAAAGTCGAAATTGAAAACGCCAGTAGGAGTATCAGACCTGAGGCTGGTGGATGGTAGTTACGCAGATTCTGACCAGGATAAAGCTGAGGCTTTTAACAGCTTCTTTTCCTCAGTGTTCACAAGAGAAGATGTAACTAACCTTCCTGCATTTGAGGACAGACGGTTCGACACAGCACTGACCCACATTGTGTTCACAGAAGAGGGTATTAGAAATAAACTGTCCAGGCTAAAGGTCCATAAGAGTCCCGGACCTGACATGGTGCATCCTAGAGTGCTAAGAGAGTTGTGCAACGAGCTTGCAGAGCCCCTGAAGATCCTGTTTCGTAAATGCCTGGATGAACAAATGGTCCCCAGTGAATGGAAAGTGGCTTATGTGAGTCCAATCTTCAAGAAGGGAGATCATCACTCCACGAACAACTATAGACCGGTGAGCCTGACCAGCATAATATGTAAAGTGCTTGAGAGTATTATCAGAGATGCCGCAATGGAACATCTAATACGAAACAACCTTGTGTAAGATTGCCAACACGATTTTATGCCGGGGCGCTCCTGCTTAACACAATTGCTCAAGGTATTGGATATTTGGACCCATATTCTGGAACGGGGTGGTAATATCGAGAATATTTACCTAGATTTTGCCAAGGTTTTCGACAGTGTACCCCACGAAAGGCTGAAAATCAAACTGGAAGGGTACGGAATTCAGAGAAATGTCCTAGCGTGGATAGAAGACTTTCGACATGACCGCAAGCAGTCATGGCACGAAATCATCATCTGTACCTGTCACAAGTGGGGTACCACAGGGCAGTGTATTGGGCCCGCTGTTGTTTGTTTGTTTCATAAATGACATGCCTGACGCTGTACACTCCTCCATATGAATGTTTGCCGATGACGCCAACTTATTTCGGGAAATTAAGAACTAAGCGGACTGTGAAGAGCTGCAGAAGGACCTCTGTGGGCTCCAGGAATGGTCGAAGAAATGGCTGCTGAGATTCAATGTCACGAAGTGTAAGAGGATGCACGTGGGGCGTACCAACGGTAAGGAGGCTTATCATATGTCCCAACGGGATGAAGAAACTGCGCTAGTTGAGACTGTGTGTGAGAAGGACCTAGGTGTGTATGTTGACAATGAGCTGAAGTTCTCGGGCCATTGTGAGAAGAAGGCAAATCAGGCAAATAAATTATTGGGTCTTATAAGAAGGTCGTTCAGATATCTAGACGGTTCTATCACCCCATCTGGTCCCCGAGATATGCTAGGGACTGTCAGTTGGTTGAAAATGTTCAAAGGAGGGCCACCAGACTGGTGCCTGCACTTCGGCACCTCAGCTGCCCTGAGAGATTGGAGCGCCTGAACTTGCCTAGCTTATACTACAGACGGGCAAGGGGGGACCTAGTTGAGGTGTATAAGCATCTCAGGGGCACTACTCAGTTGAGTGTCCTTACTTGGAGCTGGCGGACGCTCGCCAACAAGGGGTCACAGCTCAAGATTGAAGAAGCCACAATTCCAGAAAACCGTGAGGGCAAACTTTTATGGAGTGAGTGTTGTAAACTCTTGGAACAATCTACCAGAGAGTGTTGTGACGGTACCGAGTGTGAGCTCTTTCAAGACAAGACTTGACCAACACTGGAGCAGGTTCAGGTACATTCAGGAGCCGGTGCATGCCCAGTATTTGCCAACAGTGCGTAACAGAGACGTGACCGATCGCCCGGGCGGCTAGCGAGCCGATCTTTTGGTGAAGAAGATAAATGAAAAGGAAAAGTAATCAGAGACGTGACGGATCGCCCAAGCAGCTAACAAGCCGATTAGTGGCGACGAGGATAAATGTAAAAAAGTATTTCCTTGGCTCGTTCAAAATGGAATCAATCACTCCTAATAAATCATCATAAAATATGTTTTCATCTTTAATTCCAAGCTTTTTGTACTCCTTATACCACTCGCCGACTTTTGCTACAAATTCACTATGTTGGCCTAATGTTATTGTATACATTTTCCTACTGTTAACATAAAAGCTCTTGTTCAAATGAAGATTCACTTTAATTGCAAAGTGGTCACTCAAAAACGTATCCACAATATCCAAATTTGCATGCTCATCTAACATATTATAAAGTATTGCATAATCAAGTCTTCCCCCCTTTAACATGTGTCGGCTCACCAGCTCCAAAGATCTTAGCATCTTCTATAGAGTCTAAAATATTTTTCAGAACCATTCCATTGTGATTTTGAGAACCTCTACTGCCAAGATTGTTGTGCCTAGCGTTCAAATCACCAATTAGTAAACAATCATCAGCAAAAATAATGTCCGGCAGATCATCAACTGTCAATGAATCAGCATGCACATACCGTAAGCATTAATAATGAACAGTGTAGCATGTTAAAGCGTAATACTAACACACAAATACACGGTACCGTTTATTTTTAGAGAGGAATGAAAAGATGCTGGAATATCATCTTTGATGTAAGTCGTCAAACGTCTACAATTTCCAGTCAAATCAGCTTAGTTGCAAAGATATTCCGTTTGTCCCAACCTCTTGCAAAGCTATGACATCAATACTACTAGAATGAACATATGCATGAAGATCCGTTAACCTTTTTTTCAAACTATTAACTTTCCAGGAAATTAAGCTGACATTATGATCCATTACAATAAATTTTCTCCCTCATATTCTTCACTGACATAAGAACATTCTTTGTGACGTCGTTCCTTGGATTTTCCATATATTCCAAACCAGTCAAGAATGTTCGTCAGGTCACCAAGCATTTCCTTGTTTACAACATTCTCTTTAGAAACCGAACTGTGAGAGGTTGGAGTCATAGACCACGTTCTTTGTAGACTTTATTCTAACAGCGTCAGCTGGTGACTGGTAACCGGGCGCTGCCAAAGACAAGCCCCCATCTCAACATGGGAAAACATATCGTACGATGGTACAATCTTACATCTCCCCTCCAAGTTAAAAGGAAATGACAATGCACATTTGAACTAACAAAAGGAAAACAATGCATTCATAAAAACAACAATAATGCAGGAAAAACGAGTCAAACAAAGGAAAAAAAAAAATAACCCTCTAAACTGATTTTACATCACATACACTACACCACGTAGTCCGTCAACCAGCCCGGAGGCCTACGGCCTCTCCTGGGCCTGGCCGCGCTCGACTGGGGAGGGGCCGTGGGTGCGAAGGAGGGCGCGGGTACGGAGGGCACAGCAGAAGGGGAGCCAGGAGGCACAGCTTGGTGCACCACCGGAGTAGTAGGCACAGGTGTGGAGCCGTTTCGCAGGTGGCGTCTGTTGCGGATGGACACCCTGCCACTGCCACTCAACCTGATGGCATACTGCCTGTGAGGGCGGGCTTCCACCACTATGCCTGTCCAGTCCCAGAGCTTGGTAGCTGCGTCCTGCACACGCACCTGCGTGCCCACGAATAGGGGAGCCAGCTGGCGGGATACCTCCCTCCGCGACAGGACCCCATCCTGGGTTTCGGCCAAGCGCACCTCCCTCATACGAAGTGCCCGCCGCCAGTGCTGGTCCACCTTATAGTGCTGTCTGGCCACGGGAACGCCATCACGGAGCTGGCGGCCGGTGGCAAGTTGGGCGGGCGACTTGTTCACCCCCCGCAGAGGCGTGTTCAGGTACTGGAGGAGGGCCTGGGATGTCCTATCGCAGTCCAGGCTACCCCCGGGCCCAGTGTTATCCCTGAGGAGCCTCTTGGCAGCCTTGACCCCAGCCTCTGCCCTGCCATTGGACTGGGGGAAGTGGACCGACGAGAGGCGCACCTCGACCCCCCATGACTTGAGGAAATCTGTCATCTCAAGGCTGGCAAGGTTGGTACCTCCATCCGTGGAGATCTGCTCAGGTACCCCCCACCTCGTGAAGTAGGCCCGCAGACTGGCGATGAGTTTTCCAGAGGTGGCCTCGTTGGGGAAGTGGGTGATCCTCAGCCAACCTGTCAGTCGGTCAGCATATGCTAGGTACGTGCGGCCCTGCAGGTGGAGCAAATCGGCCACCACTTGTTGAAAGGAATAGTCTGGCGCTGGGGTCAGAACCAACGACTCCGGAGGCTGGGAAGGGGCGTGGGTCTCGCAAGCAGCACACCGGGACCGATGATACTGCAGGTCACCCTCCATGCCAGGCCAATAGACAGACTGCCGGGCCCGTCTGAGCATTGAGTCGAGGCCCTGGTGCCCCACATGCAGGTTAACGGCGACCCGGTGGCGGAGGGAGTCGGGGATGACAAGGCGCACGCAGCCCTGGTCAAAGGTGTAGGTGACCAAACCCCTGACCACAGCCAACCTGTCCCTCACCGAGAAGTACGGGCGCAGACAGGCCACCTCCTGCGACTTGTGGGGGTGCCAGTCGCCCGCCAGCACCCTCGACACTAGAATCTGGTACACTGGGTCGTCCGCAGCCGCTTTGCACACTGTGTCTTCGTCCATAGTGATGTACCCATCCTGATCCAGTGCTGCGATTGTGACTGCACACACTGCAACGCACAGGTCCTCCTCTTGGTCCATGTCCTCCGCATCAGGCGCCGCCCTGAGGGAGGGGAAGCGGGATAGGGTGTCAGCTGCACAGTTCCGCTTCCCTGGCAAGTATTTAACCGTGAATCGGTACTGCAGGGTCTTTTCCTTGAGCCTGAACAGGCGCGGATTCGCCACATCCGTGAGGGCTCTGTCCCCTAGCAAGCCAACTATGGGGCGGTGGTCCGTCACCAGAATGAGGTTCGGGCAGCCAAGGAGGAACAGCCTGGCCTTGCGCAGGCACCACACCACAGCCAGGGCCTCCCCTTCTACTGCAGCATAACCGGCCTCGGCCGTGCTCAGATGTCGGCTACCACACAGAGCCAACCGCCACCCTCCTCTGCAGCAGAAGGGCGTCTCTGGAGAGGCACAGGCACAGTATTGTTGCAGGACGACGAAGCCGATGCCCTCCCTGCTCCAATCAGTGACAGCTGCCCTAGGCCTGGATTTGTCGTAGTACACCAAGCCGTCTCTGGCCAACTGACAGATGGTGTCCTGGGCCTGGCGAAACTTGAGCCGCAGCTGGTCGTCCCAATACACCTGCTTGCCCACTGGCTTCTTGAGGAGCTCACGGAAGGGCTCCATCACAGGTGCAGTGGCAAGGAAGGGAGCCAACTGGTTAACCAAGCCATGCCAGGACCTGATGTCAGTGATTGATGGCTGATCCGGCATGGGGAAGTCCTTGATGGCTGACAGACGTTGGGCAGTGGGCTGGTAGAGGTCCCACCCCAGGAGGAGACCCACAAACTCGGCTTCTCTCCTTCAGAACAAGAACTTTTCTGGTTTCAGCGTGATACCTGTGCGAGTGCAGGTCTCCAGAAAATCGTAAGTGTGCCAGAACGCCCTCTTCACACTGGAGTCATAGAGGAGAGTGTCATCCACGCACTTGTACTTGCGGGGCACATCCTGAATAGCGTCGTAAAACCTCTTGGTGTAAGCATCTGACGCTGAGCAATGTCCCATGGGCGTCCTGCAGTATCGAAAACGGCCCCACGGCATGATGAATGTGGTCAGACGTCTACTCTCCTCCTCCAACTCTTGATGAAATCCCCAAAAGGCGTCGGCGACGGTTTTGAACGAGTGCACTGGCACCCCAGACACCATGTCGAATGGTGCAGGTGTGTGGTGCGTCTCCCTCAGACGGCTTGCATTGAGGCGTTGGAAGTCCACAGTGCGCCTGGGCTGACCGTTTTTCTTGGCCACCACGACCATCCTGGCGCACCACTCCGTAGCCTCACCAGCAGGCACTGGCTGGATGACGCCTCTCCTGACTTCCTCCTCCAACTGGTCCTTCACCTCCGCTTCCCAGTGTTTCGGAACGGGAGCGGGTGTGTGACAGGCGTAGGGGGTCGTGCCGGGCGTCAGGTGGATATGGTGAGGGGGACCAGTCATGACTGGCAGTGGGGACCTGCTGGTGTTGAATGCGGTAGACGAAAAGTGCGTGAGAAGCCATGACTCCAGCCTGGCCACATTCTCCTCCAAAGGAGGCAAGGGTATCTCAACTGGCCTCGGCAGGAAACGGCTGCTCTCAGGTAAAGGGTTCGGAGGTAGATCGTCCGCAGTGTGCCGCTCCCCTCCGTCGCTCACGGCAGCCACAGCACGTCTATGGAGCGGGAAGTCGACAGGCACCAAGTTGAGGCACTTGCAGGCCTCCAATGACAGATAGAGGGCCTTGGCTGTCTGCATGAAGTAGACCTCCTGGACGGTGGACCCCTCGTCCACACCGAGGCGGCAGGGGGCGGACCCCAGACACTTGAGCTGTTTGTTTGCCACGTCCTTTAGGCCATTACGGGTCCGAAGTTGCCCCGGACACAAACCGATGTCCCAGAGCAGGGATGCGCCTGCCACACACACCATAGCACCCGTGTCAGCTACAGCCAGCACAGGGGTGGCGGGAGAATTGCCCCCGGCCTGGGACACGAACACTTGTAACCTGGGGTGGCGGGATAGCTGGGCTGTTGCCACTGTAACAGCGCCTGACACATCCACAGGAGCACTTAGGGCTGACTTACTCCTACAACACCTTTTGAAGTGACCAACCTTACAGCAATTGGGACATGTAGCCCCACTTGCAGGGCAGTTACTTTTACCAGAGGCATGTGACATGCCGCAGTTACCACAGTGCGCGCGATTGGGGTGTCCAGGTCGGGCGGCAGCTACCTCGGACTCACCGGTGATGTCATCACCAACCGCCACTGCCTCCGCGGCTGTTCCCACCACTGCCTGGCCAGACGTACGACACAATACACCAGCATCTCTCACTGCTGCCTCAAATAACATGCATTTGTTTCTAAGCACTTCAACACTATTATAACTAGAGTACCCCTGGAAAATTTCCCTTTTCAACACTGGGTTACTCAGGCCCACCATGACCTTACGTAATAGCATGTACTCAGAGAGGTCGTTATCACAGGTGGGACATTTAAATTCACACTCCACTGCCTCTGAGAAGCATCGTTGAAAATACCTTTTCATGGGCTCCTCTTCACCTTGTTTGCTGTTGAAAAACTCGTTCCATTTCACAGCTTGGTTTGAAGATTGAAGAACCATTCCACTGATGGCGTCCAGGGCTTCTTTGGGCGAGAGCTGCTCCCACTGACCGCTGGGGTATCTCGAGTCAATCACCCTTTGGAGTGCAGGGACGCAGTTCAGGCGAATGTGGAGTGTGGCCACCAGTTGTGACCACCCGTTCAACAGCACCCATGACTCCATGGACCGCCTCCATGTCCTAAACGCAGCTGCTGGCATTTCTGCCTCACACTTCTCTGGTGCGACAGCTGCTGAGGGCTTCATGACCGGCATAGAAGCATGACCACCACCAGCAACTAGAGACGCCATCTGAGCCACCAATGCACTCATGGCCTGTTGCTGGGCGCGCGTGGTGTTCCCCGCCGGTGTAGAGAAGCCCTGGCGTCCCCTTGAGGGCGTCGAGAATCGTGGACGTGTAGGGGCCATGTCAGCGTTCTTGTCAGGGCTGTAATGGCGTGTCGGGCCCTGACATATCCTACTCACTGCGCCATGTGAGAGGTTGGAGTCATAGACCACGTTCTTTGTAGACTTTATTCAAACAGCGTCAGCTGGTGACTGGCAACCGGGCGCTGCCAAAGACAAGCCCCCATCTAAACATGGGAAAACATATCGTACGATGGTACAATCTTACACGAACCAACTCTATTTCCTAACTGACTACGATTGCTATTTTGCTCTAGAGTGCTATCCACAATATTTGATTCCATCTCTACTAATGTTTCATTTTCTTTTGAACTGTCTTTATTAACAAGAGCAACATCACTATATGGCACAAGATTCACCAAGCATTTCTTGATATCCAATACTGCTTGTTTGAGCTCATAAATCTCCTTACAGAGTTCTACTAGAATGTTAGGGCTATAAGATTACTGTATTGTTAGGGGCGCACCCAGAAATTGAGTAGAGGGGGTTTCCAAATTGCTGAGAAGTCTGGCGAGCGTAGCAAGCCCTTTCAGCTGACCAATATTTGACGCCATTTGCACTGGATCTTAGGAAATAATCTGAGGTTGAAGATGGTGTAATTTAGCATCCTAATCTTTGTATATAGACTTATATTACAGGATAATAGAAGTCATAAATGTTTTTAAATATTTTATTTACACAATTTTAAAATACATGAATTTACTGCACTAAATATAGAGTATATAATATGATTATTACTGTACTGAATGTGTAACAATTATTAAGCATTTTAATACTTGTATATAATGACTAACTAACATTGAACACTAACAGAGCTCATAATATTTGCTTAACAGTTTTTGAACACCCGTAATATACATTGCCTTTATTCTTCTGCAAGTACATTGGCAAATTTCATCTTCCTGGGATTCCTCTGTGCAAATGTGTCAATTACTTGGTCTATATCCACTGGTATATCTCGGTGCATGTGCAGTAATGTCAGGCCTGTCAGTAACCTTCGTGTTACTAAGGTGTCGCCAGGTCAGGTATGGGTTGGCCGCACCATGCAGTACCTGGAGGGGGGTTTCCGGTAACCAGGAAACCCACCTGGGTGCGCCGCTGATTGTCCCCGTTACCTATGTCCTTCTGTGCTGCTGCATTACTTATTTCAATACGCTTTTCCCACACATTTACAGCACTTGGTGTCCCTGCAACATCGCTTCTTACAGCATCACTTTTATCCTCTTGATTAGTGGACTGACCTCGTGATTGCAAGTGTTGAACTTTCGGTTTTTTGAGACACCCGCGAGCTGGCATTGTGAGCCGCCCCTCCCCCCCCCCCCCCAAACTTTGGTGTAATTTTCTCCCTCGCCTTAATTTTATCTCCACATACCTTATATTCATGCATTTTTTCACAGAATCTACATCGTAAATCATCATGGCATTTCCACGCCATGTGCCTCCACTTGCAACACTTATAGCATATTACTGGAGATTGGTTGTAGACAGCTACCCGTTTATATCCCAAACATCTCACAAAGACCTTCTCTGGCGCTGGACCTTTGATTAGCGCAATTAGCTAATTAGCTGTGGCTTCGGTATTAGTTCTCCATCAAATCTAATTACATGTCTCTTGGCCGCAAAAAATCTATGGTCAGCCAATACATCCTCGGGGTCAAGGTAAACAGAATAATAAAAAAGAATGATCTTAGTACACTTCCCAAGGGACTCCACAGGCTTTTCCATCTACATTCTCAAAACCTTCTTGTAAGGGGGGGGGGGGGAGTATCTCTCAAGCTGCTGCCCTTTTCTTACTCATACTTCTCTTGTCTTAGTTCCTTCAATTGTTCTTTCTACTTATTTCAGTTCATGGTTACTTCATAACCTCAGTTCTTTCTGGTAACATGGTGAGGGTCTAAGGCACATGGGTACTGTAATTCTGATATCAAGTCACTTGGACGGAAATAAAGGTGGAATACTGAGGTGAAAAATACCCCTAATATACTCTAAGAAAAGGTTTATAAATATGAAATCAAAGTAGGGAAAAAGATATCATTAACATACAACTTCAAGGTGCAACTCCTCGGCTTTGCTCAACTGCAATTTACTCAGATACAGGTTGACAATCCCTTATCCGAAATCCTTGGGGCCAGAGGCATTTCAGATTTCGGAATTTTTCGGTTTTCAGAATGTTTTTTTTTTCTGTGTGTGTGTGTGTGTGTGTCTGTTAGCCCACCCGGACATAGATCACTGACCCACATCAGGGCCTGGGGGGCGAAAATATAATAAAAATTATAATAATAATAATAATAATAATAAAAATTATAATTCATAGGTCTAGGTCGTGTTTCTCACTTTTGATCTTTTTTTCATTCTTGTATTTCTTTATTATTATTATTATTATTATTATTATTATTATGGTTATCATTATTATTTTATTTTGGTGTATTTTTACTAAAAATTTTATTAACTAAGAATAATTATTATTACTATTACATTTTCGCCAAAAGGCCCTGATGTGGGTCAGTGATCTATGCCTGGCTGGGCTAATCCCTTTAAAAAAAACAAAAAAAATGACCCACAAAAAAAAACTTTCGGTTAGCAGAGCTTTTCGGTTTTCGGAATATCGGATAAAGGGCTGTCAACTTGTACTGTACTGTAGGGGTATCGAGATATTAAAGTTGTCTAGCACTCAGGATGGAAGGAAACTCTAATGTGGTTTTCTTGTATAATATATAAGTTATATGATAGACAGTCTGGTGCTGGAGGTGCTGTGTGGTGAGGGGCTGCTTGGTAGAGACGTGCGGTGAGTAGCTTGTTGAAGGAGGTAGATGTGCAGGAGCTTCGTTAGAGAAGATGTTGCCTGTTGCTGGCCTCCTGGTTGAATGAAATGTTAACAGCGTGGAGCTTGCTGGAGGAGATGTTGCTTGTTCAGGAAAATGGGCAGAATGAGAGTTGGTTGGTGAGGAAGCTCAGGGAAGGACAGCTGGTGGGTCGCCATGCTCGCCGGCGGGAGCGAGGACCGCCAGGCAGGCGAGGAGATGCGAGGGGCAGCCAGGCAGCGGCGGAGGAGGAGGTGTTGCTAGTTCAAGAAGAATTGTCAGAATGAATCTCAATGGAGAGACAGAGCTTATATACCCAGCAGCTGCTATGAGTCATGTTGGGAAAACCCGAGAAGTCGACGGTGAATAGTTTCGTTGCTAGGCAACGGCACGTTGGAATGTGATAGCAGGTGGTGGGCTGCTACGCAGTTTGTAGGGGAGACGTCCACTACAATACTCCCCCTTCCCTCCAGGCGGTGTAGGACACTTGTTGATTGTAGAGTTGCTTAGCACATGTGAGGCAGACCGGGCGGTGCTTGCCCCATGTGAGACAACGGCGATGGCGTGATGAGCCGATCGCTGAAATACAACTGTCTAGATACACACTATCTGTGGGAGAAGGGAGAAAAAGGGTGTGTGGAGGCGATGAATGTTGTGCTTCCCTCACGACAGGTACAGGGTCGTCAGATGCCCCTTCTGGGGTGTGTGTGGTCTTGGGTCAGGAGCAAGGGCTGCGTCAGCAGAAGCGGATTAGGGCTCGTGACAGCAGCTGGGTCCACGACAGCAGCAGGGTGCAGGACATTAGCAGGGAGTACCTGAGGGAGAAAAGAGGGGTGTGGAGGCGATGGATGTTGTGTGCTTCCCTCACGGCAGGTACTGCTGGGCCGGGGTCGGCGTCTGAGGCAGGACGGGTGTGCTGGGGTCGTCAGAATGTGGTGCGTGAGGCAGGAAGAGGAGCCGGTGTCTGCTTGAAGACTGGGAGCGTGATCAGTGTCTCCTCCATCCTGTGTGAGTGCTTATCTCCGGGGGTCACCATTGTAGGGGTATCGAGATATTAAAGTTGTCTAGCACTCAGGATGGAAGGAAACTCTAATGTGGTTTTTTTGTATAATATATAAGTTATATGATAGACAGTCTGGTGCTGGAGGTGCTGTGTGGTGAGGGGCTGCTTGGTAGAGACGTGCGGTGAGTAGCTTGTTGAAGGAGGTAGATGTGCAGGAGCTTCGTTAGAGAAGATGTTGCCTGTTGCTGGCCTCCTGGTTGAATGAAATGTTAACAGCGTGGAGCTTGCTGGAGGAGATGTTGCTTGTTCAGGAAAATGGGCAGAATGAGAGTTGGTTGGTGAGGAAGTTCAGGGAAGGACAGCTGGCGGGTCGCCATGCTCGCCGGCGGGAGCGAGGACCGCCAGGCAGGCGAGGAGATGCGAGGGGCAGCCAGGCAGTGGCGGAGGAGGAGGTGTTGCTAGTTCAAGAAGAATTGTCAGAATGAATCTCAATGGAGAGACAGAGCTTATATACCCAGCAGCCGCTATGAGTCATGTTGGGAAAACCCGAGAAGTCGCCGGTGAATAGTTTCGTTGCTAGGCAACGGCACGTTGGAATGTGATAGCAGGTGGTGGGCTGCTACGCAGTTTGTAGGGGAGACGTCCACTACAGTACTCTTACTCCACACAAACTTACTGGTGTTACATTACATTACAGTTACCAGGATCAACTCCTTGGTTTTACTCAACTGCAAATTACTCAGATACTATACTCTTACTACACACAACCTTACTGGTGTTACATTAAATTACAGTTACCAGGGTCAACTCCTCGGCTGTACTCACATTACAACTCCAATTAGATACTTTACTTCTCACACTTTACTGGTGGTACATGGCATTACATCCAGTTATAAGACAAACTTACATATGATACCTTCACAGACTGTTGTTAATACATGTGAGATGCATTCATAACACACAACACGTTATTACTGAAACCAACAACTTATACATGGGTTCACTACCCAACCAGGGATGATTATATTCCAGAATTATCCCCAATCAAATACAACACACACTGTGGACCATATATCTTCCAGGAGTGCTCCAGGGTAGAACACTCAACAACTGACAACCGTCGTTGTGATCTGTGGTAGCCAGACACATGGCGAGTCTGGGGTCTAAGGCCCACGAGGCGGACTTGGAGCAAGTTAATCATGTGAACGACATCATCCATATATCGCTCACTGCTAGGTAGCCACCGACTCCAGGCAGCCAGTGGGTGTTCAAAGAGCCAACACACTTAATCTGGGGAACAACGGGAGAGGGCGTGAGGGGGAAAGCATGGACTCAAACACAAACAAATCTTTCATCTTGCAATGTCAGACGACATTTACTTTATATTACTTTTCACACTGGGTGAATGACAATCACACTGTTACAACACGAACACTGATACTCACAAAATGACTAAATCAAACTGAATGGCTATATCGGCGGGAAACACATGCTACATACCTGGGGAACAACGGGAGAGGGCGTCTCGGGAAGCTCTCTCCTCCTCCCACCGGGTTTATATACCCCTGAGTTGCCAGATGTGGCTATCTCAGGCAATGACAGAAATTACAAACAATCCAACTGCTACACATTCAAAGATGACCCTCAGGTGACAAAGGTCTGGCAAATTACTAAAGGTGATTTACATAAACTAATCCAAGATTGAGCTTGCCAGGAGAAAGTGGAATAAAAACGTATTGACAACTGTCTTCACAAGGCGGGACTTATGGTGCGTCCCTCACAGTGAAGGTAATGACTGACGCTCTGAATGCGTCATGGTACCTGTGTTGGGTGAGAGGGCAGGCGTCACTGAGGATAATGCCTGAGGGGCTTTCATCACCACACACTAGTACACTATGACTTCACTTTATAACATCAGGCAAGGTTTTAAGAAGTAAAAACTGCGAGATAAGTCTTTTTAGGGCTGAATAAAGCATGATGAAAGGCACTGGTGAGAGGGTGGGCGTCACTGAGGGCGCTGTCCCGCGCCTCTCACTGAATGAGGTCTACAATTTTCAATCTTTACTTTTCACTTTGATTTTATTCGAGTCCTCATATGAACACTTTCCTATTTATTGTGACCTTATGCCTTATAATTAGATATCTTCATCCTAAATTACATACTAAAGTAAGGATCTGGTTTGACCGTTCTCGGGGAAATTAATTGGGCGATATTGTAGCTTATAGTATGTGGCCAGTTGTCAATTCTCTTCAGTTGTCTATTGTCTCTTTGTATGGGCACACAAACGTAAGCACATGAAGATAACTCACACTCAGGAATGAGGTAGAATAGAAACTCACAATGCGTTTTCTGTATATATATTGTTGTACAGAGCAGTGCTAAGGAGTTACTAGGTGAGGAGTAGCTTGCTCAGAGGTCCTGTAGGGTGAGGAGCTTTGTGAGGGAGCTGGTTGGTGAGGCGATGTAGAGAGGTCTTGCTGGACCAGTAGGTCAAAGTAGAATGGTCTCCCTGGCCTGCCACGCCCGTATTTATACAATTCTGGAGCATCAGGATTTGAGATGTGCGTAGCGCGAGAGCCAATTACAGAGGAGAATGCCAGAAGTACCCGGCACTCTGATCCCGGGGTTGCTACATGTGCGTCCGCACTGGGCAGCTCAGTCGTCAGTTGTAGGGGATAGGATCCACTACAGTACTCCCCCTCCCCTCCGGGCACGGCGGGAGACTGGATGTTGGCAGGGTTGCGTCCCACAAGTGATACATACCGGGCAGGTGTAGGTACGACTCGGCCGCTGCGGGTGACGACTCCGTCTAGTGACACAAAACCTGTGGGAGAATCAGGGGAAGAAGGAGGGTTTTGGATTAGAGGAGGTTGTACAGGCAATGGTTGTTGTGCTCCTGTCGCGGCAGGAGAAGCGTCACTGGCTGGGTAGACTATGTCAGGGGCAGGGGCCATGACAGCAACAGGGTCCACGGCAATAGCAGGGTGCAGGACAGGAGCAGGGGGTACCTGAGAGTGGAAAGAGGGTGCCCAGAAATGTCGTGGGCAGGGTCTGGCTGGGTTGACTGGGTCAGGGGCAAGGTCCACGTCAGGAAGAGGGTCCATGACAGCAACAGGGTCCACGTCAGGAGGAGGGTCCACGACAGGAGCAACAGGGTCCACTTCAAGAGGAGGGTCCACGACAGGAGCAGTAGGTACCTGAGGTTGGAAAGAGGGTGCCCAATAATGTCGTGGGCGGGGTCTGGCTGGGTCAGGGGCAGGGGCCACGTCAGGAGGAGGGTCCATGACAGCAACAGGGTCCACAATGGCAGCAGGGTCCATGTCAGGAGGAGGGTCCATGACAGCAAGGGGGTCCACGACGGCAGCAGGGTCCATGTCAGGAGGAGGGTCCATGACAGCAACGGGGTCCACGACGGCAGCAGGGTCCACGTCAGGAGGAGGGTCCACGTCAGGAGCAGTAGGTACCTGAGGGTGGAAAGAGGGTGCCCAGAAATGTCGGGGGCTGGGTGTTGCTGCAGGTGGTAACTGCGGGTAGACTGGTGCAGGCGTAGTTTGTTGGGGGTGCTGCTGGGCTGGGGACCCAACGGGTAAGGTGGCCGGCTTGACTCGGTCTATGCTGACGGTGTCGTGTCTGCCATTCCGGATAATCGTCAGGAGCTTCGCTGAATGGGTAACAACCTGGAAGTGTCCATCGTAGGGGCGTTGTAGTGGGTTGTGGTGAGCATCATGCCTGACGAAAACATACTCGGCAGTGAGTAGTGCAGGAGAGATGTGTTCAGGGCGCCGAGGAGGCTGGCGTGGAGCAGTAGCTCTGAATGCCGAAACTGCTTGCCGTAGCTTTTGGAGTAAGTCGTGAAGAACGGCAGGAGTGGGTTGGTGGAGGTCAGGAGGGCGTGAGAAATCTCCAGGTAAGTGAAGGGGCTCGCCTATGGTGATATCTGCTGGGTTACAGTCCATGTCCTCCTTGTGTGATGCACGGATGCCGAGGAGCACTAAGGGCAGTGCGTCCGTCCAGCTGCAGGGGTTGTGCTGTGCCTTGAGTGCGTCCTTCAGCTGCCGGTGAAACCGCTCTACCATGCCGTTGGATTGAGCGTGGTATGCAGTAGTGCGTGGGCAGCCCATTTCTTAGTATCGGTCTTGATGCAGGGCCAGACGACACGTTGAGTGAGGAGGCGCTGGGAGGCCCGCCCACTCGGGTGCTGAGACCATGGATGCGGTCGAAAACAGCGCGGCGGTGGACGAGAGGCACGAACTGTCTAGGCTGCCCACAGGATACGTCGCACCACAATTTGATGTTCGTGGCAGGAACAGGGAGTTTATGGAGTGTGAGGCCTCAGGGAGATGTCTTGTATGCTGCCAGGTCTTCGTCATTCTCTTGAGCCGAGGCGAGCTGCCCGTAATCAATGGGTGGAGATGAGGCAAAGAATGCTGGATATACAACGAGAGAGGGCGTCCGCGATCTCGTTGTGGCTGTCTTTAATGTATTGGACGTCGCTGGAGAACTCCGAGATGTAAGCCAAGTGGAGCAGGACACGAGGTGTATGTGACTGGGATGCTGAAGCAAAGGCGTGGACGAGGGGCTTGTAATCAGTGAAGATGGTGAACTGAAGGGCCTCGAGGAAGTGCTGGAAATGCTTGACAGCCGGGTATATGGCCAGGAGTTCTCGATCAAAGGCACTGTACTTGAGGTGTGGTGGTTGAAGCCATTGTGAGAAGAAGGCAATGGGCATGAGAATTCCGTTGATGTCCTGCTGTAAGACGGCGCCCACTGCAGTAGAAGAAGCATCTGTTGTGAGAGTGGTCAGTGCGTTAGGTGCGGGGTGGGCCAGGAGGGTAAGGCATGTGATGTGCTGTTTGATAGCGGTGAATGCCGTAACAGCCTCTTGAGTCCACACGAGAGGCTTGTGAGACGTCTTTGGGAGTCCCTTGAGAAGGTCGTAGAGGGGGACTAGGACGGTGGCAGTGTTGACAATGAAGCGGTGGTAGTAGTTGACTAAACCAAGGAATTCTCGGAGTTTCTTCGCCGTTTCAGGTTTGGGGAACTCCCTAATGGCAGTTATCTTCGGTGGTAGGGGTTGAATGCCACTAGGCGAGACTCTGTGACCGAGGAAGTTGATGGAGGAGGCTCCAAAGACTCACTTAGCAGGATGAACTTTCATGTTGTTGTTCTGCAGGCATTGGAAAAGGAGTTGTAGATGGTGATGGTGCTCGGCAGGAGTCGAAGATGCGATGAGGATGTCGTCAATGTAGACGGTGACAAAATCGAGGTCGCGAAGCATATGGTCCATGTACCTTTGGAAAGTCTGTGCTGCATTGTGTAAGCCAAAACTCATGAAAGCATACTCAAAGAGTCCGAACGGAGTGGTGATGGCTGTCTTCTGGGTATCTGCAGGTGCTACTGGGATCTGGTGGAAGGCACGCTCCAAGTCCATCTTCGAGAAGATGGTCTTGCCATGAAGTTTGTGGTGGAAGTCCTGGACATGCGGAATAGGGTACCTGTTGGGTTTGGTGACGAGGTTCAGGGCTCTGTAGTCGCCACACACCCTCTAGTCGCCGGGTGATGGCTTAGGAACCATGTGAAGAGGCGATACCCAGAGACTCTTTGAAGGATAAATTATGCCGTCTTGCAGTAGTTTGTTGAATTCCGCCTTGGCTATGTTCAGGAGTTCAGGGCGCAGGCGGCGAGGGCGTGAGAAGACTGGTGGTCCTTTGGTTTCAATATGGTGGAAAACTCCCGACATAGGTGGTGGGGGTGGAAAGACTCGGGGTGAGAAAAGCTCCTTGAATTCGTCGAGCAGGTGGGAGAACTCGTTGGAAGGCGAGAGGCAGGTGATAGTGTCGGTGCGTTTGGCATGAGAACCCTAGATCTTGCGTGCTGTAGGCTCATGGATGAGGCATAGATGGCTTGGGTCAGCGCCAAGCTTGTGGAAGGTGAGGAAGTCGAAGCCAAGGATGGGTTGAGACACATCTGCAACCACGAATGACCAGGGCAGAGTCTTGGGAAGACCGAGGGTGCGTGCGCCATAGGAGGCAATGGGGGTACCATTGGCAGCTAACAGGTCATAAGAGGGTTGCTTTGACGTATCTTGTAGTGAAGGAGGGAGGATGCTGATCGATGAACCTGTGTCGACGAGGAATTTCGTGCCGGAAGTGCGGTCGGTGATGTGCAGCAGTGAGACGCCAAAAGGAACGGGGACTGAGGCGTCTACCAATCCTCGTTGTTGCCGTTTCCTGTGTAGGTGCAGTGGGGCTCACAGCATTGAGCATTGGAGCCAAAACGTCTGTGACACCAGCATAGGGTAGATCCGTTGTGCTGGGGGCTGGCGGCAGTTTCCGGGGCAGGAAAGGCTCATCGGGGATTGTAGGGTGCCGTGCGTGAGTCAGGAACAGGCCCAGCAGCAGGCCTGGAGAAACAGAACTGTTCAATGGTGTCCATCCTGCGGTTCAAAGTTGCAACAGGTCCCTGATATCTTGTGAGGTATTGCTCGGCTCAGGGGTGATGACCCGGCTTACAAGTTCGGGGGTAGGTATTGGTGTGATCATTGGGTTGTTTGCTTTGGCGAGGCTCGCAGCAGCGCAATCATTGAATATTCTGTCTGCCGAGGTTGCATAGACTTCTGGTGTCGTAGAGTAATCTACTGCAGACAGGGTGATGCGTACCTGTGTGGGGAGCTTTTGTGCGTGAAGCTGGCGCAGGATAGAGTCGGAGAGTCTGTCTGTGTGACGGGAGTTCAGCCTACACATCTCCCCTCAGAGATGTCCCGGGGTTGAGTTTCCGAGGGAGATAGAGGATAGGGTCTTGCAGGAGATTGGGGCTGGTCCATTGATAACGCGTCTTTAAGGCATCCCGCAGGGTAGCGAATTTGTTGTCATCTAGAGGGCTGGAAATGGTCTATGAGACCTGCGTGGCGACTTCCGTGGGCAAGACACAGAGCAGGGCGCCATACTTTTGCTCGTCAGTAGCTTGTGAGCCAATGAGGGCTGCTTCCACATGAACTAACCAGTCCTCGACGTTGTGGTTGAAGGTCGGTAGAGAGATCCATCCATCCATTCTTGCGGAAGTGTGTCACAACTGTTAGGGAAGGATGAGGGATGGGAACTTGTTCAGAGCCCCTTCCGTGTTCACAATCTCCTGGCAGGGAGGTGAACAGTTGCAGGGGGAACTTTGGGACGAATACACTTTTTAGGGTGCAGGTCTTTAGGCCAGAACTAAAACAAAAACAAAAGAAAAATAGGAGGAGTAGGCAGAAGAGCTCAAACCACGTTTGGAATATCGCACAATAGTTGCTCTCCGGCTGTGATGTGGGTCACTCACATCGCCAGTGGGGAGAACAGACTAATACGTTATAAACCTTTCGGTCGTGAGATGTGGAGTAGCAGGTAGGGCGGTTGGCCTGGACTGGCAGGAGACAGCAATCCTCACAGCAGCAGCAGAGGGAGTGTGGTGTTCACAGCTGCGATAGTAAGGCAGCAGCAGAGGGAGAGTGTGGTGTTCACAGCTTTGGGGGTCACCATTTGTAGCGTACAGTATGTGGCCAGTTGTCAATTCTCTTTAGTTGTCTATTGTCTCTTTGTATGAGCACACAAACGTCCGTACATGTAGATATCTCACAATCAGGAATGAGGTAGAATAGAAACTCACAATGCGTTTTCTGTATATATATATATATATATATATATATATATATATATATATATATATATATATATATATATATATATATATATATATATATATATATATATATATATATATATATTGTTGTACAGAGCAGTGCTAAGGAGTTACTAGGTGAGGAGTAGCTTGCTCAGAGGTCCTGTTGGGCGAGGAGCTTTCTGAGGGAGCTGGTTGGTGAGGCGCTGTAGAGAGGTCTTCCTGGTCCAGTAGGTCAGAGTATAGAATGGTCTCCCTGGCGTTGTTGTTGTTGAGATTGTCGGACTGTAGTCCGACACGGGCCTTTGATTGTAGGCGGCCCGTTTGGTGGTTCCGGCTGGAGCTTCTGGAGCAGCCAGACCGGATTTGGATTGGAGGTGGTCCCACCTGCAGATTGGAAGGATACTGCAGGTTGCAAGTGTGAGCGGACCCCCGATCAGTGGACGCTTACCACCAACCCCCACTCTTGGACGTGGTCAGTTTCGGAGTGGCGCGCCCCCTGAACTAGGGTCCGCACTTGCTGGGAGAGGATACTTTCTAAGCTATCTGGGTGGTGAGTATCGTGTGATGACCCGGAGAAGGTGGTGAATGTGGTTTGTTTGGGCCTTTCGGGTTAGAGTGGCCGCTGGTGTTGCGTGTGCTACTTGGAAGTTTTGAGTTCTGTTTCAGAGGCTTTGTGTGACTTCGCAGTCGAGGAGATAGTGTTCTAGTGGGTTGGCTGCTGGCTCCTGACAGTAGGTGCATTCCACGACGTCATTTCCGATCATCTGCCAGGAGCACTTGTACCCTAGTCGTAGTCGATGAAGGCTGACTTGGGTTTGTCTTGGTGTTTTCTTGTCGGCGAAAGGTGGTTCCCCTTTTGTAGTCGCCAAGTACCATTTGGCTGATTGGGAACCAGTGTTGAATGCGTGACGGAAGCTCTTTTGGAAGTGGAGCTTGCTAGCCTTTCTGAGGTGATTCTTGATCTGTTGCACGCTTGCTGGAACTTGAATGTGTACGCTACTAGAACGTGTAGCTGCCTTGGCTGCTTCGTCTGCCACGTCGTTTCCCCAGATCCCTATATGACTGGGAATCCAGTGTAAGACGACTGGGCGGTTATGTCTTTGGAATTCCTGTAGCTGTGTAAGGATCGAGGTTATGATGTGGACGTTGTCTCTTGGTTGGCTGTGTTGCAGCGCCTGCATGGCCGATTTCGAGTCTGTGTGAATTATGATGGACTTGTTGTGTTGTGTTGCAGCGTGTTGTAGGGCCTTTGAGATTGCTGCCAGCTCTGTTTGTAGGATGGAGCAGTCTTTAAAAAGTCTCCATCGGAGGGTCTGACCTTGGTTGTAGAAGGCAGCTACGGATGTATGATGTTTTGGATCCACCGAGCCGTCTGTGAAGTATGATGCTGCATCAGCCGGTGTCTCGGTGGCTATGGCTTCCAGAGTTATTTTTTTGAGGTCCTCCTTCTGGAGGTTCGCTTTGCTATCACCTTGGTCGGTAATTTTCAATGTAGCTGGTGGAGGGCTCCATGGTGGAGGAACAACGTAACCATTGTCTCGTGTGTCTTGGTTGTTCTTGACGAGTGTTTCTGCTTTCAGGTGACAGATGACCTCGCTTGCCTCGTGCGACCAGGTGGCCCTCGCTCTCTGTGGTCGAGGTGGAAGGAGGCACTGATTCGCGTTTTGGCAGCTGTGGACTTATCTGATCTAGGGATTTTGGCGAGGAGACCGCCTGTCACCTGCTTGACTCGTACTGCCAGGGGTGGTAGTTCAGTTTCCATTTGCAAATTGCAAATTCTGGTCCACATGGGTGCTCCGAGCATGGTCCTGAGAGCATTATTTTGGATGACTTCTAGCTTAGCTATATGGTCTTCTCTCAGTCTAATGAATGCTGGAGCACTGTAATCTACCAGCGATCTGATGGCGGCCGTGTAGTAAGCTTTGAGCACATGAAGGTTTGCTCCTGTGGTTGTGCTGGTGAGCGACCTCATTATATTGTGTCTGCTCTTCGTCCTGTGCCTGAGATACTCGAGTTACGGCTTGAAAGTGAGTTTCTGGTCAAACCAGATTCCAAGGCACTGGTGGGTGTTGGTCCAGACTACCGGCGTGTTTTGTATGGAGAGCATCTTGTCTGGTGTGTCTGTGCAGATGGCCATCGCTTTCGACTTGGCTGGATTTATCTTGAGTCCAAGTCTGTTGCACTCCACTTCTATAAGTTGGAGTGCGTGTTGCGTGTTGGCTAGTCTGTTTGATCCTCTTACTATGAGCTGTAAGTCGTCTGCATAGCATAGGAGCTTGGCTGTTTGTCTGAAAGGAAGTTTGACAAGATTTTCCATCAGGACATTGAACAGCATTGGACTGAGGATGCTTCCTTGTGGGGTTCCGTTTTCATGGACCCTGTAGTTTGAGGTTGCTCCCTGAAAGCATACTCTTGCTTCTCTCTGTGTAAGGTAGTTCTGGATCCACCCCAGCAACCTTCCTTTGACGCCTTTTTCTGTGAGCATCGTTATAATGGCCAGTGGATTTGCTAGTTCGAAGGCCTTCTCCAGGTCGAGGAAGACCACCAGAGCTGGTTTGTAGTCCACTGTGCTGAGTATCTCGGCGATGTTGTTGCCTGTGCCGGTGTTCTCGGTGTAAGCAAAATGTGAGGGTGTGGGCTGCCTACTTTCCATTTGAGTCGGTTGAGAGCCATTCTTTCTCCCGTCTTCGCTATGGAGCTAAGAAGGGAGATGGGTCTCGGTTTGTCTGGTTCTCTGGGCTTCGGAATGGGCTGTATATTTGCCTTCTTCCCTTCCGTTGGAAGTCTTTGTGCTGTCCCCGAAGCATTGATGACTTGTAGCAAAGCCTCGTGTCCAGCTTTTCCGGCATGGGAAAGCATGGAGTAGGTTATCCTGTCGGCCCCTGGTGCTGTGTCCTTGCTTCGTTTTAGCGACTTCTGGAGTTCTTGCTGGTTGAAAGGTCTGTCGGTGTCATGTTCACTGTTCCAGGCCTCTTCGATCATCTGGAGTCTGACCTGTTGCAGACGCCGTTGTGTCTCCTCCGCCTGTCTCGGGAGGTTTTTCGTTGCTGCTCGGTCAGAGAACAGTTTTGCAAGTCTCTCGGCTTCCTCTTCTGGGTTGGGATGGGTTGGTGGTGGTGTTGCCTTTCCAGATGCCCTTCGGTACTGGGCCCACATTTTGACAAGGGAGGTTTGCTCGTTCAGTTTGGAGCACCACTTGAGCTAGCTTACGTTTTTTATTTCTTCCTTCTCTTTATCCTTAACTATGACTTGCAGGAGATGTCTGATTATTTCCGTGGGATGTCTCCTGTTGTTTCTTCAGGCCATGTTCACTCTGTGGTTGAGTCTCTCACCCTGGGACAGTAGTACCAGTAATCATTGTACTGTCTTGATGTGTGATTTGTTTTTGGGATAGCCTCTTCTGCCGCTTGGTGAAACGCCTCAACCAATTGTTGGTGGAGGGTTGTCTCGTCTACGGGTGCTGCGCCGGCCGGCTGTGATTTTCCTCGCCACTTAGCCAGGTGTTTCTTAAAGAGTCCCCAGTCTGCCTTTTGGGTATTGTATCTCCATCTCGGAGTTTGTTCTCCTTCAGCGTTGTTAGCGTGGCGAAGTGGTCGCTGGTCAGCGTGGGGTGTAGCTGCCAGGAGGCCGAAAGCTGTAGTGCACTGGAGACGAAGGTTAGATCTAGCCTTCCTCCCCTAATGTGGGTGGGCTCTCCGGTGTTCAGGAGGCAGATCTCGGGTGTGTCTTGAAAGGTGGTGTATAGGTGTAGGCCGTCTTCATTTGTGGGGCTTACCAAGCTTAGGAAGGGATGATGTGCGTTGAAATCCCCTCCTATGAGTGTGGCGTGGTCAGCGGCTGAAGCGAATAATTGAGTCACCTCCAGTGAGCCCCTTGGGTTCTTGTAGATGTTGTGAACAGTTAATTCCCGTTCTTGGAAGGTTACTTTGACGGCCTCTGTCTCGATGTTTTCCCCACATGGAAATTGCTGCATGACCTCGGTGGAGGTTATGCTTGACTTGACCAAGATCATACATCCTCTTGTTGACACCTGCGTGAAATGCCTCCTGTATGTCTTGTAGCCACTGAATTTGAAACAGTGGTGTTCTTGTAGAAGTGTTTCTTGTAGCAGTATAATGTCAAGCTTGTCTTTGGCTGCTGCTTCTTGCAGGAGGTGTTTCTTGTTTTTGATGCCCTGAGCATTCCATGTAAGGATGTTCAGGGTGCTGATGTTTTCCACCACTGTTTCATCGGGGACTTCTGGTGGTCCTCGATGGAAATGTTCAGGTCCGATTCCGACTGGATCAGGTTTTAATCTTCTTCTTCTGTGGTTTTTGCCTTCTGTGCTGTGGTTCGGTTCAGGGGAGTTGAAACGTCCAATTTATTGCTGGGAGCTGTGGGTATCTTTGGTTCTCTGGTGATTTTCGGTGTAGAGTGTACCTCGGCTGTCACTCGTGTGGGGACCGGCGTGGCGTCCTCCATTGAGGTGGCTGGAGCTGTGGCGACTTGCCTGAGGACGCTCCCCATGAGTATTTGGAGCTGTGTGGGTTGGATCTTGTGGCCCAGTAGTCCGGCTAGGCCCTCCGCGAAGGTTGTCATTACCTTGGCTAGGTCTGATACGTGTATCATTCCTTGTGGTGCCTTGGTGTGTGCTTCTTTTGTCTTTCTCGTGGTTGTCGTTGTCTGCTGCTTGGGTGGCTGAGGTGTGGCCGTAGTGAGGCCAGGAAACTGGGCTGCACTTTGGGTGTTGACTGGCTGAGGAGGTTGACTTTGTTGTTTTGGCTTTTGGGTTCCCCACACGAAGGTACTTGGTGGGGCTGGTGTGCAGGCGGTGGGAGCCGGTCTTGCTGCTGGTCGGTTTGCCTGGACCTTCTTTGTCCTCTCGGAGCATCCAGGGTTCCAGGCGTTGTGTTTGCGCCCGCAGTTGGCACACTTGGGGGCAATTTTTTCTCCATTTTTCAACTTGGTGAGGCAGGAGTGTGAGTAGTGGTTCTGTGCGCAGACTGCGCAGATTTCCTTGTACGTGCACCTCGTCTGATGGTGCCCGTATTTCTGGCATCTGAAGCACCGCAGGGGCTCTGGGACGAAGGGCCTCACTTCGTAGATCCCCCAGGTTTTGAGGTCTATGGTGCTGGTGGGTGGACCGTAGTGCGTTATGAGCACTTGTTTTGTGGTGGCCCTCTTGTCGGACGGGGGAGAGCATCTCTCGGCTTTTAAGGTCTTCGGGTGGTTCTCCAGGGGTTCGAGGGGTAGTTCCTTTGGGTACCGGAGGAATACCGACTTCATCAGTTTCTGGGCGGGGTCCAGCTTCGTTGTTGCAACGGTGGTGGTGTTTTTCAGGTAAGTGTTGAGGGTGGTGGCGGAGTCCTTGTCTTTGGGGTAAATAATCATCTCCCACCTTTAGGTTGGGCCGCACTGAGGACTTGGCCAGTGGATTTAGTTTTTCGATCTCTGTGATGGCGGCATATATCGTTTTCGTGTCCGTTTTCGAGATCCGGAATTTTGGCAGTGTCGTTGGAGGTGAGCTGGTGGTGGTGATGGGTGGTGCCTTTTGGGCTGCTTGACGGCATTCGTTTCCCGAAAATGCACGTCAGCGTTTTTTCTTTTCAACCTTCGTCCAGTTGTCGTCCTCAGTGGCGGTAACAGTGGTGGTGGAGTTGTTGGAGGCGGTAGCAGTGTTCTTGCTTTTCAGGGCTTCGCTGAAGATGCGTAACTGGTCCGCTTTCTCTGTGCGGAGCCTGTCGTGGTTCGGGTCGTCAGGTTGGCGGTTCAGGCGGGGGTCGCGGTTAGGAGGGCGTACGCACGCCATAACCTGTGGTTAAGTGGTGTTTTTTTTTTTTTTTTTTTTTTTTTTTAGAGCTTACCTATTACAGTTGAGTAAGTAGCAGAGGAATTTCAGCACTCCCCACAGGCAATGATGGCCGGGTGGTCGTAGAGTGGTTCCTGAGCTTCTCTTCCGGAGCCCCGTTGGGGAAACCTACTTCCTAGTGTATGTGACTGTTCACTTATAGACGTGAGCTAAGTGTGCCTATTGGGGAAGGATAAGCATTGCTACCCTCTTTCCAGGTGGGCCCGCACGATCACGGTTTTCCTGGAAAGACTCGGCTGGGATGGGTTTTGCTCCAACCCCTTTTCGTGTTCACAATCTCCTGGGAGGGAGGTGAACAGTTACAGGGGGGACCGCAGGACGAATACACTTTTGAGGGTGCAGGTCCCTGGGCCAGAGCGAAAAAAGGAAAAATAGCAGTAGAAGGAAAAGAGCTCAAACCACGTCGGGAATATCGCGCTATAGCTGCTCTCCAGCTGGAGTGTGGGTCACTCACACTACCAGTGGGGAGGGCAAGCTAATGCTCGATAAACCGAAAACGCTCGTGAGTTGTTGTCGACGATGTCAGTGGTGGATGGTCCGGTCCGGGAAGATGGCCAAACAATGGCAGCAGAGAGAGGGCAGTCTTCACAGTTCCGGGTTCAGCAGGAGGTCTTGTTGAGAGGTCTTCTTAGTTCAGGAGCGATGTGTGAAGTGTGGTGTGAGTTCCCCGGTCAGCCGGGGCCGCATTTATGTGATTTAGGAATCTCAGGATATGAGGTGCTTGTAGCGCGAGGGCCAATCACGGGAGCGGAAGCGTAAGGTGTGGAACGCTCTGATCCTGAGCTGGAAGTTGAAGGTCGAGACTAAGTCGGCGATCGTACCCCTACGTCCACTGCATAGACCTAGTCTCTCGGCGTAGCTGGCTGTATGCGGAGTGAGTGACTCTCTAACCCTCTCTCACCATGAACGGTTCCGAGTTTGATAACTTGGCGTGGATACGTCCGGATACGCCGACCTGCCCCAAGAAATTAAACCGTCTAGTTCTCAAGAAGTTCTTTGAAACTAATGAGATCATGGGGGTCACCAAGGTGAAACGACTGAAGCTCCATGGTGACATCAAGATCACCTTCGCCGAGAAGGGTATGCCCGTACAGCTCGAGGAGATCCCAGACATCAACAGCATTCCATTTAAAATGATTGCCTACAAGTGGGACAACCTGAAGCTGAGAGTAATCTCCCACGCCGAAATTGCCCACGTGGACCAAGCAGAGCTGAGTGAGCTCCTCAAGGAGCAACTCCAAGTTGTGAAGAAGCTGTCCGACACCACTGCCCTCATCGGACACCATACAACTCTACCCAAGGAGGCTCAACTGGCGCGGGTAACTGTGCCAGTCAAGCCCTACTGCAGACCGAAACGCTGTTACAAATGCCAGCACTACGGATACACTGTCAACAAGTGTGAGGCGCAGGAGGACACCTGCTCCCTGTGCGGCAGCCCCGGACACCGCTACACGGTCTGCCCCAACACAATAAAAAAATGCGCTGCCTGTGGCGGCCCACATTCCTCCGCCGATCGGACCTGCCCGAAATGGAAGGAGGAATGCAGGATAGCCAAGGCTCGACTCGACAAGAAACTGAGCTACAAAGAGGCCCTCCTTGCTGTACGCTCACAAGACAAGAAAAAACCAGTAGAAAAGAAAAACCAAGAAAAGAAAACTCAAGAAAAGACACCCGCCACACAGAATCAAGAACACCACGAGGCCCGTGGAGCTGAAGCCCACGTGGTCAACCTCACCGTCTCCGACTTCTTCCACACCTATGAGGACTTAAGACACGAGGAAGACGAACAGCAAGACCCCAAACACGAATGAATGGACACTTCAAGAGAGCAAGAAGAGGAGGAGAGTTAGAAGAAAATCAACTTCAAGCTAAGAAGAATACCAAGACAGAAGACCAAGACATTTCCTCCAAACAAGAAAACTTAAACTCCCTCACGCAAGTGGTGTTTAGCCACTGCACCCATTCTCTCCTCCTAAAATTCGCTTCAATCCTCCCTTTATTCTTCCCTTGAACCTCCTTCCTCCCTGTCACTAGCATTTAATGTATGTATGTATTGCTGTACGCACTAGCGTAGCTAGGGGGGGGGGGGGGGCGGGGGGTCGGTCCGCCCTGGGCGGCACTTTTGGGGGGGCGGCACTTTCGGGTCTGCTCATCACCCATATCTGCAGCTACTGGAAACGTTAATCCATCCCTTTGTATCGGCGGCAAGTTAATCCTCTTTACTGCTTTTGTTGCAAACTGTTTTCAGACAGAAGTAACTCAAAATTTAATTCTGAGGATGGATTCAACATATGGTGGAAACTGAATCCTTGAATATCCGAGCACGAATCCAGTGCAGCTCACGTTCGGAATTTCACACAATGGAAGGAGTTGGAAATTAGGATTGCTCGTGGAGCAACAATTGATAAAAAAGAACAAGAAGTTGTTGAAAGCCAAGTGAAAAAGTGGAAGGAAATCCTTTCAAGATTGCTTGATATTATTAGATTCCTAGCTAAACAGAATTTGGCTTTACGAGGCCACCGAGAAGGAATGAATTATGAGAGAAACGAGACTGAAGCAACGGAAAATAGAGGAAATTTTTTAGAGCTAGTTGATTTGTTGGCGAAATATGATCCAGTGCTACGTGAACATCATCTAAGAATCCAGCTGGGAAACAAGTTTGCTACTTCCTATCTGTCTCCTACTATTCAGAACGAGTTTATAGAAATTTTGGGAGAAAACGTAAGAAGCAAAGTCATCAAGCAAGTAAAAGAAGCAAAGTACTTTTCCATGATATTCGACAGCACTCCTGATATTTCACATAAGGATCAAACGAGCCAAGTTTTACGCTATGTTATGATCGATGGAGATAAAGTGAAGGTTGTGGAATCATTTGTCGATTTCATTGAAACTAAAGGTAAAACCGCCGAGAATATTTCAATGATGATTTTGGAAAAATTAGAGAAAGACGGAATTGATATTCAAAATTGTAGAGGGCAAACATATGATAATGCTGCGGTGATGGCTGGTGTTCATACTGGTGTTCAGAAATGTATCAAGGAAATTAATAAAAAAGCAGAATTTGTCGCTTGTACAAATCACTCGCTGAATTTGGCGGGTGTTCATGCAGCTTCTGTTGCTGTGAATTCTGTTACCTTTTTTGGATGTGAGGAACGTTTGTTTGTATTTTTTTCTTCATAAACCTGTAGTGGACGTCTCCCCTACAAACTGCCTATCGCATTCCAATGTGCCGTCTTCCCTAGCAACCAAGCGTATCGGCATTCCAATGCCCGCCGTATCTTAGCAACGGAACTAGTCACCGGCTACTTCTCGGGTTTTCCCACCATGACTCATAGCCGCTGCTGGGTGTATATAAGCTCTGTCTCTCCCTTGAGATTCAGTCTGATCAATCTTCTTGAACAAGCAACACCTCCTCCTCCGCCGCTGCCTGGCTGCCCCTCGCATCTCCTCGCCTGCCTGGCGGTCCTCGCTCCCGCCAGCGAGCATGTCCTTCCCCGAGCTTCCTCACCAACCAACTCTCATTCTGGCCCATCTTTCTGAACACGCAACACCTCCTCCAGCAAGCTCCTAGCTGTCCAGCATTCATTCAACCAGGAGGCCAGCAACAGGCAACATCTTCTCTAACGAAGCTCCTGCACATCTACCTCCTTCGACAAGCTACTCACCGCACGTCTCTACCAAGCAGCCCCTCACCACACAGCACCTCCAGCACCAGACTGTCTATCATATAACTTATATATTATACAAGAAAACCACATTAGAGTTTCCTTCCATCCTGAGTGCTAGACAACTTTAATATCTCGATACCCCTACAAACCCATTGCTGGGATGTTCTAACTTCAGTTACTGGTCAAAGTGTCAAGCGCATAATAGAAACTCGGTGGAGTGCGAGGGGAGAAGCTGTAAGTGTTGTAAAGAAACATTTCTCAAAAATCTTAAATGCCCTAGAAAAGTTAACTGGTGAAGAAGAAAATACAGCTACCAGGGCAGATGCTGGTGTTCTACTTGGTGCGTTGCAATCATTTAACTTTTTGTGCTTTCTTGGCCTGTGGGGACCCGTCCTTCTAGAAATTAACGACACACAGACTTACCTCCAAACCAAGGGCTTGAACATACAACAATGTGATATAAAACTCAGGGCATTAGAAACATTTCTAGTTGAAAACAGGGACAAGCTAGTGAGTAATGGAATTAACTATGCCAAAGAAATTTGCAATGATCTGGGGATAGTCATGGAGCGTCAGCGTCGACCCAAAAAGAAGAAACAAATGTTTGGTGAAGGATCACGAGATGCTGAATTGCCATACGACATTGAATTGAGGAGAGAAATGTTTTCTTCGCTGGACAGAGTGATCCAAGAAATAACTTGAGATTTCAACAGCTTCATGAACTTGCTGAGAAATATGCCTTCCTTACCCCATTGAATCTTTTGGATGATAAATATGAGTGTCAAATAGATCACGATCACGACGACATTGATAAAGAGGAGTTCCTCGTTGAGAGAAAAAGACTTCAGCATTTTGTTGCTGTTGTTGCTATAACTATTAAAGACAGAATACAGACGTGGAAAGAAGGCCCCCTTGAACTTTTGCAGTTTATTCAAAAGTATAACATTGGGAACTCGGTTCCAAATATAGTAATAACGCTGAGGATTTTCCTCACAATTGCTGTTAGTGTTGCTACCTGTGAGAGGAGTTTTTCGAAACTAAAACTGATCAAGAATTACTGAAGATCTACTATGAGCACCTTGCGGTTGAGAAATCCTGCCCTACTGTCTATAGAGCGACAATTGACAGATGAAATAGTTTTTGACAATGGCATTAAAGAATTTGCCAACAAAAAAACAAGAAAAGTTACCTTGTAGAAAGTTGTAGTTTTCATTTCAGAAATAAAGATGGTCCTAATTTTTTACACTTTTTTACTTTTTTCCCTATCCTATATGTCGTTTTTGCTTTTTGTTTAACTGTTACTTATAAAGTTTAAGTATGTTTGGTGTGTATTTAAAGCATACTGTAGTGGAATTCTCCCCTACAAACGCTGTTTGTCGCTGCCTAGCCGACCCCACCTATTCCCCAGTGTATGCCTCGTGACCTAGGTCAACCAGCGCCGCCATACACCACGGAGCGGGGGTCAACTACTAAGCCACGCCTACCCCCGCTATTTAAGACCTGACCTCGCGGTGATCTGCCTCTAGCTCTCGCTCACTCTCTACCAACAGCCACAGCCAGCAACACCACCTCCACCGCCGCTGCCCGGCGGGCCTCGCTCCTCCGCCTGCCTGGCGGTCCTCTCTCCCGCCGGCGAGCATGGCGACCCACAAGCTGTCCTCCTGTGAGCATCCTCACCAACCAGCTCTCTCTACATCACGCTTGTAACCACGCTGCCTTCCCAGCACCAAGCTGCATTGTACATTCAATACAACATGTATATAGAGAGCACATCGTGAGTTTCCTTTCTCCATCCCATCCTGAGTGAACACCAAACATCCCGAACCCCACAATACTATATTTGAGAATGTGAAAGTACAGTAATATTATAATGGTACACAAACTATTTAATATATATACTGTATATATATATATATAAGAGTGAGTCACTGTGCAATATGTATTTTTTGTGGGGGCACGGATGGGGGGGGGGGGGGGGGGCGGCAAACTCAAGGGCCGCCCCGGGCGGCACACGCTCTAGCTACGCCACTGGCTGTACGATGTAGCAAGATGTCACGGGTTCGATTCCCGGGCAAGCGGAAGTTGTTTGGACACTCTTCCTAGCCCCCTTGGTCCCTGTTCACCTAGCAGTAAAGTAGGTACCTGTTGTAAATCGAAAGGTTGCGAATTCGTATTCAAGGAAAGTTGTTGGAGCTTCTAAACTTGAACTGACACAATCCGGAGTGGTGACCCGAGGATCACACACCCAACACAGACAAAACCAAATACGTGCCTACGCGCTAACCAATTAAACGCAGTCGTGTAAAGTCACGGCACTATCTCTCCCACTACAATTCCCTTCCTAACCTCCTGCTCCTTCCTCTGTCATCTTCCCCGCTCTGACTTTCGCTACCAACAACTTTGGAGCTTCTAAACTTGAACTGAAAAACTATACGCTGATTGGCTGGTAGGCGCGCGGCAGGAGCTCAGTTGGGAGTTGTAAGGGAGAGGATCCACTACACTACAATATGAAGAATGTGATGAACTCGTGGAGGTCCCAGCCTTTGCTTCCTCGGGTGATTTCTAGAATAAATAAAGGACAGAAAATTTCAAGTGTGTGTCATATCCCTACTATGGGAGTTCCCTGCTTTGTTCTTGTAACATATATACAAGACCAAAAACCCCAAACATTAAAATGTGAGTATCTACTCTTTAATTATCGCTAATTTTAATAGTTAAGACATTCATATACTAGATGTATCCCTAATTCTCCACAAAAAGGGTTAACAATATTTTAATGCGAATGGTATAGACCCCTTAGGGAAATTTCATGTCAAAAAAAGGGAAATTTTGAGGGCCCTCCTAGGGAAATTTGGCCGAGTGAACCTGGCAACATTGGCGCTAGTCGTCTCGACCCTAGACAGTAAATACGCTGTGAGATATTGGAGGAACTTATCGGTCTGCTTTTATTCTCGCCATTTCTCTTTTTTTGGACTGGATTTCATCAAAGGTAATATTTGGACATGTTAATCTTCTTGTGTAGTAAGGGTGGAAATGTTCATATATCTGGATTCATGAGTTTAGAGTAGTTATATGATGAATATAATTCAGAGCATGTTTTTCGTTGTTCTGCCATTGTTAACTCTCTGTAGCTCACAAACATGGATGTATTGGATTGATTTATATACCATGTATAATATATATAATTCCATACGTATTTAAATGGTTTCAAAGATATACAGGGGCTTAAGTAAGTATTCTAGTATTTATTTTCATTGAGTATGAACACATGTTGCTTACGGTATACCCTATATGCACCAGGGATACTCTCCATTTCGTCACCAATAACGGGTCTGACTAATTACCCAAATGTACCCGCAGTGAAGTCAATTAATGGTCCTACATGAATAAATCGGGTTACCAATCACTTCTCGACTAGTATTTGGTGTCAAAGTAAAACAAAATTGGAAAACGTAATTTAATTTGAGTTAATAGATGGAGTGCATGTACCGAACCTAACCTAACCTCGACTAGTATTTGGTGTCACGAAGTCATAAAAAATTGGTAAACTTAATTTAATTTGAGTTAATAGATCAAGTGCATGTACCTAACCTAATCTAATCTAACCTAACACAACACAACTCAGATTAAATTAAGTTTACCAATTTCTTGTGACTTTATGACACCAAATAATAATTGAGAAGTGATTCACAGCCCGATTTACACTTGTACGACCATCATTTCACTTCATTGTGACTACATTTGGGTAATTCCTCGCTCCTTCGGTCCATGCACGCGATGTATTAACTCAGATTAAAGTAAGTTTTCCAATTTTTTGTAACTTTGTGACACCAAATACTAGTCGAGAAGTGATTAGCAGTCCGATTTATTCATGTAGGACCATTATTTGACTTCATTGCGGCTACATTTTGCTACATTTGGGTAATTAGTCGGACTGCCAATAACAAATCCGTTTCGTCACCACTAACAGTCACTCTGTTATTAGTGACAGATTGTAAGTTATTATTTTAAAGAATAGAAATTGCGCATGTATACAGACGACTCTAGAAGTATTGTCTTTTTTTACATGAATATTAATTATTTAATAAAGAAAACTATTAAAAAATTGGTAAATAAATAAAATACAGAACAAATGAAGGTGATTTTGGCACCAGCGCATAAACCACCAAGCAGCGAGATCATTGCAGGCATATTAACAATGATTTTATTGGTTAATATAAGAGACTAACCCACCAGGGCTGCATAGCACCGATGCAGCCGTATCATCTCACATCCAGAAAATGCCTCAAATTTCACCATATCATAGTAAGTTCTTTCTGTTTAATATACTGGGGAAGTTAGGTAAGGTTAGGTAGGTCTGTTCTTCATGCCCACAAACGTTAAGTAGCATTATTTTAAAATATTCGTTTTTTTAACATATTTCCATAAACTACAGCAGTGTCCACTATAATATAACAATGAAAATCCGGTGCTTTTATGGTTGTTCTCAGTCATTATCGCTCGTGGGTTAGTCCTATAAAATTACCTTTTTATTTTTTATTTTCGTCTTTAATAATAAATTTTCATAGTGTTTTTTTATTATTTTCTATCCCAGGCAACAGTTATTTTCATGTACTGTAAATATTGATGGGCATGAACGCGGTGACGTTAGGTCAGGTTCTCTTTGGTTCTATGCATTATCGTGTTAATTTATATGTTAAACAACTTACCCTAATATTGAGGTTGTTATACACCAGCAATGGTGAGGAGGAATACGTGGAAGCATTCACCGTCATTTAGGAAACGTCTCTTGAACAGGTATTCAGCGAGGTAAACAACAAAAATGGCACAGGGAGGAGAATTGTGAAGCAGGATAGAGTAAATAAAAAGATTGTCAGGTTCTATTAGGTTCTATGCATTGTCGTTTCCATTTTTCTACACCTTTGCCTGATTATTAATCAAATGATGGCTATTATTATGTAATCATAAACAATTCATAATATTTGTGGTTATTTTCCATTATCCACCCATCACCTTTTTTCACATGAATATATTTCTTTGCTAGTTTTCTTGCTGTTGTAGATGATTCTGACATTAATCTTTGGTGCAAATCACTTTTTTTTTTTTTTTTTTTCTTTTTTTTTTTTTACACAGGATGGTTGGTTGGTTCCTTTGGTATGAGAATAGGTTAGGTTAATTGGTTCCTATAGGATGAGAATAGGTTATTTTTGGCGTATTTTACTCAGATCTGACCATCTTTGTGCAAATTAGCGGTTCCGTTAAAATGAAAATGTACATTTTTTGCAACATTTTAATTAGCAAAAAAATTGAAGGTCAGATTTGAGTACTACACCAAAAATAACCTATTCTCACACCAGAGCAACCAACCAACATAACCTAACCTAACCTATTCTCACACCAGAGCAACCAACGTACACACTCTGTCCTATGCTACGGTTGAGGCACATTGTTCCTAATTTTGGCTCGTAAGGGCAACCATTGTGAATAGTGGAAATGGGTAACAATAAATTGATTGTGGATAAACGGGTTTACGAGTACCGAGGCAACGAATAACGGGGTTTACCTAGATATATAGCTCCTCCCCGACTTACGACGGGGTTAGGGACCCACATCCAGGTCGTAAGTCGAAATGGTCCTAAGTCGAAAATGATTAATTTAATACATAGAAAATCTAAAATAGGTGTCTCTTTTTCTTCTCAGCACCACAAAACTCTCACTTTTAAGCTTACCAGCCATTTTAAAGTGAATTATAAACGAAAATTTTGTCTGTACTGACGTTGGGACTCGAAAATATGTAATTTGACAAAATTTTGGTACTACTGAGACAGGTAGTAAGTGCGAGTGGTCGTAAGTCGAGTAGGTCATAAGTCGGGGAGGAGATGTGTATATATATATATATATCTTGATAAAATCACACAGGAAAATGGAAACAACGGAGTACCTTAGCTTTCGTCTTTATTCAAGACATCTTCAGAGGCAACAGGAATAAAGACGAAAGCTAAGGTACTCCGTTGTTTCCATTTTCCTGTGTGATTTTATCAAGATTTATCTTATCCACGTTTTCATTGTGGATTTTCATATATATATATATATATATATATATATATATATATATATATATATATATATATATATATATATATATATATATATATACACAGTTGGTTCTCACATTACACGGTTAATGTAACCCGGAGGGTACCGCGGAAAGTGAGAAACGCGTAAAGTGAATAACATAACATATGGGATTAATTGAAATGGAGTCCGGGCCGATCCCCAAACTCCACTTTTTGACGACACACAACTATGTTGTAGTAAAAATATTTTCTTAACTTTATGATGGCATGCACACACAATTAATAATTAAGAGAAATATCAATAATATTAGGTTTTTTAACACTTACATTAGTAGAAAAGATGGCTGGGCACACGGGGATGGGCGGTTGGTTCCGAGGCAGAGGGCAGATTATTGGCCCTCACCTGTATCACTTGTATCAATTGTATCACTATCCACCACAGAGGCTTGCAGGGCCTCTTTGTCAAACCCCCCAAAGTTCATATAAGTCCATATCCTCACTATAATTATCACTATCACTGACTTGGGCCGGCTGTAGTGGGTGGCGGGTGAAGAACTGGTAATGTTTTGATGACTGGGCGACCTTGTGCGCACCATTTTCGCGCCTCTTACACAACATGGCGGATGGCGGGAGGTTTGGATCCAAAAATGGCGCGGCTTGCCAGCCGCTCTCTGCGGAATGTGAGAATGTTAGGTTCTGGCAAGGCACAGCGTTAACGGTGAAAAGCGGAATGCGGGACCGCGTAATATGAGGATTGACTGTATATACAGGTTGTACCTCTCTAGTCCGGCAACCTCGGGACCTGACCGGTGCCGGACCATGGAAATTCACCCTTTTCCTGGATAGATAGTGACTTGTGCTTATGCTTGGAAGCACTAGCACCAGTTTCTCTGCATCATGATCTCTTTGAAGACATATTGAAGGATTGAATGTCGTATAGAAGCTTCTCAAATTTCGCGAGTTTTTAATTCAACGTTTTTTATTGGAACACACACACAAAAACAATAAATAAAAATTTTGACGGCGGAAACTTGAATTTCGACGGGTTTGAACGGTCCGCCAACTTGCAGACGACGTGCATAATCGTGTAAACAGCGTCATTTCTCTTATGTACAAAAGATTCATTATTGTTTATTACTGAGTGTCTCTTTTATTGAATTAATGTTTGTGTGCAAAATGAGCAATACAATTCATTAATAATATGTAGAATATTAAAACACGAGAGGAAATGACAGTATTGTTTTCATTGATTACAAAACCAGTGACCGACTGGGTCTACATATAAAACTGAAGAAAATAAGACCTAGGTTGTAGCTGTAGTGAAATTAATATGGTTGTTTTAAGTAATGTTATTTAATGTTAATAAATGGAACGATAGAAGTAGCTAATGATAATGGGAAAGAAAAAAGAGAGATTGCGTATGTACGTGCGCACATGTGAAAACATAGCGTCATTACTTTACATAAGAATATGAAAGCAACACGTATTTACTGTTCATATATATTTTAGTTAATGTTTCTGAATTTGTTTTTATTGAATTAATGTTTGTGTGTGCAAAATTAACAATACAATTTATTAATAATACGTGGAATATGAAAACACACGATGAGACGAGACGGCTGCCGGCATTGTTTATGTTAAAGCTTCCAAAACTAGTGACTGATTGGTTCTACATATAAAACCGAAGAAAATAAGACCCTGAGTTTAGCTGTAGTAAAATTAATGTAAAAAAATTAATATGGTTGTTTGAAGTACAGTACCTGTAATGTAATTTAATGTTAATAAATGGAACAATATAAGTAGCTAACCATTAATGGTAAAAAAAAAAGTGAGACTGCGCGTATGTAAGTGCGCACATGTGAAAACATATCGTCATTACTCTACATAAGAATATGAAAGCAACACTTATTTACTGCTCATATATATTGAAGGGTTAAATGTTGTACTCTGTATAGACAAGCAGAGAGAGAGAGAGAGAGAGAGAGAGAGAGAGAGCAGTGGAACTGCCTGATGTAAACAAACCTTAATTTCTCGTGGCTTTGTTGTTGTTGTTTTTTATGGGGATTAGCCCACCCGGGCATAGGTCACTGACCCACATTGGGGCCTGAGGGGCAAAAATTTAAAACTCCTGTAATAATAATAATAATTCAGAGAGAGAAAAAAAAAAAAAAAAAAAAAAAAAAAAAAAAAAAAAAAAAAGAGCTGCCTTTCTACCTATTGGACAAGCTAAAATCGTTCCGGACCACAGAATGCTGGACTAGAGAGGTACAACCTGTATACAGGTATATATATAAATTTTTTCTGCGTGTAGCTCCACAATGAAAACGTGGATAAGATAAATCTTGATAAAATCATATTGTTTCTTCCCCCCCCCCCCCCCCCGTGTGATTTTATCAAGATATATATACAGGTTGTACCTCTCTAGTCCGGCATTCTGTGGTCCGGAACGATTTTAGTTTGTCCAATAGGTAGATAGGCAGATTTTTTTTTTTTTTTTTTTTTTTTTTTTTTTTTTTTCTTCTTCTCTGAATTATTATTATTATTACAAGAGTATTAAATTTTTGCCCCTCAGGCCCCAATGTGGGTCAGTGACCTATGCCCGGGTGGGCTAATCCTCTTAAAAAAAAAAAAAAAAGCCCCGGGAAATTAAGTTTTGTTTACATACGGCAGTTCGGCTGCACTCAATCTCTCTCTGCTTGTCTATCCCAGCCCTTACCAAAACCTCTTCCCTCCCAGACCAGATATCCCTCCTCCTAGTCACAGGCCTGGCATTTGACATTATTAGGGACCTGCCACTCTTTGCCATGAACAGATAAAATGTACCGGGAACTTTCCCCCCACACACTCATCAGTCTCTCACTTTATGTAACTTGACAGAACCTATGACCCTTCAGGCTTTTACGCCCTTAATGTACGAGTCATAAAGGCAAGTATGAACTTTTCATACTTCCCTGTTGGGCGCTGTAAACGCTTCTGTGCTTCACCTTGCACAGGATGTAAGGGGGTGCCCAATAAACTAGCCCCCTCGGGGGCAAATCTGAAATCTGAATCTGATTGTCTATACAGAGTACAACATTTAACCCTTCAATATATATGAGCAGTAAATAAGTGTTGCTTTCATATTCTTATGTAGAGTAATGACGATATATTTTCACATGTGCGAACTTACATACGAGCAGTATCACTTTTTTTTTTTACCATTAATGGTTAGCTACTTATATTGTTCCATTTATTAACATTAAATAAAATTACAGGTACTTTAAGCAACCATATTCATTTTTTACATTAATTTTACTACAGCTAAACTCAGGGTCTTATTTTCTTCAGTTTTATATGTAGAACCAATCAGTCACTGGTTTCGTAAGCTTTAACATAAACAATGCCGGCAGCCGTCTCGTCTCCTCTAATAGTCCACGTATTATTAATAAATTGTATTGTTAATTTTGCACACACGTACATTAATTCAATAAAAACAAATTCAGAAACATTAATTAAAATATATATGAACAGTAAATTAGTGTTGCTTTCATATTCTTATGTAAAGTAATGACGATATGTTTTCACGTGTGCGCATGTGCACTTACATATGCGATCTCTCTCTTTTCTTTACCATTATCGTTAGCTACTTCTATTGTTCCATTTATTAACATTAAATAATATTACTTAAAACAACCATATTAATTTTACTACAGCTACAACCAAGGTCTTATTTTCTTCAGTTTTATATGTAGAACCAGTCAGTCACTGGTTTTGTAATCAACAAAAACAATGCTGTGTCATTTTCTCGTGTGTTTTAATATTCTACGTATTATTAATTAATTTTATTGCTCATTTTGCACACATAAACATTAATTCAATAAAAAAGACATTCAGTAATAAACAATAATGTATCTTTTGTACATAAGAGAAATGACCCTGTTTACACGATTATGCACGTGATCTGCACGTTGGCGGGCCGTTCAAACCCGTCGAAATTCAAGTTTCCGCCGTCAAAATTTTTATTTATTTATTTTTTTGTGTGTTCCAATAAAATACGTTAAGAATTAAAAACTCGCGGAATTTGAGAAGCTACTATACGACATTTAACCCTTCAATATGTCTTCAAAGAGACCATGATGCAGAGAAAGCGGTGCTAGTGCTTCCAGGCATAAGCACAAGTCACTATCTATCCAGGAAAAGGGTGAATTTCCATGGTCCGACAATTTCCATGGTCCGGCACCGGTCAGGTCCCGAGGTTGCCGGACTAGAGAGGTACAACCTGTAAATATATATATATACTGTACACATATTGTTACGACCGTGTCGTATTTTTTCTATTATTTTATATAACATGCTTCCATGTTGTTCCATATTATTCCTGTAATGATGTGTTATATTTACTATTATATAATCTAGTCACCTTACGCTGTGCTGTTAAGGTTTTAACTGTTATTATTTGTTCAAGCCCATCTTATTTCTTCATTTAGTATTGTAAAAAGCATTCTTTGTTTCTCTAATGACCATCTGCATCGTTAAACGACCCATGTTTCACTGGCTGGTCGCATTGGCGGGAGCCGACCCTATATATATAGCACTCCATCAGCAGACAGAGTTCAGTCCAGTCCTCTTGTCATTCAGTACATGTTCTTTTGAGTGACTCCCGTCACCTGTTACTGATGCTTTAATTTATTATTGTGTTGTTCCTGTCGCCACCAATGTGGTATATCTATGCGAGTACCTATTCATGTCTCTTATGTGTCCATCAGTGTTTGCTGAGTTACATTTAAGTAATTCAGTGTTGTTTCACCATAGTTAATTTTACTGTTAGTTATTTTATTTGTTTATGCAGTGTTAACGTAATCCAATGCTTTATTTTTATTCTTTTGATGTTTTGAAGTTTTAGTATCATTTGTGTCTTAAAGGTTTCGATAGTGAATCAATTTGTTGTGACAGCCTACGAGGCTCTTCATTTTGTTAGTATTTTATTTAATTAAATTCTTAAAGGTTTACTTTATTTAGTTTTATTCCCTTTTGATTTACTTCATTTTTCTTTTTGTTTGGTTACGCCTGGAACCTTGGATATTAAAGCAAATTAAGAGACAGCGTAACAGTTTTACTTTTATCCTCTTTGCCACTGATCGGCCTGTTAGCCGCTTGGGCGATCGGTCACGTCTCTTTTCCTTTATATTTTTCACCAAAAGATCGGCTCGCTAGCCGCCCGGGCGATCGGTCACGTCTCTGTCACGCACTGTTGGCAAATACTGGGCATGCACCGGCTCCTGAATGTACCTGAACCCGCTCCAGTGTTGGTCAAGTCTTCTCTTGAAAGAGCTCACACTCGGTGCCGTCACAACACTCTCTGGTAGATTGTTCCAAGAGTTTACAACCCTCACTCCGAAAAAGTTTGCCCTCACGGCTTTCTGGACTTGCGGCTTCTTCAATCTTGAGCTGTGACCCCTTGTGGGGCGAGCGTCCGCCAGCTCCAAGTAAGGACACTCAACTGAGTAGTGCCCACTGAGATGCTTATAAACCTCAACTAGGTCCCCCCCTTGCCCGTCTGTAGTATAAGCTAGGCAAGTTCAGGCGCTCCAATCTCTCAGGGTAGCTGAGGTGCCGAAGTGGAGGCACCAGTTTGGTGGCCCTCCTTTGAACAGTTTCAACCAACTGACCTTTTGACACTTGTGATATTCTTTTTGTGTTTTTGTGTTTTGTGTTCGATTCCAACTCTGGTTGTGTACTCATCTGAGGCTCCGAGGGCGATTCCCCAGTCTTTCACTATTCGGCTGTCAACTCCGATCACCTACTCCAGCTACTGCCGCTGCTGCTACGTGATCGCCGCCTCCTCCACTCCCTATCCACCGACCGTGCCCTGGCGTCTCTCCTGTGTGGCAAGACATCACCTACCAACGCCGGAGCCAAGTGAGGAAGCTGCCCTGTACCTTCCCCCTCAGAGCGAATCACCTCGTTACCAGAACATTCTACCTTACTGGTTAGGAGGAAGATTCATCTGCAGCCGTAGGAAATACCTGTTCTTTGTTGTATTGATTGTTTAGTTTCAAGTAACTGTTTGACTCCAGTGCTGTTTATTTAATATTTGTGAGAGTTAAATTATTGTGATTATTTTAATATTAAAGAGATGTCAATCTCTAATGGTTGTTTGTTACTACAGTACAAGTCCAAAAATCCGGACTGCTTGGGGATTGGGTCGGTCCGGATTTTCGGATTTTCCGGATTCTCAGGCAGTACTTTTAAAATTAAAATTTAAGGAGGAATAAAGAAGAGGTGAACAGGTACGTTTTGATAGTTTATTCATTAGCAAATATAGCATGCTTCATTTATCAAAACGAGCAGTTTTAATGAAAAAGCTGTGAATTCTAGAATTTTATTCTTTGCCTTTTTGATATCATAAATTGTAGACTTTCCAATGTTGTATTTTCCATTAGAACAGTATTGCTCACACCACGTACTAGTTTCTTAATTATTTCAAGTTTGTCACTCAATTTCAACGTGTTCTTCTTTCTCTTCACACGAAGTTTATCTACTTTAGGAGCCATTATTATGGGCTTGTACACTGTACAGTAATCTGTAAATAGAAAGAGTAGGACTCAAAATATTGTTATATTGCAATGGTATTCTATTCATACTGTGCTTGATATAATGCATTCACGGAAATGTAATATTTTTGCTAAAATGACGTACGTATTACAGTGGAAAGTGGGATAAAATCGTGACGAAAACAATGACTTTCGCTTTCTTTCCTTCAAAAGATGTTACCGTAATCGCTTTTCGAATGGTTTAGTTAAAAAACTGTTGTATTACAATAATATTCCCTCCTAATTGACTTGAATAAATACTTGAATGGAAATATACAATATTTTTGTTGAAACTACCCGCGTTTCAGTGTAAAGTGTTGTAATAATAAATGGTAAACAATTTGCCTTCGGCACTCGTGTTTCAGTTTATAGGACGTAGAGCGTTTTTACTGAAGGTTTTGTTGTTCGCTTACCCTCAAAAACGTGGGTCGAACTATAAACGAGGAATATCATAAATTAACGATTTCTTGGTCAAAAAATCAGGGTCGACAGATAAACGAGGGGGGGTTTATAGATGAGTATATACGGTATGTTGTCACAGTTTGATTGCTCGTTTTAAAGTGGAGACCACGTGGTCGCTTGTTGTCGCTGTGCAGCTGTGTCGCTCACGCATGCGCACATACACACAAAAGCCCGCTAAAAAAAAATAATTAGTTTTCCAAAAGTCCGGATTCTCGGGTGGTCCGGATTTTTGGACTTTTACTGTACTTGGAAACCCATGGTTTTTTACTTTCCTGGCAGGGGAACTATATCCCAAAGGCCAAGCCTTTACAAGCGGAATGAGCCAATTTGAAAGCTGCTGGACGTAGTACTTTAGGTATTACAAGGCGAAACTGTGGCTGGCTGCTACCTTCATCAACTAAGAGATGTGATTAACGCGGTTGACAGAGGAACGGGGCCACCTCCTAGGTAGTTAATAATGTCTTGCCACTCCTAAGATCAGTGTGATCTTAGGTTTCAATATTCACCTCGCTGTTAAGAATGGCCATGTTACGGCTCAGAGCGTCCGGTATGTGATGAGCGGCGCCGGGTTTATATATGAATGAGCGGCTAACTCACTACCCCAGCGTGACATACGGGGACAACGTGTCTTCTTTTTAAAGATAGTTGTTAGTGCACGATGTTCTGTAAAAATATTAAAGTGGCGTTGAAATACGTATGGTTCAAAGTATCGGACACTATCAACCACTGCTAAAGCTTCCTTATCGGTGATGCTATAGCGTAATTCGGCACCTCTTAATTTACGGCTAAAGTATGCTATGGCACGAGGGTTAGTATCAAAATCTCTTTGCACAAGACACGCTCCTATAGCTAGGCCGCTGGCATCAGCGTGGACCTCGAATGGTGCATCAAAATTAGGTAACTTTAATACCGGGTTCTGAGTCAACTTCTCCCGTAGTTGGTTAAACTCTGCCTGGTGGTCGGGTTCCCATTTAAATCTAGTGTTTGATTTGGTCACTTGTGTGAGTGGAGCTGTCATAGTGATCTATGTGTCTCCGAAAATAGCTACACGCACCTAGTAGTCGGCGTACTTCCCTAACGGTCTGGGGTCTGGGCACGTCAACAATAGCTCGGTTTTTATCTGGGTCGGATCTAATACCATCTAGTCATAACTGGAACCCCAGGAATTTAAAGGTCTGCGCGGCAAAGGTACATTTCTCCCCGTTTAATTTAAATCCCACCTTATCTAGTTATGTTAGGTCTCCTTTAGGTGGTGTAGGTGACCCTCAAATAAATTGGAATAAATAACAACTTGATCAAGGTAAGCTAGCGAGTGTTTACCGGGGACGGGAGACAAGGTGAAATTAATGGCTCGTTGAAATGAAGACGGCTCAGTTTTTAAGCTGAATGGCATGCGTCGAAACTGGTACAGTATAGGCGCACCCCATCAGAAAATGCTGTTTTAGCGGGATCTTTCTCCGCTACAGTTATAGTCCAATAAGGCGCTTTAGCATCTAACGTAGTAAAATATGTTGCAGCTGCAAAGTCATCTAAAATACCCTGAATGTGTGGCAACGGGTACGAATTTGCTACTGTTAAATCGTTTATTTTACGGTAATCCACACAGAGGCGAAATGACCCGTCAGGTTTGTCCACTAAACAACAGGTGACAACCAAGGTGAAGAGCTAGGTTCAATCACACCTTGTTGTAACATTTTCTGACACTCTTCTCTAATCACCTGCCGGGCGCGTTCAGGTAGTTGTCATTGTCTTGTTTGTACAGGTGCACTTTCTCCAGTAGGTTTAGTGTGTTATATATCAGGTAAGAAGCCTATATCACCTTCATGTTGTGAGAACAACATTCAAGTGTGTCAGGTTCAAAGATCTAATCATCCGGTCAACATCTTTACTCAGTATGGGGCCTTCAGAGCGTGGGTTCGTGTCTGCAAGGTTAGGAGCACTAGCGTGTACCGCGCAAATTTGAGGTGTTGTCTGTGTCGGTCCTATGACTGACGCCACTGGTATTATGGTAGCATGGGCTAATCCGTCCCCTTTTCTCAGGCGGACACGGTGTTTAGTAACATTCACGACGGGGAGAAAAACAGTGCGGTTGACTATAGTAGAAATGTGGTGGGAAATTACAAGAAAATTTAACCTCCTCTCTACCTTAACCACATTACGGGCCTCCCTATGGCTGCCTTAATAAAACTTAGTGCTTCAGGGGGGCAGTGTTTCTCGACTAGAGCGCGAACACTGTATACCGGAGACAGGGACGGGTGGAAACACCGACTGATCACCCGTGACTGTAGGATCTAACATCCACTCCGGCATTTCCTTCTGATATTTAGGTCTACGGCTCGTAGCCACGACGACTGGATCGTGCATGAAAAATTTTACAGGGTACTTTACAATATTTAGACACAAATAACTTAATTCGGGGAATTTTATTATGGATAACTCAAAGTTGAAACGTCGTAAGAAATCCATTCCTATTAAGATGTCTCCAGGAAATACTAGATTACCAACAACTAAACAGGCATGTCTAACCAATGACTTCCCTACAGTTACGTCAAGTGGACACTGTCCGGTGATCAACACTGCTTCACCGCTAACGGTGGATATCTGCTTATTAGACCTGACAAGCCGACCGGTGGGACTAAGTTTTATGTATGCACTTTTCTTAATAATCGTGGCCTGGCTACCGGTGTCAATAACTGCTGTTAGGTGGACTCCACTTACAGTTATCTCAATCAGTGGCCTGTCTGGGGAAAGTTGTGGGTTTTTCTTCATCTGAGCTCTAGTAGCGCTGTCCGGCTCGTAATTTTGGGCAATGCATTTGCCGATGACCTCGCTGATTGCAATTCCAGCACACTAGCGGTGGTGGATCTGTTGAGTGCGTGTGGGGCGGGAGAGCCAACGGGTTATAATGAGGTTGATCTGCACCAGTTACGTGGGGTCGTGATTGTGATATATCTGTCACAGGCACGGGAGGTGGAGGGGGCAGCCTATGGAAAGCGTACTCTGTTCGTTCCAACTCCCAAATAATTTGTCTTTCGCAGTACACGTTTTGATCGTAGCTGATGGGTCCACACGTGGTGCTAACCAGGCTGGCAACCCTGAAATGTACAACAGTACAAGGAACGCGTCATAGGCCTCTTGTAAAAGTCAGGGAGCAACGTTAGCATTGTTTAATCCTGAACGGAGACGTGTGCCGAAGACGTCGGACGTCTTGTTATCTAACATTTGACATCGAGAATTTTTTCCAGAAATTTGTCTCAAATTCGCCATAGTCACAGATCCTCTGTTGGGAGACTACTAGCGGCCCTACGACATAACGAGAGAGCGGCGGTCACACGTTCACAACCCTTATATAAAGCTCGGGTAGCTCTTGCACTGATGTCTAACCATGTCTCAATGGCCTGGTTCTTCTCCAGAATACTTAAGTGTCTTAGCTTGTCTGGATTAAATACCTGTACAGTTTTCTGAATGGGCAGTGCGGACGAGTGAGCCCCTGATAGAGCATTGGTCAAGGTAAGTTCAGGGGATACAGGGGAACATTGATCACAAGACAATCGTCACTGGTCCTAGGTGATATGACCTCAGGTGCCCGTGATGCACTCACAACACGCCGTCTATGAGTAACCCGCGGTGGTGATGAATTACAACTACGTGACCGGCAAATTGTCTTGTCATCGGGGTGTACACTATCTGGGCTATTGACAATCCTGGCACGGGCTATGGTCACGGGGCGGCGTGGCGACATAGTGCAATACTCCCACGATCTATCAACGCTCACAATTTGTTAAACTATTGACCAGTTGCTTCTACGTCACAGTACTGAAACTGACACTAACTTAAATCAATAGGGTATCTGAATCTAGCAAATAATTATATGCGGGCCACTCATCATCTAGATATCGGTGAGGTAACAATTCTGATCAGTTTAATGTCACCAATTTAAACACACTTAATTAATATTTACGCTTCTCAAACTGTGAACACGTCACACCAAAAATTTAACCATTGTTAAAATAGTAGGTCTTTAATGTGTCTAGAAATAGCACTCATTTAGTTCTTCCAATCACCCACATGAAAAGTGAAATAACTTGTATACAACATTCTTTCCTGAATTAAATATTATGGCTAAGAAATAATTAAGTACAATATCACATTAAACGTTCCAGTCATAATACAGGCATCCCCTGTGTTACAAAAGCCCGGGTTACGGAATTTCACTCCTACGGAATTTGTAAAGTATGACCAATAATTTCGCGTTTTGGCCCATAAATCCGCCCTTACGGAAATTGGGGTAAATTTTAACAAATTAAAAAACATCACTATAGGTCGTCGTCGACTTACGACCTAGATTGGTTACGGCCGCCCGGTCGTAAGTTGATCTGGTCGTAAGTCGGCATATGTTATAATTACCTTACGTATACAGTATTATAATGTGTAATGATAATATAATCATCTTTAAGTCATATTTTATCAACATTTTCTTTGTTCATTATTGTTACGGTCGTCAGGTTTAAGTCAAGCACTGCATACTACAGTACAATTGGTTTATTATTTACCCAACATACAAAAAAAAAAAAAAAAAAAAAAATACAGGTGCAAAACCTATAAAACATTTTAGTTGCAAAACATACAAACACATACAAACATACAAAAAACATCTTATTGGCCGCTGGTGCTTGGCTGTGGATCGTCGATGTCGTCAGCAATCACATTCACTTTCTTACCTCCTTCGTGCTGTTTAATCACCATCATTTTAGTGTTGAAATCAATGACCTTTCTTTGCTTCTTGGCAGGTTGAGGAGTAGATGAAGACAGTTTCCTCTTGGTAGACATCTTGGGGGGGGGGGGGGGGGGGTGGTTCAAGAAAAATTTCCAAGACAAAGGACAGACACAAGGCAAACAGACACGGAGGGAAGTGTGCTGTACTAGCGAGCGTGTTTGTAATTGAGCGCGGGAATGCGCGCGGCTCCAGCTCCCGGCAGCGCCAGGAGGATGGAGCCGAAACTGTCGTACCGCCGGTCGTAAAGTCGAACAGACGTAAGTTGCGTAGGTCGTACGTCGACGACTACCTGTATATAAAATTATAATTTTTGTTTAAATTATAATTTGTTTTGTGTGGATTTCTTGGTGTTTGCCACTGCCAAGGGTGTCATCGCCACGAGGAGTCAGTCCATTGTTTACATCCAGTGTGCGCACATGTTTCTTGCCCCAGCAGTTGGATTTAACTTTTACAAACATACACTAAGTACAGTACAGTGCATTACCCTTATTCAAGATGACTGGAAAGAGGCCATCAAGTGGAAGTGACCGCAGTAGTGCAAAAAGAAGCCACAAAGGCATTACATTGGATGTTTTAAGAAGGTATATCATAAATTATTTAATGTATTGTACTGTATTGTATGTGTTTATAAATGTTTATTTTCATTCATAAAAGTGCTTGTATTACTTTTTGGGGGCCAAAAAAATTCCTTAGGAACGCATCTCCAGTTTTATGATGGAAGTCAATGGGAAAATAGGTTTTGAGTTACGTAATTTCACGTTTGGTCAATTTTCCTGGGACGGAACCCTTCCGTAACGCGGGGGATGCCTGTATTGAACACCAAAATAACTTGATATACTTTATCTATATGTTGTTCCTTTCACACTATTCTACTGACTCGTCTCACAGTTAAGTTTTAGAATATTATTGTGGCCATTAAACAACCCTCAAATCCCAACCTAATTCACCCATGAAACACAACACCTTAAGATAATATGTATTTGGTAGCGTAGCGAGGCAGCCAAGGCACGTGAGACTATTGTTATATGAACAAACACACCGCTTGTCACAATTTATAACAAAGGTTTTGTGTCTACTTACTTTACTCAGTCGGGGTGGTACTGTAGTTAATAAAGGGGGTCACTTGACTATGTACATTTTAGTATCCATCCATCTGTTACTGGGGGAACCCTTTGTTTTAAATTAATGTACAGTAAAGCCTCGAATAACGACGTTAATGTGTCCTCCAATATTGCAGTGCGAGGTGAATCATTAATTACCATTCAAATAAAATAATAAAAATGAGATGCTTTCCCCAGTGTAACCTTTGCATATCTTGTGTGGCTTTTTACCTTCTTCCCCCCAAAACAATACAATTCATGAAAAGTGCAAACTAGATTCTCTAAATAATGTTTCTGAATGCACCTTATACAATATAAATGAATAATAATATGGTCGCACAAGAAGAGATGGGACGCCATTGTTTTTGTTTGTGTTTACAGCCAGGAGTCTGGGACAATAGTTCTACACGAGAAATTGAAGAAAATAAAACCCTGGTTGTAGCTGTAGTAAATTTAATGTAAAAAAATTAATACAGTATACTGTATATGTTTTAAGTATCGAAGCAGCTAACCACTAATGGCAAAGAAAAAAAAGAGATGGATGGGGAACGCCAATATATACATGCTCATTTAAGGATGCCGCATCATTTGTTTTAAGAATATGTACAAAAGATTCATTATTGTTTATTACTGAATATGTATTTGATTAAATTAATGTTTATATATGCAAAATGAAAAATGTAATTCATAAATAATACGTAGAATATTAAAACACACACGAGACAAGACGGCATTGTTTTCGTGAGTGACGATGGTTCTACATAAGAAACTGAAGAAAATAAGACCCTGGTTGTTGCTGTAGTGAACTTAATAAAAAAAAATTGAATACCTATATGTATGTTTTAAGTAATGCTATTTAATGTTAATAAATGGAACACTAGGAGTAGCTAACCACTAATGGTAAAGAAATAAGGTGAGATGATTGGGAACGCCAACGTATGAACAGTAAGTGCGTACATATGAAAACCTATATCGTCATTTCTCAACATATGAATATGAAAGCAACGCTTATTTACCATTCTTATATATTTTTAATAATATTTACGAATGTAAAACTAAAATTCTATTCACCAATGGCGGTAAAGTCTAAAACATAAGGACAGTCAATGAATATTGTGCGAGTTTTTACTCAGATGACGAAGTCATCAAGTTCAACTCTGGCTGAAGCTGTAGCGCTCCATAAAGCTGTTGCTGAAACTGTTACTGAACCTGAAGTTGATTTTGAAGCAGCTTATGATGCTGAAGTTGATGGTTTAGGCTTTCAAATAATAAAGCTCTCGAAAGAACCTTGCACAGCTGCTTTCTTTTCTCATTATATATTTTTATGTAGAGGTCATTTGCATTTATTTAAATTTTAAGGCTTTGTTCTGTTAATGGATCCACCTCAGAAAATATGTTCATTGCTTGCTCCATATAATATACACAGACCTCTCACCTTTTTCATATTGTTTTAACACATGTAGTTTCTCGGCTAAGCTTATACACTTTCTATTAGCTCTTGAAACAACACTACCATCACTTGCTTTCTTGCTCATGTTGAATAGGGATGCAAATATGCTGTAAGAAACCTGAAAAAGTTTTTCTCATGTTCCAGATGCGTGAAAACAAAAGGCCCCCCAAGGTCAAAATGTTGTTTACCACAAATTAGCAAGGCAGCTTCTTTGCACAAGGCACTCTTCGTTTTTTGTACTGTAATTTTTTTTTTTAAATGCATATCGGGATTTAGTTATTATTTATATGAAAATGAAATTTTATTTTATTTTTATTATATTTTGGTCGTAAATACGAGTGAAAACAGGATGTAAACTGAATTGGGTCCTAAATTATCTAGGGTTTCAAATACTAATGAAATAAGGATGTAAACTGAATTGGGTCCTAAATTATCTAGGGTTTCAAATACTAATGAAATAAGGATGTAAACTGAATTGGGTCCTAAATTATCTAGGGTTTCAAATACGAGAAGTTGTTGGACGAATCGTTGTTATCCGAGGCTTTACTGTATTAGTTAGGAAGGGTAGTGGAAATAGACATTTTCCATTTTAATTTTATTCAGCAATGACTTTACATGAGGTCGCCTGTGTTCATCCTATTTCTAACTAGATACCTTGGGGGAAAATGGAGCTCACTATACACCCGCAAGACTAAAGAGAAAACGTTAGGTACACATTACCGATCCTTCAGTATCGACGGTCACCGGGCCACACACAGGAACCTCACACCCACACTTCCACAGCCAAAACTATCATCTTTTCTTACACTGCCTATCCTGTCGAGGAGGCCTATTCAATCTCCAATCAGAGTTGGTTTTTTCCAAGGGTCCTTATGACCCTGATTGGTTGGCACACTGTATGGGCGGGGCTATCTCCATGGCACCCCATACATGTTATTCTTTGAGGCTGTAACTATTTGTGTCCATCTGGTCTGACAAGTGCCATAAACATTGTAACGGTTGTTCACATGGGTGTATGGGTGCCTGCCTGTGTGTATGGGCTCCGGTCTGTGTGGGTGTCCCTGTTTATTACAAGTTCTCTCTCGTGTGTTATTGGTTGTATTATGTTTGTATATAGGTTAGATAGTGGAACTAATGTCAGTAGGGTCATTAAGATAACATTTACGTTTTGGCCAATCCGGATATGATATGTCAGTATTTGGCGGTAGAGCGGTGACGTCAGCAACCGGCTGGTACACTTTAGTCAGTCTCGGCACAGCTGTCTTAAGTTGAGTATACCCTGTCTCTGGTGATTTGGGAGTTGGCATTTGACTATTGAGATTTGTTATTGCTTGATATTGATTTTGTGTGTCCTTATTCTGCCACTTCCAAACTTCTTATCTAATTATTATTGTTATTTACTTTATTTTATGTACATATGTGGTGGTGGGAACAATTTAATAAATGTTCATATTTTTATTGACTTGTTGAAGTTTTGACCTGTGAGCTTGACCTTTCTTGAGGAACTTGGGACTAATAACATAACAAATACTAATATATTTAATAGACTTTAGTAATTTGTGTTTATGTAACGATCTACCCTAGGGTCGTAACAACCTACTGCTCTTGAAGACTTATACAGGATGGGGCCACACTGCTAAATACATCATTTATTGACTTAAGGACAGTCAAGTGGAGTGTTTTAATGATTGGCTGGGCCACACTGCTAAATACATCATTTATTGACTTAAGGACAGTCAAGTGGAGTGTTTTAATGATTGGCTGGGCCACACTGCTAAATACATCATTTATTGGCTTAAGGACAGTCAAGTGGAGTGTTTTAATGATTGGCTGGGCCACACTGCTAAATACATCATTTATTGCCTTGAGGACAGTCAAGTGGAGTGTTTTAATGATTGGCTGGGCCACACTGCTAAATACATCATTTATTGGCTTAAGGACAGTCAAGTGGAGTGTTTTAATGATTGGCTGGGCCACACTGCTAAATACATCATTTATTGCCTTAAGGACAGTCAAGTGGAGTGTTTTAATGATTGGCTGGGCCACACTGCTCAATACATCATTTATTGACTTAAGGACAGTCAAGTGGAGTGTTTTAATGATTGGCTGGGCCACACTGCTAAATACATCATTTATTGCCTTGAGGACAGTCAAGTGGAGTGTTTTAATGATTGGCTGGGCCACACTGCTAAATACATCATTTATTGGCTTAAGGACAGTCAAGTGGAGTGTTCTAATGATTGGCTGGGCAATTCACCGGACCTAAACTCATCTGATAACTTATGGGTTACTATGAAACAAAAATTACGTAACATGGACACTTCTTCTCTACCTAAGGTCGAGGCAGCCATTTGTGATAATATGGACAAATGTAGACCCCACTAGGCTTCAGAACCTCACTGGCTCAGTTCCTGCCCATTTGGAGGAGTGTCTGAAGAGGAAAGGGAAGTCGGCAAAATATTAATGTGGGTCAATACACAGTTTTTATTTTATTTTATTTTATTTATTTTATTTTTATTTTTTTCCCAGCTAGGTCACAGCCACCTCACTGGCATGTATAGCTGGCTGAGAGGTCTGTGTGAATATTGTGTCTCTATCTTCTTAAGTTCGTAGATATTATTGGAGTTATTTGTTGGATTATTTCACTAATATGTTTGACTTTCCTTCCCACAGATATGAACTGAAGAACAAATGGCAGTGGAAAGAGAAGCAGTAGACTGTGAGAACACTATGTTGGGTGCAGGTGTAAACAACAGTGGACATAGACAAAGTATTACCAACTGAACCAAAGAATTACAACTAGAAAAGAAATTATTCTTCCTTGTGGAAATATGTTTTGAAATAATTCAAAACTTGTGTAAAGATTCACCCCCTCATAAGACTTTTGTCACATGTAATAAAAGTTTGCCAGCCATCACAAGTACAGTAGTATATCAGCCTGAGTACTATTGTTTACCAGCCATCACAAGTACAGTAGTATATCAGCCTGAGTATTATTGTTTACCAGCCATCACAAATACAGTAGTATATCAGCCTTAGTATATCAGCCTGAGTACTATTGTTTACCAGCCATCACAAGTACAGTAGTATATCAGCCTGAGTACTATTGTTTACCAGCCATCACAAGTACAGTAGTATATCAGCCTGAGTATTATTGTTTACCAGCCATCACAAGTACAGGAACATATCAGCCTGAGTACTATTGTTTACCAGCCATCACAAGTACAGTAGTATATCAGCCTGAGTATTATTGTGTACTGTACATCAGAGGAACTGCACATATAACAATAGTGTACAGTATATAGTTTTTGTACACTTCCCTGTTGAGTGTTTTTATAGTGTCTGTTGTAAGTCATAAACAGTGTTTGTTAATGACAAGTATAGTTATATGTGTAACTCATTCTTTACACCATTTTTCACATTTAGTTCAAAGAGGTATAGAGGAACCTTGTTAATAATGGTGTAGTCACATCACAAACTGGATCTTCCGTCACACTTACCTCCTCACTGTCCTCCCATCTCAGCATCATTACATCAGTGTCAGTAAATCACATTCACTAATTGATTTATGTTTCAGTTTTCATTGTCAAATATAATTAACAGTAACAAGACATTAATCGTTCTTGTAGGAGGAAACAGTTTGCCAGTTAAGTGTTACTAAAACCTTTGAACACACAATACACACAGTTTTATAATGGCAGGTCGCTCAGAGGAACAGTCAGAGTCTCCCAGAGAATTGTCTGTAAAATCACATCAAGTAACACCTGTGAAAGAACATACAAGAGAGAAGCCATTTGAGTGTTCAGAATGTTCGAAAAGCTTTCCGTATAAAAGTAAATTAAAAAAACATATGAGAATTCATACAGGAGAGAAACCTTATGAGTGTTCTGAGTGTTTGAAAAAATTTTCAGTAAATTCTTCTCTAGTCATACATATGAGAATTCATACAGGAGAGAAACCTTATCAGTGTTCTAAGTGTGTGAAAAAATTTTCAGAAAATTCTTCTTTAGTCACACACATGAGAATTCATACAGGAGAGAAACCTTATCAGTGTTCTGAGTGTATGAAAAAATTTTCAAAAAGTTCTTCTTTAGTCAAACATATGAGAATTCATAGAGGAGAGAAACCTTATCAGTGTTCTGAGTGTTTGAAAAAATTTTCAGAAAATTCTTCTTTAGTCATACATATGAGAATTCATACAGGAGAGAAACCTTATCAGTGTACTGAGTGTCTGACAAATTTTTCATTAAAATCTTCTTTAGTCAGACATATGAGAATTCATACTGGAGAGAAACCTTATCAGTGTACTGAGTGTCCGACAAATTTTTCATTAAAATCTAATTTAGCCAGACATATGAGAATTCATACAGGAGAGAAACCTTATCAGTGTTCTGAGTGTTTAAGACATTTTTCAGATAATTCCTCTTTCATAAAACATAAGAGAATTCATTCTGAAGAAAAACCATTTCAGTGTTCAGAATGTCATCAAGGCTTTTCTGAAAGTTATCTTTTAGTAAGACACAAGGAAGATCACTCAGAAAAACCTTTCCACTGTGTAAGATGCATGAAACACTTTAAAGAGAGAGAGAGTTTAATATTACATGTAGAGAGATGTTACCAGACTGACCAGGTGGTTAACTCTAATCACTGTGAAGGTGAAAGTTGCCAGGATTTGCACCATGACTTGAGCTTGTCTAGCCAGCCAACAGTGGAGATGTGTGTTTCTGAAGGAGTGAAAAAGGAAACTAATTATGATCCACTCTCAGTTATTTGTGAGACAGAAGCTTCACCAGGGCCTGAGATAATTGACCAATCTTCTTTAAAGATGGAGTGCCAGGAAGAACTAAATTTTGCTAAGGAAGAATTCTGAAACTTGTTGAAAACTGGGTCCCATAGGCATGACTGCCCATTATAATAGGCTGGCCAAAGAGAGTAAAGCCATCTAGGAAAAAAATTAAATTTTTTGGTAATAGCAGGAACCCACCTTAGATAAGTTGTATTGAGGATGCCAAACAAAATGTGGGTGGATGCCACTCAGTTTTGGGTTTGAGGGTCAAATATGTCAAATTTTGAAAAATTCTGAATTTTTTAAATTCAATGGTGGCTCTGTAACTGTGTTTAAAGGCATATCATTAGCACATAAAGCATATTGTTGTAATTTTATTGATAAGAAATGAATGGAACTATGACTGGGTGTTTTTATTTCCATTAAAAATACATTTAGCATGCTGTGTGAGGTGCACATGGGTCTACTACTGCCATAGTACAAGTATTAACATACTGTGTCATGTTGAATATTTTCAGGGCTCTGGCCGGCCAGACATTGGTTTGATATATGCAGTTAAAAGTGCAAACAGTGCCAGCTGGTAAAATAATAATAGTGAAGGATAGGTCATCAATGATGTTGCTAATATTGCCAAAGCAGCACTGGTGACTTACACACAGCATCAGCAGAAGGAAAAGCAAGAACTATGAGTGGGTGATGAGAAAAAGTACCTGGGAGATACTTACGCCCATATTATTAAACAACATCTCCCCTTGAAGAGGGTCGTTGTGTTTCAACCAGATTTTTAAACTAAATGAGCCCTGAGGGACACTGCAGTACAGTACTTACAGGGTGGTGTGGCGGTAAAATTAACTAATTCCAATATTATAAATGAATTTTATTGGAATTAGTTAATTTTACCGCCACCACCACCCTGTTAAGTACAGTACTGTGGTGTCCCTCTGCACTCCTATAGTTTAAAACTGGCTGAAACACAACGACCCTCTTAAGGGGAGATGTTGTTTAATAATACAGGCGTTATTCTCTTGATGTTTTACAAAGACTGGACAGTCATTCTAGGGATGATTTCAGGGCATTGGAACTCGTGTAGCATAAGTCATGCTACTCTGTATTCACCTCTGAAGGCAAACTCAAAAGGATGCGAAGTCAGCAGCAGACCATGGGTGCATCTGCGATCACAGAATGTTGACAGCCTGCCTTTTTGCACTACATGTGACGATCATGATGTCATGAAGCTTGTTCAGCAGTAGAAGCAGTTTGACTTCTTCAGAGTACTCATGGGTGAAGCAGGAGATTCTGATGCCACCACTAAAATCCCACTTGTGTCACTGACAACCAAAGACACTGCACCCAGAGATGTTGTGGAGAAACTACTGACAGCTCATGTAATCTGCTACATGAAGGAGAGACTGATCATTTTCATGAAACAATAATTAAACATTGGTCAATAACCTTAGCTGATGTGTACAAAGCTACAGTTTTTACCAAGCAGAACATGCAGAAGACCATCAAAGCTGACAGAAAGCTACTACAGCAGCTCCTGAATGATGTGACCGCAGGTTGCATGGTGGAGATGGTCAACATCTTGAAACATGAGCTGTCTTATTTAGTCTGGTGAAGGCAGGAGGAGAGATGAATTTGACATCGAAGTCTGAGTTGATGAACTTCCTGATGGCACAGCAGACCACAAGCTCAGAGGTTTCAACCTTTGATCTGAAGACCTCTGTGATGATGGAAGGCCATGCACTCATCCAAGCTCTTGGCAAGCTTGCCAGCTGTTGGACATTCGGCTACTGCTGAAGTGTTCTTCAAGGCTGTGGCCAGTTTGTTCAACGAACACACAACAAGAGTTGATGTTATCTTTGATCGGTATGCAAGGGAAGGATTGATTAAAGCAGTTACCAGGACAAAGCGTGTAAGCAAGAATTTACCGACTAGGAAGTCACTGATGACCCACAAGTTCCACTGCCTGAAGTGTGGAAAAACATCATGGCCCTGCATACAAACAAGACTGACCTAGCCTTGCTTCAGTCTAATGTTTTCACTGAGAAAGGCAGAGATTTTCTAGAAAGATGTGAGTTGTTGACAGGGGATGGCTTTTCTGAAGCCACTGAAGTACGGTCACCCAGGCAATATGATGTTCTACTGCATAGCATCTATGAAGAGGCAGACACCAGGCTCATCCTTCACTCATGTGATGTGACATCCCAGAGCTATGAACAAATACTGGTAGTGGTCAGAGACACTGGTGTAATAGTGCTGATGAATCACTTCATTTGTACCAACATCACTGAAGTGTGGATGCTTTGTGGAACGGCCAAGAGCCGAAAGTGCTACCTGGTGCACGATGTATTCAAGAGTTTGTTGCCCCCAGTCACGGACAACTTGGTCAGCTTCCACGCTTTGACCGGGAGTGACACAGTCACGTCCTTTAGTGGTCATGGTTAAAATAAGTGTTGCAAGGTGTTCAGTGACCACCCACTCCTGCTGAACACCATTGGTCGAGATGGGGTATTGCAGTTGTTGAGAAGTTTGTGTGTCATTTGTATGGCACCCTGGAACAACACACAATTGATGACACCAGAGCTCACCTTTCTGGGAAGGACAAGAAGACTCTGGAAATGCTCCCACTGACAAAGGATGCCCTGGAGCTCCATGCCAAGCGGGCAAACTATCAGGCCAAAATATGGCTCCAAGTTGACAAGACAACGTAGATGTTGATGATCCAGTGGACACTTCAGCCGCCTACCAGTGTGGACAAGACTACTTCCAATCCCTGAAGCCTGCCTGGAGCTTGTTGCTTGTGGTTGTAAGAAGTGCAAGACAGCTAGGTGCAACTGCCTCAGAAAAAGGATAAAGTGTACAACAGCTTGTGGTTGTGACAACAGCAGTTGCTGTAACCCAACTGGACAGTAGATCTATGTCTCTCTTCCAGGCTGAAATAGAGAGAAGCTGGAATGTGCTGTAAGGAACTACAGTACTACTTCTGTTCTTAAGTGATTGTAATCCACACAATTGTGACTGTCAGTGCAGCATTTCGGTGCTGTTCATCAAGAAATGTGAACTTGTAGATGTTACTAGTGTTATATATGTGTATGTTTATAAGCTGGCTTTATTGATTATATGTACATTATATATTATGTTACTTCTTACCAAAGTCAGAAAGTGTTTAGGCTTGTGTAATCATGAAAGGTGTTAGGCAAGTTGTACAGAACAACAGAGAATAAACGCTCTAGGTAGACCGAGCATGTGGCTTCTCATTCTCCCATTAAATAATGTAAAATACTACAACTCGGTTAACGAGCACCTCGATTAACGAGATTTCGGTTAACGTATTACCTTCCATAAGATTCTTAAGTTCGGTTAACAAGCAATCCCTCGATTAACGAATTCCTTACGAGCACCCTTCAACATGTTTTCGCTTGCTGTCGTATTAGTCTGTAGTGGACCTCTTCCCTACAACTGTGTATCTGCATTCCAATGCGACCTTATCCTAGCAACCCGCGAGCTGTTCAGGGGGGGGGGGGGTCGCCAAGTGCTGCATCTACCCTATCAACGGAGCCCATCAACCGGCGAGTTGCCATGGATTTACTTCCGGCTGCTGTGTATATAAGCTCTCAGTTTCTCCATTGAGATTCATTCTGCCCTACGTTCCTGAACACGCAACACCTCCAAGCAAGCTCCTTGCTGTCCAGCTCTCATTCAACGTGAAGGACAGCAACACGCAACATCTCCTCTAACGAAGCTCCTGCACAGATACCTCCTCAAGCACGCTACTCACTGAATGTGTCTCGTGAGCAAGCTCCTCACCACACGGCATCTCCAGCACCAGACTGTCTTGTATATGATATATTTTTTTAAGAAAACCACCACCTAGAGTTTCCATCCATCCCATCCTGAGTGCTAGACAACATAATATCACGAAACCCTACAAATGGTGACCCCGGAAAAATGCACTCACACAGGATGGAGGAGGAACGGATCTCTCTACCGACTTTCAACCACAACGTCGAGGACTGGTTAGATCATGTGGAAGCAATCCTCATTGGCTCACAAGCTACTGACGAGTAAACGTATGGTGCCCTGCTCTCCTCCTTGCCCACGGAAGTCGCCACTCATGTATCACGGACTACTTCCAACCCTCCAGAGAACAACGAATTCGCCACCCAGCAGGACGCCTTAAAAAAACATTACCGACGGACCCACCCCAGCCTCCAGCAGAACCTATCTTCAATCTCCCTTGGAAACTCAACTCCCGGACTTCTCTGGGAGGAGATATGTAGGCTGAACTCCCGGCACGCAGACAGACTTCCTGAACCTATCCTGCGCCAGCTTCACGCACAAAAGCTCCCCACACTAATACGTATCACCCTGTCCGCAGTAGATTACTCGACGACACCTGAACTTTACGCAACCGCGGCAGATAGAATATTCAACGAATGCTCGGCTGCTTGCCTGGCGGCTGCGGACAACCCAACGACCACACCAGTATTTACCTCTGAACTTGTAAGCCGGGTCAACACCCCTCAGCCGAGCAATACCTAACAAGACACCAGGGTCCTGTTGCAAACTTTGAACCGCAGGATGGACACCATTGAACAGCTCTGCTCCTCCATGCCTGCTTCTTCTCCTGTTCCTGCCTCACGCACTGTGTCCTACTGACCCCAACACCCCCGTCCTGCCCCAGACCCCGCTGCCAGTCCCCAGCACAATGTACCTACCTTCTGTTGGTACCATCAACGTTTTGGCGCTAAAGGTAGACGCTGTGAGGCTCCCTGCAACTACACAGCGAAGCAACATCGATGGAGACTGGTAGGCGCCATAACCTCCGCCACTATCAAGCAGCACATCACACGCCTTACTTCTGACCTTGACCACTTCACTCCTGCTGCCCGTCACGACCTACTACAAGCACTACGTCAGGCGGTTTCTGCATTCAAGGCTACTGCCCCATGCCAGCCTCCCCACCGCCCTGAACACATTCATCCAGCACCCCGCCAGCCTATCCACCATTGCCACTTAGAGCACCACCTCACCCACAACATTTCTGCATACCCTCTTTTCATCCTCAGGTACCTACTTTTCCTGACGACCTCGCAGCCGGCCCTAATGACCCAGATACCCCTACCGGCCCCCCTCCACCTGCGACGATAGAAGCACCACATTCCTCGCCAGTACAACCTTCTCCTATCCACAACCCTCTCTGCTTCTCCCACAGGTCTCGTGCCTCCAGACAGAGTCGTCTCCCGCAGCAGCCGACTGATCCATACTCCTGCCCGTTATGTCGCACATGTGAGATACAACCCTGCCAGCAACAAGTCTCCTGCAGCGCCCGGAGGAAGGTGGAGTATTGTAGTGGACCTCTTCCCTACAACTGTGTATCCGCATTCCAATGCAACAGTATCCTAGCAACCCGTGAGCTGTTCAGGGGGGGGGGGGGGTCACCACCTGCTGTGTCTACCCTAGCACCGGAGCCTATCAACCGGCGAGTTCCCACGGGTTTATTTCCGGCTGCTGTGTATATAAGCTCTCAGTCTCTCCATTGAGATTCATTCTGCCCTACGTTCCTGAACACGCAACACCTCCAAGCAAGCTCCTCGTTGTCCAGCTCTCATTCAACCTGGAGGACAGCAACACGCAACATCTCCTCTAACGAAGCTCCTGCACAGATACCGCCTCAAGCACGCTACTTACTGAACGTGTCTCGTGAGCAAGCTCCTCACCACACGGCATCTCCAGCACCAGACTGTCTTGTATATAATATATTTTATATAAGAAAACCACCACCTAGAGTTTCCATTCATCCCATCCTGATTGCTAGACAACATAACATCACGAAAAGTCCGCCAAAGTCCGCCAATACAGTAATCGGTTCTAGGGCATAAATTCCTTACTATTTTACTAAATATCAAGAAGTTTGTACTATTCGATAATTTTAGAAGTCTTATTTTAAATTTTTTAGTCATTTTAACAATTATTTAACATAATTGAATACGGGGAAACTAGTTTTTAGTGCGCCAAACATCCTGTCAACACACGAAGCAGGCGTCAGTCTCTGTGTCTTTTCAGTGGAGTTAACAACTTGCTTCAGACTCTCTTCAACATAATTTTTTTTTCCGTTTTTACAGTGAAATTATTGGTTATTTTGAAATTTATTTTACATATTGATCATTTATAGTGCAGTGCAGTGTTGATTTAAAGAAAATATTCTTTATTTACAGCAATTAAACTTAATATATCAAGTGTTGAAATTGTTTTTGAATCCAGCATGGGTCCCAAGAAATCAAGAAAAGCGATTTCAATCCAGGTGAAAAGGAAATTATTAAGAAACATGAAGAAGGCATTAGAACAAATGTGCTTAGCAAAGAATATGGCATGTCGACATCAACTGTGTCGACAATTCTTGCACTGAAAGACAAATTCAAGGAAGTGAAAGTGAGAGACAAATCTACCAGAGTGTTTAAAGGTAGATCCCTAATAGCAGAAACAGAGAGGTTACTTTTCATTTGGATTAGGGAAAACAGATGAAAGGTGATTCAGTTTCTACTGAATTTATTTGTGAAAGAGCCAGGGAGATTTACGAACATTTAAAGACAGATCAACCTGGTTCTTCGGGCACAGAATTTGAAGAGTTTACTGCCAGCAAGGGCTGGTTCGAAAAATTTAAGAAAAGAAGTGACATTTTTAGTGTTGTTAGGCATGGTGAGGCTGCCAGTGCTGATAAGGAAGGGGCAGCAAAATTTTTAGTGGAGTTTCAAGAACTGATGGATATAGAAAATTATCTTCCACAGCAAGTGTTCAATGTGGACGAAACTGGGCTGTTCTGGAAAAAGATGCCCAAAAGGACATTCATCACCAGAGACGAAGCCTCTGTAGTGGAATTCTCCCCTACAAACGCTGTTTGTCGCTGCATAGCCGACCCCATCAATTCCCCAGTGTATGCCTCGTGGTCTAGGTCAACCAGCGCCGCCATACACCACGGAGCGGGGGTCAACTGCTAAGCCACGCCTACCCCCGCTATTTAAGACTTGACGTCGTGGTGATAGCTCTCTTTCTACCTACAGCCGCAGCCAGCAACACCTCCTCCTCCGCCGCTGCCTGGCGGCCTTCCCTTGCTCCTCCGCCTGCCTGGCGGTCCTCTCTCCCGCTGGCGAGCATGGCGACCCACAAGCTGTCCTTCTCTGAGCCTCCTCACCAACCCGCTCTCTCTACATCACGCTTGTAACCATGCTGCCTTCCCAGCACCAAGCTGCATTGTACATCCAATACAACATGTATATAGAGAGCACATTGTGAGTTTCCTTTCTCCATTCCATCCTGAGTGTGAACCAAACAATCTCATACCCCACACCTCTTTACCTGGGCATAAACCCATGTGTCATGGGTTGCACTGGGCCTCCCGCACAACCCATCCCAAATGTTTGTTTAGGTAGATATAAGGTACCCGGCCAGCCAATAGGGGTCATTTCACGCCTCAAAACCACATTTTAGCCAGTGGGCTTTAGACCTTGGGTTAGAGAAGACCTCCTGCTCCGCGGATTTAGAACGGGCCATGCAGTCCTACCAGTGCTACTGTACTGCGCACATCATTGTCATTCCTAAAAACCCCATTTAATTCATATTACGCTATATAACATTCAATCCACCGCTCTTGTAGAATCTAAGAAAACGGAAAACACTGTTAAAGGATAACTCACCTACTCAATGCTACTCGACCATGTGTTGTATTGTACCAAGGTACAGTTATATCATATTAATTGTATGTATTCATAGCATTAAGGAGAACTCAGGGTATCCATAATATGAATGTTAAAGTCCAGCTGAGCCGGACTAGTGTACTGTAGGACTAAGTGTGGATCAGGGTTTGAAGGTCATACTATTTACGTCTGTGAACGTGTAGCGAACATAATTTCCACAGATATCATATGAAAATACATGAGAACAATGATCTGGAAAAAGGATAAATGAACCAGAACTATGTGAGGTGTTGGAAGTGACCCAGAAACTATACTTGAAAGGAAATAATCTTGTATGCGTCAGTATGAACTTAATACACCTCGTATCCTCACGTGACATATACCCACGACAGGTACAGTGATCAGAGAACTCTTATGTCTGTGTTCAAATAGTGTAATGTGTGAGAGGAGGATCCATCATCACAATTTTAAGTGAAGTTGATACACCCCCGCCATGAACATTCAGCCTTTGTTTTAAGGCGCGTCATGTACCCGCCTCGGGTGTGCCGCGTTGATATTATAACCCAATGAATTTACCCACGAACTAGCAAACCAGGACCTTACCTTAGTGTGTAATTTAGGATTAAAATATGTGTTTATACGGCATGAGTGACAATATACCGAAAAGTGTTCAGGTGAGAACCGTAAGAAATAAAAGTAAAAATTAAAGATTGGAAACTGTAGGCCTACGGTGTGGTGAGCGGCGGGGCACTGCCCTCAGTGCCCTCCGTTCTACCGTCACCTCAGGTCAGTGTCCTATTGGGCTATATCCCGCCCTGTAATTAAGGCTTATATAGAAGTTATTACAGTTTAAAGCTTTGCCTGATATATAAGTGTAATAGTAATGTGTTAGGGGGTGTGATAACCGCCTGTCAGGCATTATTTCTCAGTACCCTCCATTCTACTGTCACCTCAGGTTCCATGCTGTCGGAGTGCCTTGCTGCCCGGCAGCCACTATCCCAGCTATGCCAATCCACTGTGAACCTGTGGATTTCCAGCACACCACTCCAAATGAGTAGGTAGTCACAAATAAGGAGACCGTGAGAAACTTTGCGGTCGTCACTTGGAGCGACCTATAATACCAGGCATAGAAATAGTACTGGTATGTCTCTGGGTGAAGCCCTCGTCTTTACCCACCGAGGGCGGTGGGCGAACGAGGTGCCTGTTGCGTATACCTAAAAGTCACAAGGAGTCCCATACCTGCAGGTATGGAGTGTAACATATGTGTTGAGATGGTGCTACTATGTATGATAACCAACGGTGCTATATTCCATACAGGTGGAGCAGTTTGATGTGTTAAGGAATAGTGTAAGAAGGAATGACCGAGGTAAGGAGGTCACATATTGTTATGCAATAAGTAGGTGGATGACACGCCATTAATGTAAGACGTCTGGTGCCCATCTGGGTAACCAACATTTTCGTTGTTCTTCTGAGGAAGACCCATTCAATTGTATGTTTTTTACCAGTATGCTTTATAGGGAATAAATTAATTAAGACATGTTATGGTTTCACCCTTCTTTCCCCTTATCGATCTGGTCAATGGAAAACCTAACCCAATGCCTAGTCCACTCTGCACGCTACCTAACGAGCTACATGCTGTCCAGAGGGGATCTGGTGGCAGCGACCCTTAGAAATTAAGATTAGAGTTAAGTATTTACCCTTAGTATTAGTGACCCCCAGTCTAGCAGTATACCACGAGTCTGTGTGTGCAAATCCCCGAGATTGTTGTTAAGTCCAGCGACAAGCTAACAAATCCTGTAAAGGAACTGATCAATGGTGAGGGCCTGTTTGCTACAAGAGCACTCCAGGCCGGCCTAATAGATCTAAACGATTAATTCTCCAGGTTGACAAACTCTCCCTTATAACTTACGGTACTGTGGCGTGAATGTGAGCGACTGACCTATCAATGCAAATTATAAGTCCAGTGTATGGAATTGTGCCAAATAAACGTAAGTGCATGATCTGCCTGTATCTGTGATCCCTCTATTATTATTATTACTAAAGGTAATGACTATTTGGTTATGACAATGTATAACCAATAACTTAGATGGATGTTGGAAAATAATGGAATTCATTAAATCATCATTTATCAAGTACACAACGCATTGAATGCTGGAAGCAGAGTGAAATTCTACGTAGTGATACACCATAATCTCCTGGGTGAGTAACCAGTGTGAAGGTATCTGAGTTCTACAGTAAGAAAGCCACTTTCCTGCATTTAGAAGTATCACCATGAAAGACTGTCTCACTCTATTGCTTGGTGCCAATGCTTCAGGGGATTTCTGGCTGAAGCCTATGCATGTCTACCACTCTGAAAACCCCAGGGTGTTCAAGCAACAAAAAGTGGTAAGAGGATGTCTTGGAGTTTATTGGAATTCCAACCGTAAGGCATGGGTAACACGACAGCTCTTTAATGAATGGGCTGTTGAGGTGTTTTGTCCTTCTGTCAAGAGCTACCTAACCACCAATAAACTCCCTTTAAAGACTCTTCTCCTTACGGATAATGCCCCTGGTCATGACCCTCAACTTGCCAGCACTTTGGAGTATCAATTTGACTTTGTCAAAGTGTTGTTTTTGCCTCCCAACACTACATCAATCATACAGCCAATGGACCAGAATGTGATCAGCAACTTCAAGAAGCTGTACATGAAGAAAATGTTCAGGAGGTGTCATCAGGCAACTACCACTGATCCTGATCTATCACTGTCACAGTTCTGGAAGACACAATTCAACATCCTGGAGGCTGTAAAATTGATTGTGTCCTCATGACAAGAAGTCTCCACTAGATCCCTGAATTCTTCATGGAAAGCACTGTGGCCATCAGTAGTACATGATTTTGAGGGATTTCAGGAAGAAGCAGAGTTGGACCAGGAGATTGTGTCCATTGGTCAGTCATTGGGCCTTGAAGTGGAGGAGGATGATGTAGAAGAGCTTGTGATGTCTCGTGAACAGGAACTTACTCTTGATGACTTGCAGCAACTGGATGAGATGTCAGAGGCTGACAGTGGTGAGGAGGAAAAGGAAAGTGATGACCATATGTCAACATCAGAGTTGAAAGATGTTGTTGACCACTGGGAAAAGTTCAAGAAACTGGCTTCAAGGTACCCAGATGTGGAAAAATCAGAACTAGCTTTGTGTCATATTGAGGACACAGTGGTCTCCTTCAAACATCAGTTAATGATGAGGAGGAGAGGTGCCCCACAGACAAAATTTGAGTTTCTTCACTAAAAGGCAGCTAGAACAAGATGCTAGCCCTCAGCCTTCCACTTCAAGAAGGAGAAAGGATGTTCCTGCTGGAGAATCTGTCAGTCCAGAGGTTCCTGACATTTTCATGGAAGGTGACTCACCTTCCAAGAAGCAGTAAAATGCTTCTGCTCCTCCACTTCATTCTCTTCTCCCTTCTCCTCATCCACCTCCCACTTCAAATTCATATCATCATCATCATCATCCAGGAGCCTTCTACATACACACCTCAAAGTAAGTGTACTTTACCACCTTTTTTGTTGACTTTAGGCAATTTTCGGTGAGTTGGAACCAATTACCCAAAAACCCATTGAAACAATGGTTTTGGTTAACGAATTTTTCGGTTAACTAGCAACCTTCTGAAATGAATTGTGCTCGTTAACCAAGGGACCACTGTATTTGTATTTAGTGCTTTGTGATTTAGTTGTGATAATCCTGTTACTGTGAGTACTTTATTCATGCCATCAAACTTATATATTAGGCACTAATCTTGTTAAATGAAATTGTTTTGACAAACAGACTTGCTTAATGTTTGTTTTTTTCCCAATTAAAATAAAAAAGGAATTTTTTTTTACCTTGAATTTTACCTGAATTGAATTGAATCGAAACAGTTTATTTAGCCAGAAAAACACCTATACAGAGTGGATAATAATAACAATATTAACATGGCGGAGCCAGTTGAGAACCTGAGCTCTCTTTTAGGCACCTGATATATACTATACATTTCTCTCAAGGAAGTATTATGTAACATTTAGTATCATCTGGAATAGTACAATTGCATGGTAATAATAAGTACATCTCATAATGTTACCACGGTTATCACTTCAATATTTATTAATTTTATTTATTTATTATTATTTTTATTTATTTATTTATATACAGTATACAAAAATTACAGTGGAATTGAAAACATAAGTATAATGGGGGAGCAGTACAATATGGGTTGTACAGTAATAAGGTTGAACAAGAGGACAGAGCTGTCAGGAGTATGCCTAGTTGGCAATTATGTTTATTGCAATGGTAGTTACTTATCTATTTACATGATAATTTCCGATAAAACGGTTTTGATGGTACAATAAAAGCAGGTACTGTAAATATAGGTGGGGGTAAGTTGTTCCACACCTTCACACCGTGATATTTTATGGAGGTCTGGAACTGAGAGCAGCTCATGAGGGGTGGTCTTAGTAGCTCTGGGTGCCTTAAGTTGTATCTCTGATTATTCCAGAACTGGAAATAATTATTGTCAGCAAGCGATTCATAGATTTGTAAGCAAAGATGGCACAGCAGTAGGTGTTAATATCTTCGAATTTTAACATTTACAATACAGTATAGCAAATTTTTCGTTTGTGTGATCTGTTTTTTTCAAGTTGGTCATTGTCCTCACAATTCTCTTTTGTGCAGTAACCAGAGATTGTGTTTTTAAAGAGCCAGAAGCCCCCCTCCATAGTGTGTGACAGTGTATCAGGTGTAGGTAAAACAAGATCATGATAGATTTCTTTCATTGCTGTTAGAGTGAGTGACTGTCGAGTGTGATACAAGATACCGCACTGTTTATTGACTTTACTGTGAATGGCTTGTATGTGGTTTCTCCAGTTAAGTTTCTCATCAACAATAACTCCGAGGAATTTAGTATTTTGTTTACGTTTGAGGACTGTATTACCAAGGTACAGGGGCTCCAAGTCTGGGGGTAAGTTTTTCCAAATGTGAAAGATCGTTTAGTGGGTTTTCTCAAGGTTTAAGGTCAGTTTATTACGTATTACCAGGTCCTGACTTTATTCAATTCAGTGTTCATAGTCCCATCAAGGAATGGAGGTCTGAGTTGCTGGCATAGATATTATCATCTGCAAATAAGTTGTATTTTATGAGTGTGCTGGCGTGGACTATGTTGTTTATGTACAATAAAAACAGTACTGGACTGAGAATGGAACCTTGGGGGACACCATACAAGATTGGCGAGGAGTCAGATTGATGATTATTATAGCAGACATACTGCATCTTGTTGGACAGATATGAGGTAAACAAATTGTGGGAAAGACCCCTAATGCCGTAATGTTCAAGCTTTGAAGTGGTATGGTCGACAGTATCGAAGGCTTTAGAGGGGTCCAAGAATATACCGACTGTGAACTGACTGTCATCAAAGGAATTTAAGATGTCATTAGTAAAGGATAGCAGAGCACTCTGAGTCGACCTTCTAGCTCTAAATCCAAACTGGGAGTCTGTAAAGATGTTATTGGCATTGCAGAAGGAATTTAGTCTATTACATGTTAGCTTTTCCAGTATCTTACTCAAGGCTGGGAGGACTGATATGAGGGCGGTAATTCTTGAAGAGAACTTTGTCCCCAGATTTTTTATATGCCGGGTGAACTTTAGCAATTTTCAGTTTATCCGGAAAGACACCACTTGTGAAGGGGGAGTTAAAATGTGTAGAAGAACAGGTAGTAATAAATGGGCTACTTTCTTGATGATGCTCATTGTTATACAGTATTGTCTTCGCCTGATGCTGCATCTTTAGACATTTTCATGATGGCCAATAATTCATCTGCTGTGACAGGGGATAAGAACAGCTCATTTTGCTGTCTGTTTTGCAGGTAGGCTCTAAATTCCTCATGGTGATCAGGGATGCTTTCTGCAAGATTTTTACCAACTTTAAGAAAATATTCATTGAAGTGGTTGGCAATGGGGGAGGGTTCCGTTACAACTGAATCGTTTATCATAAAAGCTGAGTGAGGGGCCGGAGGCTGAACGTTCCTGTTTTGAATAGAATTTATGACATTGCAGGTTTTCTTACTGTTGCCTGATGCTGACTGTCGCTTATTTGTATAATAGCTACGTCTGGCATTTCTAACTGCTTTAGTTACTCTATTTCTGATGCTTCGGTAAGCATCACCGAAAGTTATGGGTCTTTTTTGCAAATTTCCTCTGCAGTTTGTGTTTTTCTTTTATCATTATCTTAATTTCGCTTGTGATATAGGGTTTGGAAATGGATACAGTTTTCACTGACTTAGTCTTGAGTGGGAAGTATTATAATGGCCATGGTGCCACCATTTTATAAGGGCCTGTGTGTCAGTAACACTTCCTTTTACTCTCATACTTATTACCATTGGTAGCGTGACGAGAGGAGGCTCGTGGGTATATGTAATGATAGTATCAAGTAATAGGGAAGAAATAACGGTAGATACTGTAGGTAAATAATAGACACAATATACAGATACAAAATTTATTTAAACATTAATATGGAGGTAGGAGAAAGAATATATATGTACCAACAGACGAAATCTGGTACTATGCCCTCAGGCTCAACATACTCACACTACTACTGGGTGGACATACTCAATAACACTCCCACCACTACTGGGTGGACATACTCAATAACACATAACTCTTATAGTCACTTAGCACCATAAAGACCAGGGGCAACTGCCACTACAACACTCAGTCGTCAGGAGTGATACTCAAGCAACCGCCATGGGGTCCTGCCATCATGGGGTACTTTCCGACGAACTCTGAAGATCCCAGTGGATTAACCTCACCACACAAATAGCCCTACTGAGTTAGACACTCATCCACCAATGATGGGGGCTGGTAGTGGTGTGTGGCTTGGTGATCCGGGGTCACCTCGCAGGCCGAGCGTTAGGGCCAGACGAGCCAGCTATGGGGGCCATAGGTAGTCTGAAGTGTCTGACGGTCGGGTCTCACGAAGATAACTGATCCTACTGGACCTCGGACATCTCCCCAGCCATAGTGGATACAACATCCACCCTACAGACACGGCCTAGGCTGCGTTAGGGACCTGTATGGGTGAAGGGGTGAGCACTTACTAACAGTGACAACGACATCACATTTCAGGGGACGTTAAAGACGTAAATATGACTTCACTCAGAGTATATCAACTACATTACTGTAACACCTGCACAATCAACTATTGATTGGGTCAAATCACTTAAAGAAGGGCGAATTACAACACAGAGTGGAATGGCCTACCTGTATGGGTGAAGGGGCGAGCACTTACTAACAGTTGAAATGCCCGCGGCACCGTCACTCAAAATAGGCCAGGGAGTCCACCTACTTCTATTTCGATGAATTAATTTACTGTACACTCTGACGTTGAAACTGAGACTATGAACTCAGTTTCATTCTCTACTATTATCCTCACTAACAATGCTCTGACTGAGCTATCAAAAGCAAAATTAAATTGATTACAAGGGGTTGGATGGCAACAGGTCCCAACATACAGCGTCTTGCTACGAAATCCGCGGATTATATTCAAAGTTCCCTTTAGACAAAGACGGCCTATCGATGACGTCATCAAGGAAACAGAAAAAACTGGGAACGTTTCCACTGGGGGACTCGGAAGGTTTTGTGGACGTTTGAGCGTAATATGAATTCTTAAGGTTTTCAGGTTAGCCGTTATCACGATCATGACAGTATTTATCTAAGCAAGCATTAAAGATGCAAGAGAAGTTGCAGCTGTTCATGTTAGGGTTGTCGGAGGCATAGACAAGATCCCAGTTAGCATGCATTAGGTTTTCAAAAAGGAGCATGTTGTCGGTGCAGTAGTCTCTGTATTGTATTGAGACTCTACTGGACCTTTCAGATCTTGTGGCTGTTTTATACATGGCAAAAAATGGGAAGTGATCTGAGATATTGTTATAAATAATTCCACTTGCAAGATTGTTAGGAGTGATGTTAGTCCAGATATGATCTATCACAGTGGCAGAGGTGACAGTTACTCTGGTGGGTTTGGTTATAGTGTTGACAAGTGATCGCTGGCCCTTCGTGCCAGGTGAAAGTTTGAATGCTTGTGCTTGGCTAGCGCGCAACCGCCGTCCGGCTGACAGCGTACAGCGACAAAATGGTTAATTAATGCCTTCCTAAAGAAACCATCGACATGGGACCAGGTTTGTTCCACTCTACGAATTTTTTGCGATTTTTCCACCAAGTTTGATGAAAAACACTTGTGCTGTTTCGGCTGCCCAGAACAGACACACACACAGACGCACGGCTATTCCTATAGTACTGTATATTGGATTAACAGGAGTCCTTATTCTTTACTTGAGTGATCTTAATGATCTTAGATACCATCTTCTAACACAGTCTTTACCTATAGCGTAAGAGGGGGAAGGGAGAGAAATTAATTGCCTTTGTATATGGTATTTTTAACTAACCCATAACAACTTTATCTTTTGTTAATGTTAACCTTATCCAACACAGAGAAGATATTAAAATAAACGCGTCTTGTTAAGTTAAATCAAGTTAAATTGTTCGTCAATATTTTACCAGTGTACTGTGTTAATGTGTGTATACTTAATTAATTAACTCACCTATGTATTACAAATAATACAGTATACATGTTATTCTGTGTGTAGGTGTGTTTGTAACATTAGGTGTGTATTAAGTGTACCAAATTGTTTCCTGTTTAAAGTATACGTGTCGCTTTGTTAACCTGTGTGTGTGTGTGTGTGTGTGTTTTAAGACATTTCCTGCATTAATCGTAATGTCAAAACATGATAAGCGTCAACCTGTGTTTGTGATTCTTTTAAAGTATACGTACTGCGTTTGTTGATGCGTTCGTGTATGTAAGCAGTCATGTATGTAAACGGTCATGTAGGTAAGCGGTCATGTTGGTAAGAGGTCGCGTATGTAAGAGGTCGTGTATGTAAGCGTTAAGACCAAGGGAATAGAAGTATGTGTGTGTGTGTGTTGGGAGGGAGATATTTACGCGCCATGTGTGAGATGGTCCGGCTGATTTCCCGAAAATTAGCGTAAAATTACAATGATTGCATCCGTAATTGTTGCAGAGTTGTCACTGAATGAAATTGCTATGAGCACTTGATTTATACCCACCTTAGGGAAAATGACCGTTAAAATAGTGTTATATTCTAAAACACAATATATATTTATAATGTGTTTATATAAAATACAAACTATAACTATATAACACTACTATTAACCTAATCTAACCTAACTTAACCCAACCTAACCTAACCTAAACTAACCTAACCTAACCGAGGCAATGTTTGGTTATGTAGTTACAGAATTAATAAAGGAAAAATGACTTGCGTGTATTGGTGAGTGCAGGGCGGGCGTTTAAGGCTTTATTAAATAATTATCGAAATAAAAACTCATGATATATTTTGTTTTTATTTATAATGAGATGAACATTATTCACTGATGTTGTTGTATAGATTGACATAGCGTATGCTGTATGCTGACAGCATACAGCGACATCGTTTTCCAGCGTAAATAAAATGGTTAATTAATGCCTTCCTAAAGACACAATCGACATGGGACCAGGTTTGTTCCACACTACGAAATTTTTGCGATTTTTCCACCAAGTTTGATGAAAAGCGATTGTGCCATTTCGGCTGCCCAGAACACACACACACGGCTATTCTTATAGTATACAGTATTAGATACATACCTGCCCTGTATAGTTTAACATTGTTACGACCGTGTCGTATTTTTCTATTTTTTTTTTATATATAACATGCTCCCATGTTATTCCATATTATTCCTGTAATGATGTGTTAAATTTACTATTATATATTCTAGTCACCTTACCCTATGCTGTTAAGGTTTTAACTGTCATTATTTATTCAAGCCCATCTTATTTCTTTATTTAGTTTTGTAACAAGCATTCTTTATTCTCTAATGACCATCTGCATCGTTAAACGACCCACCCTCTGGTTTTTGACGGGAATTGGCCTTATATATAGGACCCACCAGCAGACGGAGTTTAGTTCAGTCCTCCTTGTCATACAGTTCACATCCTTTGAGTGACACTCGTCACCTGTTACTTATACTTAATTTATTTGTGTTGTTCCTGTCGCCACCAATGTGGTATATCTATGTGAGTACCTATTTATGTCTCTATTTATGTCCATCAGTATTTGCTTAGTTACATTTAAGTAATTCAGTGTTGTTTCACGTTAGTAAATTTCAGTGTTAGTTATTTTATTTGTTTATGCAGTGTTAACGTAATCCAATGCTTTATTTTTATTCTTTTGATGTTTCGATGTTTAGTATCACTTGTGTCTTAAAAGTTTCGATGGTGAATCACTTTGTTGTGACAGCCTACGAGGCTCTTTGTTGTGTTAATATATAATTAATTAAATTCTTAAAGGTTTACTTTATTTTTTTTTCCCCTTTTAATTTACTTCACTTTTTTTGTTTGGTTACGCCTAGAACCTGGATATTTAAGTAAATTAAGAGACGGCGTAACACATACATACTTTCACTGCATAGTTTACCAAACGTAGCCCCTTCGTTGCCTGTTCTGCGTCCGGCTTACAGCGTACAACGAATGAGGGTGCGTCAAGTCCGTAGACTTGTATCGTTTTCCAGTGTAAATAAAATGGTTAATTAATGCCTTCTTAAAGAATCCATCGATATGGGACCAGGTTTGTTCCACTCTACTTTTTTTTTGCGATTTTTCCACCGAGTTGGATGAAAAATGATTGTGTGGGGTACATGTTATTGGTTCACACTCAGGATGGGATGGAGAAAGGAAACTCACAATGTGCTCTCTGTATACATATTGTATTGGATGGACAATGCATCTTGGTGCTGGGAAGGCAGCATGGTTACAAGCGTTGAGTAGAGACAGCTGATTGGTGAGGGTGCTCAGAGGAGAACACGCAGCTTGTAGGGCGGCATAGTCGCCGGCGAGAGCGAGGGCCACCAGGCAGGAGCGGAGGTGGAGGAGGTGCTGGTGGCTGTGGGTAGAAAGAGATAGGTCACCACTAGGTGAGGTCTTATATAGAGGAGGTAGGTGTGGCTTGATAGTTGACCTCATTCATGTAAAGCGGCGCTGGTTGCTGACCTTGACCACGAGGCGCAGGCTGGTGAATTCAAGGGTCGGCTAGTCAGCGACAAGCAGCCTCTGTACGGGAGGAATCCACTACAATTGTGCCGTTTCGGCTGCCCAGAACAGACACACAGACACACACACAGTCACACGGCTATTCCTATAGTATATTACAAGTGATCGCGAGCACGTTCGTGCCCAGTGAAAGTTTGAATGCTCGTGCTTGGCTAGCATACAGCGAATGAGGGTGCGCCAAGTCCGTACACTTGTATCGTTTTCCATCGTAAATAAAGTGGTTAATTAATGCCTTCCTAAAGAAATCATCGACATGGGACCAGGTTTGTTCCACTCGACGATTTGTTTGCGATTTTCCACCAAGTTTGATGAAAAACGATTGTGCCGTTTCGGCTGCCCAGAACAGACAGACAGACAGACAGACAGACACATGCCTAGTCCTACAGTATATTAGATTAGAAGAAGAGTTTAGAATGACAGGTAGCAAGAAGGTCTAATACTGAGATGTCGATTTCTGATTTTAATAGATCAAGGTTGAAATCTCCTGTAATGTAGCAGTGTTTCCTCTCTGAACTTATGATAGTGATAAGCTCCAAAAATTTATCAAGAAAATTCCTGACATTAGTGTCGGGGTCTACTGTAGATTACTCCCATTAGGATATTTCGTGAGTCGTTACGTAATTCAATGAAAACACTCTCCATGTACGCCTCCTGAACCTTTAAATCAAGGGTGGCCAACCTTTTGTGTGATGTGATCTACTTTTTCCACAGTTACCTTGATGCGAGCTACCAGCCTAATATTCACCCATTGCCATAAAATACGCAGATTCGTAGAGAGAGAGAGAGAGAGAGAGAGTAAACAAATAATATTTTTCAATAATTGTTATGATATATTCTTAATATGACAAAATCATAAGCTTGCTTTACTAATGAGATGGTTAGCACTGCATGTTGTCTGCCAGCTTTGTGTAATTAGGGCTGTAGGCGGTGACTGCTCGCCTCAAGCAAGCACCCAGGTGTTCCTCTGACATTGTTGATCGGTAATTGGATTTGATGTGTTCCATGTGTGAAAATGTTGATTCACAAAGGAAGGTTGATCCAAAAAATGCTGTGAGGTACATGGCACATTTTCTGACATTGGGATATTTTTCTTCACTGAGAAGGTTCCAGAACCTTCCTCCTGTTGCCCTGGATTTGATCTGAATATCATTTTTAAGCTTCAGAAGCTCATTTTCGACTTCAGATATGTCCATGTTAAATACTGATGCCATTCTAGATGCAATATCTTCAACATTTGTGATTTTACCAAATGGAAAACACATATGTTGCAACAGGTTCTTTGTTACTATATCTTGAAACCGTCTGTCAAAATATGAGGCAAGGTTTTGTACTTGTTCAATATATCGAGCACTGTCAAACTGGTCACAGTCTTTTCCTTGGTTTTCTAGTTCAGACATCATATTTTTGAAGTTTCGTAGTTGATGTTGATGCACTTGCAAAGACACTAGTTTTAGTTTCTGCTTGAAAGCAGCCACAGGACTAATCATGTTGTCATGGTCACATTGACTGCTAGTCTGTTTTAGAACTTGTTTCTTATTATACTCCACGCCCACAAAACATGAATGGGTAACTGTTTAGTTATCCCTAGGAAGAAACATGTTTTTCCCGCTTTCGTTTTACACCAAGGATCCCTCTCTAAGTCCTGCCTATGTGAACACAGTTGTCATTACGTATGTATTCCACTTCTCCTGGCAAGCTCAATCTTGAATTAGTTTATGTAAATCAACTTAAGTAATTCTCCTGACCCTTTGTCAACTGAGGGTCATCTTTAAATGTGTAGCAGTTGATTTGTTTGTGATTTTTGCCATTGCGTGAGATAGCCACGTCTGGCAACTCAGGGGTATATAAACACAGGGAGGACGGAGGATCAAGCCTCCCGTGACGCTTTCCTCCAACTTTGTTCCCCGGTATGTTAGACGAATGTTCCCCGTTGATATAGTCTTTCAGTTTAACTTAGCCAATTTAGTGAGTATCAGTGTTCATGTTGTAACAGTGAAATTGTCATTTACCCAGTGTAAGATTTAATATAAAGTAAATGTCGTCTGACGTTGCGAGACGAAAGATTTGCTGTGATTGAGTCATCCTCATGCCTCCCGTGACGCCTTCCTCCAACTTTGTTCCCAGATCCAGTGTGTGGGTTATTTGAGCACCCACCGGCTGCCCGGAGTCGGTGGATACCTAGCAGTTAGCTATATATGGACGATGTCGCTGATTTGGCCGGATTAAATTGATCCAGTCAACGTCGTGGGGCTGGACCCCAGACTGTCACCACGTATCCTACTATCACCGATCATAACAGAGGCCGTCAGCTGTTGAGTGTTCTACTCTGGGACATGCCTTGAAGTTATATGGTCCACAGTGTGTGTTGTACTTGATTGGGGATAATTCTGGAATATAATTATCCCATGTTGGGTAGGGAACCCATGTATAACTTGTTGGTGTCAGTATTAACTTGTTGTGTGTTGTGAGTGCATCTCACATGGACTACCAACAGTTAGTGAAGTATCAGAAGTAAGTTTGTCTTGCAATGTGATGCCATGTAACACCAGTAATGTTGCAAGAAGTGAGAATATCTGATTGGAGTTGTAATATGAGTAAAGCCACGGAGTTTATCCTGGTAACTGTTAATGTAATGTAACACCAGTAAGGTTGTGTGTAGTAAGAGTACAGTATCTGAGTAAATTGCAATTGAGTAAAGCCGAGGAGTTGCACCTTGGAGTTGTATGTTAATGCCATCTTTTTCCCTACCTTATTTCCGTCCTTGTGACTTGATATCAGAATTACAATACCCATGTGCCCTAGACCCTCGCCATGCTACCAAAGAACTGAGGTTATGTGGTAACCATGAACTGAAATATGTAGACAGGACAATTGAAGGAACTAAGACAGAGAGAAGTATGAGTAAGATAAGGGTGGCCTCGGTGGTTCAGTAGAAGAGGTAGTAGTGTGCCCCCGCTCTCTCAAGGGTGGCAGCCTGAGTAATACCCCCACCCCCTTACAATGTTTAGTTTATTCAGCATAGCAGTCATGTCAACTAAAAAAGCTAAATCTAACAGCCACACTTCGTTGTGATCAAAAGGCTAATCTTTTGAGGCCAAAAAAGAAGTTAGGAAACCTATCATCACTCCTGTACAGGGCAATGAACCCAATGATTCGGCCAGCCAATGCAGGTGACCCATCCGTATTTTTAGATACGAGCTTACTTACTGGCAACTGTGTACTATTAACAAAATCACTGAAAGTCTGAAATAAGTCTTCATCCCGAGTTTTTCCTTTTAATGGTAGAATTTTCGGCAGTTCCTCTTTGGTACTCATGTCTTTAAACACCATTTTCATGAAAATACATAATTGTGATGTATCGACCTCATCAGTAGACTCATCAAATTGTAATGAAAAGAACACACACTCACGTATGTCTTTATTCAGTTGTTCACCCAAATCCCCAGCCATGAATTCACAGAGTCTGATGACAGTGTTTCTTGATAACTGAACATCCTTAATAGAAAACAGTATTTCAGACTTATTTTTGAAATTTTCAAACAACGAATATGCTGCTTCTAAAAAGGCCTTTGAATATTTCTCCATCTTGAAATGTTTTTTTTTTATGCTTTGCAAGTACTCGACTCACCCTGAATGATGCAATAGTTGCTACCCTTGATTTTGAGCTCGCTTCTGTAAAAAGAGTTTGTTGTGCAGTAAGCTGTGATTTCACTTCATGAACTTTCCTTTCATAGCTCACTTTTGGGTGGGAAATCATTATCATACTTTTTGTGAAAACTTTTGAAATGCCTTTCAGGATTTTCTTTCTTAACTAGAGCTGGAGACGCATGGCAGATCAAGCACAGACACTTCAAATTATTCATGGTAAAAAATAGTCTTCTTCCCATTCATTGTGAAAATGGTAAATTTGATTATTTTTACTACTTGGTACAGAACTCATTTTTGGTTCAGTTGATGGCCAATTACTTTTTTCCATGACTTTTTCCACATGAATATGAGAATTACTAACTAACAGCGTAACGTTCTTAACTTTTTTTATAAGCAATTGTCATCGGCTAGTGTGGACACTTCTGTCTACTCTAGGGTTGCGGCGACAGCTGACTCTAAGCTAAAAAGTCAGTAATTCTTGTAATCACCCAAGACTTTTCCATAACAAGAGGCAGCACCTCACACTTCCAAGTATTGCAGATGACTGAAAATCACTGCATTGTTGGTGACAAGTGTGTAGGCTCGCTGGGCAAGGTTGCCAAATATGATTCTCTCTCTCTTTACTTTTGACAAGACTCCTCAATATCGAGTCGACTTTTTCATTACCAAATTCATTACTAAAAGGTTTAACGTGTATTTGTAAACTTATAAAAGCAAATACCTGCCTAGTTTTAGCCTACAACTGATGCCAACTTGCTGATCAGTTTCCTCACTAGGAACCAGCCAGCACCGGCCCATATGAACGCGAACACTTCCTATCAGGTTCCGCCACACACAGCATGGCACAGTCGAAGTTTTTTTTGTATGTATCGCTCTGATGTGTCCATAATGGTAATCTATTCCCAGAAAAAAATCTAAACAAATATAATATCCCAATGATTATGAGTAAAATTTGAAGAGGATTTTTGTATGGCAGCTTAAGAAGGATGAATCATTAAGTTTAACTTTGCCATGCGATCGACTAGAGAAGATCTTCCGATCGACCAGTCTATCTCGACAGGTTGGCCACCCCTGCTTTAAATCATCTCTTACAGAAGTATTATACTTGATATCAACATATAGGGCGACACCACCACTGTGTCGTGACGTGTTGATGCAGTGTCTATTATAATTAGGAATGTTATACAAATGGTCAATATCGTTAGTGAGTTTGGTCTCACAGAACCAAAGTACATCAGCTTTGTGGGCAATAGAAGATAAACACTGATCTAAAAAGGTATCTAGATGAAGGGGAATACTGCTGCTGTTATGGCTAATGAGGGAGAAGGAATGAGGTAGTAGGAGACTTGAACTAAACTCGGGAGAGTCAGGAAAGTAATGGTTACAGATTGGGTTGGTGTAACCCAGTGAGTTTTGTAGAAAGGCATCGGATCGATATGAGGGAGTATTGTGTCGACACCATGGGTAAAGGAGGTGTCACACATACGATCTAGCACAGTGGCTCTTAACCTGGGGGGCACGCCCCCCTAGGGGGGCACAAGCCCTAGGGAAAAAGTAGGAATTTCTCTAATTATAATTATAGTTTTTATTTTCTTAACAAGAGCGTGGGCTAATATTGAGAAGTTTATGAAAAAATGCAAAAGTATCGCCTTATAACTTTAGTTTTCTATAGGCTACTTTTTTGACTTAGAGCTTACCATTTTCTGTACTTATTGACACCCCTCCCTATCCCTCGAAACCCATGGGGGGGGGGGGGGGGGGGCGGGGTTAACTCGTCCTGGCCCTGTATACTGCTCGTTGGTGACAGGTGAGCCCCGTTCTCTCCCAGTCTTCTGCACACGTCCGTGGCAATAATTCCTCTTCTCTCACATTTATTCAGTTAAGGCTGTTGAGGTATGTTTTATCCCAGTGTTATATTTACCTAAAAATAGTAAGCAGCCATAAGTTTATTGGTGAATTGTGAACACGCATGTGTTGCTCTGTTGGTTATTCGCGAGTTTTGAATTCCGTTTGTATTTTATCAGAAATTGGTGGTGCTTAGAATCATGTGGTGGTAACAGGTGGTTATGGTAAAGTTGTTTATGATGATATTGATTTGTTTCTTAATAATCATGTGTTTATGATCATGATGTGTTTACTATAATGTTGTGGTGTTTGTTAATATTTACTTAATAATTATGTGGTGGTGTTTATGATCATGTAGTGGTGCTTATGGTCATGTTGTGATCATTGATGTTTGTTAATAATCATGTGGTGTTTATGATCATGTATGATTGTAGTCACTTGTAGTGTTTACGAACTTTACGATCATATGTTTGTTATTGATCATGTGGTTGTGATTATCGTGATGTTGTGATGTTCATGAGCACGTGGTGATGTTTATCTTACCTTACACGTGCCTTATGTTTTGTTCACACATTTGTGTTGTCCACTGCACATCAAATAATTCGCAATGAGTGCAAAGAAGCGGAAGTATCTTGACGAATATATTCGATTTGGATTCGTGTCTCTCCAAAAGGGTGACACAGAGGTCCTCCAGTGTGTGATATATTACAAGACTCTGAGCAATGATGAAATGCGGCCCTCACGCTTGGAACGCCACTTGAGGACAACACATCCTGCTCTGGCTGACAAGCCCAAGGCATTCTTTGAAACAAAAGACACTCCTTAAAGCAAGTTAAGTTGGACGGCAGTGGGACATTTCGGCAACAAACTTCAAAGGTTGTTGAGGCTTCCTATGAGATCGTCATGTTGATTGCAAAGAGCAAGAAGAGCCATAACATCGGAGAGTTTCTCATAAGACCAAGCATACTCCGTGCAGCAGAACTCGTTCTGGGGAAAGATAGTGCAAACAAGCTTTTCCAAATTTCACTATCAAACGATACAGTCAAGGGAAGGATCGATGAATTGCCTCAAGACATCAAAGATCAAATTCTCGATCAAGTAAAAGATTCTCCTGTTTTTGCCATCCAGTGTGACGAAACGACTGACATCGCTCAGTGTTCTCAGCTACTGATGTATGCTCGTTTCGTGTCAGGCAACAATGTAAAAGAGGAAATGCTGTTCTGTCACCCCACGGAAAGTTGTAAAACAGCAGCAGCTATTTTTCATGATGTATCAAACTTCTTTCAGGAAAACCAACTTTCGTGGGACTCCCTGGTAGGGGTGTGCACTGATGGAGCTCCAGCCATGCTTGGTCTGCAGTCTGGATTCATTACAATGGTGAAAGAAAAAATCCGTCTGTTTTAGGTACACACTGCATACTTCATCGTGAATCCTTAGTATCCAGAACTTTACCTGCTGAAATGAAGGATGTCCTGAACATGGCTATCAAGGTACTCAACTTTATCAAAGCTGGATGGAGCCTTAAACAGTCGTCTCTTCAAACTGCTGTGTAAGGATATGGAATCTGAACATGAAACCTTGCTTTTTCACACGAACGTACGATGGCTATCAAAGGGGAACATGCTTGGACGGCTTTATGAACTACGAGAAGAAGTAGCAATATTTCTTGATTCGAAGCAGAAGGCAGATCTCCACGACAAGTTCCAGTCTGAAGGCTTTCAGCTATCTCTAGCTTACCTGGTGGACATCTTCGAAGCGTTGAATGCTGGCCCGGCGCATCCGCGGAGAGCGTGCTTAAGTCCTCTTCCTTGGGGAAAAACACTTTGCAGTGGGTGTAAAACTACTCCACGCAGAATTTATTTATTTTATTATGTTTCGATTTATTCCTGTTTCTATGCCAATAGAGAGTGCAGATTATTATATTTTTTTTAGTTTATTTTTTCCCTCTCAATACATCACTGTTTCTCTGCACGTAGGGGTGTACCAGAACGCATCTGCTCGGATAACGGGACAAATATGGTCAGAGCAGACAAGGAGCTCAGTGCTGCAGCTAGAAGCTGGAGAACGGATACCAAGGTTCGACATACACTATTGAAGAAAGAGATTAAGTGGGTTTCAACTCACGTTACGCCTCACACGTGGGTGGCGTCTGGAAACGACAAATCCAAATGGTCAGAAAGGTTTTGCAAGCGGTAATAGACTCACAAGTTATGGATGAGGACCGGCTCCATGCACTCTTTTGTGAGGTAAAGGCGATGGTCAATGGACGGCCACTTACACAAACCTCGGAAGACGTTAACGACCTCGAGTCGCTCATCCCGTTGCATATCCTACGTGCAAGGACATTGCCCCACCGCTCGTTAGGGGGTCAATCGGAAAGGACGACGAAGAACATTTATCAAAGGGGCTGGAAGCATGCACAGTTCCTGGCGGACCAGTTATTAAAGCGATGGCTAAAGGAGTATCTCCCATCTTTACAACAATGCCAGAAGCAGTTAAGCAACTCACGAGTACATGACCTTGTGTTGGTAACAAGTCAGAACCTAGCCCGAAACCAGTGGCCACTAGGCCGAATATTGGAGGAGGAACCCGGGGAGGATGGTGTAGTGAGACACGTGAAGCTGAAGACGTCTGCACAAAGGATTCTGATGCGACCCTTGAACAATATATATCTACTTGAAGGGAGCAACGCCAAGTTATTTCGGGAAATCAAGGCCAAGCGGGCTGTGAAGAGCTGCACTGGGACCTCTGTGGGCTCCAAGAATGGTCGAAGAAATGTCTGCTAAGATTCAATGACACGAAGTGTAAGAGGATGCACCTGGGGCGTACCAACGGTAAGGAGGCATATCATATGTCCCAATGGGATGAAGAAACTGCACCATTTGAGACTAAATGCGAGAAGGACCTAGGTGTGTATGTTGACAATGAGCTGAAGTTCTCGGGCCATTGTGAGAAGAAGGTAAATCAGGCAAATGAATTATTATGTCTTATAAGAAGGTCGTTGAGATATCTAGAGAGTCCGTCCCCTGTAACGATCTTCGAGAGTGAAGTTCTTCCCCATCTGGAGTACTGTCATCCCGTCTGGTCCCCGAGATATGCTAGGGACTGTCAGTTGGTTGAAAATGTTCAAAGGAGGGCCACCAGACTAGTGCCTTCCCTTCGGCACCTCAGCTACCCTGAGAGATTGGAGCGCCTGAACTTGCCTAGCTTATACTACAGACGGGCAAGGGGTGACCTAATTGAGGTGTATAAGCATCTGAAGGGGCACTACTCAGTCGAGTGTCCTTACTTGGAGCTGGCGGACGCTCGCCCCACAAGGGGTCACAGCTCAAGATTGAAGTCTCAAGTCCAAAAAACTGTGAGGGCAAAATTTTTTGGAGTGAAGAGTTGTGAACTCTTGGAACAATCTACCAGAAAGTGTTGTGACGGCACCGAGTGTGAGCCCTTTCAAGACAAGACTTGACTAACACTGGAGCAGGTTCAGGTACATTCAGAGCCGGTGCATGCCCAGTACCTGCCAACAGTGCGTGACAGAGACGTGACCGATCGTCCAAGCGGCTAACGAGCCGATCTTTTGGTGAAGAGGATAAAAGAAAAGGAAAAGTAACAGAGACGTGACCTTTTGCCCAAGCGGCTAGTGAGCCAATCAGTGGTGAAGAGGATAAAAGTAAAAGTAAGATGCGCTTCCTTTTGTATACAGTACTTTCCTTGTTCTACATTAAGTAGCTTTAAGACTCACTTCCTCCTGTATATAGTACTTTCCTTTATCTACATTAAGTAGCCTTAAGATGTGCTTCTTCCTGTGTACAGTACTTTCCATGGACATGACCGACTGTCTAAGTGGTGAACGAGCTGGTCAGTGGTGAGGAAGATAAAAGAAAAGAGATACTCTAAAGGAACGCTCATGCATGCCGTAGTGTCAACAAAGGCTGTAAGAGACTGCTCCTTAAAAGTCGTATTTCTGACGCATTCAGCGAGTCTGCTATTCCCAGCCTGTACAGACAACTATAGTAAGACCCAGTTAACAGCACAGTGGCATCTACTTTTTTTTTTACTTATGTACGTTGTCATTTTTGGGGGATAAAACATCTGGTCCTACCACTCGGCCCCTCTGGTCGAAGTTTTTCAAGTTTGCGCATACGCAATGTGAGTGTGACGTAGCAGTAACATCTTTACCACTCCACCTGACTGCAGTGTTGCCAACGTGCCCTATGCCCGCCGTTAAATGATCCCGTTCGTTGGAGGCGGCGGCAGTGGGTGAGAGTGATGCTGACGACTTTCATTTTGAAGACAAGTCTAAGAAGCAGAAACCTCAGAAGTCAGGGTCTCCAGCAAGGGCTACGGCTCCCTCTCGCAACCCGTCTGGGACTGTAGAGGGTGGCCTCCTGCCGCCAGGGTCCCCAAGTGAGCTTACATGTGGCTCAATGACTGACCCTCTGCTGACGATGGACATAGGGGGATTCCCTTCGTCTCCTTGCCCCATAGCACCTTCGTCGGGACTTGCCTCTGAGCACACAGACGACCTGGTTCTTCCGTCACTGCTCTCCACTTCAGAACTCAACACTTCGCCTCCGCCGAGGTCCTACAGCCGTAATAGTCACCACACAAATGAACGAGACGGTACGCCTGCTCACTCAGGTGGGCTTTCCTGCTCCCCAGGGGGAGGTGATGCTGAAGTTCACCATCATCACCCCAGAAACTCGTCGTACCAAGGTAATGGTTCGCCACGTACCCTGGGAGATCCCTATCGACGATCTTCCTCTTCTACCACAACTACTGGACATGGAACGCCGCATCAACCTGGTTTCCAAACGTCCATCCAACGAACTCATAGGCTGGTGGGTGGGCCCCCTCCCTCCGAAGGTGAATGTAGGACCTATTCACAACTGTCCTCTCCACCGATTTATCCGATTTATCGGAACCCCAAAAATCTGTGGTCGTTGCCAATCGTGGAAACACCGCACCTGGGAGTACACGAGGATGGTCACCTGCGGTTTCTGTGCAGGTCCTCACGACACAGTGGAATGCAAATAAAAAATCCAGAACAAAATCCCAGTTATTCCATGGTGTGTCAATTGCCATGGCATTCACCACGCCTGGAATGCCAATTACCCACAGCGTCCTGGCACTCGCCAGGGGAAAACCTACCTTGTACCTTGTCTCTGATGAAACCCCTGCCAACCAAACCTCACTCCTATCCACCACCTCCTATTCCATCCACCAAGGATTTCCCACTTATCTCCTCTCCTCTACCATCCTCCCTATCACCCCTACCACCCATCCTTTCTCCCCTCCCTCCCTCTCCCTACCGTTCTTGGAACAAGGTCGTTGCCGGCCCTGCTGTCATGATCACAATGACGGCTAGCCTGTTGAAACCTAAGGATTCATATTACGCTTACACGTCCACAAAACCTTCTCAGTCTCCCAGTGGAAATGCCCTCCGTTCTCTCTGTTTGATTGATGACGTCATCGAGATGTTGTAGGTTTTTTGACTAAAGTTGTAAACTCTTTCTGCTACCGAGACCCTGTAAACCTATTTTCACCTATGAATATCGGAGACTCTGATAATCATAGTAAAATTGTGGTAGGGAGGTTAAATAAGGAATTAGTTAATACTCCTGAAGGGAACTTTAAATCTGCTCCTCGGGTTTGTAGCAAGGCGCTACATGTTGGGACGGGATTGCCATCCAACCTTTTGTGATCAATTTAATTCTTGCTTTTGATAGCTCAGTCAGAGCATTGTTTGTAAAGATAATAGTAGGGAATGAAACTGAGTTCGTAGTCTCAGTTTCAAACATCAGAGTGTTACAGTAACGTAATTCAGTGAAATGGTTGAGTAGGTGGAATCCATGACTTTAGCATGAGTGGAAGGCGGCGGTTCGTTTTCAAACCAGTAAGCGCCACGCTCCTCCACCCACAGGTCCCTATCGCAGCCTAGGCCGTGTCTGTAGCGTGGATGACACATCCACTAGTCTGGGGAGATGTCTGAAGTCCAGTAGAATCGATTATCCCCGTGAACCCCGACCGTCAGAAGCTCCACTACCACCTATGGGCCCCATAGCTGGACAGTATTCCCCTAACGCTATGCCCCCGTGGTGAACCCGGATAGTCAAGCCCCACAAGCAACTGCCAGCCCCCATCATTGGTAAATGAGTACAGTACATAACTCAGTAGGGCTAATTGTGTGGTGGTGTTAGTCCACCGGAATTATCGGAGTTTGTTGGACGGTGTCACTTGGTGATGAGACTCCCATGGCAGCCGCTGGAGTGTTGCCCCTGGGGTATTGAGTGTTGTACTGGTAAGTGCCATTGGTTTTAATGGTGCTAAGGTGCTGTAAGAGTTTATGTGTGTTATTGTGTATGTTCACCCAGTCGTGGTGTGAGTAAATTGAGCCTGGGGGCATGGTACCAGGAGTTCCTATTTTGGGTGCATACAGCATCTTTTCTGTAACCATTTTTGTGTTTTAATAAACATTGTATTTGTATGTTGAATTGAATTGAATTAAATTGTAACAGTTTATTTAACCAGAAAAATACAGATACAGAGTGGATAATAATAACAATATTAACATGGCTGAGCCAGTTGAGAACCTGAGCTCTCTTTGAGGCACCTGATATATACTATACATTTACCTCAAGGAAGTATTATGTAACATTTAGTATCATCTGGAATAGTACAATAGCATGGTGGTAATAAGAACATCTCATAATGTTACCACGGTTATCACTTCAATATTTATTTATTTTATTATTTATTATTTTTATTTATTTGTTTATTTTTTTTATTTATTTATTTATACATACATATACACATACCTATACATATAAATATATATATATATATATATAATATATATATATATATATATATATATATAATATATATATATATATATATATATATATATATATATATATATACAGTTGGTCCTCATATTACGCGGTTAATGTAACCCGGAGGGTACCGCGGAAAGTGAGAAACGCGTAAAGTGAATAACATAACATATGGGATTAATTGAAATGGAGTCCGGGCCGATCCCCAAACTCCACTTTTTGACGACACACAACTATGTTGTAGTAAAAATATTATCTTAACTTTATGATGGCATGCACACACAATTAATAATTAAGAGAAATATCAATAATATTAGGTTTTTTAACACTTTCATTAGTAGAAAAGATGGCTGGGCACACGGGGATGGGCGGTTGGTTCCGAGGCAGAGGGCAGATTATTGGCCCTCACCTGTATCACTTGTATCAATTGTATCACTATCCACCACAGAGGCTTGCAGGGCCTCTTTGTCAAACCCCCCAAAGTTCATATAAGTCCATATCCTCACTATAATTATCACTATCACTGACTTGGGCCGGCTGTAGTGGGTGGCGGGTGAAGAACTCGGTAATGTTTTGATGACTGGGCGACCTTGTGCGCACCATTTTCGCGCCTCTTACACAACATGGCGGATGGCGGGAGGTTTGGATCCAAAAATGGCGCGGCTTGCCAGCCGCTCTCTGCGTAATGGGGTTCACGACCTCGGAATGTGAAAATGTTAGGTTCTGGCAAGGCACCGCGTTAACGGTGAAACGCTGATTGTGGGATGGCGTAATAGGCGGACCAACTGTATATATATTATTCAGTGGTCCCTCGGTTAACGAGCACAATCCGTTCCAGCAGGTTGCTCATTGACAATATATAATGCAGTGCAGTGTTGATTTAAAGAAAATAATCTTGAAATACACCAAGAGAACTAAAATTTTATGGGTGAAATGGTGCCATGGGGTGACTTCTCTTCCACCCCAATGCCTTCTCTTCTCCCTTCTCTTCCACCCCCATTCTAATTCCCATCATCATCATCATCATCCAGGAGCCTTCTACATACACACCTCAAAGTAAGTGTACCCATTGAAACAATGGTTTCGGTTAACGAGCAATCTTCTAGAACGGATTGTGCTCGTTAACAGAGGGACCACTGTATACATATACACACACATACATACACATACACATATACATATAAATTAGAGTGGAATTTAAAAACATAAGTATAATGGGGGAGCAGTACAACCTGGGTTGTGCAGTAATAGGGTTGAACAAGAGGACATAACTTTCAGGATTATGTCTAGTTGGCAATTATGTGTATTGCAATGGTAATTACTTATTTATTTACATGATAATTTCTGATAAAATGGATTTGGTGGTACAATAAAAGCAGGTACTGTAAATATAGTAGGTGTTACAAGAAATATTAATACTTCGACAATAGATATTTTTTTAGAGATGATTTAAAGGAAGGGAGCGTAGTCTTTGCTCGGATGGGTGGGGGTAAGTTGCTCCACGCCTCACACCGTGATATTTTAAGGAGGTCTGGGACTGAGAGGAGGGCATGGGGGGTGGTCTTAGTAGCTCTGGGTGTCTTAAGTTGTATCTCTGATTATTCCGGAACTGGAAGTAATTATTGTCAAGCAAGTGATTGATAGATTTGTAAACAAAGAGGGCACAGCAGTAAGTGTTAATATCTTCGAATTTTAAAAATTTCAATATAGCAAATTTTTCGTTTGTGTGATCTGTTTTTTTTCAAGTACAACTCTCTTTTGTGCAGTAACCAGAGATTGTGTTTTTGAAGAGCCAGAGGCCCCCCATAGTGTGTGACAGTGTATCAGGTGTTCAGGGCCGGCGCTACCCACTAGGCGAACTAGGCAATCGCCTAGGGCGCCAACATCTGGGGGCGCCACAAATTCAGGGCAAACTTGGATAAAATTAAAAATGAAGGGAAAACTGTGGTGGACACTGTGGTGGAGCCGTGGAGGGTAGGAGCAGGATGTTAGAAGGGGGAGGGGGGGGGGGTCGGAGGGAGGCGAGGGTAGGTAGACGGTAGCCGACTGTGTTTTATTTTTTAATATTATTCGTTAACCCACCGGAGGGACTAACCCGGGTCCTTATCTTTCGCGGCCTGGAGAACTGTCGAGCAGTGACCTGAAGGCTGACATCTGAGGAACCCTTCTCTCAACCCCACCATACCCTCCCCTCCCTTACTGCCAGGGCGGCTGAGCCGCCCCTTCCCTGCCTTTGTCGGGATGAGGCAAGGTTACCTGACCTCTGAAGTTTGACCTCGCATAACATAATCCCACTGAGACTGGCCAGGTGATTGTATTAAGTTTTTAATGTAAATAATTTTTTAATGTGGCTTGGTCAGAGTTGCAATTATTTTTATTCATATCTGTTACATCTCTCCATTAAGCTTTTTCTATTTATACTTAAGATGTCAATTTAATATATTGTCCGACCAATGACTGGTCACAACTCACAAGTATCTTATTTTGCACTACATGTATATAATAATGATATAATAATAGTAGGTTATAACTCGCAGGAGGCTGGAGCGAGCTAAATGCTTATGATATGTTATTATTTTTTAAAGATTACCCTAAAATAAAAAAAATAACTAAAAATTGTTTCATTGACATTTACGTCAAGGATTTATTGACTTAATGTACTAACAATAATGGGTTATTTGCATGGATGAAGTAATAAAGCCACAAGATGAAAATTATGTTATCAGTGGTGTTTGGAGAGTTAGAAACAATGTAGTAATGGGTTACTGTAGGCTACATACAATAGCTTATCAAAACTTTCAAGGGGGCGCACATCTAAAGGCTTGCCTAGGGCGCCAAATCATCTTGCACCGGCCCTGCAGGTGTTGGTAAACAAGATCATGATAGATTTCCTTCATTGCTGTGAGAGTGAGTGACTGTCGAGTATGATACATGATACCGCACTGTTTATTGATTTTACTGTGTATGACTTGCATGTGGTTTCTCCAGTTAAGTTTCTCATCAACACAGGGCCGGTTTTAAGCCTATTTGACCAATTTAATCAAATTGGGCCCCGCGCCGCAAGGGGGCCCCGCACACACGTGTGTTAGTTTTAAACTGTATACGATATTGGTAAAAAAGCTAACGTTAGACACAAAATCATTGTTATTGTCATCAAGATAATAGATCCCAGTCACGTGCGAGAATTTTCTGTTTTGTCAAAAGTCCAAGGGAATTAACTCTGGTGTTGGTCCACACGCCCTGACTTTCATAATAATTTACAGGAGCGGGAAGGGTGCGAGCCAATCAGAACACAGTTTTCACTCTCTCCCAACGCTTGGACGGTGTAAGTGTGTCGGGTCTGTATTTTTGGCTGTTTTCAGGGGGAAATACGAGTGATAACGTTGTGCTGTGTATATCAGCATGTCCTGTAATAACCAGTGAATCAGTGATCATCGTCAGACAGTGACAAAACTCCGGTCGTTGCCATAGACATGATTTGAGATGAGTTTTGCAGTGTTGACCTTGAAAATGAGAAGCATGGCCACTGGGTGGCGACCGAGGCGTGGTTTGTTTATAATTTTTGTGCTGGACAGTGATGATAATTGTTGATCCTGAGTACATGATTGATAGCGACAATAGCGATGATGAATCAGAAAATGACTTGTGATTCTGAGCACATGCAAGCACATATAGCTCTATGTAGGTAACCGAATCTTTGCGTACGTAGCGGTGTGCTATCCATGCCAAAGTGTTATATGTCCGGTTAAAGCTTTTTTTGTCCCGTGAAGTGGTGATAAACATTGTGTGGTTTTTATTTTATAGGATCAGTGTTTCGATTTTTTGTTTTAATTATAACATTCATATATGCACATACTTATTTTTTAAGTGCCAGGGACTTCTCATTGTGAATAATTTTGTTCGTTTTTTCATTTCAGTTTATTATATGTCATTTCTGAAAAGATAATATAAAAAGCCCTTTCATCATGGCAAGCACAAGCAAAGATAGAGGCAGAGGGCGTAAGTATTTAAATGGCAACCAGAAGCGAGCACTGGCAAAGGCAAAGGTGGCTGAAAATGAAAAACATCGAGGTGCTATCAAAAAATTTCTTGTCACTCCACCTTTGAAACGCCCATGTATTGAAGATGAAGAAGACAAAAACGATTCAGAAAATGACAATACAGCCATTAGTCCAATTACAGTTGATGAATACAATGAAGAAATTGATATTCAGTTTGAAAAAGTTCAAGTTGACACACAGACACAGTTGAATCAAACTGAAGACGATCTTAATACAACAGAAGACAGTGCCAAAGTGAGAAGTCCACTTATAGCTAAAGAAGAGTCAGAAGGCCAAGCCCAAACATCAAACAGTGATGGATCATCCACAAGTACAGTTGTAATTAACATTAATGATGACCCGGCGAGTTGGCCATCGAATATAAATAGAAATATAAGAGATTATTTAACAATGAAAGGGCCTCCTGATATTCCAGTGAACAAGTTTCCACGAAATGAAAAGGGATTGTGTTTTTCTAAGTTTCACTGTAAGAGAAAACTTCCAAATGGGGAGTATGTTGATAGACCTTGGATTATTTATTCTCAGTCTGCTGATAGAATTTATTGCTTTTATTGTAAGCTTTTTAGTATGAACAAAACCAGTGCATTATCAGCAAGTGGATTCAACAACTGGTCTAATCTTCATACAAGGTTGTATGAGCATGAAAATTCTAAAAACCATTTGGAAGCCACATGGCAATTCTGGGAGTTATACCAAAGACATTATAGTGGACAGACTATTGACAAAGAACGTGAACTAACTATTAATAAACATGCAAAGTACTGGCAGCAAGTATTCAAAAGGCTAGTGGCAATAGTGCAGTTTCTTGCTGAGAGAAATCTAGCGTTAAGAGGGACAGAAGAAAAAGTTGGTAATGAGAGTGTACACAATGGAAACTTTTTAGGTTTAGTGGAGCTGTTTGCAAAGTTTGACTCTGTTCTTGAAGAACATTTACGTAAAGTCAAGGCCAACGAAATTCATAATCACTATTTAGGAAAAGATACTCAGAATGAACTACTAGACATTATGGCTACAGCTGTTTTGAATGAGATACTGAATCGCGTAAAAGCAGCTAAGTACTATGCCATAATTTTAGACTGCACACCTGACTTGAGCCACCAGGAGCAAATGTCTCTAACGATCAGGTATGTTTCTGATGGCAACTTGGCTCCTTCAGGTGTTTATGAACATTTCATACCTGGTAGTAAACAATCGATTCACTGCATTTCCTAATGTTTTTGTTGCTTTGAGAATTTACTTAACAATGCCCGTAACAGTCGCATCGGGTGAGAGAAGTTTTTCTAAACTAAAACTGATTAAAACATACTTACGGTCAACAATTTCACAAGAAAGACTAAACAATTTGGCGATGCTATCTATAGAAAGTGACATTACCAAAACCCTTGACTTTAAAATGATTTTGAAAGATTTTGCAAATAAAAAAGCCAGAAAAGTGTGTTTCTAAAAGGTCCGTGCATAAACAGTTTGTCTGTAATTGTCTTAACTTGTAATACAAAATCAAAACTTTTATACTGTTTTTAAACTTTTAGTATATCAAGTAATTAATGCTTTTTGGCTAAGGCGGGCATACTACACGAAATATAAAACATCAATCTTCGACTTTGTAGAGTAGAGGGCCCCACTATCAATTTTCTAATTGGGCCCCGCAATTCCTAGCACCGGCCCTGTATGGGCCTGAGGGCATATTCCTACTAGAAGGATAAATGTCACTAACAATAGACCCTCTATTTACCGTAGTCGTTGGACACCTAGCTGTGACCGTCAGTGTCACAGATCAGGCTAATTTTCTACATCTATATTTATGATTTAATCAGAGGTTGAGTTTTTCAGTAAAGAGGTGAATTGAAGTTATATATGCGTTCGCAACTCTATTGGCCTGACCGCAAACCACATCCCTGGTCAAACGGCCGTTAAATCTGGGAGAATTTTGAGTTTGACAGGAACTGTTCAGAAGATTAATGACTTCCTTAAATAGACAACTGACACTAACTAAACTATGAACATCAGATTCTCTGATGTCGGGGCAACAAAACAACATAACTTCAGTAGCGATCAGAAACCCATGGATATCCCCACGGACGACCTAAGATACGCCACTCTAACTGGCACACTCAACACTCGCCTACTTGACACATCTTACTAACAATAAGGACAGTTGAAGCGTTCAACACCACTCACAATGGATCTTGAATGTTCCCACTGTAAACAGACATATCTAAGTTGACGCAAAACAAAGGTGTTCTCTCTCACATTCAAATACATTATATAGAGAGGTTGGTTTCAGTAAGTCAGAGAAAATGGGATAACGGAGGAGTGAGGCATCTTGAAGTGACGAGAAAACGGACTCCTCAGATGGAGGACTCAAAAATAAAGCAGAGGTACATGTTTTGTGGGCTATTGAGCGTAATATGAATCATTTGATTTTGGCGTTAACTGACGTGTACGACCGTGGTCGTTACAAAGCTTTCCCCTCCCCATGATTCAATATGCGGTATAGTCAACAAAACATTCACTGTAAATACATAATTTTCAAAACACAATATCTTGCACTACTGGGGTAATGGTCATCAATACAGGCAACACATGTTACAGAATTTTCACATACATAAAATTTTGCAACTCAGTTGAATAATCACACAAACTCCCAGCCAGGGGCAGATAAAATGAACACAGCACCACTTGTTATGGCACACAGAAGAACATAATCATACATCAATATTACAGAACATAATAATAAAAATAACAGGCCGACCTGAATTACAGTTTTGTAGGACACTTTCAACTACAACATCCACCAGGATTACAGGTAGCTTTGTAGGACACTTTCAACTACAACATCCACTAGGATGACAGGTAGCTTTGTAGGACACTTTCAACTACAACATCCACCAGGATGACAGGTAGCTTTGTAGGACACTTTCAACTACAACATCCACTAGGATTACAGGTAGCTTTGTAGGACACTTTCAACTACAACATCCACCAGGATTACAGGTAGCTTTGTAGGACACTTTCAACTACAACATCCACTAGGATGACAGGTAGCTTTGTAGGACACTTTCAACTACAACATCCACTAGGATTACAGGTAGCTTTGTAGGACACTTTCAACTACAACATCCACTAGGATTACAGGTAGCTTTGTAGGACATTTTCAACTACAACATCCACTAGGACGACAGGTAGCTTTGTAGGACACTTTCAACTACAACATCCACTAGGATGACAGGTAGCTTTGTAGGACACTTTCAACTACAACATCCACTAGGATTACAGGTAGCTTTGTAGGACACTTTCAACTACAACATCCACTAGGATGACAGGTAGCTTTGTAGGACACTTTCAACTACAACATCCACTAGGATGACAGGTAGCTTTGTAGGACACTTTCAACTACAACATCCACTAGGATTACAGGTAGCTTTGTAGGACACTTTCAACTACAACATCCACTAGGATTACAGGTAGCTTTGTAGGACACTTTCAACTACAACATCCACTAGGATGACAGGTAGCTTTGTAGGACACTTTCAACTACAACATCCACTAGGATTACAGGTAGCTTTGTAGGACACTTTCAACTACAACATCCACTAGGATGACAGGTAGCTTTGTAGGACACTTTCAACTACAACATCCACTAGGATGACAGGTAGCTTTGTAGGACACTTTCAACTACAACATCCACTAGGATGACAGGTAGCTTCCCTCGAGGCGATTGATCAGATATGTATAACACTGGATCCAAGCACCAAATTCAACAATTGAGATCTCAAGCTAGGAGTAGTTAGGCGGACCCCATCCAGTCACCGAAGTATTAGGGTTGACCTTACCACGGAAGAATCGTTGTTCACTCACGAGACGAGGCAAGATCTAAGTGGTCAGAGCATGGACTCAAATAGACTATAAAGCCAGCGACCCGGTCCACATGAAACCCCCAAACCTCGGTTCCCTTCTGTACTTTGAAATGCAAGAGTCTTAAACTGCACTAGGTCCATGTACTCCTGTACACGCCTAGCCGTAACTCTGCAATGCAAGCGTCTTAAACTGTACTCCTGTACACGACTGTACACGCCTAGCCGTGACTAAAGTCCAGCCCCACTACCTCCTACACCAACTTAGGCCTACTGCAGATAGGACCTCCAAGCAACTTGATCACTCACACCAAACGATGTTCTCACTGCAGTAAGACACATCTACTCATTCCTCTTGCCCATGGTACATACTGACAATCCCTCCCCCAACAGAGTCACTCTGGCCACTTGACTGGCGAAGCAAACAGTTGATGTTTACGATCAACGAATCTCAAGTACTAAGTAAGGGCCCTTTACGGCAATTGAGAGACGTGACCGACCAACTGGTTCTGTTTCTAGAGATCCATACGGATCCGGGGTTTCCTCCGTCTCTGTGGGAACCTAGCCGCAGGAGCTACCCCTGGGTTCCCGGGACTGGCCAACCTTTCTCAATACTCTAGCTAACCTGTCTGGCAAGGTTGAAAAATCATTAGTCCACACTATGACATTATCGGGGTAGTTACATTCAACTCGGTTCTTCGCTGCAAAAGGGGCTACTACTTGGTTTACTTCTCTGGTAAAAATAAAAAGAATAACGGGACCGGTTGAAAAAACCCAAAAGATAAGCGTGTAAACCTTCATTAATTATATTCCATCACTAAATGTGGTTAGGTCTCGACTTTTGTCGTTAAGTATTTCTTGAATAATATGTGGCTTTCAAGTCTAAGGTAGAATACTATTCATTACTTGCCACTCTCTCTACTAATTTATCTGAGCTGGGTAATTCTAAGCATACTTAACAAAAGATCTATTCAAATCACTGACTTCCCCCTTTCTCACCCGAAGTCTAGTACCCATGATAATAACTAGCTTCCTCAGCCTCGCCGGCAGTTTTCCTTTCATCAGGTTCTGATCCCGACGGGAAATTTCTAAACTTGATTTTCTCACTACCCTCCGAGCCTTCGGCGTTCCCCACCGATGAATGTTGGCCTCCATGGCTTTGGCAAGTTCTCGGAACTCACACATAAGTTGTAACTTATTCACAACTACTGTGATCATCGTGCGCTGATGTCACAACAAATCTTCTACAAAACTACCCCACCAAAGATAAATTCAATTTACACCCTTCCAGAGCCAAGGGGGTAAACATTAACACATAAATGCCTTGGATACTTTTTAAATGGATACTCACCAAAATAAATAATCGGCAATAGTATTGGTGACTCACTCAGCAGATTAAGTATCTCTAAAGAGAACACTACAAGGTTTCAATTCACACAGTACTCATAGCAATGCTCAAAATAAAATACTTGATGATACTTGACGAGAATGTCTTAAGAAAATATAACTGTAGCTTTCACGGATGATTAACACAAAGCGGATTTTCTGTACTCGCAAAAATTCACTGTCTTTTTCAATTATCTTGACACTGTGTTAACACTACACAATTTACTCTGTGCTTTACTCACAATTGGTGGTCCTTACATGTACAGAGGGTGTTTTCAGCAATCCATTTTCAGAGATTGTATGTCTTAGATGTCCATTTCACCACAGAGTCCTCAACCCACTCAATACTATGGCTGAAAATACACCGGAATTGGTTCTCAAATACATATAACCTCTTTACCAACAATGCATATCAGTCTACACTGTAAGAAATGTTAAGGCAGTATGTAATAAAATTCTCCGTAAAAAAAATTGAAAATACAACACTGAAAAATTTTAACACCAAACTTGTGTTATCTCAATAAATTCAATGGTAACAAATTGACTCCATCTGAGAACCAAAACTCTTTCCAGTTATTTCACAATTCAGTTCACTAGCAAAAGAAAAAAAAATTATATAACACTCAGTTGGGTTATACAAAAATTTCTTAAGTTAGAAAAATACTTCAAGTGAGAATCTGAACACTTTCAATTGAAGTCACAATACTTCCAATAAATGTCACAGCTAAAAATAAAACATTGGATTACATAACCTTTGTACACATGACATTTCTGGTGACACTCGAGAGATGAACCCAGTTCATCACACTCTCAACATGGCAGATGTAAAGTATACTGCCCACTCAATGTCTGTAAATATCCAAAGATTAATACCCTGGTCACAAAATAAAAAAATTACACTAATGTGCAATTACCACTTTCCTGAAATTTCACACAATAAAAACTCACAAAGATGAGTTAGGTAGCTTATTTCAAAAAAAAATTTGGTGCATTACCTAACTCTGTAACACAGAAAAAATTATAACTTTCTTTCACAAAAGAAGTGGTGAAACTAAATCAATTGTTAGTTCTTACCTAACTCTTAAAAACTTTGCAGTTACAACTACAGTATTGTACTTGAAACAAAAGTTTGTACTTTAAATTACACAATTATTTGTACTCCTTACTGATGACAAACTTATACATTACTGTATACTGTATTCTGAGAAAACAAATTCACCAAGTACCACACCTCGTTCCTTCAAATTGGTTCTCAAATGAAAATAATCCCACCGCTGCCACCATTTGTAACGGGCCGAATTTTCACTTTTCAATAATTTACCATCCAGCTATTCTTATATGTTCTTCCTTTTCATTTCCTCTCATATATATATATTCTCAGTTTCAATGTTCTTACCTTTCTGAAGTTTACTTTGTTTTATGTCTATTCTTATACATGGGTTAGTCTGGGGAACCATGTTATTCTTTGTACAACACTTTTTATACTTACAAAGGGTAGCTGCCACCACCCAGACTTTTCATTATATAACATAGTTCATGGAAAGCTGTTGGGTAGTGTGGTAGATGTCTAGGCACGTGAGTAAGTATTATTTTCTGGGAACCAATGTTTAGAAGGAGTAGAGTGGTGATACTCAGATTACTAATTCAATATTTATTAACACAGTGAGTGGAGAAGATGCATCTTAGATTCACTCAGGTTAAACAGAACCGCAATTAACTTATTAAATCATCAAACACTTCAAGAGCTTATTACCTCATTCAACACCTCCAAATACTCATTACTTTATTAGACAATTGGGATATCATTACCTTGATACATGAGATTCCGTACTATTATTCACAAGCCATCACTGGACCCTCAGGTCTTACTTTAACAAGTAACAAATTACCTCTCCACTTCTTGATTAGAGCATGATACTCTCAGGTTATTCTTTCATGGGTACTACAGATGAATACATAACACACTGGGCAATTCTACCATTAGTAATATACAATACTTCTTATCACTTCACAAGGAACCGCCTGGTACCTTGAACTCTCATTCAGGGGTTCAATACTTAACCCGGGATACTATATTTCTGCTAGTTATCCCTCCAAACATGGGCTGACACTGCTACATGCCATAGATGAAGTACACACTCCAGGTGGAGTCAGCGGGCACAGTTGTTTACAGCAACCGCCAAGCTGAAGGCTCGCTTGCTAGGTGCACTCAGAGAGGTTGACTCGTTACACACTGGCAGAGTGGTGAGGGCGCTTCCCGGGGGAATAGTGTCCTGGGATTCTAAATGCGCCCCCTTAGAGACAGTCTTCAAGGACCATCTTGCCCATAGGTAGCTATCGACCCTCAGGAGAGTGGCTAACACATCCGCGTCTGGAGACGTGGAGAAGAAATCACAGAAGGAGTAAATATTTAACTTCACTATACAAAACATACGTCTGGCACCGGTTCAGACGATAGCCAGACCTCTATTTTACTTGACTCGCTTGGCACTGAAGGTACTATGTTAAAACATGAACACTGATATTCACAAAAAATGACTAAGTTAAACTGAGTAAATATGGCGGCGTGGAACACACGTGAACATACCTGGAGACGTGGAGAAGAAATCACAGAAGGAGTGATTTCCCCTCGCGCGCCTGCATATATACGGGCCTGAGGGCATATTCCTACTAGAAGGATAAATGTCACTAACAATGGACCCTCTATTTACCGTAGTCGTTGGACACCTAGCTGTGACCGTCAGTGTCACAGATCAGGCTAATTTTCTACATCTATATTTATGATTTAATCAGAGGTTGAGTTTGTCAGTAAAGAGGTGAATTGAAGTTATATATGCGTTCGCAACTCTATTGGCCTGACCGCATCCCTGGTCAAACGGCCGTTAAATCTGGGAGAATTTTGAGTTTGACAGGAACTGTTCAGAAGATTAATGACTTCCTTAAATAGACAACTGAAACTAACTAAACTATGAACATCAGATTCTCTGATGTCAGGGCAACAAAACAACATAACTTCAGTAGCGATCAGAAACCCATGGATATCCCCACGGACGACCTAAGATACGCCTGTGGGGTATGATTTTGTTTGGTTCACACTCAGGATGGAATGGAGAAAGGAAACTCACGATGTGCTCTCTATATACATGTTGTATTGGATGTACAATGCAGCTTGGTGCTGGGAAGGCAGCATGGTTACAAGCGTGATGTAGAGAGAACTGGTTGGTGAGGATGCTCACAGGAGGACAGCTTGTGGGTCGCCATGCTCGCCAGCGGGAGAGAGGACCGCCAGGCAGGCAGAGGAGCGAGGCCCGCCGGGCAGCGGCGGTGGAGGAGGTGTTGCTGGCTGTGGCTGTAGGGAGAGAGAGCGATCACCACGAGGTCAGGTCTTAAATAGCGGGGGTAGGCGTGGCTTAGCAGTTGACCCCCTCTCCGTGGTGTATGGCGGCGCTGGTTGACCTAGACCACGAGGCATACACTGGGGAATTGATGGGGTCGGCTAGGCAGCGACAAACAGCGTTTGTAGGGGAGAATTCCACTACAATACTCCCCCTTCCCTCCAGGCGGTGTAGGAGACTTGTTGTCTGCAGGGTTGCATAGCACATGTGAGGCAGAACGGGCGGTGCGTGCCTCATGTGAGACAACGGCGATGGCGTGGATGAGCCGGTCGCTGGGGACAACTGTCTAGATACACAATATCTGTGGGAGTAGAGAGGGAGAATAAGGGTGTGTGGAGGCGATGAATGTCGTGCTTCCCTCACGGCAGGTACAGAGTCGTCAGATGCTCCTGCTGGGGTGTGTATGGGCCTGGGTCAGTAGCAAGGGCTGTGTCAGCAGCAGCGGATGAGGGCTCGTGACAGCAGCTGGGTCCACGACAGCAGCAGGGTGCAGGACATTAGCAGGGAGTACCTGAGGGAGAAAAGAGGGGTGTGTGGGTCAGCACTCAGGAACAGAGGCCGCATCAGGGGCGGCAGGGGTTACTGCTGGGCCGGGGTCGGCGTCTGAGGCAGGACGGGTGTGCTGGGGTCGGTAGGACGTGGTGCTTGGGGCAGGAAGAGGAGCTGGTGTCTGCTTAGAGTAGCAGAGCTGCTCTAGGGTGTCTAGCCTGCGGTGTAGAAACAGTAGTTGTAGAGTCGATGAGAGCTGCTTTTGTGTGGATAAGCCAGTCTTCCATGTTGCTTGAAGACTGGGAGCGTGATCAGTTTCTCCTCCATCCTGTGTGAGTGCGAATCTCCGGGGGTCACCATTTGTGGGGTATGAGATTGTTTGGTTCACACTCAGGATGGAATGGAGAAAGGAAACTCACGATGTGCTCTCTATATACATGTTGTATTGGATGTACAATGCAGTTTGGTGCTGGGAAGGCAGCATGGTTACAAGCGTGATGTAGAGAGAACTGGTTGGTGAGGATGCTCACAGGAGGACAGCTTGTGGGTCGCCATGCTCGCCAGCGGGAGAGAGGACCGCCAGGCAGGCGGAGGAGCGAGGCCCGCCGGGCAGCGGCGGTGGAGGAGGTGTTGCTGGCTGTGGCTGTAGGGAGAGAGAGCGATCACCACGAGGTCAGGTCTTAAATAGCGGGGGTAGGCGTGGCTTAGCAGTTGACCCCCTCTCCGTGGTGTATGGCGGCGCTGGTTGACCTAGACCACGAGGCATACACTGGGGAATTGATGGGGTCGGCTAGGCAGCGACAAACAGCGTTTGTAGGGGAGAATTCCACTACACGCCACTCTAACTGGCACACTCAACACTCGCCTACTTGACACATCTTACTAACAATAAGGACAGTTGAAGCGTTCAACACCACTCACAATGGATCTTGAATGTTCCCACTGTAAACAGACATATCTAAGTTGACTCAAAACAAAGGTGTTCTCTCTCACATTCAAATACATTATATAGAGAGGTTGGTTTCAGTAAGTCAGAGAAAATGGGATAACGGAGGACTGAGGCGTCTTGAAGTGACGAGAAAACGGACTCCTCAGATGGAGGACTCAAAAATAAAGCAGAGGTACATGTTTTGTGGGCTATGGAGCGTAATATGAATCATTTGATTTTGGCGTTAACTGACGTGTACGACCGTGGTCGTTACAAGCGTCCCACCATGTGAGATGATTACTCCCAGCTATGCTATTTCACTGTGAACCTGTGGATTCCCGGCATACCACCACACATGAGTAGGAATACATAATGAAATACGTGAGAAACTCCGCGGTCGTCACTTGGAGCGACCTATACTACCAGGCGTAAGAAACAGTACTGGTATGGCTCTTGGTGAAACCCTCGTCTCTACCCACTGAGGGCGGTGTGCGAACGAGGTGCCTGATGTATATACCTAGAAATTACAAGGAGTCCCATACTTGCAGGTGTGGAGTATAACAGGTGTGGTGAGCTGGTGCTACAGGGAGGTGAGATGACCTAAGGAGCTATATTCCATACAGGTGGAGTAGCCTGACGTGTGGAGTGTTATTGTAAGAAGGATAACCAAAATCATCGTTGTTCTTCTGAGGAAGGCCAACTCATTTTTATTTTACCTGAATGCAGTATGTTTTATAAGGAATAAATGAGTTAAGGCATGTTATGGTTTCACCCTTTCCCCTTATCGATCTGGTCAATGAAAAGCCCAACTCAATGCCTAGTCCACTCTGCATGCTACCTGACTAGCTACATACTGCCCAGAGGGGGTCTGGTGGCAGCAATCTTTAAAATTAAGACTATAGTTAAGTTATCCCCTTAGACTGAGTGACCCCCAGAATCTGGAGGTATACTGTGACATTCCTATGGATACCCAGTCATGTCGGTATTTTGGGGAATGAGGCAGCAGATGGCCTTGCCAAGAGTGGCTGCAACAAGGCGACACCTGACTACGTTGTTCCTCGAACACTTTTACAGCTTAGGACCCAAATTTGCCGCAAACAGAGAAGCCCTAGAAGCAGCCATCCCCCTGGACTCCCCGCCCACCTGGTACGATGTCCTCCGTAAACTTCCTGACCTCTCGTATGTCTATGGGAAAGGATCTCGGAAAGGGGACGTGATTGCTGCCCGTATCATCATTGGGTATGACTTTGCTAGGGAGATTGGTATCCCCGCATCCCCTGAGCAACGCTCTTGTGCATTATGCAGAAGACCCGACAGCCGCACCCATATCCACTACCTCCAAAGATATCCCCACACACAACGCTTCCGTGACGCCTGCTGGACCACCACTCCACGACCCCCTGGCGGAGACACGATGATCCTCCCCATACTGGCCAGATATGTAAATAATATTGATAATGTGTTAAAGGAATATCCTTCCTTCCTTCCTTAGGCTTTAGTAACCCCCTTATAATACTTATACAGTATATACTTGTTACACTTGCCAGATGCTTCTGGTGTTATTGTAAAGGGGTACCTAGTGACAGCACTAGGAGGATCTCCTAGTGCTTCCTTTATCACGGAATAAACTATTGAAATTACAATTAAAATTGATACTTTAAACTGACGTGTTCTTACTGCCCTACAGAAAATGGTCATAATCTTTATCATACGTGGACTATTATAAACTAGTAAGTTTTTTTTTATGTTTATATTATTAACGAAAAAAATACAGTTTAAGGTGAATTTTTACAATTTTAAATCATTACCTCATAGGATAAATAAAATATTCAATCCAAAAGAGTTTAAATGGTGAAATATTTCCCTTCAAGTTTGTTTACAAATATTCGGCGAGAGATCCCTCAAATGTTCTCCAGGAGAATGTTTAAATCTTGCCTCTTGAGATGCAACAATGTCTATAATAAGTTTGTTTGTTGCCTATCATAATAAATATATTAATTTATCACGCTCTTAAAATATAAAAATAAATAATGTTATGTAACCGAATTGTCAGATATAATGAGGCATAAGAATTATTCAAACATTGATCGAAATAATTAAAATAAAATAATGTAAAGCTTCGTTGTATTTCTGTTACTAAAAAAAAAATTATGTTGTGCAAAAATTCATAATTAATCATTAACATGTCATAGATTATTTCCTTACTATAGGCGGGGTGAGGGAGGGGAGACACACGTCAGTACCTCAACAGCTGGTGGTGTGAGGCAGACACTGTGCACTACTCCACTACACACTCTCGTTATACTGCCACCACTACACACACTCGTTATACTGCCACCACTACACACACTCGTTATACTGCCACCACTACACACTCTCGTCATGGATGTGAGTTAAAGTCATCATGGTTTTATTTATTGAACTAATTTACATTAAAGCGGAGTTAGTGTTAGAAATGTCAGTGGGTACAAGATAAATGAAAGGTGAAAGTAAGAGTTAGGTTTCCATATTTTAATTAATTTTTAGTATAAGAAGCTCAAAGATAAGTGTTTGGGGTAATCATTGATGACTGACCCGCGGCTTATTTTTATTAGAAAAACTATTATACAAATGCCATAATTTCACCGTGTTTTATAGTGGACACTGTCGTAGTTTGTGCAAATGTGTTTAAAAATGGATATTTCTAAATTAAACCTAACCTAACCTTAGTGGACATGAAAAACAAACAGCAGAAGCATTGTTAAAAGACCTCACCAAGCTAACCAAAAACACCTACCTAATCCTACCGCAGTTCCTAGCCCGGGGTGCTCCACCCGCCTGTATATAAAAAAGAAACAACTTACTATGATACGGTGTAATTTTACGCCCATAACGAACGGTTCATAAACATACACTGAGCATCGGTGTTGATCCGGGCCAGGCGGCGGAGTATTCTGAAATACTGTGCGTCCTGGGATGAGACGTCACCGCCGCATTATTGCCCAAAAGATAGCGTAGTGCACACGTGTGCGCCTAATTATCTACCAGACGAAGCATTTCTACAAGAAATGATTATCATATCAGAACTAACTGATGAAAATAAAGTAAGAAGAAAATGGTCTTTGTGGGAAAAATGTGACCAGGGATCTGAGTATTGAGTCATATATTGTTAGATAGAGAAAAAATAAACATATTTCTTCTGTAACGTTTCTGTCGGAACGGTGCATTTCATGGCCGTAGGTTTTTTTAGGGTAAAATTTAGCATTTCAGTCATCCACCTACAGCTGCTCCCCAACTTACGACGGGGTTAGGGACCCAAATCCTTTTTTCTCAGCACCACAAAACTCTCACTTCTAAGCTTGCCAGCCATTTTAAAGGGAATTACAAACGAAGATTTTGTCTGTGTACTGACGTTGGGACTCAAAAATAAGTAATTTGACAAAATTTTGGTCCAACTGAGACAGGTCATAAGTGCGGGTGGTCGTAAGTCGAGTAGGTCATTAGTCGGGGAGCAGCTGTGTTTGGAAGTAGGTCAGAATCCTTTAAAGACCTCAACAACAATTAGAAAAACATAATTTCGACCTAACCTAACCCTCTCTCGGATGGTGGTAACTTAAAATCCTAAAACTCACTGGATGACAAATGATAATAATACCGATTAAGTTTTTTTTTTTGGTGTATTTTGGTGTTCTTGCAGTAGGCAATTGTTTACAGTAGTTGGCCTATAAGAGAAACAAAATCCAACTTAGGTTTTAGTGTACAAGAATTCAAGCTTCCTGCAACAATATTAACATAAACAAGCATCAACAAAATGCTGTACAGATGCCACAGCTACTTCACTCCTGAGCAGTTGCTTCAAGTATATATGGGATTCATTCGTCCTAACTTGGAGTACTGCTCTCATATCTGGGGTGGCTCTTCTTCTGTCCAACTGTTAAATAGGGTGGAATCAAACGCATTTCGTCTTATTAACTCTCCTCCTTTAGTCGACAATCTCTCTTCCCTTTCTCTTCGCCACAATGTTGCTTCACTCTCTCTCTTTTACAGGTACTTTAACGGGCAATGTTCGGTGAATTTGGCATCCTGTGTACCGCCGGCAAGGCCGTGGGCTCGTAACACACGTCTTGCTTGCGGTGCCCACCATTTCTCAGTGGATGTCGGCCACACTAGAATAACCCGTTATAGTACATTCTTCTTTCCTCACACAGCCAAACTGTGGAATGCACTGCCGTCTTTTGTGTTTCCATACTTATGCAATCTGTTACTTTAAAAAGCTGGTTTTCCGGCACCTTCGTGGTGTACAGTAGATTAACACAGTATAACCTTTTTCTTCTCTCTTTTTAATTTCTTTCTGTTCTTATTTTTTCGTCCCCTAGGTCCCGTTGTGGGTCATTCGGCCTGTGCCCGGGTGGGCTAATTCCCATAAAAAAAAATATATATACATTATAACATTGACCCCCTTCTGAAATATTACTGGTACTGTATGATACTTAAGGGTCTAAGGACTTACAGACTTAAGCTTTGGCTTATCCTAGTACAGGTATCTGGAAATACCTCAACTGTAGCATCACCATTATGAAAATCCTGATTATGAATGAGACCATCACAAGATTTATTCACTGTATGCTGAAAATCTCCACAGGGTATGCCAGGTCCTGCAGTGAAACAGTATTTTTTTTCCATCACGGAAATGAATGTGAGCGTAAGAAGGATTAGCATCCAGGAGATCTACTTCTTCAACTAAAGGATCATATTTAGTTTGACAAACATGGTAACATAGCAAGACAGGACCAGGACAAGTCAACCATGCAGGAATTGACAAACCAATCGTGGATCGGCGTTGAAAATGAAAAATGCACTTGTGAGGTGAAGTGTTAGTAGTGGTCGAGCATATTGATTGAAGCACATTCTGTGGAACAGTTTCCCCACTTAGACGTAGGAAGATCCCTCGATTTAAGTGCCAACGAAATAGTCTTCCATATATCACTATTTAAAAGCTCTCACTGGACATTTCCATGAGCATTATGTGGTGTTGTTCGACTAGTTGAAATGCCTCATTCATTCAAAACCTACTTCAGCTCAGTAGATATAAAAGCAGACCCACGATCTGAGTGGATAAAGGCCGGCATGCCAAAAATAAAAAAAAATTGAGTCAAACATCTAATCACAGTTATAGCAGATGTATCAGGACATGGGAATGCAGAAGGAACTTCGAGAATTCATCCACCATAGTAAGCAGATAGCTGTAACACTCGGCAAAGGACCCTTAAATTAATATTAAGTCTTTCAAAAGGTTGAGTTGACTTCATCAACTGAGACAGTTGTGGATGGTAAAATCTGGGATTGCATTCAGCACCTACTCGACTAGAAGAAACTCTCTTGATATCATCAATAGAATATTGGAGATTACGGGTTCTCACAAAATGAACCATTCTTTTCACTCCAGGTTGGCAGAGAGAATTGTGCAATTCAGCCAGCCTATCAGAGCCCTTGGGTGCACAAAAGGCCCTAGAAAAGGTATCAGCAGCTATATTCTCTTTTCCAAGACTATAGAAAATGTCAAAATCATAACATGATCCTCCAGCGCTGAATTTTATAATTTTTTACTTTACCTGCAGACCTGGAATCAAACATAAAAGAAACTGATTTCTGATCTTTCACCAATGTTAAGTGGCGCCCAGTTAGTTAATGCCTCCATTTACGCAAAGCCTCCACTGTGGAATATGCTTCCTTTTCCACTGATGAGTGCTTCTGCTCACTGACATTCAAGGTCCTGGAATAAAATGCAACAGGTCACCCAGCCTGATTTAAGACTGCAGCAATAGCACAGTCTGAAGTGTCCATTTCAACCACAAAAGGTATAGATTCATCAATGCAATAAACCACAGCATCTTCTATCTCCTTCAGAGTCTCAATAGGATCTCTAGCTTCACATGGCAATGGGAAAGAGTTGACTTGAATGAGTGACCTCACTTTACGTGAATAGTTAACAATCCACTGTAAATACTATGAAAATACTGTATGCCCAGAGCTCGTCATAACGAATTCACGTTATGTGGAACAGGAAGATCCCCGAGAGGTTTAAGATGTTCAGGGTCAGGTTTAATTTCCCCATTAGAAATTGAATATCCCAACAAGTTGACACTCAGTAGAAAAGGTGCATTTATCATTATTGAATGTGAGGTTATTCCTCCTTAAATTTGAATTTTAAAAGTACTGCCTGAGAATCCGGAAAATCCGGACCAACCCTATCCCCAAGCAGTCCTGATTTTTGGACTTCTACTGTATAACACTTGAAGAGAAGCTCGATGTTATCAACCTCAAAATCATCCTTATCCCCCATCAAGTTATATTCATATTTTTTTCAAGGTAAAGTGTTACATTTACTGTATGATTTCATTATTAGATATGTCTGTAACATTTATTTAGACTCTGCTATCCTTTGTGTTAGGCTAACTACTAAATTTTTTTTTATTTCGAGTAATCTGCACCTAACCCTATTTTCTCTATAAGCCCTGTTATTTCTATTGCGCGAATTTCTATAACACATTGTTTTACAAGAACACAACTATCGTGTTATAGCAGAACTGACTGTAATGTTATTTAATGTTAATAAATGGAACAATAGAAGTAGCTAACCACTAATGGCAAAGATAAAGCGAGACTGCAACGCCAACGTATGAACAGTAAGTGCATACATGTGAAAACATATCGTCATTTCTCTACTTATGAATATGAAAGCAACACTTATTACTGTTCATATGTGTTTTAAATAATACAAAAATTCAACTCACCAATAGTGGTAAAGTCTAAAACATAAGGACAGCCAATGTTGTTGTGTGAGTTTTTACTCAGATGACGAAGTCATTTGGTTCAACTCTGGCTGAAGCTGTACCTTTCCATAAAGATATCAAAGCTGTTGCTGAAACTGTTGCTGAACCTGAAGTTGTTGTTGAAGCTGCTTATGATGCTGAAATTGATGGTGTAGCTGAAGTTGATGGTTTAGGCCTTCGAGTAATAAAGCTGTCTAAAGAACCTTTCACAGCTGCTTTCTTTTCTCATTATACATCTTTATGTAGATGTCACATGCATTTTTTACATCTCTGTTAATTTTAATGCTTCATTCTGTTAATGGATCCACTTCAGAAAATATGTTCATTGCTTCCTCCATATAATATCTACAGACCTCTCACCTTTTTCATATCATTTTAACACACTTAGTTTCTCAGCTAAGCTCATACATTTTCTATTAGCTTTTGAACCAGCACTACCATCACTTGCTCTCCTGCTCATGTTGAATAAGGACACAAAAATGCTGTAAGAAACCTGAGAAAGTTTTTCTCCTGTTCCTGTTCAGATGCATCAAAACAAAAATCCCGCCAGCTGCAACTGTTTATACAAGTGATGCTGGCGTCACCACTCACAAGCCCGTCAGCCTCTGTGCGCAAAGCGTGTTTTTTTATTTGTATAAGACATAGTGGGATTTAGTTATTATTCATAGGAAAATTTAATTTTTTATATTTTTATTCTATTTTCGTCATAAATACGAAGAAAATAATGGCGTAAATTGAATTGGGTCCTAAATTAATCTGGGTCCAAAAGATGAATCGTCGTTAGTAGAACCGTCGGCATCGGAGGCTTTCCTGTACTCACTGATGGACGGAGGTGGTGGAGCGAGTGTTTGGTGGGTAGTGGAGTGGAGGAGGAGGGAGGCGAGTCACTGAGACCTGGCGGGTTGCTCCTCCTCGCATGCAGGCTGTTGTGAAGAAGCTGCTTCTGCCTTCCTGCGAAGAAAAGAAGAATCCAGCGTTGCCTGCTTAGTGCTCCTCTTCTTCTCACTGTAGATCTCATTGTAACAACCAAGAGTTTCTTCCCTGTTGTATACAGTACAATCTTTGAGCTACGTTCTCTATTTGGGTCGTCATTAATGAAGATTTGTATTCCTTGCTGGACCATGTTGAACGCTTCTTCGCCGTCCTCTTGGTTGTTCGTCGTGTTTCATCTTCGTCGTCGTCGTCTTCAACAGTCATATCTCCCGCCTCTGCTGACGGCCGTGTAATATTTCAATGTGATTCTGATCTTTTGAAGTGTTGTTTTTGCATAATGTACTATTACAGTACTGATATGTAATTTGTCTTAGTGTGTCTTATTGTAGGTAAAAATAAGTATACAGTCTCTCCTCGACTTACGACAACCCGGACATACGACGGCCATGGTCGTATAAAATATTTTTCACATTACGTATTTTCGAGTCCCGACGTTAGTGATCGCACTGTGTACTAACAAAATTTTTGTTTGTAATTCCATTTAAAATGGCTGGCAAGCGTAAAAGTGGGAGTTTTCGTGGGGCTGAGAAGAAAAAGAGACACCCATTTTAGAATTTCTATACTGTATATTATTTTCGCCTTTTCGACTTACGACCAATTCGACTTACGACCCGGTCGTCGGGACTGAACCCCGTCGTAAGTCGGAGAGACTATATATATATATATATATATATATATATATATATATATATATATATACAGTTGGTCCTCATATTACGCGGTTAATGTAACCCGGAGGGTACCGCAGAAAGTGAGAAACGCGTAAAGTGAATAACATAACATATGGGATTAATTGAAATGGAGTCCAGGCCGATCCCCAAACTCCACTTTTTGACGACACACAACTATGTTGTAGTAAAAATATTATCTTAACTTTATGATGGCATGCTCACACAATTAATAATTAAGAGAAATATCAATAATATTAGGTTTTTTAACACTTACATTAGTAGAAAAGATGGCTGGGCACACGGGGATGGGCGGTTGGTTCCGAGGCAGAGGGCAGATTATTGGCCCTCACCTGTATCACTTGTATCAATTGTATCACTATCCACCACAGAGGCTTGCAGGGCCTCTTTGTCAAACCCCCCAAAGTTCATATAAGTCCATATCCTCACTATAATTATCACTATCACTGACTTGGGCCGGCTGTAGTGGGTGGCGGGTGAAGAACTCGGTAATGTTTTGATGACTGGGCGACCTTGTGCGCACCATTTTCGCGCCTCTTACACAACATGGCGGATGGCGGGAGGTTTGGATCCAAAAATGGCGCGGCTTGCCAGCCGCTCTCCGCGTAATGGGGTTCACGACCGCGGAATGTGAGAATGTTAGGTTCTGGCGAGGCACCGCGTTAACGGTGAAACGTGGATTGTGGGACCGCGTAATAGGAGGACCAACTGTATATATATATATATATAAGTATATATATATATGTATATATATATATGTATATACATATATGTATATATATATATATATATACAGTGATCCCTCGGTTAACGAAATTTCGGTTAACGAACTGCCTTCCATAAGAATTTTCAATTCGGTTAATGAACAAAAATTCGGTTAACGAATGTCTTACGAACCGACCTCAACATGTTTTCACTTGCACTGGCCGGGCAACCAGCTTTAGTATCAGTCCGCCAATACATTAATCGGTTCTAGGACTTAAATTCCTTACTATTTTTGTAAATATCAAGAAGTTTATACTATTCAATAATTTTAAAATTTTAATATTCAATTTTTTAGTCATTTTAACAATTATTGAACATAATTGAAGGTAAAGTGACTAGTTTAATGCGCGGCATCCAGCCTCTTAACACAGCAAACAGGCGTCAGTCTCTCTGTTTTCAGTGGAGGTAACATCTTGCTTGAGACTCTCTTCAACTAAACGCTTTTTTTCTGTGTTTCCAAGCAAATTATTGGTCATTTTGAAATATATTTTACATATTGACAATATATAATGCAGTGCAGTGTTGATTTAAAGAAAATAATCTTGAAATACACCAAGAGAACTAAAATTTCATGGGTGAAATGGTGCCATGGGGTGATTTCTCTTCCACCCCAATGCCTTCTCTTCTTCCTTCTCCTCCACCCCCATTCTAATTCCCATCATCATCATCATCATCATCCAGGAGCCTTCTACATACACACCTCAAAGTAAGTGAACTTTTCTACCATTTTTGTTGAATGTAGGAAATTTTCGGTGAGCTGGAACCAATTACCCAAAAACCCATTGAAACAATGGTTTCGGTTAACGAACTTTTCGGTTAACGAACAACCTGCTGGAACGGATTAAGTTCGTTAACCGAGGGACCACTGTATATATATATATATATATATATATATATATATATATATATGCAAGTAAATCACTGTAGGTGCGCGTGATCTAGGTATATGCTGATAACCACCAGGAAAGAAGAAAACACGAAGTTCCCAAGCGCTTTCGTGTAATTCACATCTTCAGGGGTGAGTACAGACGAGAGAGAGTAATGCAACACAAGGTGAATATATACAGATTAGTAGGGTCATTACCTAATTACCTGACCATTGTGGACCTGGCGCCGTGAACCTCAATGGGAAACTGCCCGTGCCTCTTATGTGGTGTCAGTAGCATTTTACCGAATCCAGCTGGTATGAAACGCGAGGTACATATATATACTTCATTTTTAGTCCATATAACACGCGGACTTTGAACATATAATCAACGACCTCACCAGCAAGGAATCGAACCCTCGACCTACTGGGTGTGACTAGGGAACGCTTACCGGCTAGGCCACAAGGACACTAAAAGCAGTTCTAGACTCTGTTATATTTCACACAAAGCCTGTTCATCGAGCTGATGGCGCCGTGAACCTCAATGGGAAACTGCCCGTGCCTCTTATGTGGTGTCAGTAGCATTTTACCGAATCCAGCTGGTATGAAACGCGAGGTACATATATATACTTCATTTTTAGTCCATATAACACGCGGACTTTGAACATATAATCAACGACCTCACCAGCAAGGAATCGAACCCTCGACCTACTGGGTGTGACTAGGGAACGCTTACCGGCTAGGCCACAAGGACACTAAAAGCAGTTCTAGACTCTGTTATATTTCACACAAAGCCTGTTCATCGAGCTGATGGCGCCGTGAACCTCAATGGGAAACTGCCCGTGCCTCTTATGTGGTGTCAGTAGCATTTTACCGAATCCAGCTGGTATGAAACGCGAGGTACATATATATACTTCATTTTTAGTCCATATAACACGCGGACTTTGAACATATAATCAACGACCTCACCAGCAAGGAATCGAACCCTCGACCTACTGGGTGTGACTAGGGAACGCTTACCGGCCATTATCTCCCCCAGCCATACGCTCCAACACTCATATATATATATATATATATATATATATATATATATATATATATATATATAATATATATATATATATATATATATATATATATATATAATATATATATATATATATATATATATATATATATGCAAGTAAATCACTGTAGGTGCGCGTGATCTAGCGTATGGTTGGGGGAGATAATGGCATATAAGACGCACGGCCATATGAGACACACTCCATTTTAGCAGGAAGTATTTCGGTAAAAACTTTTGTGTGTATTTTTCTCCTGTATCCATAGTTTTCTTAAAATTATATATACAGTAAATAAGTTCGAACCAAAATTACTGCATTGCTAAAACAGTATATAAAAGCTAAATGAAAGTTGAACACAATTGCTACTTGCATACACTCCCTGCTTCACCATAGACCAGGGGTCACCAAACTATGGCCCGCGGGCCGGATCCCAAGTCCTTCCCCGGCTCGTGGTAGCTCCGCCTACACTCTGACGTTACCAGAGCTTTCGTTCTGGCTTGCAAGTATTGAACAGAATGATTATGCGGCCCGCGCTCGTCATTCTTTCAGTTATCCGGCCCACTGTGAAAAAAGTTTGGTGACCCCTGCCATAGACCAACAGGGACGCTGCCTCCGCTAAGTCCCTGCCAACGGTCCCCATACTCTGTGCCCTCCTACGGCTCCTGCCTCCTTTATGTGTTTGCTCTCATGACAATTATTTCTTTTACTTTTTTTTCACAATATGTACAGTATGTAGGATAGTGTGTGTATGTAACTGAGTAAAAATAAATGGAGAAAGTTATGTACATCTGCCCAAAAATACAAGTTGAAAGGCAACCATAACACCTCACAGCTTGGCCCAGTAGACTGGTTGTTACAGTGACGAGTCTAACTGGGCTACAATGCCACCAGTGATGTTAACAGACAAATGCTTGTGTGATAACTGTTTTGGTATCACATTAAATGTTTGAATTAAATTCTGGAACTCTTTAAGTGGCAGGGCTTGATGTAAACACTTATAGCTGTTTCCTGCTTATTGTAGAAGCAGCTATATACACACATATAATCTGAGAGAATAAATTGTGAATTCTTTCCAGGGAAGTGTTGTGAATAATATTTTGAGATAACACTTGAGTTATGTGTCTGACTTCCCTGTCCAAGTGGTAAGGATCTACTGGTCTCTACTGAGCGAGGCTTGGGAGTGAGCCGGCTGTTTTGATTAATCGGCTGACCTGCGCTTGACCTCTGAGAGAGTTACAAGCCAAGTGTCTGTCACGGGGCGCTGATTGGTAAAACGGTGCAGCTCTTGCCTCGCAAACGAGATGTCACGGGTTCGATTCCCGGGCCGGTGGAAAGTTGTTCAGACACACTTCCCAGCCTCCCTTGGTCCCTGTTCACCTAGCAGTATAGTTTTTTTTTTTTTTTTTTTTTTTACGGGAATTCGCCCACCTGGGCACAGGTCAAACGACCCACAACGGAGCCTAGGGGGCGAAAAAAAAGAACGGAAAGAAATTGAAAATATAGAAAAAAAGGTTATACTGTATTAATCTACACCACGAAGATGCCGGAAAACCAGCTTTTTAAAGTGAGACAGATTGTAAGAGCATGGAAACACAGAAGAAGGCAAAGCATTCCACAGTTTGGCTGTGTGAGGAAAGAAGGAGGTACTATAACGGGTTATTCTAGTGTGACCGATATCCATAGAGAAATGGTGGGCACCGCGGGCAAGACGTGTGTTACGAACCCACGGCCTTACCGGCGGTACACAGGATGCCAAATCCACTGAACATTGCCCGTTAAAGTACCTGTAAAAGAGAGAGAGTGAAGCAACATTGCGGCGAAGAGAAAGGGGAGAGAGATTGTCGACTAAAGGAGGAGAGTTAATAAGACGAAATGCCTTTGATTCCACCCTATCTAACAGTTGGACAGAAGAAGAGCCACCCCAGATATGAGAGCAGTACTCCAAGTTAGGACGAATGAATCCCTTATAAACTTGGAGCAACTGCTCAGGAGTGAAGTAGCTGCGGCATCTGTACAGCATTTCCAACTTTCGGGAGGCAGCTTTAGTTATACTAAGGATGTGTGATTTCCAGGACATGTTGGAGGAAATGGTGAGGTCTAACATATTTATTTCAGAATTTGGGGGGATGATAGCGTCCTGAAATGTAATTGGTGGGAGATCGTCTACTTTACAAAGTGTAATTGGTAAATATTGAGTTTTGTTACTATTGAACTTAACCAAGTTTGTATCTCCCCATTCAGAGATGCTGCACAGATCCGCGTTGATAGAAGTAATGATATCAGTTCTAGAAACAGATCTAGTTTGAGAGTTAGGAGGAAGGGGAAAATGTGAGGAAGAGTGAAGAGTAGAATCATCGGCATAAGAATGGATAGAATTAGTTGTAATGTGAAGTAAATCATTGATAAAAAGAAGAAAGAGAGTTGGTGAAAGAACAGAACCCTGTGGGACGTCACTATTGGTAGAGAAAGAGCGAGAAATCGATCCCTCGACAACAACTGCCATGGATCGATTCTCAAGGAAGCTAGAGATGAGAGAACAAAGTGGGGGAGAGAACCCAAAAGAGGGAAGTTTAGATAGCAAAGACTTGTGCCATACCCTGTCAAATGCTTTGGAGATGTCGAGGGCCATGACAAAAGTTTCCCCATAATCCCTAAGAGAGGATGACCAAAGATGGGTGCAAGAGTAGGGTGTGTCATACGGAGGCGAATTTTTTTTTTTTTTTGAGTTTGAAAAATCGGCCCATGGTATTAATGATGTAGTTCTATGTGCAGAATCATGTGATATCTTCAGATTTGAAAAGTTTTCATTTTTTACTAGGTAAATTTTAACTTGAAATCTTATGAAAATTCAGTATTCCCACCCTTTTACCAACACCACTAAATAGCTTATTTAAAGTAAAGTAAATGTATCAGGTTAATTTATTAGGATGAAAATGATCCAGAATAGTGAAACGAATGATCTTGACACATTTATTAAATTTAATATTCCTTTAGAAAACAAAATCATCAAATACAAAAACCGGTTTTACTACTACGACCCGGTGTTGATGCACACCATAGAGAACATGTCTTTCTTGCTTCTGTTTCTACTCATCACCTCCCTGCTGACCACCTGAGCTCGGATGTAGCCTTCCCTCCTCTCCTGGCTGTACACGTGACTGCTGGCCTCGCTCACTTGCTGTACACAACGCTCTATACTCTGGGTGTGCGAGGGCCAGGCAGGGACATGCATGGGGTTGTCCAGGAAAGCTCTGACTTGAACATTGGTGAGGCTGCAGGTAAGAGGGGGCTCACTGCCAGCCTGGATGTTATCCAGATCTATGAGATCAGTGAGGGTCTTGGCACCTAGATTGATTTCAGGAGTCTTCCTGACCCTGAAGGAATCGTCACCAACTGATTCGTCATGCCCAGATCCTCTCATAAGTCTCATATCCAAGATCTTTTTGACTGCCACTCTTCTCTCCTCCTCATCCTTACTGCAGAGCATTGTCTGCAGAACTGCCTCGGGATGAGCATACCAGGAAGATCTCCTCACAGTCTGCTCCACAATCTGAACAACCTTCCTTGGCTGACTCCTCAGGAGCTCAAGCTGGAAGAGAACATGCCTCGGACCTTCGGAGAACGATGACTTGACCTTGGTGTTGAACCAATTTGGCAAGTAGACACTCACGATGAATTGGACAATAAGTCTCAGGTTGTGAAGCTGGTTCCCTTTCAGTTTATGATGAGCGACCCAAATTCTGCAGAACCTGAGAGCCGTTGTGAGCCACCTAGAATGTGAGACTGGATCTATCTGCAGGTAAGCAAGTCTATCAGGCATGACCCCAGTTTTGATGGCACTGCAAATCATGTAACCATAGTACTGGTCAGTACTCAGGTCGTCAATGACAGTATGTGCAAGCTCAACGAGTGGAGGGCCAACTGTGATTTTTTCAAAGCTTGGATTTATTTCTAACTCAGTGGCAGAGTCCAGCATCTTGCCAAGAGGACCAGACCATCTGTTGTTTGAAAGAGTCTTGCCATCCAGCTCCTGGATCAGATGTCTGAGTGGCAACTCGTTGGTGTGGAGGTCACAAACAATCCAGACCAGCTTCCTCCCAATCTTCCGCTCTATCCACTGTATGACCCCCCCTTGCCACCCTGTGTTCGTGTTGGTGCTGTCCCCTCCAATGGCCTGCAGGGTCTGGTCTACGTTCCTCTCTCTGAGCCAGTTCACACTGTTATCTGCCACTATCTCAGCTGGTTTCCTGATGTCATCTTTCTCTGGAGTGAAATGCCACAAATACTTCCCTCCTGGTTCACTGCAGCAGGAGTAGTGTTCCTCCTTCACCATGGCAGGGAACAACTTGTCAGAATCTCCAACTTTCATGAACACTTTAGTGTCATCCCTTCTTCCATCAAAGAACAAACAATTGATTCCATTTTCTCTTATCCCCTTATCAAACTCCTCTTCTAGGTTACTGACAAGTTTCTCCTGAGCTCTCCTTACTTTGTTATGATCTATCACCAGGTGAACATCATCAGGTGTTATCAAACCACCGTCAACCCAGGCAGCTGTTGCTATCTCTGCAGTTTCTCTGAGACCAGTGTGGTGTCGCATGCTGGCCAGAGCTATGCTCGGGATATCTCTCCTATTTCGAATCTTATGCCTGGAAGGTTTGGGATCATTATTTTCTGGGTTAGGGACAAAGTCACCATTCTCCTGGTCAGCACTCGGATCAGCCATGGGGAAGTCATTAAACTCTGAATCAGCTTGACTCCAATCATCGGCCTTTTTACCTCACCCTGGGCCTTCTCAAGTCTCTTTTCCTCGGCAACTCTTCTCCTCTTCTGTCTCTCTGTGGCAGCCTCCTGTCTCTTGGACTCCGGAATATCTTGGCTAGAAATCATGAGAGCCCCTATACTGCCAGTCTTCTCTCTCTGTGCTTTGACAAATGCCAGTTCGATCACAGGAATCTTCAGTTCACGCTTGCAAATACAGGAGATGTGGGCCTCGGATTTACAGTCACGATCGCATCCAAACTCAGGACAGAGAACAATTGGGCACTTGCAAGCAATTATGTCAAATAACTAGTCCAGTTGCTTGGCAAAGCTGTCCTTAACTGCAAGTTTTCCTCTCCCAAGAGAGATATCTCTTGCCTTTTCCCAACTGGCTAGCAGTCTCTCACTAATCTTCTTCTGACTTGTTATGACTGGAGGCTTGAACTGAGCGTTAGCCAGAGTGTACTGTGCCAAGACAGCTTTGGTCATATCACTGGCAATGTCTTTGTTTGTGTAAGTTCTTTGGTTCTTTTCACTGATTTGCCTGATTAAAACACCGTATCTCAAAGCATCTCTCAATGTAGGCAACTCCGACTTCAGGAGCTCTCTCCCAGACCCAAGATAGTGACTGAGATGGCTGGATTTTTGGTTCCTCGTCCTGACACAAGCAGCCATCGCAAATATTATCAACTTATAAATGCATCAGAATCTGAAACAGAAAAAAAATATTGTTAGTTGGGTTGTTAAAGAATGAAGTCAGAAAGCAATGTTCACTATTTAATTGTAATGCACTAATGCAGCTGTACGTTAGATTTTCGATAAATTTCACCCTAAAATTTACCTAGCAAAAGGTTGCAAAATATTGAAACTGAAATTATTTTCTGTTTATATACACTAAAATCTACCAAAAAAGTGATGGGCCATTAGTTTTAGCTGATCTTCCCTCCTATGACACACCCTAGTGCAATAGGAGAGCAGATCACCAGTAGATCTCGCCTGGCGAAAGCCATACTGGTGATCCGACAAAAGAGAAAGGCGTTCAAGGTGACGGAGAAAATGGGAGTTCAAGATAGTTTCGAAAATCTTAGAGAGGGATGAAGTTAGGGCAATGGGGCGATAGTTAGAGGGATTAGAATGGTCGCCCTTCTTCGGGATGGGCTGAATCAAGGCATGCTTCCAAGAAGAAGGAAAAGTTTTGGTTTTGAGGCAAAGGCGAAAGAGGCGAGCAAGCACAGGGGCCAGGGCTTCAGCACACTCCCTCAGAACACGAGGGGGTATTCCGTCCGGTCCATGCGCCTTACTCACATCCGATTTGGATAACACACCGGCAACCCTGCGAGTGGAGATTATAGGAAAGTGCATAGGTTCAGTAGGAGGTGCAGGGGTAGAAGGGGTAGAGTAGGAATCGTCTAAGGTGGAATTAGAGGAGAATAAGGTGCCAAAGAGGTTGGCTTTCTCAGGGGGAGAGTTGGCTATAGAGTTATTGGGACGGAAGAGGGGAGGAAAAGAAGGCGTGCAAAAGTTGCTACAGATGTTTTTAGCTAAGGACCAGAAGGATTTACTAGAGGAAGAATTAGTCAGGACAGCAGTCTTTCTTTTAGTAAAATTCCGCTTGGCCCTATGAAGAATAGCCTTACAACGATTCCTAGAAGTAATGAAAGAGGTGTGGGTAATAGGAGAAGGAGATAGTTTCATAGCTCGATATGCCCTATCTCTCACCCTGCAAGCAAGTGAGCAGGAGCGATCAAACCATGATTGTAATGTGAAAGTTCTGGTAGAAGATGGGATAAATGCACTCATCCCGCCCTGTATAACCCCAGCAATGCTGTCAGCACATACTGAGGCATCCCGAGTGGAAAAGCAACATTCATCCCAAGGAAAGTTGGTGAAGAATTCTCGCAAGGATTGCCAGCTTGCCCTCCGATAGTGCCATAGTTGACGTTTAGAGGGGGGTGGAGTAGGTGGTCGTGCCCAGTTTGATTTAATAGAAATAAGGTTGTGATCAGAAGACCCTAAGGGGGCAAAAATTGAGTATGAATAGTGTGAGGGGTTAGAGGTAAAACAAAGATCAAGAATGTTAGCAAGTTGATCGAGTCGATCAGGAACGCGTTTAGGGTGTTTGATTATTTGTTCCAAATCATTAAGTAAGGAAAAAGAGAGTGCCTCAGCTCCACCTGGGTCATCCCTTGCAGAGCCAAGCCACTCTCTTTGATGTACATTGAAATCCCCTCGGTGGAGGATCTCGGTGTTGGGGTGTGTGGATAGCAACGACTCATGGCAAGAAGTGAGATAGTCAAAGAGTTCGAATAGTTGGTAGAGTTGGAGAACAGTATAGGAAACAAAGAAAAATAGTCACAGTAGGTAGAGATATTTTGAGCCAGATGACATCATAAAGGGGAGATTCAAGATCCGTGAGTCGGGCTATAGGTGTACGTGTGTTGCAGTAGGCGCATACACCTCCCTTAGAACGGAAGTAGGTATAAAGGTTGTAGTTAGAGACTTGAAAAGGTTTGGGTGAAGCTGCTTTGGTCAGTTTAAGTTCGGAGAGTAGTAAGAGGTCGGGGGAAGAGGTTGATAGATGGTGCTCCACAGAAGAAAAATTGGATTTCAGTCCGCGAATGTTGGAAAAATGAAGTGTGAAAAAAGCCGTTCCTCCAGCAACCGCGGTGACGTCAGTTGAGGCCCCAGTAGCTTGATGATGATCAGGTCGGCCCTGGGGTCCACAACCTTCCCGACCAGTGGGACCCATCCGAGAAGGCCCCGCTTCAGTATTAATATCAACTGACATAGGAGAGTAAAATAGAATGAATAAAACAGATCAAGAATGAGTAAGGTTTCAGTTGTGGTGTTGTCAATAGTAAGAGAGACAGTTGAGGCCCTGCAATTGTGTGTAAATGAGGCAGAAAGATAGATCAGCAACCTGGGACTTGGTCACAATTTTCGTGATGCCATATAGCAGCAGGGTCTACCATTAGACAACACATTATGCTTCCAATATCTTCCCAGGTGGTAGTACCTCCCTGTTTGGTAGCTGCCTACTACCTGTTGTAAATCGAAAGTTGCAAATTCGTATACTGTACTGGTACAGGGAAAGTTGTTGGAGCTTCCAATAACTTGCTTAGACATAAACCATTGACTCTTCAGGCTTCTACTCCCTTGAGTCTTCAGGCATCTACTCCCTTGACTCTTCAGGCTTCTACACCCTTAACTCATGAGACATAAAGGCAAGCATGAACTTAGCATGCCTCCCTGTTGGGCGCTGTAAATGCTTCTGTGCTTCACCTTACACAAGGATGTAGCGGGGTGCCCAATAAATAATAAAAAAAAAGTGTCTGTCGCTAACATGATGTTGACTCACTTGGTGAATAAGTTGGTGTTATTCATTTGGGTGAATAATTATATAAAGCAAAGGTGCTGTTACACTTGTAAGAGTTCAGAAATGGTTACTGCTTAGCTCTGAAGAATTGGATGCCTGCCATACAGATGTTAATTGCCTCGGGTTATCATCATCAGTACAATAGTTATAAATCCACCTTTTATATTTGCAATAATTATTTTAATTAATTAAAAATAAAAATAATGTGTGAATAAGCTGCATGTACTGAGCCAGTAGAGGGTTTGGGTTGTGTGCCTCTGCTGACTGATCCTAAGCAACAGTTGCTAAGGATCGGTTGGCAATAGGCAGCACATCCCAGCTGAGCTGTGATGTAGTGTGCACACTATCTTGAATTATTTTAGCTTTTTTATGTTTCCATAATTTTTCCTAAATATTCTCTGCTGAAATCAACTTGAAAATCAGTGGCAAAGATGGTAAAGTAAACTTAAGCAGAGGCGTTTGTGTGGTGCTCACTTAAACTGAAACAGGCCCAACCAGCCGTGGCACCAGACAAGCTATTGACAAACTGGCCACTTCTTCCACTCTTACAATCACCTCCCACACATAACACACACTCATGATAGTAATATTTTTTATTTTATAGTTTTACATTATATTTATTTATTTATAAGTCGCATTAGAACACTGAAATGATTTTTCCACAACTTTTATAATTTCATTATATGTAACAATGGCAACATGCTTTACCCTCTCACAGGCCACAGCTGACTGGCATGTCAGCCAGCTCACTGGCATGTCAGCCAGCTCACTCCTGGTGCGGCTATCAGAAAAACGCACTTCTTTAACTGTAATCGCTCATAGGAGCGACTGTGGCTGCGCAGGACAATAAGACCCTCTACGTTGACTCGAAGAATATAATTTGGTGAAAACCTGTTGAAAACATCTCACATACAGGTATAACAACTGCTGATATATCAGGACACTCAGTTTGAATAATATGATCAATGTACAGTACATAAATACACTTATTAAAGTCTTTCAATGCTCTCGGAGGATTCAACAGCTCACGATCACACTCACATGTTACGGGTCTAGTGGTAGACAAAACGGGACATGCGATGTCCTGCAGGAGAAATGTTGGCTGACGAGAATCAAGATGTTGCCTCCTCAGGAGAAGGAGATAGTCTACCCTCAGTCTGTCTCATGGGCAACTGTGAGCCTTCAGCCTGCTTCATCAGCTACCTTAGTTGTAAACAGTCTCTTCACTAACATGTGTTGCTGGCACTAACATTAACAATTGTTCTACTCTATATAAATTATGTTTTTTTTGAAATAAAGAAAAACCTAATATAAAATATAATGTAAAAATAATAATAATAATAATAATTAACGGTTTATTGAAGGAGCTTGGCAGCCAGAAGGCTGAAAATATACATTTACATATTTGGGGAATGGGTTTCGAATTACAAATAATATACAAGTAACATAAGTGATACAAATAAGATATACAGTATAATAACTAGATGGGGAAAAGCTCAAACTACAGGGCATTTCAACATAGTGACAGTGCAAGAAGTAGTATTTACTGGGAGTGAATACACTGGTTTATTACAAGTTATTGATAATTTTTACAATGGTTGGGACTGGGCTGTTCTTATAGCGATCAGTTCGTGCACGTATGGGCTGGATGCGGTTGTGGTGTCGAACAGCAATTCTTGGGCTATGGATCTCAGGTGGTAGTAGGAGCCGGTGTCGAGGATGGTGCAGAAGCTTCTTACCAAATTTGCAGATGAGGTCGTGGTGATGGTCAGTGAGAGTCGAAAGGGTCAGTCTGTTGAGCGCTTCTTGATATGTGGAGTAGGAAGGGGAGAGAATAATCTTGCACGCCCTCTTTTGCACTTTTTCTAGGTGTTTACGTTGTGTGGCATTTAGGGAGGAAGACTAGGTAGGGGAGGCACAGGTGAGCTTGGGAAGTATGAATGTTGTGTAGAGCATCAGTGTGTGAGTACAGGTGGTGGGCTATAACTCACCACATGTGTTTGTTGTTGCTTTTAATAAAACTACAAATGTTGTCCAAAAATCATTACAATACTACAGTAAAGCCTTGAATAACGACAGTAATGTGTCCTCCTATATTGCAGTGTAAGGCGGATCATCGTGAATTACCATTAAAATAAAGCAATAATAATGAGATGTCTTCCCTAGTGTGACCTTTTCATATATATTGTGTGGCTTTTTACCCTCTTTACCACCCAAAATAAAATTAATGAAAGATGCAAACTATATTCTTTAAATAATGTTTATGAATGCACCTTATACATTGTAAATCAATAATAAAATGGTCACACAAGAGGAGATGGGACACCATTGTTGTTGTTAGTGTTCACACCTATAATGACAGTTCTCCATCTGAAACTTAAAATAAGACCCTGGCTTGTGCTGTAGTCAAATTTATTATTTATTATTAAACTGGGATTATGATAATCTGTTATGACAGATACTGTACTGCACTCTCACAGGTTGGCAACCTGACTAATGATATGTAGGAAGTGGAGGTGATTATTGTTATTTATATTCTGTATTTTGTATTTTACAGGAACAAAATATGCCAATTGATATTCATGTTGGTAAATTAGTGGATTGGCTAATTTCTCGACGACACGTAAAACGTGAGTGGCCGGAGGATGTGCGCATAATCCGTGAGAAAATCAACAATGCCATCCAGGATATGCCCGAGCACCCAGAGATCACACGTCTTCTTTCTGGAACTTGTGAGTTGACTTGTTGATATAAAAGCTGTGAATCACTGAGGAAACATGGAATTTATTTGTTATATTGCTCTGTGTGTGTGTGTTAATAATAATAAACGGTTTATTGAAAAAGTTTGCAGCCCGAAGGCTGAAAATATACATTGGACATAAATGTGTGTGTGTGCTCCTCTACTTAAGAATGTTCAACTTACAAACTTTCAGAGATACAAACATCATCACTGAGGGGGGTTACCTCCCAGAACAGGTGTTTAATGTGGATGAGACTGGATTATTTTGAATAAAATTCCAGATTGAACAAACATTACCTAAGACGATAAGAGTGAGCCAGGTTTTAAGGCTGTATTAAAGGGTATAGCTGTACTAAATATCCATAATCTTTTAATTTTTTTCAATATGTTTGGTATCTACAAGAGTAAAGTTGGACTTACAAACAAGCTTCAGGAATGTAACTCGTTCGTAAGTAGAGGAGCACTGTAGTGTACTATTTTTCTTGTTGATTTTTATTACCTGTCTTGCACCACTCTTTCTTTCCTATATATCCCATGATTCACTTGACCCAAGATAGGAGAGGTGTAATGATGACATATACTGTACACTCACTAGTTCCTTGCTCAGTGTTCATGTGCTTGTGAGTAATAAGATAATGATTGCCTCTTGTGTACGACGATGGCCAGCCCAAGGGCCACCTAGGCGTGAAGTTGTTTAAGGTGTACAAGCTGTCGCCAACACATCAGCCACACCCTAAGTTAACGAGCTGCATGACCCAGTGTTTAAGGTGTAGAAGCTGTCACCAACACAACAACTACACCCTAAGTTAACGAGCTGCATGACCCAGTGTCAAGTAATAGTTCCCAATTACTGCTGGGTAGACAGGCAAATGGCATAAAGAAACATGTCCATAGTTTCAGCCTACCCGGGGATGGAGCCCAGGACCACTCGCTTGCGAGGCGAGCATGCTGACCATTACACTACAGGTGTATTGGTTATATGGAATAACAAGAGTGACAGAAGAGATCACAAGAGTGGATCAGAGGGAGGAGCTCAGGAGCAAGACAACATTAACTCGTAACAGGTCATTAATGTTAAAGTACGCGATCACTCGTGCTACTGTCTCTGGTCATATACGTACTACAGTAAAACATTTTCCCGTGCCTTTGAAACTGATTCTATCTACCATAATCTGTTGGCTGGTGGTGTCTGGCATCTTGTGTAAACGTTTACTGCCACTTGGCCTTGAGGACACCCCAGGGGGCCCCACCCTTCCATCACTCCCCACAATCAACACCATGGGATTACGCAGGAGAGTCTTGATAGCCACGGTGTGTGAACGTAACTCAATCAGAATGAGATGTACTCTGAATTATTTGGTAGGGGTGAAAATATACATGGTATTGACAGAGGCATGTATCGATAGTGAAGGTGATGATAATGACCTGTACTACGTGTTTGAACAAGAGGAAAGTAACGGCGACGATGATGAGTGGCAGGTGGAGGAGAGAGGGTTGCTGCCCTCCCCATCTCCAGGAACGTCCAGTACTTCCTCCATTTCAATGACCTCTACCACTCCCAGACCCACTGTATGGTTACATCCACCCACACTCCTTCCTCCCTCCCACACACACTCCTTCCACCCTCCCACACACACTCCTTCCACCCTCCCTCCCACACACTCCCTCTCCCCCCACACACACTCCTTCCTCCCTCCCACACACACTCCTTCCACCCTCCCTCCCACACACTCCCTCTCCCCCCACACACACTCCTTCCTCCCTCCCACACACACTCCTTCCTCCCTCCCTCCCACACACACTCCCTCCTCCCTCCCTCCCTCCCACACACACTCCCTCCTCCCTCCCAACCCACACTCCTTCCTCCCTCCCACACACACTCCTTCCTCCCTCCCACACACACTCCTTCCTCCCTCCCACACACACTCCTCCCTCCCTCCCACACACACTCCCTCCTCCCTCCCTCCCACACACACTCCCTCCTCCCTCCCTCCCACACACACTCCCTCCTCCCTCCCTCCCACACACACTCCCTCCTCCCTCCCTCCCACACACACTCCCTCCTCCCTCCCTCCCACACACACTCCCTCCTCCCTCCCACCCACACACACTCCCTCCTCCCTCCCACCCACACTCCTTCCTCCCTCCCACCCACACTCCTTCCTCCCTCCCACCCACACTCCTTCCTCCCTCCCACACACACTCCCACTCCCCCCACACACACACTCCTTCCTCCCTCCCTCCCACACACACTCCTTCCTCCCTCCCTCCCACACACACTCCTTCCTCCCTCCCTCCCACACACACTCCCTCTCCCCCCACACACACTCCCTCTCCCCCCACACACACTCCTTCCTCCCTCCCACACACACTCCCTCCTCCCTCCCTCCCACACACATTCCCTCTCCCCCCCCCACACACTCCTTCCTCCCTCCCACACACACTCCTTCCTCCCTCCCACACACACTCCTTCCTCCCTCCCACACACACTCCTTCCTCCCTCTCTCCCACACACACTCCCTCCTCCCTCCCTCCCACACACACTCCCTCCTCCCTCCCTCCCACACACACTCCCTCTCCCCCCACACACACTCCTCCCTCTCCCCCCACACACACTCCTCCCTCCCTCCCACACACACTCCTCCCTCCCTCCCACACACACACTCCTCCCTCCCTCCCACACACACTCCTCCCTCCCTCCCACACACACTCCTCCCTCCCTCCCACACACACACTCCTCCCTCCCTCCCACACACACACTCCTCTCCTCCCTCCCACACACACTCCTTCCTCCCTCCCACACACACTCCTCCCTCCCTCCCACACACACTCCTTCCTCCCTCCCACACACACTCCTTCCTCCCTCCCCACACACACTCCTTCCTCCCTCCCACACACACTCCTTCCTCCCTCCCACACACACTCCTTCCTCCCTCCCACACACACTCCCTCTCCCTCCCACACACACTCCCTCTCCCCCCACACACACTCCTTCCTCCCTCCTCCCACACACACTCCTTCCTCCCTCCCACACACACTCCTTCCTCCCTCCCACACACACACACTCCTTCCTCCCTCCCACACACACACACTCCTGCCTCCCTCCCACACACACACACTTCTTCCTCCCTCCTCCCACACACACTCCTTCCTCCCTCCTCCCACACACACTCCTTCCTCCCTCCCACACACACTCCTTCCTCCCTCCCACACACACTCCTTCCTCCCTCCCACACACACTCCTTCCTCCCTCCCACACACACTCCTTCCTCCCTCCCACACACACTCCTTCCTCCCTCCCACACACACTCCTTCCTCCCTCCCACACACACTCCTTCCTCCCTCCCACACACACTCCTTCCTCCCTCCCACACACACTCCTTCCTCCCTCACACACACACACTCCTCCCTCCCTCCCACACACTCCTTCCTCCCTCCCTCACACACTCCTTCCTCCCTCCCACACACACTCCTTCCTCCCTCCCACACACACTCCTTCCTCCCTCCCACACACACTCCTCCCTCCCTCCCACACACACTCCTCCCTCCCACACACACTCCTTCCTCCCTCCCACACACACTCCCTCTCCCCCCACACACACTCCTTCCTCCCTCCCACACACACTCCCTCTCCCCCCACACACACTCCTTCCTCCCTCCCACACACACTCCTTCCTCCTTCCCACACACACTCCTTCCTCCTTCCCACACACACTCCTTCCTCCTTCCCACACACACTCCTTCCTCCCTCCCCCACACACACTCCTTCCTTCCTCCCACACACACACTCCTTCCTCCCTCCCCCACACACACTCCTTCCTCCCTCCCCCACACACACTCCTTCCTCCCTCCCCCACACACTCCTTCCTCCCTCCCACACACACTCCTTCCTCCCTCCCACACACACTCCTTCCTCCCTCCCACACACACTCCTTCCTCCCTCCCACACACACTCCTTCCTCCCTCCCACACACACTCCTTCCTCCCTCCCACACACACTCCTTCCTCCCTCCCACACACACTCCTTCCTCCCTCCCACACACACTCCTCCCTCCCTCCCACACACACTTCCTCTCCCCCCACACACACACCTTCCTCCCTCCTCCCACACACACTCCTTCCTCCCTCCCACACACACTCCTCCATCCCTCCCACACACACTCCTTCCTCCCTCCCACACACACTCCTTCCTCCCTCCCTCCCACACACACTCCTTCCTCCCTCCCACACACACGCCTTCCTCCCTCCCACACACACTCCCTCTCCCCCCACACACACACCTTCCTCCCTCCCCCCACACACACTCCCTCCTCCCTCCCTCCGTCCCACACACACTCCCTCCTCCCTCCCTCCCACACACACTCCCTCTCCCCCCCACACACACTCCTTCCTCCCTCCCACACACACTCCTTCCTCCCTCCCACACACACTCCTTCCTCCCTCCCACACACACTCCCTCTCCCCCCACACACACACCTTCCTCCCTCCTCCCACACACACTCCTTCCTCCCTCCCACACACACTCCCTCTCCCCCCACACACACACCTTCCTCCCTCCTTCCCACACACACTCCTTCCTCCCTCCCACACACACTCCCTCTCCCCCCACACACACACCTTCCTCCCTCCTCCCACACACACTCCTTCCTCCCTCCCACACACACTCCCTCTCCCCCCACACACACACCTTCCTCCCTCCTCCCACACACACTCCTTCCTCCCTCGCACACACACTCCCTCTCCCCCCACACACACACCTTCCTCCCTCCTTCCCACACACACTCCTTCCTCCCTCCCACACACACTCCTCCCTCCCTCCCACACACACTCCTTCCTCCCTCCCACACACACTCCTTCCTCCCTCCCACACACACTCCTTCCTCCCTCCCACACACACTCCTCCCTCCCTCCCACACACACTCCTTCCTCCCTCCCACACACACTCCTCCCTCCCTCCCACACACACTCCTTCCTCCTCCCACACACACTCCTCCCTCCTCCCACACACACTTCCTCTCCCCCACACACACACCTTCCTCCCTCCTCCCACACACACTCCTTCCTCCCTCCCACACACACTCCTTCCTCCCTCCCACACACACTCCTCCCTCCCTCCCACACACACTCCTTCCTCCCTCCCACACACACTCCTTCCTCCCTCCCACACACACTCCCTCTCCCCCCACACACACACCTCCCTCCCTCCGTCCCACACACACTCCCTCCTCCCTCCCTCCGTCCCACACACACTCCCTCTCCCCCACACACACTCCTTCCTCCCTCCCACACACACTCCTTCCTCCCTCCCACACACACTCCTTCCTCCCTCCCACACACACTCCTTCCTCCCTCCCACACACACTCCTTCCTCCCTCCCACACACACTCCCTCTCCCCCCCCACACACACCTTCCTCCCTCCTCCCACACACACTCCTTCCTCCCTCCCACACACACTCCCTCTCCCCCCGCATACACACCTTCCTCCCTCCTTCCCACACACACTCCTTCCTCCCTCCCACACACACTCCCTCTCCCCCCACACACACACCTTCCTCCCTCCTCCCACACACACTCCTTCCTCCCTCCCACACACACTCCCTCCCCCCACACACACACCTTCCTCCCTCCTCCCACACACACTCCTTCCTCCCTCGCACACACACTCCCTCTCCCCCCACACACACACCTTCCTCCCTCCTTCCCACACACACTCCTTCCTCCCTCCCACACACACTCCCTCTCCCCCCACACACACTCCTTCCTCCCTCCTCCCACACACACTCCTTCCTCCCTCCCACACACACACACTCCTTCCTCCCTCCTAAACACACTCCTCCCTCCCACACACACTCCTTCCTCCCTCCCACACACACTCCTTCCTCCCTCCCACACACACACACACTCCTTCCTCCCTCCCACACACACTCCTTCCTCCTCCCACACACACTCCTTCCTCCCTCCCACACACACTCCTTCCTCCCTCCCACACACACTCCTTCCTCCCTCCCTCACACACACTCCTTCCTCCCTCCCACACACACTCCTTCCTCCCTCCCTCACACACACTCCTCCCTCCCTCCCACACACACTCCCTCTCCCCCCACACACACACCTTCCTCCCTCCCACACACACTCCTTCCTCCCTCCCACACACACTCCTTCCTCCCTCCCACACACACTCCTTCCTCCCTCCCACACACACTCCTTCCTCCCTCCCACACACACTCCTCCCTCCCTCCCACACACACTCCTTCCTCCCTCCCACACACACTCCTTCCTCCCTCCCACACACACTCCCTCTCCCCCCACACACACACCTTCCTCCCTCCTCCCACACACACTCCCTCCTCCCTCCCTCCCTCCCACACACACTCCCTCTCCCCCCACACACACTCCTTCCTCCCTCCCACACACACTCCTTCCTCCCTCCCACACACACTCCTTCCTCCCTCCCCCACTCCTTCCTCCCTCCCACACACACTCTTTCCTCCCTCCCACACACACTCCTTCCTCCCTCCCTCACACACTCCCTCTCCCCCCCACACACACTCCTTCCTCCCTCCCTCCTCCCACACACACTCCTTCCTCCCTCCCACACACACTCCCTCTCCCCCCCACACACACCTTCCTCCCTCCCCCCACACACACTCCCTCCTCCCTCCCACACACACACCTTCCTCCCTCCTCCCACACACACTCCTTCCTCCCTCCCACTCCCTCTCCCCCCACACACACACCTTCCTCCCTCCTCCCACACACACTCCTTCCTCCCTCCTCCCACACACACTCCTTCCTCCCTCCCACACACACTCCCTCTCCCCCCCCACACACACCTTCCTCCCTCCTTCCCACACACACTCCTTCCTCCCTCCTTCCCACACACACTCCTTCCTCCCTCCCACACACACTCCTTCCTCCCTCCCACACACACTCCTCCCTCCCTCCCACACACACTCCTCCCTCCCTCCCACACACACTCCTCCCTCCCTCCCACACACACTCCTTCCTCCCTCCCACACACACACTCCTTCCTCCCTCCCACACACACTCCTTCCTCCCTCCCACACACACACCTTCCTCCCTCCTCCCCCACACACTCCCTCCTCCCTCCCTCCCTTCCACACACACTCCCTCTCCCCCCACACACACTCCTTCCTCCCACACACACTCCTTCCTCCCTCCCACACACACTCCTTTCTCCCTCCCACACACACTCCTTCCTCCCTCCCCCACTCCTTCCTCCCTCCCACACACACTCTTTCCTCCCTCCCACACACCCTCTTTCCTCCCTCCCACACACACTCCTTCCTCCCTCCCACACACACTCCCTCTCCCCCCCACACACACTCCTTCCTCCCTCCCTCCTCCCACACACACTCCTTCCTCCCTCCCACACACACTCCCTCTCCCCCCACACACACACCTTCCTCCCTCCCCCACACACACTCCCTCCTCCCTCCCACACACACACCTTCCTCCCTCCTCCCACACACACTCCTTCCTCCCTCCCACTCCCTCTCCCCGCCCACACACACCTTCCTCCCTCCTCCCACACACACTCCTTCCTCCCTCCTCCCACACACACTCCTTCCTCCCTCCCACACACACTCCCTCTCCCCCCCACACACACCTTCCTCCCTCCTTCCCACACACACTCCTTCCTCCCTCCTTCCCACACACACTCCTTCCTCCCTCCCACACACACTCCTTCCTCCCTCCCACACACACTCCTTCCTCCCTCCCACACACACTCCCTCTCCCCCCACACACACTCCTTCCTCCCTCTTCCCACACACACTCCTTCCTCCCTCCTCCCACACACACTCCTTCCTCCCTCCCACACACACACACACCTTCCTCCCTGCCAAACACACTCCTTCCTCCCTCCCACACACACTCCTTCCTCCCTCCCACACACACTCCTTCCTCCCTCCCACACACACACTCCTTCCTCCCTCCCACACACACACACACTCCTTCCTCCCTCCCACACACACACACACACTCCTTCCTCCCTCCCAAACACACTCCTTCCTCCCTCCCACACACTCCTTCCTCCCTCCCACACACACTCCTTCCTCCCTCATCCCACACACACTCCTTCCTCCCTCATCCCACACACACTCCTTCCTCCCTCATCCCACACACACTCCTTCCTCCCTCCCACACACACACACTCCTTCCTCCCTCCCAAACACACTCCTTCCTCCCACACACACATACTCCTTCCTCCCTCCCTCCCACACACACACACACACACACACTCCTTCCTCCCTCCCACACACACTCCTTCCTCCCTCCCACACACACTCCTTCCTCCCTCCCACACACACTCCTTCCTCCCTCCCACACACACTCCTTCCTCCCTCCCACACACACTCCTTCCTCCCTCCCACACACACTCCTTCCTCCCTCCCACACACACTCCTTCCTCCCTCCCACACACACTCCTTCCGCCCTCCCACACACACTCCTCCCTCCCTCACACACTCCCTCCTCCCTCTCCCCCCACACACACTCCCTCTCCCCCCACACACACTCCCTCTCCCCCCACACACACTCCCTCTTCCCCCCACACACACACTCCCTCTCCTCCCACACACACTCCCTCCTCCCTCCCACACACACTCCCTCTCCTCCCACACACACTCCTCCCTCCCTCCCACACACACTCCCTCCTCCCTCCCACACACACTCCCTCCTCCACACACACTCCCTCCTCCCTCCCACACACACTCCCTCCTCCCTCCCACACACACTCCCTCCTCCCTCCCACACACACTCCCTCTCCCCCCACACACACTCCCTCTCCCCCCACACACACTCCCTCTCCCCCCACACACACTCATTCCTCCCTCCCACACACACTCCTTCCTCCCTCCCACACACACACACACACACACACACACACACACACTCACTCTTTCTTCCTCCCACTCTTCTTCCTTCCTCCCACTCTTCTTCCTCCCTCCCACTCTTCTTCCTTCCTCCCACTCTTCTTCCTTCCTCCCACTCTTCTTCCTTCCTCCCACTCTTCTTCCTTCCTCCCACTCTTCTTCCTTCCTCCCACTCTTCTTCCTTCCTCCCACTCTTCTTCCTTCCTCCCACTCTTCTTCCTCCCTCCCACTCTTCTTCCCTCCTCCCACTCTTCTTCCTCCCTCGCACTCTTCTTCCTCCCTCCCACTCTTCTTCCTTCCTCCCACTCTTCTTCCTTCCTCCCACTCTTCTTCCTTCCTCCCACTCTTCTTCCTTCCTCCCACTCTTCTTCCTTCCTCCCTCTCTTCCTTCCTCCCACTCTTCTTCCTTCCTCCCACTCTTCTTCCCTCCTCCCACTCCTCTTCCTTCCTCCCACTCTTCCTTCCTCCAACTTTTCTTCCTCCCTCCCACTCTTCTTCCTCCCTCCCACTCTTCTTCCTCCCTCCCACTCTTCTTCCTTCCTCCCACTCTTCTTCCCTCCTCCCACTCTTCTTCCCTCCTCCCACTCTTCTTCCTTCCTCCCACTCTTCTTCCTTCCTCCCACTCTTCTTCCTTCCTCCCACTCTTCTTCCTTCCTCCACTCTTCTTCCTTCCTCCCACTCTTCTTCCTTCCTCCCACTCTTCTTCCCTCCTCCCACTCCTCTTCCTTCCTCCACCTCTTCCTCCCTCCCACTCTTCTTCCTCCCTCCCACTCTTCTTCCTCCCTCCCACTCTTCTTCCTTCCTCCCACTCTTCTTCCTCCCTCCCACTCTTCTTCCTCCCTCCCACTCTTCTTCCTCCCTCCCACTCTTCTTCCTCCCTCCCACTCTTCTTCCTCCCTCCCACTCTTCTTCCTCCCTCCCACTCTTCTTCCTTCCTCCCACTCTTCTTCCTCCCTCCCACTCTTCTTCCTCCCTCCCACTCTTCTTCCTTCCTCCCACTCTTCTTCCTTCCTCCCACTCTTCTTCCTTCCTCCCACTCTTCTTCCTTCCTCCCACTCTTCTTCCTTCCTCCCACTCTTCTTCCTTCCTCCCACTCTTCTTCCTTCCTCCCACTCTTCTTCCTCCCTCCCACTCTTCTTCCTCCCTCCCACTCTTCCTTCCTCCCACTCTTCTTCCTCCCTCCCACTCTTCTTCCTTCCTCCCACTCTTCTTCCTCCCTCCCACTCTTCTTCCTTCCTCCCACTCTTCTTCCTTCCTCCCACTCTTCTTCCTCCCTCCCACTCTTCTTCCTCCCTCCCACTCTTCTTCCTTCCTCCCACTCTTCTTCCTTCCTCCCACTCTTCTTCCTTCCTCCCACTCTTCTTCCTTCCTCCCACTCTTCTTCCTTCCTCCCACTCTTCTTCCTTCCTCCCACTCTTCTTCCTTCCTCCCACTCTTCTTCCTTCCTCCCACTCTTCTTCCTTCCTCCCACTCTTCTTCCTTCCTCCCACTCTTCTTCCTTCCTCCCACTCTTCTTCCTTCCTCCCACTCTTCTTCCTTCCTCCCACTCTTCTTCCTTCCTCCCACTCTTCTTCCTCCCTCCCACTCTTCTTCCTTCCTCCCACTCTTCTTCCTTCCTCCCACTCTTCTTCCTTCCTCCCACTCTTCTTCCTCCCTCCCACTCTTCTTCCTTCCTCCCACTCTTCTTCCTTCCTCCCACTCTTCTTCCTCCCTCCCACTCTTCTTCCTCCCTCCCACTCTTCTTCCTCCCTCCCACTCTTCTTCCTCCCTCCCACTCTTCTTCCTCCCTCCCACTCTTCTTCCTCCCTCCCACTCTTCTTCCTCCCTCCCACTCTTCTTCCTCCCTCCCACTCTTCTTCCTCCCTCCCACTCTTCTTCCTCCCTCCCACTCTTCTTCCTCCCTCCCACTCTTCTTCCTCCCTCCCACTCTTCTTCCTTCCTCCCACTCTTCTTCCTTCCTCCCACTCTTCTTCCTCCCTCCCTCTCTTACTTCCTCCCTCTCTTACTTCCTCCCTCCCACTCTTCTTCCTCCCTCCCACTCTTCTTCCTTCCTCCCACTCTTCTTCCTTCCTCCCACTCTTCTTCCTTCCTCCCTCTCTTCCTCCCTCCCACTCTTCTTCCTTCCTCCCACTCTTCTTCCTTCCTCCCACTCTTCTTCCTTCCTCCCACTCTTCCTTCCTCCCACTCTTCTACCTCCCTCCCACTCTTCTTCCTCCCTCCCACTCTTCTTCCTTCCTCCAACTCTTCTTCCTTCCTCCCACTCTTCTTCCTTCCTCCCACTCTTCTTCCTTCCTCCAACTCTTCTTCCTTCCTCCCACTCATCATCCTTCCTCCCTCCCTTCCTCCCACTCTTCTGCCTTCCTCCCTCCCTTCCTCCCACTCTTCTGCCTTCCTCCCACTCCTCTTCCTCCCTCCCACTCCTCTTTCTCCCTCCCACTCTTCTTCCTTCCTCCTTCTCTTCCTTCCTCCAGCTCTTCTTCCTTCCTCCAACTCTTCTTCCTTCCTCTTTCTCTTCCTTCCTCCCACTCTTCTTCCTTCCTCCAACTCTTCTTCCTTCCTCTTTCTCTTCCTTCCTCCCACTCTTCTTCCTTCCTCCCACTCTTCTTCCTTCCTCCCACTCTTCTTCCTTCCTCCCACTCTTCTTCCTTCCTCCCACTCTTCTTCCTTCCTCCCACTCTTCTTCCTTCCTCCCACTCTTCTTCCTTCCTCCCACTCTTCTTCCTTCCTCCCACTCTTCTTCCTTCCTCCCACTCTTCTTCCTTCCTCCCACTCTTCTTCCTTCCTCCCACTCTTCCTTCCTTCCCCCACTCTTCTCCTTCCCACTCTTCCTCCCTCCCACTCTTCTTCCTTCCTCCCACTCTTCTTCCTTCCTCCCACTCTTCTTGCTTCCTCCCACTCTTCTTCCTTCCTCCCACTCTTCTTCCTTCCTCCCTCTCTTCCTTCCTTCCACTCTTCTTCCTTCCTCCCTCTCTTCCTTCCTTCCTCCCACTCTTCCTTCCTCCCACTCTTCTTCCTTCCTCCCACTCTTCTTCCTTCCTCCCACTCTTCTTCCTTCCTCCCACTCTTCTTCCTTCCTCCCTCTCTTCCTTCCTTCCTCCTTCTCTTCCTTCCTCCCACTCTTCTTCCTTCCTCCCACTCTTCTTCCTTCCTCCCACTCTTCCTTCCTCCCACTCTTCTTCCTTCCTCCCACTCTTCTTCCTTCCTCCCACTCTTCTTCCTTCCTCCCACTCTTCCTCCCTCCCACTCTTCTTCCTTCCTCCCACTCTTCTTCCTTCCTCCCTCTCTTCCTTCCTTCCTCCTTCCTTCCTCCCTCTTCCTTCCTCCCACTCTTCTTCCTTCCTCCCACTCTTCTTCCTTCCTCCCACTCTTCCTTCCTCCCACTCTTCTTCCTTCCTCCCACTCTTCTTCCTTCCTCCCACTCTTCTTCCTTCCTCCCTCTCTTCCTTCCTTCCTCCCTCTTCTTCCTTCCTCCCACTCTTCTTCCTTCCTCCCACTCTTCTTCCTTCCTCCCACTCTTCTTCCTTCCTCCCACTCTTCTTCCTTCCTCCCACTCTTCCTTCCTCCCACTCTTCTTCCTTCCTCCCTTTCTTCCTTCCTCCCACTCTTCTTCCTTCCTCCCACTCTTCTTCCTTCCTCCCTCTCTTCCTTCCTCCCACTCTTCTTCCTCCCTCCCACTCTTCTTCCTTCCTCCCTCTCTTCCTTCCTCCCACTCTTCTTCCTTCCTCCCACTCTTCCTCCCTCCCACTCTTCTTCCTTCCTCCCACTCTTCTTCCTTCCTCCCTTTCTTCCTTCCTCCCACTCTTCTTCCTTCCTCCCATGTGTGTATAGTAATGTGACCTTTTAGGGGTTAACAAGGGGAGCGTTGGGTTGAGAGCACACCAACTAATGATAGAGGAACATAGACTGATCAGAGAAGCTGAATCTGTACTTAACTTTTGCCATTGGCTGAAGGAAGAGGAAGACCAGATTTTACAACAGAATTATCATAGATAAAAAATCTGAAAACTAAATTTATGCTGTACTCTTTTTATACTACTTACTTACTATTGAAAAACCTTTTTCTTATTGCCTTATGCCATGAACATTGTGAAAAATGTAATGCACTCAGCAATTCTGCAGGTTAGAGACCCAGATTAGGTTAGTCTATGACTGTTGCTAATGGATCATACAAGGGGCGAGTAGTAGGAGCAAGAGCGCCAGCACCTGACCAGGGGACAACGGGACACCTGCCATCCTCTCTACCTCCCACCCAGGAGGAGGCGAGCGCTATGTAAACAATGTCATCTTTGACCACAAACCACAAGGAATACAGTAAACGAGACAACTGCAGAGATTTCCAAGACCAGAGACATTGCATTGGACAATTTCTTCTTTGAAAGTCATTTGCACATACTATATTGACACGTTCCTCGACGAGAGCGTAGTTTGTAACACTACTGAGGGTACATCAACCTGATATAGTACGAGTTGTAGAACTATTGTACAAAAATAGGAGAATCGAACGAAAGGAATGTGAGTTTAATATAGATGGATATGACTCATTTACGAACCTTTCCCAAGAAACTTGCGAGAGGGGTGTGGTTGTCTATGCTAGGCAAGACCTTAGAGCCAGCCAGGTGAGGGTGCAGGAGGGAGGATGTTTTTGAAGAATCAAAGTGTAAATTTAAACTGAATGGGAGGGACTTTCTCATTGTTGGGTGAATATACAGATCCCCAAACTGTAGCATATTAAACCAGAGAAACGTAAGAACCTTAATTGACAACGTAACGGGGCGGAACCCTAGCCACCTCCTTCTTATGGGGGACTTTAATTATGGCAACATCGACTGGAGAAATGAATCCACGCCAAATGACCTAAATAATCCAGCCAGTCTTTTCGTACAAACTCTGAGAGACAATTTTCTATTCCAACATGTTAAAGATCTGACTCACTACAGGGGGGAAGCAAACACCCAAACCGCTGGACCTCATCATAACTAACGAGGAGGGTATGGTGACCAAGCTGGAACACCTAGCCCCAGTTGGCACCAGTCACCACGTAACATTGTCCTTCAGATTTAACTGTTACTTGGTTCAAGACAAAACCAGGCCAAGATGCAAATATTACAAAGGAAATTACAATGGAATGAGGGAGGAGAGGAGGAGTATACACTGGCCTGACTTTCTAAGGTATAAGAATGCACACACTACGCTGAATATCATAGCCAATAAAGTAAACCATTTGATCGATAAATATGTACAGAAGACCAAACCCAGTGCCTCCAGGAATACAAGGACGCCACTACCATGAACCATGCGGCGGTCGGCAAAGTTAAGAAGAAAACTCAGGATTTCGAGACGTGGGTTAGGACAAACGACGAGCAGGACAGGAGGATGTATGCATGATCCAGGAACCAAGCAAAGTCAGAGTGTAGAATGGCTGAAAAAGGAGTTCCAGAGGCAGATTGCTAGTGAGGTCAAGTCAAACCCAAAGGATTTTTACCACTACACAGTCAAAATTAAAAATGCGAGTAAGTATATCGGACCTGAGGCTTGAAGATGGTAGTTATACAGTTTCTGACCAGGATAAGGCGGAGGTGTTGAACAAATTTTTTTAATCGGTGTTTACAAGAGAGGGTGGGAACAATCTTCCTGCGTTTGAGTCCCGGCCCAGATATAGTACACCCCAGAGTGTTAAGAGAACTGTGTATTGAGCTTGTGGAGTCCTTAAGATCCTCTTCTGCAAATGCCTGGAGGAGCAAAAGGTCCCCGATGACTGGAAGATGATTTATGTGATTCATATATTCAAGAAGGGTGATCGTCACTCCTCTAATAATTATAGACCAGTGAGCCTGACCAGCATAGTATGCAAAGTACTTTGAGAGTATCGTAAGAAATGCCACGATGGAACATCTATGAAACAACCTTTCAAAGGAATGCCAACATGGTTTTATGCTGGGAAGATCCTGCTTAACACAATTACTCAAGGTACTAGATGTTTGGACTCAAATTCTAGAACAAGACAGAAATATCGACAATATATACCTAGGTTTTGCCAAGGCATTCGACAGTGTACCCCCATGAAAGGCTGACAATTAAACTAGAAGGGTACTGGATTCGGGGAAGTGCCCTAGCGTGGATCAGAGACTTTCTGCATGATTGGAAACGGTGTGTGGTGATAAATGTTACAAAATCGTCAAGTGTACCTGTGACTAGTGGGGAACCACAGGGCAGTGTATTGTGCCTGTTGATGTTTCTTTGTTTCATTAATGACATGCCAGAAGCTATACACTCCTCCATACAAATGTTTGCAGACGATGTCAAGTTATTTGGGGAAATTAAGAACCAAACAGACTGTGAAGAGCTGCAGAAAGATCTCGATGAGCTTTGAGAATGGTCGAGGAAATGGCTGCTAAAATGCAATGTCATGAAGTGCAAAAGGATGCACTTGGGTTGCTCCAATAGTATGGAGGAGTATCACATGTCCAACAGGATGAAGAGACTGCATTAATTGAGACTGAATGTGAAAAGGACCTGGTTGTGTATGTCAACATGGAACTTAAGTTCTCGGGCCATTGTGAGAAAAAGGTGAATTAGGTAACGAAACTAGTAGGTCTTTAAAGAAGGTCGTTTAGATATCTGGATGGTCTGTCACTCGTCACAATCTTCAAGAGTGAGGTACTTCCCCTTCTGGAGTATTGTCACCCCGTCGTCCCTGAGGTATGCGAGAGATTGTCAATTGATTGAAAATGTTCAAAGGAGGGCCACCGGCCTGCTGTACGGAACCTCAGTTACCCAGAGAGAGTGGAGCGCCTGCAGCTACTGAGCTTATACTACAGATGGGCAACGGGTGACCTAATTGAAGTGTATAAACATCTCAGAGGGTACTACTTGGTAGAATGTACATACCTGGAGTTGGCGGACATTCGCCCCACAAGGGGTCACAGCTCAAGGCTGAAGAAGCCACAAGCCCAGGAAACTGTGAGGGCAATTTTTTTCGGAGTACAAATTGTGAACTCTTGGTACAATCAGCCAGAGAGTGTTGTGACGGCACCGAGTGTGAGCTCATTCAAGGCCAGACTTGACCAACACTGTGGGAGACTCAGATGATGCTTCCAATCAGGGGTAAAGGAAACACACTGGTGTCAAGTTCGTAAGTTCTATTTCTGGGACAAACACACAAAAGGAGTTAAGACAGGGTAAACAACGTCCTGTCTTGGAATCTCTCTGGGTATCTCTGTCTGCGCATGCGCGTACAGCGCGCATGTGCCTAAAACATGAACTACACTCAGTGACAAAAGGGGGTATGATAATAACATATAATACAGAGACCTGAATCAATAATGGTAAATAGTACAGAGTTACATATTACAGCCATATTCGTCTCATATATCTACACCTCCCTCCCCCTCACGCTCGTAGTGCAATCTCGAGCGGACTCTTTTTCCAGGAGCCTTTGAGAGTGACGTGGGAAAACTGGGGGGTCACTGAATGAGGACTTACTTTTCTCGTCCAAGCAAGGATTCACAGGGATGTGGGGGAGGGGTTCACCACTAGGGGACGGTACTGAACGAAGGAAGCGGCGATTCCGCCACCATACCCGACCACTAGGAAGACGGACCTCGTAATCCCTGGTCTTGCCGCAGCCCATGACAACCCCGACCTTGTCCCAGCGGTGAGACGTCGGGTCTTGAACCCGAACTGTTTGCCCGATACTCAACCTGGGAAGGGGTCGGGCGTGCTGATCGTACTGTGCCTTTACCTGGTCAGCACGGGCGGCTGCACGACGATCGCAGTCCTCGGTCTTGGCCTGCCACTCCCTCGAGAAGGACTCAGGATGGGCAGGGACACATGACCGTAGTGGGTGGCCGTATAACATCTGTGCTGGGGAGCGACCTGTGAAGTTGGGGGTATTCCGCAATTCCAATAAACCCCGGTCAAACTTCTCACAGTCAATGTTGCCCGAGGGTGCCGTCTTGAGGATGAGATGCTTGACGGACTTTACGGCAGCCTCGGCATGTCCATTGGACTGGGGATAATGTGGCGAGGACACCACATGATGAACTCCCCATCGCTCCATGCAGTCCCGGAAGTCGTTGCTGGTGAACTGGGGCCCGCCGTCAGTCCTCAGGCGGAGAGGGACACCAACTTCCCGGAAGTAGCGACAGAACATACGTACTGTATGGGAGGCAGTAGTGTTGCCTCCACAGGGAACGACAACAGGCCACCCTGAGAGCCGTTCGGCGATGACGAGAAAGGACTTTACCGCCACAACGAAGAAATCCGCAAAGACGGACTCAAAGGGCCTCGTAGGGTTGTCGTTGTTCATGAGGGGTTCCTGCTGCTGACTAGGCTGCAGCACCTGGCATGGCTCGCAGACTTGAACGGAACTAGCGATGTCGGAGTCTATGCCTGGCCAAAACACAGCTTGACTCGCCCGGCGTTTCGTAGCTTCGACACCCCTGTGGCTGTCGTGCAGGTGGGCTAGTGTGCGGCGGCGGAGGGCGGCAGGAACCACAACTCTTGCTCCATACAAGACGAGGTCGCCATCAGCATAGAGGTCGTCCCGCATCTTCCAGTATGGGAGTAAAGAGCTATGTAAGTCGTACCGGTTGGAGGGAAATCCCGAGGTCACGCAGTTCAGTAGACGGATGTACGAAGGGTCCGCTCTTGCCGCGGCTCGGAGTTCCTGAAGAGTCCTGTCGGCATCCTGCGGTGGAGACTCTTCTGAGGTGACGGCGTTCACGGTCACTATGGTCCTGAGGTGTGCAGTAGCATCAGCACATGCGATCTCGTCCTCTGGTGTGGGGTGGCTGACTGGAGCTCGTGACAAAGCATCAGGGATGCAAAGCAGCTTGCCAGCGCGCCACACAGCTGTGAAGAGGTAGGGCGAGATCTTCTCCTTAAGGCGTTGGAGGCGGGGATTCTCGACCGCATCCAAGGAGTAGTGGTTCAGGATCGGGATGAGTGGCCGATGATCTGTTATGAGGTTGAAGTGTTGTAGGCCGATCAGATACAACCTACACTTGGACATGGCCCAGACGGCGGCTAACAGCTCCAGTTCGATGGTGGCGTAGCGAGTCTCGGCGTCAGTGAGAAACCGAGAGCCACACTGAACCAGACGAAGGCGTCCATTGCCGTGGTCCTGTAGCAGAGCGTATCCAATCCCGTAGAGGCGAGAGGCATCAGTCTGGAGGACAACTGGCAGGGCCGGGTCGAAGGATGCGAGAACAGGTGGGCTAAGGAGAGCTGTCTTGACGCTACGGAATGCTTCATCATGGTCAGCTGTCCAGGTGAATGTTCTCTTGGGGCTCATCAGGGGGCGTAGGGGCTGTGCTGCAGCAACGATGTCGGGGGTGAACTCAGCCAACTGGTTTACCAGGCCCATGAACGAGCGGAGGTCGGTCAGGTTGGCAGGAGTTGGGAAGTCCCGGATCGCGCTGACCTTTCCAGGATCAGCCGAGATGCCCTTGCCTGAGAGGGTGTACCCACAGAAGTTCACACTAGGTGCGGCGACCACAAACTTATCCTTGTTGAGGGTGATCCCGTACTTGCGGCACCTGGTGAGCATCTGGTGAATACGCTCAAGATGCGTGGAGTAATCCTCGTCATATAGGAGCACGTCGTCGATGACCTTGACACAGTTCGCCACACCCTGAAGGGCCATGTCCCCGCGGAGGCAGAAAGCATCGCCCGTAGCGGCGAAACCCATAGGTCCTCTGCAGTGCTGAAATCGGCCGTACGGTGTGATGAACGTCGTGAGGTGCTGATCTTCTTCCGCAGGTTCCATCTGCCAGTACCCACATAAGGCATCTGCTGTAGTAAAGTACCTTGCCTTCGGGTCCACACTGCGTATAGCGGCGAAGGGTGTTGGTGAAGGGTGGGTCGGGCGGGAAACTTGGCTATTCAGCTTGGTGAGGTCGACGGTGATACGAACTCCAGTAATGTTCTTGGCGACTGCTACCATGGGGTGACACCAATCCGAGGGGTCGTCACCCGCAGGCTTAATGATCCCCTGGGCTACCATAGAGTCGAGTTCCTTTTTAACTTGGCTCTGGAAAGCGAAGGGTATCCGTCGCGGTGTGTGGATGGCGAAAGGTACTGCGTCATCCTTCAAGTGTATTCTCATGGGGGAGCCAGCCATTGGCTTGAGTGGGGCCGTCTTTCGGTCCTCCTTGAAAACCAGCACGTCCTTGAATTGCAGTAGGAAGAACTCCCTGGCTGCAGAAGGTGACGTATTGGGTGGGAGGGGCAGCTCCTTGCACCTGTTGACATGTTTTACTTCCAGAATTGGCTTAGGGAAGTCTGAAGATATTATGTCCAACTCTTGACAGTGGCCATAAGACAGTAGTGGCATCTGAACACCTTTGTGGACCTGAATCCTGGCCGAACATGACTGCTTACCTAGGGTGAGGGTAGCCTGAAATGTACCCAGAGCAGGTGCCATTGTAGAACCGTCTGCGGTGAGCGTTGTAGAAGTTGACGGTGGTTGCAAGCTGCTCCTAGGGATCCCCAGAATGTCTAGGTGTCTTGTGCCGATGACTGTGACGTCCGCACCTGTGTCAGGAAGCATCTGGATACGGGAAGTAATGTCGCCGTATGACAGGTGAACACAGATGGGCTGAGGTGTCTTGCTGACAGGAGAAGAAGAGGATCCCACGCGATAACAGCGCTTGTTCTTCGCCGCCTGAGACTTGCAAGTAGTATCATTTTCCTTCCGTGCCTGACAGCATTTGTCATAATGTCCAATGCGGCTACAGGAGCGGCACTGGACGTTGTTGGCAGGGCACTTTAGTGTCCTAGCCCAATGACCACGAAGGCCACAGTTATCGCAGGTACTGTCAGCGGCAGGGCATTCAGAACCATGCCGACGAGCACAATATTGGCATGAATGACCTGGCATCGAAGTCTGAAGTGATGCTGAAGAGTGATGCGAAGCTGAAGTCGGATGTGAGGCTGAAGTCCCGTCACGTCCTTTGTTCTTCTTATATGCGGAGATGGCACACAGCTGGTTAGGTGGAGCACGAATGGCAGAAGTCGCACTTCTGGTGGCTTCGTAAGAGCGGCGGGTGGTGACAACATCCTGTAGAGAAGAGGCAGTGTCGAGGGAGATAAGCTTCTGAATAAGCTCTTCGTCCCGCACTCCCATGAGGATAATCATCTTCAGCTGTGTTTCCTCACAAGTCGACGAGTTCCCAGGACAAACGTCAACCTCCTCAGCGATGCGTCTGAGTCGTACGTAAAAATCTGCAAATGACTCGCCCTCCAGCTGCTTACAACTGAGAAGCTCTCTCCTACGCAGAGCTTCGTTGCGGAGACCCTTGATATGTGTCTGTAAAGCATCCAAGACGTCCTTCACAGTCTTGTCTGTGTTGTGGGGAATTTGCAGGGTGTGCTCCAGGATACGTTGCGTCTCTAGGGTGAGACACATCCTCATCTGGATCAGCTGTTTCTCCCTAGGCAACCTCGATAAGTCGACCATCATCGAATAATCGTCCCACCTCCGACGCCATTCACGGAATACCTGGAACGAGGCATCAGCTTGGAGTGGCGGTGGACTCTGAGCGAGTGCTTTCTGTGGGGGGGGGCAAAGAAGTTGGAGAGGACCCTGCAGGTGCACCTGTGGACGAAGAGGCAGGTGTAGTAGCTGCTTGAAGGGTAACAGGTGCCAACAACTCGATAATGGTACTGAATCTGGCAATTTCTTGTTGACGCCTGTGATCCTCTTCACGTCTTCGTTCATCGTCTTCCTGTCGCCTCCTGATGTCGTCTTGTCGTCGGTTTTCTTCCAAAAACTGAATTAAATGAAGGAAGTCGCCACCTGTGTCAGGTTGCGGACGTGTGTAGTGGGGGCTAAGGGTGGGTGGGGCCGCTTGATCCACTTCCCGCTCCACTTGGAGTCCACTTACCGCACCGACATCAGTCTGACGTTGGGCTTGTTGGGTATCTGGAGAAAACCCAATAAATTCCCGATCTTCCATAAGGCCTGGTTTATTTCTCTCACAATTGCTGTAGTTAATAAGTGAGCAGAAAAGCGATTGTCTTTAAATGGAAGATATCTGCGAGCGTCTGTGAGTGTGTGTGCGTTCGTTCGTGCGTGTACTCGAGTCGGGCTGGCTCGGGAGCGCGCTGGCGGCTACAGTAACTCCCCTCGCGCCCTCACGCCAGTGCCAGCCGAGTCATGAGCGGGGAAGGATGTCAAAACTTGAGCTCTCCCATAGGTCTTAAAATAGGCTTCCCTCTTTTGTAAAAAGTGCAGGAGCACAGGGAAACACTTTAAAGACACTAAAGGGCACACACAACACTGAAAAGGCACTTCACAACACTGCACTGTAAATCCAGGAATATCTTGAGGTACGCGCCGAGATTCACTCGACAGGAGGAGTTGACAAGATGGCGTCTCCGAGAGAGATTCTGCGTCCACTCCAATTCTGATTAATGTGATGTCCCAGCTAATCACTGCGCCATGTGGGAGACTCAGATGATGCTTCCAATCAGGGGTAAAGGAAACAAACTGGTGTCAAGTTCGTAAGTTCTATTTCTGGGACAAACACACAAAAGGAGTTAAGACAGGGTAAACAACGTCCTGTCTTGGAATCTCTCTGGGTATCTCTGTCTGCGCATGCGCGTACAGCGCGCATGTGCCTAAAACATGAACTACACTCAGTGACAAAAGGGGGTATGATTATAACATATAATACAGAGACCTGAATCAATAATGGTAAATAGTACAGTTACATATTACAGCATATTCGTCTCATATATCTACAAACACTATAACAGGTTCTGATATATTCAGCAGCCAGTGCATGCTTAGTATCTGCCAACAGTGCGTATTAGAGACGTGACCGACTGCCCAATCGGCTAACGAGCTGATATGTGCGAAGAGGATGTAAGTACAGGGAGTTCTGCTATAACACGTATTTTGACAACGCGAATTGACTCTAACGCAATTGATGAATAGAGGAACAATATTTGTAAAACGCGAACGCGTTTGCTCTAACGTGATTCCACTCGAACGGTTGTTGTGGCTTGGCGCGGGGTTATACAGTGTTTACAGTTCACGTTCGACATCACTTGTTCAATTGATTTATGTGTTTTGTTTGTGAAGAATTACAGAAATAATTTCTGTAATATTTATGTATACAGTATACCTGTACAGTATATGTAAATTGTAAAATTTTAAATAAGAGAGAAAAACAAAATGCATAGCGTTTTAGACCCGAGCGCTCTGTTTACTCCACACGTTCAGTTTGAAACACGTGTGAAGTTTTTAAGTGTCCTCAGTGAATTCTGATTACTGTTTCTCCAATTTTGTGACTATGGAAAAGAAGAATATCTCTGGGAAGCACTCTGGTGATCGCATTTCCGGTGGTGATCGTAAAAGAAAGGCTATAACACTTGAAGAAAAGCTTGATGTTTCATGACTCCTCAACATCAACCTTCTCCCCCATCAAGTTATATTCATATTTTTTCAAGGTAAAGTGTAACATTTGCTGTATGATTTCATTATTAGATATGAATGTAACATTTATTTAGACTGCTATCCTTTGTGTTAGGCTAACTACGAATTTTTTTTTCGATTTGGAGTAATCTGCACCTAACCCTATTTTCTCCATAAGCCCTCTTATTTCTATTACGCGAATTTCTATAACACGATGTTTTACAAGAACACAACTATCGCATTATAGCAGAACTGACTGTAAAAGGTAAAGGAGATCACATATGGACAGCAGCTAGAACAAATGATTAATGGTGGAATCTTTGTAGCTCTTGATTCTCACCATCTGGCACCATGCAAGAAAGAGCTTGTGAGATTGAAAGGAAAGAAAAGCGAGTTAATTTTCTGGTTGGCTAATGACCAAAATTATTTCAACTATATTTTTGTTGTTGTTGAAACTGCTTTATTTTGTTCTCTTTGGTAAGTACAGTACTAGAGTGATAACTAGTTTAAAGGCATTGTTTAGGCCAGTCCAGTACTATATGAAGGGCAGCAAACTACTGTAGCTGCTACTTGACAGTCCAGTTGTACGTCATATATGAGAGGCAGCAAACTACTGTAGCTGCTACTTAACAGTCCAGTAGTACGTCATATATGAGAGGCAGCAAACTACTGTAGCTGCTACTTAACAGTCCAGTAGTACGTCATATATGAGAGGCAGCAAACTACTGTAGCTGCTACTTAACAGCTAATTCATAATCTTTTCTTATTTTTCAGATATCAACTACTTCCACTGCCTGAAGATTGTTGAAATTTTAAAAGAAACAGAAAAAGACAGCAAGAATATCTTAGGGTGGTATGGTTCTCAGCGAATGAAGGTGAGAAGCTCATAAGTTTACAGTGTAGATATTTCTTTAAGTTAGTGTGTTAGTTTGTAGCTTTGATTAAGCCACTGAGAAGTGTAAATTAAGAGGACATTACTATGAGTATTTAGTTAACATAAGGTATAATTCCAAAATAGGTAAAGTAGTAGTTGTATCATCCTGAATTACTGTGTTGGGCCCTGTTAGAAATAATCATATAGTGCTTAAGGTTATTTTTAATAATAAGGATGCTGGTCAGACAAAAGTTAAGCCAGAAGTAAATGATCACTCTTATATGGTCACATACAGAACAGACTCCAAGCTGTATTGAGATGTTCACAGACAAATAATCAGTATTAGAATCTATAAAACAGTCTACATGTTAGACCTGTTCTGCATTATGTACACATGGTATACAAAATGTGGCAAGACATGTACAGTCCCCTAGTAGAGTATCGTTAGATTTTCCGTTGCCACAATTTGAAACGTTAGATGAAATACCTTGATATGATCCCCAGCACATCAGCATAAGTTGGTACACCTGCTGGTCATATCAACAGAGTAAATACCATAGAGTAAAGATTGAAAACTTGCCTGAAACGAACTGAAACTGTTGTGCACCAAGAGAATGCCTGATACTTCCATTATAGTGCCATCTTTTGAGCGAGCAGAAAATTATGTTTAAGGAAGGGATACTGAATAATTTAAAAGTTATTTACTACTCTCCATCAACTGTGTCATTTATGGGTAGCTCTATATTCTTGGGAACTTTTTTTTTCGGGTTTCAGAATACAATCTTAAATTTCCATTTATATTTGTATATTTAAATATATATTAGTCGTTTTATATACATTCTGTACAAACATAACCAGTTGTAGCTGAATCCATCAGCCGGGTCAACATACAAAGCTGACTTTGACAGCTTGACTTGGCCATCTAGCTGTATGTAACTGTAAACTAAACATTTTGGTGACTATTGGCTCCAGCACCTCATGGGAACCTATGGAAGACTAGATAAGGACCTGTCTCTCTCTTCTCACAACTAACACATACATGTGATGTGTTGATCATGGGAACCTATGGAAGACTAGATAAGGACCTGTCTCTCTCTTCTCACAACTAACACATGCATGTGATGTGTTGATCATGGGAACCTATGGAAGACTAGATGAGGACCTGTCTCTCTCTTCTCACAACTAACACATGCATGTGATGTGTTGATCATGGGAACCTATGGAAGACTAGATGAGGATCTGTCTCTCTCTTCTCACAACTAACACATGCATGTGATGTGTTGATCATGGGAACCTATGGAAGACTAGATGAGGACCTGTCTCTCTCTTCTCACAACTAACACATGCATGTGATGTGTTGATCATGGGTTCGAGTGTGTTCATTTGCCCTTTAGTTTATCTCTGGTCCCAGTCAGTAATATATCAGCTATAATTTGAGTTTCTTATCTATACTCTCTGGTCGTTGTCAGCAACAGCTAGAGGTAGGATTGGGAGTCGTCCTTGTATAGTAAACTGCTCTATTTTATGGAATAAAAGACACACTTTTTTGTCTGAAAAAATGGCTAAAAAAATCAGCCTGTATCCTATATGTTAAGTTGAGGTCTCCCTAAGCTAATGAATCCCCCAGTGCCTGTCTCCAGTAGGCTAAATTCTCCCTAACCCAACTCCAGAATTAAAATATATTATTGTTACTTAAATATTATTATTATTTTTAATTAATTAAAAAGTAATTACTGTAAATACAAAACGATCTATAACTACTCTGTACTGTCCTGACGACGATAACCCGAGACGATTAATGTCCGTACGGCAGACACCCAACTCTTCAGTGGTAGCTAAGCAGTAACCATTTCTGAACTCTTACAAGCATTACAATCTATTAGTGCCATACCTGCAACATTTATTTTTCAATCTACAAATACCTGATACAAATGAAGATTGACAGATAACTTTCTTTTCACATTTACATCTGTTAACATCACTGGCAGCATTGTAGCCAGGTTAGACTCGTCTCTGTAACCACCAGGCTACTGGGCCGAGCTGTTGTTTTTCAACACTTATTTTTGGGTAGATATATATTTATTTTTACTGATATACATGCACACACCATACTACATACATATTGTGAAAAAGTTAAAGAAATAATTGTCGTAAGGACAAACACATAAAAGGAATGTACATTTCCTTGCACATGAGTAGCTGGCTTAGTGGGGGAGCGGGAGGACTGCTGGGTGGTGGTGGGTGAAGTGTTGCTAGGGAATTGGTGGGGGTAGCGTCGCTGTTACTATGATAAACAGGGAGTACAGATGTACAGTACAGCACATTATGTGCAAATAGCCACTGTGTTAAACTTTCATTTGGGTTTTACTTACTGGTTTGGCAATACTACAGTATTTTTTTTGTAACGTATTTATTTGCATTATTTTTATTAATTCCTCACATTTACTGGTACTGTATACATTATTTTAACAAAACTATGGCTAAAGGAGAATTATTTTTTTTTCCTATATACAGGAACTCTCTGCAAAAATGGGAGGGGTCTTATATGGCCATGTGTTTTACAGGCCGTAGAATATGGTACTCAGATATTGGATGAATATTAAAAGAATTAAAGACCGTTATCTCTTATTTTGGACAGTAATTGTATTCTTAAAGATTGACATTCAAAACAATGAGCATTTTCCCAAAGTAATATATATATATATATATATATATATATATATATATATATATATATATATATATATATATATATATATATATATATATATATATATACACCCCGACTTACGACGGGGTTAGGGACCCTAATCCAGGTCGTACGTCTGAATGGTCGTAAGTCCGACACAGATAAAAAAATAAAATAAATTTTTTTTTTAAATAAAAGATCTACATTGAAATACAGTACAGTAAAAGTAATAAATAATGAGAAATGGATACAGTGTGACTGAACACTTACCTTTAATGTAGTCAGCTGAATGCACATGGGGCCCCCATAATTTTCTAATTATACTTGGAGACTACATTAACTGGAAACGTTTCGGTATAGAAAATGCGTGCATCATTTGAAAAAAAATTAAATAAAATAAATTTTGGTCACGACTGCGGCAGTCGTAAGTCCAAGCAGTCGTAAGTCGGGGTCTAGCTGTACAGTCAGTTCTGCTATAACGCGATAGTTGTGTTCTTGTAAAATATCGTGTTATAGAAAATCGCGTAATAGAAATAACAGGGCTTATGGAGAAAATAGGGTTAGGTGCAGATTACTACTCGAAATCGAAAAAAAATTAGTAGTTAGCCTAACACAAAGGATAGCACAGTCTAAATAAATGTTACATTCATATCTAATAATGAAATCATACAGTAAATGAAACACTTTACCTTGAAAAAATATGAATTTAACTTGATGGGGGATAAGGATGATTTTGAGGTTGATAACATCGAGCTTCTCTTCAAGTGTTATAGCCTTTCTTTTACGATCATCACCGGGAATTCGATCACCAGAACGCTTCTTGGAGATATTCTTCTTTACCATATTCACAGTTAATACCACAAAATTGAAGAAATAGTAAGCAAAAATCGCGTTAAAGCAAGCAAGTGTTCGCGTTATACAAATATCGTTCCTCTATTCATAAATCGCGTTAGAGCAAATTCGCGTTATCAAAACACGCGTTATAGCAGAACTCACTGTATATATATATATATATATATATATTAATATATATATATAAATATAAATATATATATATATATATATATAATATATATATATATATATATATATATATACGTACGTACTTCATTTTTAGTCCATATAACACGTGGACTTTGAACATATAATCAACGAACTCACCAGCCAGGAATCGAACCCTCGACCTACTGGGTGGGACTAGGGAACGCTTACCGAGTGTCCTTGTGGGTTGGTCGGTACTCACCCCTGAAGATGTGAATTACACAAAAGCGCTTGGGAGCTTCGTGTTTTATTCTTTCCTTGTGGTTATCAGCATATATATATATATATATATATATATATATATATAGATATAGATATAGATATAGATAGATAGATAGATAGATAGATAGATAGATAGATAGTTAACCCTCACTTTACGCGGTTAATGTAACCCGGAGGGTACCGCGGAAAGCGAGAAACGCGTAAAGTGAATAACATAACATATGGGATTAATTGAAATGGAGTCCGGGCCGATCCCCAAACTCCACTTTTTGACGACACACAACTATGTTGCAGTAAAAATTTTATCTTAACTTTATGATGGTATGAAAAAACAAGTAATATAGAAGAGGTTAGGTTAGGAAAGATAAAGGTTAACATAGGAAAAATAAAGGTTAGGTTAGAAAACTAAAAATTTGGTGTAACACTTACGGTAGTAGAAGAGATGGGTCGGCATACGGGGATGGAGGCTGGTTCCGAGGCAGAGGGCAGATTACTGGCCCTCAGGTGAATCACCATTACTAGGTGAATCATCATCACTGTCACTTACAGTTGTCAGGGCTTCCTTGACGAATCCCTCAAAGTCAACTTCACTGTCACTGGCTTGGGCTGGCTGTGGTGGGTTGCGGGTGAAGAAATCTGTTATGGTTTGCCGACGGCTGGCGTTGATATTGTCGTGATACACCTTGATGTACGGCTCCATAGCCTGCACCAGAATATAATTTACATTGCTGGAATTCTTACAATATGATCATCATTTTGAATATAAACATCACAGATTTTGCATTAGACATACAAATTTTAGATATAATGTTTACTCTGAGTAAATATGTTATTTTTTGTGCAAAATATATGACATTTGTATTCAAAATATTCCTGGTCTTACAAGGAATCCAGCAATGTCAATTATATTATCCTAACTTTAGTTTGAGGTATTATTTATTACTAAAAAGTTAAATATTCTGGTTTTCCCACACATCTCCTTGGGACGGTTGGTGGGGGGAGGGAGGGACCGACCGACCATCTGTTACCCTGTGAAGAATATTTTTTTGTTTTATTAACTGAAGATATTTGTTTTAGCTCATAAAATTCATACAAATTACCCGGTCAGAATATAATTTACATTGCTGGAATTCTTACAATTTGATGATCATTTTGAATATAAACATCATAGATTTTGCATTAGACATACAAATTTTAGATATAATGTTTACTCTGAGTAAATATGTTATCTTTTGTGCAAAATATATGACATTTATATTCAAAATATTCCTGGTCTTACAAGGAATCCAGCAATGTCAATTATATTATCCTAACTTTAATCTGAGGTATTATTTAATACAAAATGTTAAATTTAGTTTTTTCACCCAACCTTTCTCTTGAAGGGAGGATTGGTGGGGGGTGGGGGGGAGGGTTGGGACTGACCGCGCGGTTGGAAGAGGGGGGGAGGCAAGGTGGCGTACTTTGATTGACAGATAGTGTCGTGAAGAATATTTTTTTTTTATTAACTGAAGATATTTGTTTTAGCTCTTAAAATTCATACAAATTACCCGGCCAGAGTATAATTTACATTGCTGGAATTCTTACAATTTGATGATCATTTTGAATATAAACATCATAGATTTTGCATTAGACATACAAATTTTAGATATAATGTTTACTCTGAGTAAATATGTTATCTTTTGTGCAAAATATATGACATTTATATTCAAAATATTCCTGGTCTTACAAGGAATCCAGCAATGTCAATTATATTATCCTAACTTTAGTTTGAGGTATTATTTATTAAAATTTAGTGGTTTTCCCCTAAAAATTTCTCAGAGAGGTGAGAGCTAGGGAGTGTAGTGTGAGAAGAGAGGGAGGGAGTTGAGTCCATTATTTGAATGGACATTAACTTGGCGACTGTATTTCTCTATTTCTCTTAAGTATTAATTGTGTGCATGTACCATCATAAAATTAAGATATTATTTTTACTAGAACATAGGTATTGTGTCGGAAAAAGTAGCGTTTGGGGGTCCGGCCAGTCTCTATTGGAATTAATCCCATATGTTCTGTTGTTCACTTAACGCGGTTTTCACTTAACACGGTACCCTGTGGGTTCAATTGACCGCGTTAAGCGGGGTACTACTGTATATATATATATATATAATCAGATGGGTGTGTGTTGCAGACAAAGTAATATTGTGAAGCAGAATGCTTTGGATAAATGTTTTACAGACTATCTTGGACATTAAAACAAAGAAGAAGATGAAGCATTAAATTAAGTTTGTCACCATCATTGGTTGCTTGTTTCACTCCTTCCCAAACCATTATCTTGACATTCTCATTACGATTTAATAATTTATCTTCTTATTTTCAGGATTGGCAGGAGGTAATCCGACTGTATGAGAAAGATAATGTGTACTTGACCGAGGCAGCTCAGCTACTTGTCCGCAATGTAAACTATGAGGTGCCAGGCATCAAAAGGCAGATTGCCAAGGGAAGTCAGATACAACAGGTGCGTTGAATAGTCCGTCAATTTAAAGCTGTAAATGACAGACTGTTTACTTTAGTTTGGCTAGGTCAGGTCAGGTCAGGTCAGGGCCCTTGACATTGGAATATGCTGAGATGTAGTGATAAACTTGTTGAGAAAAGAGTACAGAAGACACATGCTGTAGCTTGGGAAGAAATGTGTGTAATTAAACAATATTGGTAGAAAAGGGACTGGATGTGTTGTACTGTATCTGTTATCAGGATTGTGAGGTTGGAGTGTCAGTTTTAATGTTATTATTGTTTGGTTCTTTTTATCCTTTTTTTTTTTATTTATTTGTTGTTTTACAAATACAGCTGCTCCCAACTTACGGTGGGGTTAGGGACCCAAATCCAGGTCGTAAATCGAATTGGTCGGAAGTCAAAAATGCAAAAAATAATACAGTTGGTCCTCTTATTATGCGGTCCCACAATCTGCGTTTCACCGTTAACACGGTGCCTTGCCAGAACCTAACATTCTTACATTCCGCGGTCGTTTCCGCCATTGCGCGGAGAGTGTCCGGCGCGACGCTATTTTTAGATTTTCCCCAGGCGTCACCCACGCACCACCCACGCGCCACCGGCCAGCCTGCCTGCCTCTCCCTCCTCCTCCCTCCGCTTGGGCAAGCGGCGCGGTAAGGTTGCGCAGTGTGTGTCTTTGTTGCGTTGTCACTGACGTCATATGACGTATCGGACTGTGATTGGCCATGCATCCCTACCCCCCTCTGCTGCTAGCTGTAATTGGCTTAAAGTATTATGACGTGTCCACCCGGGGTAGGGAGGGAGGGAGGGAGGAGAGACGACGCTTGACCTAGCCGCGGCAGTTTCATCCCCCAAGGCCACTCCGTGTAAACGCGCATCCATTGTTCCGTAAAATGGCTTCCGCCAGACCACCACCCCCAGAGAAAAACCTTTCCTTACCTGGACCCAGCGGCACTAAACCAAAGAAGACACGACATTCCTTAAGCTACGAGGTGAAGTATACCATCATCCAAGAGTTGGAGAAAGGAACAAGGCAGGTTGATTTGGCGCGCCAGCATGGCGTGAACGAATCTACGATCCGGACTATAAAGAAGGATTCAGCCAAGATAAAGGAGCACATGAAGATCACAAAGTCTACAGGTGCTTCTATGATCAAGTATTTTCACAACCAGGTGCTTCTCAAGACAGAAAAATTACTTGTGAGGTACTTGGTGCGTCAGGCGCGACGGAACATGGCGGTCGACACGCGCTCTGTGAAGGACTACGCACGTGAACTGTACATCGCAGTGGCACGAAAGATGGGAATTACAGAGCCCAAACCCTTTAATGCTTCCTCTGGGTGGTTACAGAGGTTTAAGATCCGGAACAACATCACCAATGTAAACATTGGTGGTGAAGAAGCGAGTGCTGATCGTGCTGCGGCTCGGGAATTTCCTCCGTTTTTACGTGAGATTATGGAGGAAGGACAGTACACCGACGACCAGGTGTTTAACATGGACGAATCTGGTCTTTTCTGGAGAAAACTACCTTCCAAGTCCTACATTGTGAAGAATGCCAGCAGGATTCGGGGCCGGAAAATGCAGAAGGAACGCATCACCCTCCTGTTTACCACCAATGCCTCCGGTACCTGTAAGCTCAAGTTATCGGTGATCCACACAGCCCGCAAGCCGCACGCCTACAAGAGCATGGACATGACCAAGCTAAATGTCCACTGGCTGACAGCACGTAAGGCGTGGATGTTCTCTACACTGTCCCTCTCCTGGTTTGATGACTGTTTTGTTCCCGATGTAAAGAAATTCTGTGAGCAACAGAATGTCCCATTTAATATTTTGTTGCTGCTGGACAACGCACCAGGACACTCGCCCCTACTGTTAGATCGTCACCCCAACGTAAAAGTGGTCTTCCTTCCTCCCAACACTACGTCTATATTACAGCCCATGGACCAGGAGTTGATTTGCAATGTGAAAGCTGCATTCTCAAGAACAAAATTCCAGCTCCTGAACGACTACACCAACACCAGGGAAGAGTTGCGTGACCCGAGTGACACCACCACCGATAGCAAGAGCGACGAAGATGAGGAACAACGGTTAGAACAGCAAAAAATACTCTTCAAACAATTCTGGAGAGTATTTAACATCAAGAAAGCTGTGGACATCTTGGTGGAGTCATGGGATCAGCTGTCTATTGCTACAATTCGTCACGCATGGAGACATGTGTTGCAAGGCATTCCGGCCGTTAGGCAGAGTCAATCTGTGACTGGTGAGGTTCAGACTGTTGCAGTAGCAGTGGACCTTGCCAGAGAAGCTGCGCAGACTGTTACAGTTCCAGGCTTCTCCGAGACAACCAACGACGACATCTTGGAGGTGATTAGAAATCCTGAAGTGACTGCCGACGAGATGTTGGAAGAAGAACACGCCAGTGAAGAGGAGGAAGAAGGTGCGTCATTCTCCGAAAAACACAGTTTAACTCATAGTGATATTAATGGTGCCATGGAGTGTGCAGAGAAGATGAAGTCCTTCCTTTCCCGCGACAATGACGATGACCGCTATGAAGTCTTCCATAACCGGCTGGTGCAGGCTATGGAGCCATACATCAAGGTGTATCACGACAACATCAACGCCAGCCGTCAGCAAACCATAACAGATTTCTTCACCCGCAACCCACCACAGCCAGCCCAAGCCAGTGATAGTGACAGTGAAGTTGACTTTGAGGGATTTGTCAGGGAAGCCCTGACAACTGTAAGTGACAGTGATGATGATTCACCTAGTAATGATGATTCACCTGAGGGCCAGTAATCTGCCCTCTGCCTCGGAACCAGCCTCCATCCCCGTATGCCGACCCATCTCTTCTACTACCGTAAGTGTTCCACCTAACTTTTAGTTTCTCTAAGGTAACCTTCATTTTTCCTATGTTAACCGAACCTAACCTCTTCTATATTACTTGTTTTTTCATACCATCATAAAGTTAAGATAAAATTTTTACTACAACATAGTTGTGTGTCGTCAAAAAGTGGAGTTTGGGGATCGGCCTGGACTCCATTTCAATTAATCCCATATGTTATGTTGTTCACTTTACGCATTCCTTACTTTCCGCGGGACCCTCCGGGTTACATTAACCGCGTAATACGAGGACCAACTGTACATAGAAATTCTAAAATGAAATACAGTACAATAAAAATAATCAATAATGAAGAATGAATAAAGTGTTACTGTGCACTTACCTTTAATGTAGTCAGCTGAATGCACACGGGTCCCCAATAATTTTCTGTTTACAGGTATACATGGAGACTATATTAATTGGATGAAGCAGAGGAGGAGACAGGGCTGGGAGGGTCATCAATGTCGCTTTCTTCAGACAGGTTTATGTACAGGGGAAATTTGCTGGTTGAAGGTATTGGATCTTTAGGGAGTGAAGAGGCAGCACTGGTGGGGTGAGGAGACAGCAGTGGGAAACTTCGTAAAATATATGTCCAATTTAGACTGCACAGCTTGCCTTTTCTTTTCATTGTAAATCTCCCTGTGGCAAGCAAGCGCATCTTGGATCAGTTTGTCAACTTTGCAAAATGCTCAACATTTTGATCCATTTCGTCAAACATTTGCACCCCCTTATTGATGTAACGGCCCTTGTCTCATCAACAGAACATATTATATAAATGGGTCAATACATCTGATATTATATTCAGATTCACCACCCTGTAACTTTCCATTGGCTGTGAGGTGACATGTTCAATGCACGTGATAAGGTATGCCCACGGGAAGCTGCGTCATACTATGCTGAGTAAAGGCATAAGTAGCCGGCTGTCTGGCCACCTAAAGCGAGCAGTACCTTGATATCCTTGATTAGAGGAAGACGTTATTTGAGAGCCGCAGGATGGCTCCGTCTTCCCTCGATGGGGAACGACGTACTCATACCGTTCTCCCTCGATGGGTCACTACTCATTAGTCACTCACATCAACTAATATCAAATGGACGTGATCAACGTTTATATTTACATAAATGCTGTCCTCTTTCTCGTTCACTCATAAATAGTGGAACTTACGGTTAATCTACACTCAGGAATTATAGACATAATCCTTTTATAATAAAACAAAGGAACTTCATTGGGTCTCGTTACTAAAACCCCAATATTTAATTTATGTGAACAACCAGTTAATTGGGGGATTAACCGACGGATTCATTAATTCTTCTGAGCACCACCAGAACTCTCACTTTTATGCTTGCCAGTCATTTTAAAGGGAATTAGAACCGAAAATATTGAAAATATTGTCAGTCCACAGTGCGATCACTACCGACAACAACGACAGCCAAACACCAACTGAGCTCGCTATGGTGTGGATGCTGTACACCATGAGGCGGCCCAGCCCACGCCATGCTCTCATATGGGATGGAAGCGTTTGGTACTGGAAAATACCTACGTAATTTGAAAAATTTTTGGTACAACTGAGGCGGGCGTATGTCAAGTAGTTCGTAAGTCGAGGAGTACCTGTATATGTACAATGCAGTGCTAGGGAGTTGCTGTGTGGTGAGGAGCTTGTTGAGAGGAGGTCTTGTCTGTTTGAGAGCGTTGAGTAGAATGACCTTCACGGCGAGCCTGGGGGTATTTATACGATTCTGCCGGATCAGCTCGAGAGGTGTGAAGTGCTGATTGGCTGGTAAGCGGACGGCAAGTGATCAGCCAGCAGGTGTAGGGGAGAGTATCCGCTACAGTCCCTCGATTAACGAACGTTTCAATTAATGAAATTTCGGTTAAAGAATTAGCTCCCATAAGGATTTTCAGTTCGATTAACGAACAAAACTTCGATTAACGAAATCCTTACGAAAAACACAAATTGTTGTGCGCATTAGCTGATCGGCTGGTCCGCCAATACAGTAATTGGTTACATGTTTTCATTCGTTTCCAGTAAATATCAAGAAGGTTGTGTTCTTGAATATTTCTGCATTTTTTATATTAAAATTATTGGTCATTCTGAAATTTAGTTAACATATTGATAATATACAGTGCAGAAACTAGTATGAAACCCAAAGAAAGCATTAGAACCAATGCACTCTGTAAAGAATATGGCATGTCATCATCGACTGCCTCTACAATCAGCTGTTTGATATGTAAACAAAGCTGCCGGTAATACGACATACACACCTCAAAGTAAGTTAAAATATGTATTCTATTGTTTTTTATTTATTATTGTAGGTTCTGTAGAGTGCACTGGCCTCTTGTGTCCTCATCCTAAACCTCCACAGCCAACCATCAGAGGCATTAATTAAAATTAGATTGCTGTCATGGGTTGCGTTAGGCTTACCCACGCAACCAACTGCAAAGTTTGACTCGCTAGAGATAAGTCACCCGGCGAGCCATGACCACGACATATTTTTTCCATTAGTGGTATGTTAGCCAGCCTATAGGGGGAGGCCATTGAGACAGTGTTGTACTGTTCATCGCCTCACGCCCCAAAACCACATTTTGAGTAGTATCCCCTAGGCCATGGGTTGGTTAAATCGTCGTCCCCACCCTCTCCCTCCTGAAGGGAATGGGACACCACACAGAGTCCGCCACCGTCCTGTGGACCGTCAGTGACACGAGACTAAGTGTGCTAACCTAGGTTGTTATCCCCGGTGACCAGTAATAAAGTCACAGGAAAAAAAGGCACATTTTAGGTAATAAATCTAAAAATATTTTAAAACTGTTAATAACTGACAATACATGACTTTTACATATTGACAACGCAATTTATATATGATGCACATAAGTTAGGTTAGGTTGGGTTGGGTTGTGTTGGGTTAGGTGACTTTTTCCTGTGACTTTTTTTCCTGTGACTTTTTTTCCTGTGACTTTTTTTTCTGTGACTTTTTTTTCTGTGACTTTTTTTCTGTGACTTTTTTCTGTGACTTTTTTCTGTGACTTTTTTAACTGGATTCGTTATCCCCGTAGAAATATCACCTGTGGATGCCTGGTTGCAACGAGCAATCCAGGCTGGCAGTAAATATATCACTTGAAGAATTAAGGCTCTGTTAAGTCATACCCACAGTAGAGTAATCACATGTGTCCCCAAGTTGAAAATTCCCTCTTTTTGAAGATTAATTTTATTACAGCGTGAATGTGAGTGACTCATATATCCATGTATGAGGGCTGGTACTGCCACCATTTATGAGGACTTGAACTGTCACCATTTATAAGGGCCTCTGTGTGCCAGTAACAATTCCTTTTACTCTTATACTTATCATCATTGGTAGCGTGACGATAGGAGGCTCGTGGGTAGGTGTAATGATAGTATCGAGCAATAGGGTAGAAATAACGGTAAATACTGTAGGTAATTAATAGACACAATTATACAAATACAAAGTTTATTTAACATGAATATGAAATTGAAAGAAAGAAATTATTTGTACTAACAGACGAAATCTAGTACTAGGCCCTCAGGCTCAACATACTCACACACAACTATTACAGTCACTTAGCACCATAAATACTAGGGCAACTGCCACTACAACACTGAGTCGTCAGGTGTGATACTCAAGCAACAGCCATGGGGTCCAGCCACCATGGAGTACTATCCAACGAACTCTGGAGATCCCAGTGGATTAATTCCACCACAAAAATAGCCCTACTGAGTTAGACACTCATCCACCAATGATGGGGGCTGGTAGTGGTGTGTGGCTTGGTGATCCGGCGTCACCTCGTGGGCCGAGCGTTAGGGCTAGACGAGCCAGCTATGGGGGCTATAGGTAGTCTGAAGTGTCTGACGGCCGGGTCTCACGAAGGTAAAAGATCCTACTGGACCTCGGACATCTCCCCAGACATGGTGGATACAACATCCACCCTACAGACACGGCCTAGGCTGCGTTAGGGACCTGTATGGATGAAGGGACGGGCACTTACTGTGACAACAACATCACGTTTCAGGGGACGTTAAAGACGTAAATATGACTTCACTCAGAGCATATCAACTACGTTACTGTAACACTTGCACAATCAACTATTAATTGGGTCAAATCACTTAAAGAAGGGCAAATTACAACACAGCGTGGATTGACATACCTGTATGGATGAAGGGACGGGCACTTACTAACGGTTGAAATGCCTGCGGCGCCCTCACTCAAAACAGGCCAGGGAGTCCAGCTACTCCTATTCCGATGAATTAATTTACTGTACATTCTGACGTTGAAACTGAGACTATGGACTCATTTTCATTCTCTATTATTATCTCAACTAACAATGCTCTGACTCAGCTATCGAAAGCAAAATTAAATTGATTACAAAGGTTTGGATGGCAACAGGTCCCAGCATACAGCGTCTGCTCATCGGTGACGTCACCAAGGAACCGAGAAAACGGAGTACGTTTCCACTGGGGGACTCAAGAGGGTTTTGTGGACGTTTGAGCGTAATATGAATCCTTAAGGTTTTCAGGTTAGCTCATATCATGACCATTACACATGCAAATTGTAAATCATTATATGGAAGCTGGACAAATAAATGTAAGTGCAATTATCCGCCCGTATCTGTGATCCTATCTTATTATTACTAAAGGTAATGACTGATTGGTTATGACAAAGTATAACCAATAACTTAGATGGATGTTGGAAATTAATGAAACTCATTAAATCATCGTTTATCAAGTATAAATCACGGAATGTCGGGTGGTGGAGTGAATTTCTACGTAGATACACCATAATCTCCTGTAAGTAACCAGTGTGAAGGTATCTAACTATGGTAAGAAATGTAAGAAACACAACATAATATAACCTTATATAACATCCACACCTAAACTACCAAATCGATGACATATGTTAAGGTGTGTAGCTAACTTCTCTGCCGTCATTTACATCTCAACACCACGCACAGCCACACCATTTCAGCGCTGCTGTGAATACCATTTGAACACAGCATCTTCCAGTCCTTGACCCTGTGCTATTCTCATCAGCTTATGGTCTCCAGCAGTCATCGTAGAGGTCGAAGAATCAGGAGAATATTTCATTACATATTACTGCTGGGGGGAACCCTGAGCCTTTCTTATACCAGACACTGTTTGCTTAGTGATGCCATATTCACTACAGCATCTCACTACAGACCAACCACTCTCTAACTTCTGTAACAACTCCAGCTTCTGAGGTACAGTAAGCTGTGTGCACTTCCTTTTGGGTGCCATCACTACAGAACAGTCACAAGGCACAAGAAATAAGGTACAAAAACAATCACAAGATTCCCCTAGGAACAACAAGAGGGCGAGACTGAGGAGGGACGCGCGCTGTTACTAGTGGCGGGAGATGTGGAGTGGGTCCATTTAGCAATAGGGGAGTAAACACGGCATACAGACTGAGTGAGAGAGAGACCGGATAAGAATTTGCCACATCCAGACATTGGGGGCGCCGATGGTAAAATGGTACCGCTCTTGCCTCGCAAGCGAGATGTCACGGGTTCAATTCTCGGGCCGGTGGAAAAGTTATTTGGACATACTTCCTTGCCCTCATTGGTCCCTGTTCACCGAGCAGTAATGTAGGTACCTGTTGTAAATCAAAAGTTGCGAATTTGTATTCAGGGAAAGTTGTTGGAGCTTCCAATAACTTGATGACATAAAACATTGACTCTTCAGGCTTCTACGCCCTTGACTCATGAGACATAAAGGCAGTAGGTAGGAGGCAGCTACCAAACAGGGAGGTACTACTGCCTGGGAAGATATTGGAAGCATAATGTGTTGTCTAATGGTAGACCCTGCTGCTATATGGCATTGCAAAAATTATTATTATTATTATTATTATCGTCGTCGTCGTTATTGTTACGTTTTCGCCCCCTGGGCCCTGATGTGGGTCGGTGACCTGTGTCGGGTGGGCTAATACCCGTAAAAAAAAAAAAAAAAAAAAAAAAAAAAAAAAAAAGCATGAACTTAGCATGCTTCCCTGTTGGGTGCTGTAAACACTTTTGCGCTTCACCTTACACAGGATGTAGGGGTGTGCAAAAAAAAAAAAAAAAAAAAAAAAAATAATAATATCCAGACACTGGTCCAGACCAACCAAAATCTGGATCTATAAATAATAATAATAATTAACGGTTCATTGGAAAAATTCTGCAGCCCGAAGGCTGAAAATATACATTGGACATAAATGACTTATTACATACATTGGTAGTTTAACAAAAGCCTTCATTAGAGAAAGGTAAGGGAACATACAGTGAACATACAGATTAATGTAGCTGTTGAACAGCAAACTCGTAGTGTAGTAACTCCCTTCCAGATGGTGTTAGGAGGAACTCACGTGGTGTAGTAGTTCCCTCAGATGGTGTTATGAGGGGCCTCACGTGGTGTAATTCCCATCACAGATGGTGTTATGAGGGACCTCACGTGGTGTAGTAATTACCTCACAGATGGTGTTATGAGGGGCCTCACGTGGTGTAGTAACTCCCTCACAGATGGTGTTATGAGGGGCATCACGTGGTGTAGTAGTTCCCTCACAGATGGTGTTATGAGGGGCCTGACGTGGTGTAGTAATTCCCTCACAGATGGTGTGATGAGGGACTTGACGTGGTGTAGTAATTCCCTCACATATGGTGTTATGAGGGATATGTGGTGTAGTAATTCCCTCACAGATGGTGTTATATGAGTGAGGTTTGGTCCCAGGCCTTCCTATCGTAGACGGATTAACACATCGGTGGTTGTTGTTGGGTCTCGCGGGCCGTTATCACTGGGTACTTGGGACCTCACTGTGTGAAGGTTAACTTGGGTACGACTGTTACTGTTGAGTTGTTCTCACCGACTTAAGCACTGTTCACCACTGTTCACCTCTGTTTAACACTGGTTCCATTCCTTTCCTAAATGAAATTGTAACTTCTGGCGAGAACTTGTTGATATTCCGGTGGGGAGGAGGGTTTAGGGGAAGGGGTTGGTATGGGCCAACTTAACATAAATTGGATGTTTAAATTCCATTTTCTGTTCATCTACCATTCTAGTATTATATATACAGGAGTCTAATAAAAAAAAAAGTGTAAATAACCAAAAAAGTAGTTTAAAATATAAATGTTGAGTGCACTATGTCTCCTGCCCCACTCAGAGATCATGGTAACGTTGGATTTCCAAGGTGGAGGCCATTTCACCCATAAAATTTTAGTTCTCTTGGTGTAATTCAAGATTATTTTCTTTAAATCAACACTGCACTGCATTATATATTGTCAATACAGTATGTAGAATAAATTTCAAAATGACCAATAATTTGACTGGAAACACAGAAAAAAAGCATTTTTGTTGAAGAGAGTCTGAAGCAAGATGTTACCTCCACTGAAAAGACACAGAGACTGACTCCTGTATGGTGTGTTGACAGGCTGTTTGGCGTGCTAAAAACTAGTTTCCCTGTACTTAAATTATGTTAAATAATTGTTAAAATTTCTAAAAATTTTAATATAAGACTTTTAAAATTATTGAATAGTACAAACTTCTTGATATTTACTAAATTAGTAAGGAATTTAAGCCCTAGAACTGATTACTGTATTGGCGGACTAATACTACAGCTGGTGGGCAGGCGAAAACACATTGGGAAAAATTTGTAAGGAATTCATTAATCGAGGGAATGCTTGTTAACCGAAGTTAAGAATCTTATGGAAGGTAATTCGTTAACCGAAATTTCGTTAACCGAGGCTCTCGTTAACTGAAGGATCACTGTATTGCTCAGTAGATAATCCATCACTGCATCATTCCTATTGCTGTGCGTCGCTGTTATTGTTGTGACTTTTACGGGTTATTGCGTGCTATACGGACTGTTCTTTATCCTGTACTATTGTGATGTAAAATGATTGAACTTTATAACAACATTATGTAGTTCACCATAATTCCTGAATTATTTAGGTTCATTTGGTGTCGGGTTTATAAAACATTATCAAAAAATAATGAATTTTCCCTCCAAAATCACACTCAATCCCAGATGGCATATTGTTCTGTATATTTGAACATAAAAATTAAGGTACTGTATGTATATAAAAAAGTTTGCTAGCAAGACACAATTTCTGTTTTCTTCCAGGAGTGTGATCGCAAGGAAGCAGATTGTATTAAGGGCATTGCTGATTCAAAGAAGAAATACTTGCAAATGTGTAAACAGATTGGAATTGCTGGTGATAAGGTGAGAAATTTGGAGTAATTTATCTGTTTTATCATTTTTGTGTAGAGTATATCCATGATAACTATTACAGGTTGAACCTCCCTAATCCAGCACCCTTTGGACCCGACCGGTACCGGACTATAGAATTTTCCGAACCGCAGTTGGTCTTTGTAAAATACATAGTATTATTGTTGTAACACAGTTTTAATGTGCCTAATGTTTCTCTGGGCACGCTACACTGTCCTAAGGGCAAAGCTGTAATGTACATGTACTCAAAATAATGTACTAAATGATTACTAAAATTTTTGTCTAGTGCAAACTATAGCATGTTTATATTCAAAGTAATCACTATCTTATAAGAATCCCAGCAATGTAAATTATATTCTCCCAGGTCATTTCATTGGCAAATTATAAGAGAAAAGCTTAGTCCAGTGGTTCTCAACCTGGGGGCCATGGCCCCTAAGGGAGCCATGGCAAGAATTTAGGGAGCCACAGCGAGCTGTTATAAATTGTACGTTTCCAAATAATGTTTCGGAATCTGAATTAAACAAAACTTGTATTACTTATTTTGACTTGGCAGAAGAGAATTTTCATTCTTTTTTTTTCATTTTGTTTAATCATGGCGACAATACAATTTTAATATTTACATACTCTGGTGCTAATTTTTTTATTTTTTATGGATTATTTAAGATTTCACAGGTCCAGTCCCTGTCTGTGTTAGTCCCTGTCTGTGTGACAGGCGCTGGACCGAGCTGCTGAACTGACTTGTTCAGTACGTGTCCGTGTGTCATCCCTTTGCAAGTGGTGATAGGACCGAATGATCTCAGTCTGGCCTGGGATACCATCACGAAAACAGTGGAGTGTATTGTCTCTGAACCATATATTGTGTTTGAGCTTGACTCGAGCATAATATACTCCGTAATTGGTGTTACTTATTTTGTTTCATAATTCATGTGGTCGCTGCTTTACGTGGGTGAAATATTTGTACACTTCCTTTATTAATTATTTCCTTATTTATTGGTGCCATTGTTGTTCATACTCAATCTTTACTTATATAATCCTACCATTTTTAGTGCTAAATTGGTATGACTCACTATTCTTCTCATTCTTCCAAGTTGGACAGTGCTTGTCAAAAGAGGCGTGTTCTTGCTTACAGGAAGTACACTTCAGCTTGCTAGCTTGAGTGTGAATGTTTACCTGTGTGCATGTTTGTGTATGACTGCATGTGTGCTTTATGTGTGAGTGCATGGGCGTGTTATGTATGTGAATGTGTGTGTGTGTTTGCCATTCTAACTCTTGTCCTATTTATCTGTCCTTCTTTATCATTCTTAGCCTTTATCACTTGTCTGTTTGTCTGTTCTGGGAGAAAAATGAAGGAGGCCACGAGGATGTTGAAAATTCCTCAAGGGGGGAATGGAGTGAAAATGGTTGAGAACCACTGGGCCTTAGTCACTCTTAAGGACTGATAAATAAATATTTTGTTTAGTCTAAGACATGGGCTGAGGTGCATCTGGGTAGACTCTCAGTCTTTTTAGTGTTTTGTGTTTCTCTCAAGTACCAAACTAAATTATTCCATTGAAACAGCACTTCGATTTAGTGCAAATTCGGTTTAAAGCGGCGACCTCTCTTGGAACGTATCTCGTGTTATATCCACTTTCTATTGTACTGTGTAATTGTAATAAACGAAAATAGATAAACAATAATTCTCATTCTGCACTTAAAATGACAAAATAGTTACGGTACCTGTACATAAATTGGTGATGTTCACCTGTAAAGAAGAAAAATATATCTGTACAGTAAATGAAATAATAAAATAAATATGCTTCGGAGGCATATTAAGGGTAAATAACAAGTGAAGTATTACAGAAACACTTGAAATACCGAGGAACGCACCAAACTCCACGAGGACCAGATGTAAACAAAGGGTATGCCGAACCATCGCTACTAGCGCCGGTGGGTACTTGCGGTCGTTTGGCAAACTAAAATTTTGCCGGACGACGGGAGGTGCCGGACAATAGAGTACCGGATTAGGGAGGTTCAACCTGTATAGTTTTGTAAATTTGTTAAATTTTTTTTGTATAGTTAAAGTTTGAATTATCTGTACTGAGACTGTAGCTGGTATTCCTGTACAGTACAGTAGTTTGTTAACCACATGAGACAGAGGCTGAAAATATGCTGGTGATCAGTAAAGAAAAGCCAGTCATCTCTTTACATTTTTTGTTAATTTCTACTGCAGGAGGACTATTTTTTCCCTCACATTTTTGCTTAATTTAGAAGTGAGTGATAGGAAAAAGGAAATAAATGTTAAGGAAGTGGAAGGCTGAGATAGGGGAGTTATTGTGATAGTTTGGTTTTATTTCTCCATACATAAACATATTGATGGCATGATATAGCAAGAGGAAGATTATACCCATATGTTTCCTTATAACAGATAAAACACGAGTTGATTGATCTACTGAAGACACTTCCTGAAGAATTTTCCGCAGTCGCTGAGGCCAGCAAGAATCTTTCCTCGGCACGCCAGTTATATTCGGACTTCCTGTCATTTACTGTGGATGAAACTGAGCCTGAATGCTTACCTTTGCTCAAATTTATTATGGGTATGTAAGGGTTAATATAGAAAGGTAGGTTTTGTTTATTATATACTGTACAGTACTGTATGTTGACATCACACCTCCCAAGTACAGTACAGTATCAGATTAATACTGTACAAGACTTTCTAAATCAGGGTTTTTGTATGTGATTTATTTTATTCCTTATTTGCAGTTTAATACAAGAGCAAGAGGGAGAAAACAACTTTCGTGTGATATATATCATTCCAGATGTGTTTAACTGCCTCTCTCTTAAATTATATTAATTATCTTTTCTTTTATTAATATTATTATTTCTTTACCTTCAGGCCTCTCCCTGGTGTGATGCAGGTGACCACAATCAATATAATATGCAGACATTTCCTTTGTGTTCTATCACTCATTCTCTCTGACTACTATAATAGATGTGTACTGCTGTGATCTTTAGTTTCTGATATATAGTACAGGATACTAAGACAAGCTCACCATTCTTTTTGTTAATACCTTGATGGTCAGTTCTGAGGCAATAGATCCGGGGTTACAAAATTGATCCTCGGGTATGTACCAAATCCATTAATTATTGGATGCATTTGGGTAAAAAGAGTCATGTTATGTCATATTAATTTATTTTTTATCATTAGCCTTTTTCTGAAGTAAGAAATGGAAATAGGATTAACCAGAATCTTTTGTAAACTACTGCTGCATATCCACATTTGAGCCTGTTCGTCCACAGTTGCCCCACACTCTCTTAATACAGTACTTTCCTCCTGTTATTCTGAGTCTCCACACCAAATGTTAAGGTGGATATAGAGTGATACTTTTGGTCCCTTGTGTGTGATAGATGTAGGTTTATCTTGATGTCTTATCTTAGATGTTTATGAATTTATTTCACTTTTATTCTGAAAATGTTAAAAGTCAGGGTCTTCTATCAAAATCTTAGGGATACAGATATTGTTAATCCAAGTAGTTTCTCTATCAAGACATTAATACAATAAGTACATTATTTTACAGAGCACGGTAATGTGACCACATATGAGTGGCTGTATGGTGAGGCTCCCTGCAGTATAGAGGAACCACAGCTTCATATTGTACTAACTGATGAGACAGACAAGACAGCAGATGACCAAGTAAGTACTGAAATAATGACAACAATAGTTAAACCAAGACAAGTTACCTTAAAATAGGACATTACTGTAAGTCTGGAATTTTTCTCAGAGGATTGGCATGTGATGGGTAACTCTTCAGTGTTTCTTATACAGGTTGTACCTCTCTAGTCCGGCATTCTGTGGTCTGGAAACTCCCGTGGTCCGGAACGATTTTAGTTTGTCCAATAGGTAGATAGGCAGTTTAGTTTTTTTTTTTTTTTTTTTTTTTTTTTTTTTTTTTACTTATCTGAATTATTATTATTATTATTACAGGAGTATTAAATTTTTGCCCCTCAGGCCCCAATGTGGGTCAGTGACCTATGCCTGGGTGGGCTAATCCCCTTAAAAAAAAAAAAAAAAAGCCGCGGGAAATTAAGGTTTGTTCGGCTGCTCTCTCTCTCTCTCTCTCTCTCTCTCTCTCTCTCTCTCTCTCTCTCTCTCTCTCTCTCTCTCTCTCTCTCTCTCTCTCTCTCTCTCTCTCTCTCTCTCTCTCTCTCTGCTTGTCTATACAGAGTACAACATTTAACCCTTCAATATATATGAGCAGTAAATAAGTGTTGCTTTCATATTCTTATGTAGAGTAATGACAATATATTTTCACATGTGCGCACTTACATACGAGCAGTCTCACTTTTTTTTTTACCATTAATGGTTAGCTACTTATATTGTTCCATTTATTAACATTAAATAACATTACAGGTACTTCAAACAACCATATTCATTTTTTACATTAATTTTACTACAGCTAAACTCAGGGTCTTATTTTCTTCAGTTTTATATGTAGAACCAATCAGTCACTGGTTTTGTAAGCTTTAACATAAACAATGCCGGCAGCCGTCTCGTCTCCACTAATATTCCACGTATTATTAATAAATTGTATTGTTAATTTTGCACACACACACATTAATTCAATAAAAACAAATTCAGAAACATTAATTAAAATATATATGAACAGTAAATAAGTGTTGCTTTCATATTCTTATGTAAAGTAATGACGATATGTTTTCACGTGTGCGCACTTACATACGCGATCTCTCTTTTTCTTTACCATTAATGGTTAGCTACTTCTATTGTTCCATTTATTAACATTAAATAACATTACTTAAAACAACCATATTAATTTTACTACAGCTACAACCAAGGTCTTATTTTCTTCAGTTTTATATGGAGAACCAGTCAGTCACTGGCTTTGTAATCAACGAAAACAATGCTGTGTCATTTCCTCGTGTGTTTTAACATTCTACGTATTATTAATGAATTGTATTGCTCATTTTGCACACATAAACATTAATTCAATAAAAAAGACATTTAGTAATAAACAATGATGAGTCTTTTGTACATAAGAAAAATGACGCTGTTTACACGATTATGCACGTCGTCTGCACTTTGGCGGGCCGTTCAAACCCGTCGAAATTCAAGTTTCCTCCGTCAAAATTTTTATTTATTTTTTTTTGTGTGTTCCAATAAAATACGTTAAGAATTAAAAACTCGCGAAATTTGAGAAGCTACTATATGACATTTAACCCTTCAATATGTCTTCAAAGAGGCCATGATGCAGAGAAAGTGGTGCTAGTGCTTCCAGGCATAAGCACAAGTCACTATCTATCCAGGAGAAGGGTGAATTTCCATGGTCCGGCACTGGTCAGGTCCCGAGGTTGCCGGACTAGAGAGGTACAACCTGTATTGTAATCATTATTATTTTATTTTGGTGTATAATTATTACAATTTTTATTTACTATGAATAAAATAATTATTATTAAAATAATTATTATTACTATTACATTTTTGCCCCCCAGGCCCCGATGTGGGTCAGTGATCTGTGCCTGGGTGGGCTAATAATCCCTGTAAAAAAAAAAAAAAAAAAAAAAAAAAAAAAAAAAAAAAAAAAAAATTATGCCCCACAAAAAACTTTCAGTTTTTAGAGCTTTTCGGTTTTCGGAATTTCTGATAAAGGGTTGTCAACCTGTATTTAATCACTTCTGAACATCCCACCTAAAAGTGAGTGACATTCTGCTGGTGTCTACCTGAGAGTTACAGAAATTAACTTATGATTTGGTGAAGGTTGGCCAAAAGGTCCAAAGGGCTACAATAAGTGAAGGCTTTTCTTCAGATTGGGGGAGGCTTACAATATATGTGAAGAGATTATTTGGGAGGATTTTCCCATTACTGTATTATTTATTTGCATGTGTTCTGTGTGTGTGTGTCTACAACAAGTGTTAGTCGTGGATTTGGCTATTCACGGCCACTTTGAGAAGCTAATCCCCGCGAATTTTAAGGGCATGCTGTACACGTGTTTCTATCCATAAGGTGGGGGGGGGGGTACTCTTATGACAGACAATAGGGTCATGAAAGTACTGCATAAAATCATACTGGGGTCATGATGAAAAAGGTTTGAAGAACACTGATCTACTAGTCGTCAATTATGGGTTAAACTGAAGAAGTAGTATTGGTGGGATGTTTAGGTGTGATGGTATAACACACACAGTTGAAGACAAGAGAGAGAAGAGAAGAGAAAGAAGATAAGGGAAGAGAAAGATGATAAGGGAAGAGAAAGAAGATAAGAGATGATAAGAGAAGAGAAAGAAGAAAAGGGAAGAGAAAGATGATAAGGGAAGAGAAAGAAGATAAGAGAAGAGAAAGATGATAAGGGAAGAGAAAGATGATAAGGGAAGAGAAAGAAGATAAGGGAAGAGAAAGATGATAAGGGAAAAGAAAGATGATAAGGGAAGAGAAAGATGATAAGAGAAGAGAAAGAAGATAAGAGAAGAGAAAGATGATAAGAGAAGAGAAAGATGATAAGAGAAGAGAAAGAAGATAAGGGAAGAGAAAGAAGATAAGAGAAGAGAAAGAAGATAAGAGAAGAGAAAGAAGATAAGAGAAGAGAAAGATGATAGAGAAGAGAAAGATGATAAGAGAAGAGAAAGAAGATAAGAGAAGAGAAAGATAAGAGAAGAGAAAGAAGATAAGAGAAGAGAAAGATGATAAGAGAAGAGAAAGAAGATAAGGGAAGAGAAAGAAGAGAAGAGAAGAGAAAGATGATAGAGAAGAGAAAGATGATAAGGGAAGAGAAAGAAGATAAGGGAAGAGAAAGAAGATAAGGGAAGAGAAAGATGATAAGAGAAGAGAAAGATGATAAGAGAAGATAAGGGAAGAGAAAGATGATAAGAGAAGAGAAAGATGATAAGAGAAGAGAAAGAAGATAAGGGAAGAGAAAGAAGATAAGAGAAGAGAAAGATGATAAGAGAAGAGAAAGAAGAGAAGAGAAAGAAGATAAGAGAAGAGAAAGATGATAGAGAAGAGAAAGATGATAAGAGAAGAGAAAGAAGAGAAGATAAAGAAGATAAGAGAAGAGAAAGAAGATAAGAGAAGAGAAAGAAGATAAGGGAAGAGAAAGAAGATAAGGGAAGAGAAAGAAGATAAGAGAAGAGAAAGAAGATAAGAGAAGAGAAAGAAGATAAGAGAAGAGAAAGATGATAAGGGAAGAGAAAGAAGAGAAGAGAAGAGAAAGAAGATAAGGGAAGAGGAAGAAGAGAAGAGAAGAGAAAGAAGATAAGAGAAGAGAAAGAAGATAAGAGAAGAGAAAGAAGATAAGAGAAGAGAAAGATAAGAGAAGAGAAAGAAGATAAGAGAAGAGAAAGATGATAAGAGAAGAGAAAGAAGATAAGGGAAGAGAAAGAAGATAAGAGAAGAGAAAGATGATAAGAGAAGAGAAAGATGATAAGAGAAGAGAAAGAAGATAAGAGAAGAGAAAGAAGATAAGAGAAGAGAAAGATGATAAGAGAAGAGAAAGATAAGAGAAGAGAAAGAAGATAAGAGAAGAGAAAGAAGATAAGGGAAGAGAAAGAAGATAAGGGAAGAGAAAGAAGATAAGGGAAGAGAAAGAAGATAAGAGAAGAGAAAGATGATAAGAGAAGAGAAAGATGATAAGAGAAGAGAAAGATGATAAGAGAAGAGAAAGAAGATAAGAGAAGAGAAAGATGATAAGAGAAGAGAAAGAAGATAAGAGAAGAGAAAGATGATAAGGGAAGAGAAAGATGATAAGAGAAGAGAAAGAAGATAAGAGAAGAGAAAGATGATAAGAGAAGAGAAAGAAGATAAGAGAAGAGAAAGAAGATAAGAGAAGAGAAAGATGATAAGAGAAGAGAAAGAAGATAAGAGAAGAGAAAGAAGATAAGAGAAGAGAAAGAAGATAAGAGAAGAGAAAGATGATAAGGGAAGAGAAAGATGATAAGAGAAGAGAAAGAAGATAAGAGAAGAGAAAGAAGATAAAGGAAGAGAAAGATGATAAGAGAAGAGAAAGAAGATAAGAGAAGAGAAAGAAGATAAGAGAAGAGAAAGATGATAAGGGAAGAGAAAGATGATAAGAGAAGAGAAAGAAGATAAGAGAAGAGAAAGAAGATAAGAGAAGAGAAAGAAGATAAGAGAAGAGAAAGATAAGAGAAGAGAAAGAAGATAAGAGAAGAGAAAGAAGATAAGGGAAGAGAAAGATGATAAGGGAAGAGAAAGATGATAAGAGAAGAGAAAGAAGATAAAGGAAGAGAAAGATGATAAGAGAAGAGAAAGATGATAAGAGAAGAGAAAGAAGATAAGAGAAGAGAAAGAAGATAAGGGAAGAGAAAGATGATAAGAGAAGAGAAAGAAGATAAGAGAAGAGAAAGAAGATAAGAGAAGAGAAAGAAGATAAGAGAAGAGAAAGATGATAAGAGAAGAGAAAGAAGATAAGAGAAGAGAAAGAAGATAAGGGAAGAGAAAGATGATAAGGGAAGAGAAAGATGATAAGAGAAGAGAAAGAAGATAAGAGAAGAGAAAGAAGATAAGAGAAGAGAAAGATGATAAGAGAAGAGAAAGATGATAAGGGAAGAGAAAGATGATAAGAGAAGAGAAAGAAGATAAGAGAAGAGAAAGAAGATAAGAGAAGAGAAAGAAGATAAGGGAAGAGAAAGATGATAAGAGAAGAGAAAGAAGATAAGAGAAGAGAAAGATGATAAGAGAAGAGAAAGATGATAAGAAGAGAAAGATGATAAGAGAAGAAAAAGATGATAAGAGAAGAGAAAGATGATAAGAGAAGAGAAAGATGATAAGAGAAGAGAAAGATAAGAGAAGAGAAAGATGATAAGGGAAGAGAAAGATGATAAGAGAAGAGAAAGATGATAAGAGAAGAGAAAGATGATAAGGGAAGAGGAAGAAGAGAAGAGAAAGAAGATAAGAGAAGAGAAAGATGATAAGAGAAGAGAAAGATGATAAGAGAAGAGAAAGATGATAAGGGAAGAGAAAGAAGATAAGAGAAGAGAAAGAAGATAAGAGAAGAGAAAGAAGATAAGAGAAGAGAAAGATGATAAGAGAAGAGAAAGATGATAAGGGAAGAGAAAGAAGATAAGAGAAGAGAAAGAAGATAAGAGAAGAGAAAGATGATAAGGGAAGAGGAAGAAGAGAAGAGAAAGAAGATAAGGGAAGAGAAAGATGATAAGGGAAGAGAAAGAAGATAAGAGAAGAGAAAGATGATAAGAGAAGAGAAAGATGATAAGGGAAGAGAAAGATGATAAGAGAAGAGAAAGATGATAAGAGAAGAGAAAGATGATAAGAGAAGAGAAAGATGATAAGGGAAGAGGAAGAAGAGAAGAGAAAGAAGATAAGGGAAGAGAAAGATAAGGGAAGAGAAAGAAGATAAGAGAAGAGAAAGATGATAAGAGAAGAGAAAGAAGATAAGAGAAGAGAAAGATGATAAGAGAAGAGAAAGATGATAAGAGAAGAGAAAGAGAAGAGAAAGAAGATAAGAGAAGAGAAAGAAGATAAGAGAAGAGAAAGATGATAAGGGAAGAGAAAGATAAGAGAAGAGAAAGATGATAAGAGAAGAGAAAGAAGATAAGAGAAGAGAAAGATAAGAGAAGAGAAAGATAAGAGAAGAGAAAGATAAGAGAAGAGAAAGAAGATAAGAGAAGAGAAAGAAGATAAGAGAAGAGAAAGATGATAAGAGAAGAGAAAGAAGATAAGAGAAGAGAAAGAAGATAAGATAATGAAAAGGAGTGATATGAACAACATAACACTGTAGTCTTGATAATTCACAAAATACATATTAGCACAGTGTACTCGTGGCAGTAATTCACACCACATGACCGTGAGCCAAACTCTGCTGCTCCTCCTCTAATCACCGGAGCAGTCAGTCAAACTTGTGGGGTCTTTACCTAATATATAATTGTCTGTTATGTGAAGCGGTGGTTAAGGGGACATTGGTTCATGGAGTCTAGTAAACTGTGTTCATATGGTGAGTTTTATACATTTTTGCAATATCATTTGTAGTATAAGCATATATATTGTTATTGATTATTTAACATTTCAGATTAATTTTGGTGATGCAGGAGAAACAATTGATTATGGAGATACATCCGGAGAAATTGACTTTGGAACAGATCTTGCCTCTGGTGATATTGACTGGGGCAATCTTACCGAGGGTCCAGAAGCTATTGATTGGGGCGTTGGTGCAGTAAGTTAATATATTATTCCCTTGTTTACCTTTGATTTGTTTGTTTGTCAACCCACTTACTAATTACTTGAGTAGGATAATGAGTGACATCTCTGGGCTGCATACCTTGTACAGTCGGGGTCAAAAGTCTTGAACACTAAGCAATATCTGGCATCTACTTGTGAGTTATATGATTGGGATATATTAATAACACTACTTGTCATCACATATTGTGTCTGAACCACAAAATGGGATAAAACTCTCCTTATTACCCAAGATCTTCGGGTACTTACATGCCGAATACTGTCGAGTGTTCAAGACTTTTGACCCCGACTGTACATTAACAGGCACTTACCATGACATCCGGTTAGGTTTGCTCTGACTTTAGGGTCAAAAGGTTAAAGGTCAGAGTCACAACTTTGATCATTCTTATGTCCTCAGCATATCTTGTGAATGGAAAAAAAAAAAAACAGCCTTCATAGATGTTGATATATTCATGGATGGTTACCCATAAATGTTATTTTTGGGTGTCAAAGGGTCAAATATGGTCACAGTTTACAGAAAGACTTTGTCTGTTATAAGATGACACCTTGGTCAAGTGCAGTCTAGTTGTTGTGTGTCGGAGATGACCTTCACTTTCAGTTCTTTTATTTTGCACATACTGTACTGTATATAATTCAGGTCTCTTCATAGGCAGAATTTAATGGAAAATTATACTGATGTTTCTCTATAGCAGCAATGTAGTGACAAAGAGAAGGAACACTCACAATGGTTCATTATTGTTTAGTGAAATATTATTACTCTTAGGTAGGAGATATTATATGATATAAGATATTAATTAGAAAAGAATGTTTTAAGGTTTTACTGTCAAAAATTTGTGGCTAGGATTGAACATATCCTAGTTACACACCTTTGTGTGATGGGTGGTTACTAAACCATAGACCCAGCCTTAGTTATACACCTTTGTGTGATGGGTGGTTACTAAACCATAGACCCAGCCTTAGTTATACACCTTTGTGTGATGGGTGGTTACTAAACCATAGACCCAGCCTTAGTTATACACCTTTGTGTGATGGGTGGTTACTAAACCATAGACCCAGCCTTAGTTATACACCTTTGTGTGATGGGTGGTTACTAAACCATAGACCCAGCCTTAGTTATACACCTTTGTGTGATGGGTGGTTACTAAACCATAGACCCAGCCTTAGTTATACACCTTTGTGTGATGGGTGGTTACTAAACCATAGACCCAGCCTTAGTTATACACCTTTGTGTGATGGGTGGTTACTAAACCATAGACCCAGCCTTAGTTATACACCTTTGTGTGATGGGTGGTTACTAAACCATAGACCCAGCCTTAGTTATACACCTTTGTGTGATGGGTGGTTACTAAACCATAGACCCAGCCTTAGTTATACACCTTTGTGTGATGGGTGGTTACTAAACCATAGACCCAGCCTTAGTTATACACCTTTGTGTGATGGGTGGTTACTAAACCATAGACCCAGCCTTAGTTATACACCTTTGTGTGATGGGTGGTTACTAAACCATAGACCCAGCCTTAGTTATACACCTTTGTGTGATGGGTGGTTACTAAACCATAGACCCAGCCTTAGTTACACACCTTTGTGTGATGGGTGGTTACTAAACCATAGACCCAGCCTTAGTTACACACCTTTGTGTGATGGGTGGTTACTAAACCATAGACCCAGCCTTAGTTATACACCTTTGTGTGATGGGTGGTTACTAAACCATAGACCCAGCCTTAGTTATACACCTTTGTGTGATGGGTGGTTACTAAACCATAGACCCAGCCTTAGTTATACACCTTTGTGTGATGGGTGGTTACTAAACCATAGACCCAGCCTTAGTTATACACCTTTGTGTGATGGGTGGTTACTAAACCATAGACCCAGCCTTAGTTATACACCTTTGTGTGATGGGTGGTTACTAAACCATAGACCCAGCCTTAGTTATACACCTTTGTGTGATGGGTGGTTACTAAACCATAGACCCAGCCTTAGTTATACACCTTTGTGTGATGGGTGGTTACTAAACCATAGACCCAGCCTTAGTTATACACCTTTGTGTGATGGGTGGTTACTAAACCATAGACCCAGCCTTAGTTATACACCTTTGTGTGATGGGTGGTTACTAAACCATAGACCCAGCCTTAGTTATACACCTTTGTGTGATGGGTGGTTACTAAACCATAGACCCAGCCTTAGTTATACACCTTTGTGTGATGGGTGGTTACTAAACCATAGACCCAGCCTTAGTTATACACCTTTGTGTGATGGGTGGTTACTAAACCATAGACCCAGCCTTAGTTATACACCTTTGTGTGATGGGTGGTTACTAAACCATAGACCCAGCCTTAGTTATACACCTTTGTGTGATGGGTGGTTACTAAACCATAGACCCAGCCTTAGTTATACACCTTTGTGTGATGGGTGGTTACTAAACCATAGACCCAGCCTTAGTTATACACCTTTGTGTGATGGGTGGTTACTAAACCATAGACCCAGCCTTAGTTATACACCTTTGTGTGATGGGTGGTTACTAAACCATAGACCCAGCCTTAGTTATACACCTTTGTGTGATGGGTGGTTACTAAACCATAGACCCAGCCTTAGTTATACACCTTTGTGTGATGGGTGGTTACTAAACCATAGACCCAGCCTTAGTTATACACCTTTGTGTGATGGGTGGTTACTAAACCATAGACCCAGCCTTAGTTATACACCTTTGTGTGATGGGTGGTTACTAAACCATAGACCCAGCCTTAGTTATACACCTTTGTGTGATGGGTGGTTACTAAACCATAGACCCAGCCTTAGTTATACACCTTTGTGTGATGGGTGGTTACTAAACCATAGACCCAGCCTTAGTTATACACCTTTGTGTGATGGGTGGTTACTAAACCATAGACCCAGCCTTAGTTATACACCTTTGTGTGATGGGTGGTTACTAAACCATAGACCCAGCCTTAGTTATACACCTTTGTGTGATGGGTGGTTACTAAACCATAGACCCAGCCTTAGTTATACACCTTTGTGTGATGGGTGGTTACTAAACCATAGACCCAGCCTTAGTTATACACCTTTGTGTGATGGATGGTTACTAAACCATAGACCCAGCCTTAGTTATACACCTTTGTGTGATGGATGGTTACTAAACCACAGACCCAGCCTTAGTTATACACCTTTGTGTGATGGATGGTTACTAAACCATAGACCCAGCCTTATTTATACACCTTTGTGTGATGGGTGGTTACTAAACCATAGACCCAGCCTTAGTTATACACCTTTGTGTGATGGGTGACTCTGTCTTTACTAATGCCTTCACAATTTCAGATGAAAAAGTTTAAGAGAGAAGTGTTTATTAATGTATAGTTAGATGTGTAGACACTTCCCAAACCATAACTGTGAAATATCAATACTGAACAGGTATTAATGGGTCGGTTTTAATAGTGAACTCAAGCTCGTGGCTCCGTATATTTTAAGCTTTTATGACGATGAAATTCAAGTCAAAATTTAGTGAATATTGAGTTGTTTAGTTGTCTGTAATATGTGACTTAGGAGAAAATGACTTATTTATATTGTAATTAAAGTGAGTAAAGAATAAGTCACTAGGAAATGAGAGTGTTGAAAGTTTGTTGTTAATGTAAAGCAGAAACAGGATGGGTGAGATAACAGAGGTTTAGGGAAGTTATCACTACATGTACCATCAACATATACAAAGCTTTAGCTCCTAGAAATAAATAAGATTCACTCAATATATTAGGAATGGCTTCATGCCTAGCATAGACAGCTTTCCTAGAAGGCCTTTATGCCAAACATGACCAAAGACTTTGCTGAGTGTCAAGGAAGTTTACAAGTCTCACACTAAATGATTCAAGAATTGTTGGCCACAATCTAGTGACATATGTCAGTGATATATATGGGCTCTGGCCTAAGCTACTCTTGCCTCTGATTATGGCAGAAGGATAAAGTATACTATTGAGAAATTTCTTCCTTCAAATATTCATATCCTTGTTAATCATTGTGTTAACCTAAGGTGTGCCGTCTATCACCCAGTTAGCCAGGAGAAACATTTTCTTCTATCTTTACATTTTACATTATTTTACAGATAGACGACATCCCTACAGTTGACATTGTGGTTGAGGAGTCTGGCATTGCAGGGGGTGTTGCAAGGGACTCAGAGGCTCTCACACTCTTGTATCACAAAAAAACACGGAACCAGTTTATAGATGAACTCTATGAGGTGAGTTACTCTTTATGTATATTACTATGGTTTTATAAAGTGTGTGTGCTTGTGTGGATAGTAAGACATCAAGTGGTATATAAAAGATATAAAGAAAGGGAATAAGTGATGGCAAGTAAAAGTAAAATGTGTTTTTGCTCTTGGTTCTGGTACAGTGAGGCAGGCTCTTGTGGGAGTGAAGAATCAAAACTAGACAAGTTACCTCACTTAAATATGCTTGCTTGAACAGTCTTATTGTGTCCATATATCTACTTTTGGGATGCAACCAGGTCTTGTAACTTCTAGTCTGGAAGCTAAACTTTTGGAGGCAATGTACTTGCCTCAGAAAGTTCTCGTATTTGTGAATGTTGAGTTAATCATTATTTATGTTTTTTTATCAAATCGGTTGATAATACCTTATGATCCTTTTGCTCTTGCCTTATCATTTAGCAACTGCTGACAATTTGTAGATGAAGCAGTAGTGTTGTGTTATTTAGAACTGACAAGTAAGCCTTCACTGCATCTATAAGTCAGGTTGGGGTGATACAGGGTGTGATATTCTCCCCCTGAAGCCTCCCATGCTTGCGTTGAGTCCACTGATTTGTAAGGTTTCCACAGTTGGTGGTCTTTTCTGTAGGTCTGTCATTCACTTGGAGAAGAAGTGATTTTTTGTGTAATATTAGACAGCTTGAAATAATTGTGGTTTGTGTTTTCTGTGTTCATGATTTGAAGTGTTTCTGTGACACTTGCTGTATCATGTGTTATCTGAAGGTTGCCAGTCATAAAACACACAGCCATTCTGGACATTCAAGGTTTTTTAGTTCTGAAGAAAAAAATTATCGACTTGGCTTTAAACTTCTTCTTGTAAGATATGGTCTTTCTGTAGATATGGTTCTCCATGCTTGTATAGGGGCCCACGTTATAAGTGTCTTCATTATAGGTGGCTTTGCATTTAAGTGGTCAAATAATTGTGGACCTACACGTAAAAAATCCCCCGCAGTGTTTTAGCGACTAAAATTCCCGCCCGCTTCCCATTCTCTTAAGGTCATCCTTCTCACCCACACTGTGTCCACAGGCATGATTTTGAAGTGTTCCAAGAACTATGATTATCAACTTTGTTGTGTCTTTGGTGACATTGGTGAACTACATGTCACAAGAAAAGTGGTGAGCATGTCTCAATGAACAACTTTCACTGAAATGATGAAATGAGTGTGGGAGAGCACGGTTAGGTAGCCCTGCTGTGTGGTTAGGTAGCATTAACACACTGACCAAATTGACTTTAAGTAGTACCTTAAATAAGTTATAAAGGTGAATAATTTATAAACTAATTTGTAATCAAATGTTTAACAGATGTTTCTAAGGTATATAAATGTTAAAAGATACCAAATTAAACTTTGAGTGTCACTTACAATGTGAGGGTCCCAATAAAACCCTATTCCTATTAATTCTTATGAGAATTAATTCCCTTTTATAAGTGATTTCATTATCAGTGGCCCTTGTCTGCTCCCTATTAACCACTTATAACAAGGACCCCCTTCCTGTACTGTAGTTCAGGTGGGAATGTACAGTTGATCAAAAATATTTCCTTACAAAATTTTGGTAGACACTATAACACGACACAATGGACGAAGGATTTTGGCAACCCTACCGAGGCAACGAGAACTGAGGTGTTCATTCAGAAATTCATTGATCCCCCAAGTTTTTTGATCGACTGTACAAGGGAGTTGATTCACTTCTTTATTATCTAGGTGATCAAAGGTGCAATATTATTTTTTGTTTTTTTGTGATAGTAGCTTCACCCACCACTACCCCTCCTTGTTATGATGCACTGAAGAGAGTCAGGTCATCTTCCTTATCTGCTGATGGCAAAGAAGTAGTCAAAGAAACTTTCATGTTTTGGCTTATTCTTTTCAACATGGACTCTCTTACACTTTATTTTATTAACCCTTAGGCCCCGGTTGACTTTCCAGAACGTCCGCCTATTTTCCCGCCATTTTTTTTTTAATTTATTTTTATTTATTTATTTTAATTATTTTTGGAAAAATTGATTTTTTTTTCGCGATTTAACCCTGGAGGGGGGGGGGGGGTACTGCCAGCAGCACCCTAACCCGAGGCTTAAGGGTTAAATTGCTGTTGCCAATCATTTGACAAATTCCTTCAAATCACTGTACATAGGCCTATTACTTTTATCCCTTACTATTATTGATTATCTGCAAATTTAATGATGAGGCTCTAGCTAATTTTATCAATATCAGCTTTGGTCACAAACAAGTTCGGTCCAAAGGCAGATTCTTTTTGGTCCTTCACTCAGAATATTTCACTAGTCAAATTCTACTTTATTTAGAACCATTCTGATTCTTATTCATTAGTTACTGTTTAATTCATTCCAGTATTTTGCCCAGGATACCATGAACTTGTATTTTCAGGGGTGCTCTTGTAAGTGGCAATCTGTTGAATGCCTTAGACAAATCTATATATTGCATATCAACTAGAAATCTTTGGTGTGTTGATGATAATAAAACTAATAACACTGTAATATTTATTTAGTAATACGTATCATCATACACGTTTACAACTGATTTGTCATGTACATGCAGGTATACAGTTCAGCATGTGTATAGACAGCACAGGTGTGTGGTGTACATACAGTAAACCAATGAGATACACAGTTTCCAATGTACACTCTCCCCATAAAGTATTGGCCCCTTTTCTCATCGGTACAATGTGTCACAATCGACAAATATATCTGTTCACTAATTGTGATTCGTACATTATGTTGGTGGTAGGTCTGTCTACCAAGTATCTGTGAGGTTGCCAGTTATTATTTCTGGCTTTAGTAGAATAATATGATGATATTAATGTAGTGAAAAATTGTCAACGGCAGTTAAATACAATAAGATCTTGTATTTCGTGAGTAATATAGACTGGAAAAATTGCGCCAAATTCAAATTCGCCAAATGCAAATACATAAACTAATGGGAAAAATAACAACATAGACTGGCCACTCTACATCAACCTCTGGTGTTCCCATTTATAACCTCCAGATGATACAAGTTCTGCCTTTATTGACCTGATTGTGCTTTCCGTAAACTATTTTTTAGGCCTTCCTCAAGTAACTTAATCACACGCTGCTTATCCTGCATCAAGCACTTGGCAAACTTTAACTCCCTTATGATAGTCCCGCTTCTGCTTTATCTTATTTGGCCGCTTAGGTGGGTCTGTCCCACCCCCACCAGCAGGACCCCAAGTAGAGGCCATTGTCTTGACTCGACAGGTGGCAGCACCAACAAAGAGAAAGCACACAAAAGCAGCCCGGGCGGTCACACCAACACTAGTACAATAAAGCCTACGATAACAACGTTTCGACCAACAACTTTTCATATTTAAGACCCCAAGTTAATTTAGGACCCAATTCAATTTATGTCCTTATTTCATTCGTACTTACAACCAAAATATAATAAAATAAAATAAAATTATATTTCCATATAAATAATAGCTAAATCCTGATATGTATTATAAAAAAAACGGACTGTAAAAAAAATGAAGAGTGCCTTGTTCAAAGAATCTACCTGGCTAATGAGTGGTAATGCGCATCGCCAGTAAACAGTCGGAGCTTGGCAGTCCCTTTGTTTTCACGCATCTGAACAGGAACTGGAGAAAAACTTTCTCAAGTTTCTTACAGCATTTTTCCATCCCTATTCAACATGAGCAAGAGAGCAAGTGATGGTAGTGCTGTTTCTTTTTTTTTTTTTTTTTTTTTTATCCTCTTCGCCACTGATCGGCTTGTTAGCCGCTTGGGCGATCGGTCACGTCTCTTTTCCTTTATATTCTTCACCAAAAGGTCGGCTCGCTAGCCGCCCGGGCAATCGGTCACGTCTCTGTCACGCACTGTTGGCAAATATTGGGCATGCACCGGCTCCTGAATGTACCTGAACCCGCTCCAGTGTTGGTCAAGTCTTCTCTTGAAAGAGCTCACACTCGGTGCCGTCACAACACTCTCTGGTAGATTGTTCCAAGAGTTTACAACCCTCACTCCGAAAAAGTTTGCCCTCACGGTTTTCTGGACTTGCGGCTTCTTCAATCTTGAGCTGTGACCCCTTGTGGGGCGAGCGTCCGCCAGCTCCAAGTAAGGACACTCAACTGAGTAGTGCCCCCTGAGATGCTAATAGAAAGTGTATAAGCTTAGCCGAGAAACTAGATGTTTAAACCTACTGTATATGAAAAAGGTGAGAGGTCTGTGGATATTATATGGAGCAAGCTATGAACATATTTTCTGAAGTGGATCCATTAACAGAACAAAGCATTAAAAACACACGCAGATGACCTTTACATAAAAATGTATAATGAGAAAAGAAAGCAGCTGTGCAAGGTTCTTTCGAGAGCTTTGTTATTCGGAGGCCTAAACCATCAACTTCAGCAACACCATCAAATTCAGCATCATAAGCAGCTTCAACATCAACTTCAGGTTCAGTAACAGTTTCAGCAACAGCTTTATGGAGCGCTATAGCTTCAGCCAGAGTTGAACCTGATGACTTCGCCACCTGAGTAAAAACTTGCACAATATTCATTGGCTGTCCTTATGTTTTAGACTTTATCACCATTGGTGAATAGAATTTTTGTTTTACATTCGTAAATATTATTTAAAACATATATGAACAGTAAATAAGTATTGCTTTGATATTTATATGTAGAGAAATGATATGTTTTCATGTACATACTTACTGTTCATACTTTGGCGTTCCCAATCATCTCGCTTTATTTTTTAGCATTAGTGGTTAGCTACTTCTAGTGTTCCATTTATTAACATTAAATAACATTACTTAAAACATACATACTGTACAGGTATTAAATTTTTTAAAGTTAAGTTCCCTACAGCTACAACCAGGGTCTTATTTTCTTTAGTTTCTTATGTAGAACCATCGTCACTCACGAAAACAATGCCATCTTGTTTCCTAGTGTGTTTTAATATTCTACGTATTATTAATGAATTGCATTGTTCATTTCACATACTGTATATAAACATTAATTCAATCAAATACGTATTCAGTAATAAACAATAATGAATCTTTTGTACATATTCTTAAGATAAATGATGCGGCATCCTTAAATGCCCACGTATATGTTGGCGTTCCCCATCCATCTCTTATTTTTCTTTGCCATTAGTGGTTAGCTACTTCGATTGTTCCATTTATTAACATTAAGTAACATTACTTAAAACATATATATTCATTTTTTTACATTAATTTTACTACAGCTACAACCAGGGTCTTATTTTCTTAATTTTCTCGTGTAGAACTATCGTCCCGGATTCCCGGCTTTAAACACAAACGAAAACAATGGCGTCCCATCTCCTCTTGTGTGACCATATTATTATTCATTTATTTTGTATAAGGTGCATTCAGAAACATTATTTAAAGAATATAGTTTGCAGTTTTCATTAATTGTATTGTTTTTGGGGGGAAAAGAGGGTAAAAAGCCACACAAAAGATATGAAAAGGTCACACTGGGGAACACATCTCATTATTATTACTATTTTAATGGTAATTAATGATTCATGATACGATGATTCACCTTACACTGTAATATTGGAGGACACATTACCGTCATTATTCGAGGCTCTGCTGTACCCGAGACATATTGGAAGACACAGCTTGCACCGATAGACATGGAGAAATGTCACTTTCAGAATAACAGCATAACTATGAATCAATGATTGTTAGCATTATGTTTACCTCGCTGTAACTGTAATAGGTATAATAGTCATATAGTGCTAATGACTATTAAATGATAACACTAGGTTAGGTAATGATAGTTCATTTTAGGAAAATTAAAACAATATTCGTAGAAATATTTTTTGCGTTTTATTGTTATTATTGGAGTTTCTCCCGATTAATATTTAGTATATCCACCCCATCGTGTTGCCTGTGATGTCTCCACAGTGACTGTCAATCCAATGGGAGGACTTGACCATATTGTCTTGTAGTGTGTATCAGATAATGGTCCGTTGTCAGCCCCAATCATGAGATGATACGTTATATTACCTCATCAATTGAGATAGAAATGCTTTAAATCATAATGTCATTGTAATTGGATATGACATCATAATACTGTACACCTGTAATTACTATACAGTGATATCCTCGTTAGCCGGAACAATTGGTGCAGAGCACACACACAGACACTAGCCCACTTCCCCCGAATGTATCTGGGTGCTGGGGATGTTTACCTTGAGTTTAAACTACTGGAGTCTTCTAATTAAGTTAGAAACTCCATTACTTTACTATAATAATCCAGAAAAGTGTATCTAAAAGTTTGGTAAAATAAATACCCTGTATATTTAAAAATTAAAAATCTATATGAGCTGTGTGTTACAGTAAAGACTGTTGTTTTCCACTCCCATAGAGCTGTGGGTCTCATGACCTGAAGTGTCTTGAGTAAACATGAAACCTAAAGTATTTGTAGGGAGATGTGATAAGTATAAATACAGCCTGCCCTTCAAATTTGCGGGGGTTAGGTTCTCAAAATGGCTGCGAATCGCCAAATCTGCGAATAACATTTGCTGACCATGGGGGGGGGGGGGGTACAATTTTACTTGCATACAAAGAAATGTATATTCCCTTATGTGTTTGCCCTTAGGACAATTATATCTTTTACCTCTATTGTATATATTGTATGTGTGTGTGTAGACACAAACACTCGCACATAAACCACATACAAATAAATAATACTGTAATGGGAAAATCCTCTCACAAATAATCAGAATCAAATTTATTAAAAATGTTGAGTCTACCCTCAAGTCCACTCCGGGCTTTGTTATTAATAAAGCATGGAGTAGACTTGAGGAGAGACTCACATTTTTATTAAATTTGTTTCTGATTATTTGTGAAAGGGTTTTCCTATTATTAGTTACACATACTTATATGCAATACAGGTAAAGGAAATTACTGTCTCTAGAATGAATGGCTCCCTGTCCCAGCTTCAAAAATGCCGGCAACTTTAAAACTACCTGCAGACATTCTTGGGTACGTCCAAGGTGTCATCCACGAATAATAGAGGACCATGAAATAAAAATCTGCGAATTATCCGGGCATATTGTACTGTATAAATGAGCACAGTTGTATCCCTTCAACATTGTTACAAGTACATACCATTTTAAAAAATGGAGTGAGAAAGCAGAAAGGTGTGAGTAATTAGAGAGATGGAGTGGAAAGGAGTGTTGCCAAGCACTCCTCAACAGCTGATGTTTAACCCACTACCACGCAGTCACACACATGCAAATTTGTCATACAAAAAACCCTCACTCCTCATTCTTGTTGTCTTTATTCCCTTGTTTTGTGTGTGTGTGCGTGCGTGAGTGCATGTGATAATAATAATAGTAATAATAATAATTAACGGTTTATTGAAAGAGCATAGCAGCCGGAAGGCTGAAAATATACAGTTACATAATTGGGGAATGGTTTTCTATTTACAAATAATATACAAGTAACATAAGTGACACAAATAAGATATATAATATATATAATAACTAGGTTGGGAAAAGCTCAAACTACAGGGCATTTCAGCATAGTGACAGTGCAAGAAGTAGGATTTACTGGGAGCAAATACACTGGTTTATTACAAGTTGTTGATAATTTTTACAATGGTTGGGACTGGACTGTTCTTATAGCGATCAGTTCGTGCTCGTATGGGCTGGATGCGGTTGTGGTGTCGAACAGCAATTCTCGGGCGAGGGATCTCAGGTGGTACAGGTTGTACCTCTCTAGTCCGGCAACCTCGGGACCTGACCGGTGCCGGACCATGGAAATTCACCCTTTTCCTGGATAGATAGTGACTTGTGCTTATGCCTGGAAGCACTAGCACCACTTTCTCTGCATCATGGTCTCTTTGAAGACATATTGAAGGGTTAAATGTCGTATAGTAGCGTCTCAAATTTCGCGAGTTTTTAATTCTTAACGTATTTTATTGGAACACAAAAAAATAAATAAATACAAATTTTGACGGCGGAAACTTGAATTTTGACGGGTTTGAATGGCCTGCCAACGTGCAGACGACGTGCATAATCGTGTAAACAGCGTCATTTCTCTTATGTACAAAAGATTCATTATTGTTTATTACTGAATGTCTTTTTTATTGAATTAATGTTTATATGTGCAAAATGAGCAATGCAATTCATTAATAATACGTAGAATATTAAAACACATGAGGAAATGACACAGCATTGTTTTCGTTGATTACAAATCCAGTGACTGACTGGTTCTACATATAAAACTGAAGAAAATAAGACCTAGGTTGTAGCTGTAGTAAAATTAATATGGTTGTTTTAAGTAATGATATTTAATGTTAATAAATGGAACAATAGAAGTAGCTAACGATAATGGTAAAGAAAAAAAGAGAGATCGCATATGTAAGTGCGCACACGTGAAAACATATCGTCATTACTTTACATAAGAATATGAAAGCAACACTTATTTACTGTTCATATATATATTTTAATTAATGTTTCTGAATTTGTTTTTATTGAATTAATGTTTGTGTGTGCAAAATTAACAATACAATTTATTAATAATACGTGGAATATTAGTGGAGACGAGACGGCTGCTGGCATTGTTTATGTTAAAGCTTACGAAACCAGTGACTGATTGGTTCTACATATAAAACTGAAGAAAATAAGACCCTGAGTTTAGCTGTAGTAAAATTAATGTAAAAAAATAATATGGTTGTTTGAAGTACCTGTAATGTTATTTAATGTTAATAAATGGAACAATATAAGTAGCTAACCATTAATGGTAAAAAAAAAAGTGAGACTGCTCGTATGTAAGTGCGCACATGTGAAAACATATCGTCATTACTCTACATAAGAATATGAAAGCAACACTTGTTTACTGCTCATATATATTGAAGGGTTTAATGTTGTACTCTGTATAGACAAGCAGAGAGAGAGAGAGAGAGAGAGAGAGAGAGAGTGAGAGAGAGAGAGAGAGAGAGAGAGCAGCCGAACTGCCGGATGTAAACAAACCTTAATTTCCCGCGGCTGTTTTTTTTTTTTTTTTGTTAAGGGGATTAGCCCACCCGGGCATAGGTCATTGACCCACATTGGGGCCTGAGGGGCAAAAATTTAATACTCTTGTAATAATAATTCAGATAAAAAAAAAAAAAAAAAAAGCTGCCTATTGGACAAACTAAAATCGTTCCGGACCACAGAATGCCGGACTACAGAGGTACAACCTGTAGTAGGAGCCGGTGTCGAGGATGGTGCAGAAGCTTCTCCAAATTTGCAGATGAGGTCTTGGTAATGGTCATTGAGAGCCGAGAGGGTCAGTTTGTTGAGCACTTCTTGATATGTGGAGTAGGAAGGGGAGAGAATAATCTTTTGTGTGTGTGTGTGTATATGTGTGTAATAATAATAATAATAATTAACGGTTTATTGAAAGAGCATGGCAGCCGGAAGGCTGAAAATATACAATTACATAATTGGGGAGTGGGTCTCTTGGCTTACAAATGATGTACAAGTTACATAAGTGATACAAATATGATATATAATAATTAGGTGTTGATAATTTTTACAATGGTTGGGACTAGGCTGTTCTTATAGCAATCAGTTCGTGCTCGTATGGGCTGGTTGCGGTTGGGCAGGTGTGTGTCCACGTGACCAGGACAGTAGCTTGGGGCAATGCAGGTGTGCTCCATCCTTTAGGTTAGGTCAGGTGAAGCCGTGAGGTCAGGTCAGATTAGGTCAGATCCAGCCACACTCAGTATTGCTGTGTTTTTGTGCTTTTCCTTGGAGTGCACTATAGGAACACTGTTTGGTAGTCAATTGTTCACTGATCACTTGCATGTGTTGCTGAATAAATCCCGGTGTAGTAAGGCTGGTAGGACGTTGCGATATAGCAGGGGAAGGGGGGCAGGGCCAAACAGACTCGGCCTGGCTGCTCAAATTGGGAGCGCCTTCAGGGCACGTCTTGTCTCGCTGGTGGTTGACGAGAGAGAGAAAGAGAGAGAGAGGTTGTGGTTGTTGGAGGGTGTGTGGGTGGTGTTGGAGGGTGTGGGTGTAATGTTGGTAAATGTAGCACAGTGTGGGTAATTGGCTGAGAGTGAGGGGTGGGGGTGGGGGGGAGGGTTGTGCAGTCACTCTCCCCCCCCCCTTTTATCACTCAAATATGGCTAATTGTGATATAGGGAGATGAATCTGATACCATAATGATCCATAATAAATTCTCCAAGACATTTCCAGTACAATATCCTTAAACAAAATATTTTGATATGTTATAATGATGGGAATTCCATTCTTTTATAAAACAAAACAAAACATAAGAAATATGATATCGGAGTCAATAAAGTCAGTTCTTATCTCGTTACACGCCATTATTTTATCAAAATAATCCTGAATGCAACTTCAAGTCACCCATTGTTGGGTGGAAGATTAGTGGGTCTTATGACCTGAATATGTCTTAAATGACATTATTTTTACCTATGAGGTATATACATAGTACAGTAAAGGTCCAAAAATCCGGATGCCAGAAATCCGGACCACCCGAGAATCCGGACTTTTCGAAAACTCTTTTTTTTTTTTTTAATTTAGCTGGCTTTTGTGTGTATATAATAATAATAATAATAATAATAAACGGTGTATTGAAAAAGTTTGCAGCCCGAAGGCTGAAAATATACATTGCACACAAATGACTTATTACATACATTGGTGGTTTAACAAAAGCCTTCATTAGAGAAAGGTGAAGGAACATACAGTGAACATACAGATTAATGTTTACACACGTAGGTCATGTGAGCTGAGGTGTTGAACAGCAGACACGTAGTGTAGTAACTCCCTCACAGATGGCGTTATGAGGGGCCTGACGTGATGTAGTAATTCCCTCACAGATGGTGTTACGAGGGGCCTGATGATGTAGTAGTTACCTCACAGATGGTGTATGAGGGGCCTGATGATGTAGTAATTCCCTCACAGATGGTGTTATGAGGGGCCTGATGTGGTGTAGTAATTCCCTCACAGATGGTGTATGAGGGGCCTGATGTGGTGTAGTAATTCCCTCACAGGTGGTGTTATGAGGGGCATCACATGGCATAGTAATCCCTCACAGATGGTGTTATGAGGGGCATCACATTGTGTAGTAATTCCCTCACAGATGGTGTTATGAGGGGCCTGATGTGGTGTAGTAATTCCCTCACAGATGGTGTATGAGGGGCCTCATGTGGTGTAGTAATTCCCTCACAGGTGGTGTTATGAGGGGCATCACATGGCATAGTAATCCCTCACAGATGGTGTTATGAGGAATTTCACATGATGCTGTAGCAACTCATTCACCACGTGGTGTCGTAGCATCATGGGGACACCACATTGTCTGTTGTCACAGGACTGCACTCACTCAAGTGGGTGAGGTGTGGTCCCAGGCCTCTCTATCGTGGAGTCTCAGGGGAATTATAACTGGGTACCTGGGACCTCACTGAGTGAAGGTTAGCTTGGCTAAGACTCAACTGCCGAGTTGTTTTTGACTTAAGCACTGTTCACCACTATTCAACACTGGTTCCATTCCTTTCCCAAATGAAATAGTAACTTCTGGCGAGAACTTGTTGATATTCCGGTGGGGAGGAGGGTTTCAGGGAAGGGAGTTGGTATGGGCCAACATAACAGTTGACATGGCTGCTGCTGAGCAGCACCAGGTGCGTCTTTCTTTAATCTTTAAGGGCATTAGCCCACCCGGGCATGGGTCATTTTTAATGACCCACATCAAGGCCCGGGGGGCGAAAATATAATAAAACAATAATAATAATAATAATTATGCCAATGATGATGATAATGGTAATAATAATAATAATAAAATTAATATAAATATATTTAATAAATAACAATTATAATAAAAGAAAATAATAATAATAATAATAATACTGTAATAATAATAATAATAATAATAATAATATTAAAATTAATAACATTATTTAAAAAAAAATAATTTTAATAAAAGAAAATACACATACAGTAATAATAAAAGTCTATAAAAATTATAAATAATAATAATAATAATAATAATAATGATAATACCCCCTGTAATAATAGAGAGCCATGAATAAATTCAAAAACAAAAAATAAAAATATCAATAGTGAGAAACAATATGTGTATGTTGTGTTGTTAATAGTAAGAGTAACAATTGAGACCCTGCAATTGTGTGTAAATGAGGCAGAAAGTCAGATCAGCAACCTGGAACTTGGTCACAATTTTTGTGATGACATATGGCAGCAGGGTCTACCATTAGATAACACATTATGCTTCTAATATCTTCCCAGATGGTAGTTTTTTCCCTGTTTGATAGCTGCCTACTACCGTCTTGACCCGTTGGTGGCCAAGGATGCGCATGCGTGAGCGCCACAGCTGCACAGCGACAAGCGACCACGCAGTCGCCACTTTAAAACGAGCAATCAAGCTGTGACAAAGTATGTTATTTTGAGTCCTACTCTTTCCATTTACAGAGCACTGTACAAGCCCATAATAATGGCTCTTAAAATAGATAAACTTCGTTGTGTGAAGAGAAAGAAGAACACGTTGAAATTGAGTGACAAACTTGAAATAATTAAGAAAATAGAACGTGGTGTGAGCAATACTGTTCTAATGGAAACATACGACATTGGAAAGTCTACAATTTATGATATAAAAAAGGCAAAGAATAAAATTCTAGAATTCACAGCTTTTTCATTAAAACTGCTCGTTTTGATAAATGAAGCATGCTATATTTGCTAATGAATAAACTATCAAAATGTACCTGTTCATCTCTTCTTTATTCCTCCTTAAATTTGAATTTTATAAGTACTGCCTGAAAATCCGAAAATCCGGACCGACCCACCTATCCACCTGACTCCGTCACCGATACACCTGACTCCGTCACCGATACACCTGACTCCGTCAACTCACCACCTGACTCCGTCACCTATCCACCTGACTCCGTCACCTCACCACCTGACTCCGTCACCTCACCACCTGACTCCGTCACCTCACCACCTGACTCCGTCACCTATCCACCTGACTCCGTCACCTATCCACCTGACTCCGTCACCTCACCACCTGACTCCGTCAACTCACCACCTGACTCCGTCACCTATCCACCTGACTCCGTCACCTATCCACCTGACTCCGTCACCTATCCACCTGACTCCGTCACCTATCCACCTGACTCCGTCACCTCACCACCTGACTCCGTCACCTCACCACCTGACTCCGTCACCTCACCACCTGACTCCGTCACCTATCCACCTGACTCCGTCACCTATCCACCTGACTCCGTCACCGATACACCTGACTCCGTCACCTCACCACCTGACTCCGTCACCTCACCACCTGACTCCGTCACCTCACCACCTGACTCCGTCACCTATCCACCTGACTCCGTCACCTATCCACCTGACTCCGTCACCTATCCACCTGACTCCGTCACCTCACCACCTGACTCCGTCACCTCACCACCTGACTCCGTCACCTATCCACCTGACTCCGTCACCTATCCACCTGACTCCGTCACCGATACACCTGACTCCGTCAACTCGCCACCTGACTCCGTCGCCTATCCACCTGACTCCGTCGCCTATCCACCTGACTCCGTCGCCTATCCACCTGACTCCGTCGCCGATGCACCTGACTCCGTCGCCGATGCACCTGACTCCGTCAACTCACCACCTGACTCCGTCACCTCACCACCTGACTCCGTCGCCTATCCACCTGACTCCGTCGCCTATCCACCTGACTCCGTCGCCTATCCACCTGACTCCGTCGCCTATCCACCTGACTCCGTCACCTCACCACCTGACTCCGTCACCTCACCACCTGACTCCGTCACCTATCCACCTGACTCCGTCACCTATCCACCTGACTCCGTCACCTCACTACCTGACTCCGTCACCTATCCACCTGACTCCGTCACCTCACCACCTGACTCCGTCACCTCACCACCTGACTCCGTCACCTATCCACCTGACTCCGTCACCTCACTACCTGACTCCGTCACCTATCCACCTGACTCCGTCACCTCACCACCTGACTCCGTCACCTATCCACCTGACTCCGTCACCTCACCACCTGACTCCGTCACCTATCCACCTGACTCCGTCACCTCACTACCTGACTCCTTCACCTCACCCTTTGTCTCGTTAGCTCAGCTCAGAATTACATTGGTTTATTGCTGTAATATTTTACCTTTTTAGTATTGTATTTATTTAAAGACATATTGTTGGTTCTCATGTAACCCGGAGGGTCCCGCGGAAAGTGAGGAACGCGTAAAGTGAACAACATAACATATGGGATTAATTGAAATGGAGTCCAGGCCGATCCCCAAACTCCACTTTTTGATGACACACAACTATGTTGTAGTAAAAATTTTATCTTAACTTTATGATGGTATGAAAAAACAAGTAATATAGAAGAGGTTAGGTTAGGAAAGATAAAGGTTAATATAGGAAAAATAAAGGTAAGGTTAGAAAACTAAAAATTATGTGGAACACTTACGGTAGTAGAAGAGATGGGTCGGCATACGGGGATGGAGGCTGGTTCCGAGGCAGAGGGCAGATTACTGGCCCTCAGGTGAATCACCATTACTAGGTGAATCATCATCACTGTCACTTACAGTTGTCAGGGCTTCCCTGACAAATCCCTCAAAGTCAACTTCACTGTCACTATCACTGGCTTGGGCTGGCTGTGGTGGGTTGCGGGTGAAGAAATCTGTTATGCTTTGCTGACGGCTGGCGTTGATGTTGTCGTGATACACCTTGATGTACGGCTCCATAGCCTGCACCAGCCGGTTATGGAAGACTTCATAGCGGTCATCGTCATTGTCGCGGGAAAGGAAGGACTTCATCTTCTCTGCACACTCCATGGCACCCTTAATATCACTATGACTTAAATTGTGTTCTTCGGAGACTGCCGCACCTTCCTCCTCTTCACTGGCGTGTTCTTCTTCCAACATCTCGTCGGCAGTCACTTCAGGATTTCTGATCACCTCCAAGATGTCGTCGTTGGTGGTCTCGGAGAAGCCTGGAACTGTAACAGTCTGCGCAGCTTCTCTGGCAAGGTCCACTGCTACTGCAACAGTCTGAACCTCACCAGTCACAGATTGACTCCTCCTCTCACCTGGTATTCCATGCAACACATGTCTCCATGCGTGACGAATTGTAGCAATAGACAGCTGATCCCATGACTCCACCAAGATGTCCACAGCTTTCTTGATGTTAAATACTCTCCAGAATTGTTTGAAGAGTATTTTTTGCTGTTCTAACCGTTGTTCCTCATCTTCGTCGCTCTTGCTATCGGTGGTGGTGTCACTCAGGTCACGCAACTCTTCCCTGGTGTTGGTGTAGTCGTTCAGGAGCTGGAATTTTTTTGTTGAGAATGCAGCTTTCACATTGCAAATCAACTCCTGGTCCATGGGCTGGATTAAAGACGTAGTGTTGGGAGGAAGGAAGACCACTTTTACGTTGGGGTGACGATCTAACAGTAGGGGCGAGTGTCCTGGTGCGTTGTCCAGCAGCAACAAAATATTAAATGGGACATTCTGTTGCTCACAGAATTTCTTTACATTGGGAACAAAACAGTCATCAAACCAGGAGAGGGACAGTGTAGAGAACATCCATGCCTTACGTGCTGTCAGCCAGTGGACATTTAGCTTGGTCATGTCCATGCTCTTGTAGGCGTGCGGCTTGCGGGCTGTGTGGATCACCGATAACTTGAGCTTACAGGTACCGGAGGCATTGGTGGTAAACAGGACGGTGATGCGTTCCTTCTGCATTTTCCGGCCCCGAATCCTGCTGGCATTCTTCACAATGTAGGACTTGGAAGATAGTTTTCTCCAGAAAAGACCAGATTCGTCCATGTTAAACACCTGGTCGTCACTGTACTGTCCTTCCTCCACAATCTCACGTAAAAACGGAGGAAATTCCCGAGCCGCAGCACGATCAGCACTCGCTTCTTCACCACCAATGTTTACATTGGTGATGTTGTTCCGGATCTTAAACCTCTGTAACCACCCAGAGGAAGCATTAAAGGGTTTGGGCTCTGTAATTCCCATCTTTCGTGCCACTGCCATGTACAGTTCACGTGCGTAGTCCTTCACAGAGCGCGTGTCGACCGCCATGTTCCGTCGCGCCTGACGCACCAAGTACCTCACAAGTAATTTTTCTGTCTTGAGAAGCACCTGGTTGTGAAAATACTTGATCATAGAAGCACCTGTAGACTTTGTGATCTTCATGTGCTCCTTTATCTTGGCTGAATCCTTCTTTATAGTCCGGATCGTAGATTCGTTCACGCCATGCTGGCGCGCCAAATCAACCTGCCTTGTTCCTTTCTCCAACTCTTGGATGATGGTATACTTCACGTCGTAGCTTAAGGAACGTCGTGTCTTCTTTGGTTTAGTGCCGCTGGGTCCAGGTAAGGAAAGGTTTTTCTCTGGGGGTGGTGGTCCGGCGGAAGCCATTTTACGGAACAATGGATGCGCGTTTACACGGAGTGGCCTTGAGGGATGAAACTGCCGCGGCTAGGTCAAGCGTCGTCTCTCCTCCCTCCCTCCCCCGGGTGGACACGTCATAATACTTTAAGCCAATTACAGCTAGGGATGCATGGCCAATCACAGGTCTGATACGTCATATGACGTCAGTGATAACGCAACAAAGACACACACTGCGCAACCTTACCGCGCCGCTTGCCCAAGCGGAGGGAGGAGGAGGGAGAGGCAGGGAGAGGCAGGCAGGCAGGCGGGCGGGTGGCGCGTGGGGCAAATCTAAAAATAGCGTCGTGCCGGACACTCTCCGCGCAATGGCGTAAACGACCGTGGAATGTAAGAATGTTAGGTTCTGGCAAGGCACCGCGTTAACGGTGAAACGCGGATTGTGGGACCGCGCAATATGAGGACCAACTGTATTTATATTTACACAGTAATAATAAATAGACCCAGAGCAGAAAAATTCAGCTTTACCCAAGTGGTTGGTCTTCACACCAACCATGTGAGGATGTGGCTAAACATGATGCAGTCTTTGGTTGGTCTTCACACCAACCATGTGAGGATGTGGCTAAACATGATGCAGTCTTTCATACTGCCAGGAACCTTTGTCCCCAGGCCCTGAGCAGAAAGGCTTGGAGTGATTTTCTCACAATATTCTTAGATTTTCTTGTAATTGCACATTATTTCATAATCGATATTTGCTCCTAGAAAGCAGAAATAAAAATTTGGACAGATTTTCCATTTTTTTTTTCAGAAAATGCTCCTGATTTTCAACCTCAGAATTTGTTCCCAAATCAGAATTTAGGGATTTTTCTGGAATAATTCGAGAAAATTTTAATTCCGCCTATTGGAGAGTTCCGAGTTTGAGGGATTCCGGCTGTATTGTACTGTATTTACAAATGAATGTAATATTTCATTGTAAGTGATTTTAGTGTAACTTTGGTTCATAAAAACATAGTAATATTATATTCCTATTTGTCAACCTGTCCCCTGGGGCTGAAATAGTATCTAAGGTGCTAGCAGGGTTACTCATGATGTTATTGGTTTTTCATATGGTATCACAATTCATCCTATTTGATTACATTATGTAGAGAAAAGGCAGTAAAGTGCAGATATTATGATGATTATCAGGTGCAAAAAGCTTGAATGAAAGGTGTAACTCACAATCAGAAATACCAACTGAACCAAGACTTGTGTATGTGTTACTGTGTTCATTTCCAAAACTGGATATAGAGGATGACATCAAGGAGGCCTTTTACTCCGACCTCGAGAGAGTGCTAACCTCTATCCCCAGAGAAGACAAGGTTATGCTCCTTGGTGACTTCAATGCCAGAGTTGGCAGAGATGCTGACATTTGGCAGGGAACCATAGGGAGAAATGGACTAGACAAGTGTAATGCCAATGGCCTACTCCTCCTCAGCAAGTGTGCTTTACACAACCTCACTATCACCAATACGTTGCTTAGGCAGGCTGACGAGTTCAAGGGATCGTGGTAACACCCACGACCCAAACACTAGCATCACATTGACTACACCATTGTCAGAGAAAGAGATTGCCGAGATGTCCTCATCACCCGTGCCATGCACGACTCAGACCACTGTGACACTGTTCATCGACTTGCTAGAGCCAAGCTCTCACTTCACCAAAGCTGATACCTTCCGCAAGAAGAAAGCGGCAGCCCAGCGGGAACTTCGCATTCTAAAGAATGACTGGCTTAAAGATAAAGCATGTGATATACAAAACATGCAGATCAGCACAAGATGTGCGAATTTTTCAATTCCATTAAAACTCGTGGCGCAGCCCCCCTCCGCTCATCTGACGGTAACTTCATAATTAAAGACGGTGAAGACCTCCTTCAGCGCTGGAAAGAGCACTACCATTCACTGCTCAACCGAAACACTGATGTGGATGTCCTGACTATCCAGCAGGTCCCTCAGCATCCAGAGCTCACCCACCTCAGCTATCCTCCATCCCTGGATGAGGTAGCTACTGCCATCAAACAGATGAAAAATAACAAAGCTTCAGGGCCTGATGGAATCCCAGCCGAGGTGTATAAAGCAGGAGGACTTCTGCTTACCAGCCGTCTCCACTCTCTCCTGGAGAATATATGGGAAAAGGAGGAAATCCCCCACGCTCTTAAAGATGCCTCCATCATCAATATTTATAAGAACAAGGGAGACCGATCAGACTGTGGCAACTACCTTGGGGTCTCGCTGCTCTCCGTAGCTGGCAAGATTATCACCCGAGTCCTCCAAAATAGATTTCTTCCTGAGGCGGAAAACTTCCTCCCTGAATCTCAATGTGGCTTTAGACCATCACTTGGCACCACTGACATGATCTTTGCTGCCCGTCAGATACAGGAAAAGTGCAGAGAACAGCGTCGTGACCTGTACATGGCTCTCATCAACCTAACCAAGACCTTCGACTCGGCCAACAGGGAAGCCCTCTGGTGGACCCTCAGCCATTTTGGCTGCCCACCAAAATTCATTGCCATTGTGAGGCAACTCCACGATGGCATGAACGACAGTGTCCTGCACAATGGAACCCAGTCAGAGTTCTTCCCCATCCAAACAGGGGGTTAAACAAGGGTGTGTACTGGCACCAACTCTCTTTTCCATCTTGGCTGCCTTCCTTACTCGTACCAGTGCCAATTTAGCCAGCTGGGTGAACATCGAGTACCGGGTGAAGGGTCTTTTCAACATAAGACAACTCCAGGCAAGAACAAAAGTGTCAGCAGCTTCCATTACTGAACTAAAGTATGCAGACGACCTCACCCTTGTTGGTCACACTGAACACAACCTACAGGAGATCCTAAACACCTACGCAGATGCTTATGTGCACTTCGGCCTTCAGGTGAATGTACATAAGACTCAGATTCTCTTTCAACCTGCCCCTGGTTCAGCCACACCTCCATCATCCATCCAGCTTAACAGTACTACCCTGTCTAATGTTACCCACTTTCGGTATCTCAGCTCCCACCTGTCCACCACCGCAGACATTGATGAAGAGATTCAGCATCGGATCAGATGTGCATCTCAAACCTATGGTGGACTCCGAAATCGTGTCTTCACCTGTAGGGAGCTGAAATTATCTACAAAGTTGCACGTATATCGAGCAGTGGTTCTCCCCACCCTGCTATATGGCAGTGAGAAATGGGTCACATACAGGAGGCACCTCAAGGCACTTGAAAACTTTCACCAACGTAGCCTATGTTCCATCCTCCGAGTTTGCTGGGAACAATTGCCAGTGTTCTTGCCGACACTAACTGTAGGATCATCGAAGCTACCATTATCCACGAACAACTACGCTGGACTGGCCATGTTACCTGCATGGATGACAGTAGACTGCCAAAGCAGCTACTTTACAGTCGCCTAACGAATAGTAAATATAACGCTGGCGGGTAACTGAAAAGGTATAAGGATAGTCTTAAGACAAACCTGGAAAAGTGCCAAATCAACCCCCTCACCTGGGAGTCGATCACTCTACATCATAACGCTTGGAGGAGCACCACATGAGAAGATGTCAATACTTTCGAATTAGCCTGACTGCAAACCGAGGCAGACAAGCTCCGATGCCGGAAAGACGCTGCCACCGCCCCTCCCGCAATAGATGCAGCCCTCAACATGTGCAACGAATGTGGATTACCCTGCTGGTCCCATATCGACCTCTTTAGTCACCTCAGAACTCACCAGCCTAGGTGACAACCCTAATAACTCATATCATTGTATCATAGCTGGACGATCATCATACTCGATTCTGAGTGACAGCAAAGTAGTACAGTGGTCCCTCGGTTAACGAACACAATTCGTTCCAGAAAGTTGTTCGTTTACCGAAAATTTTGTTAACCGAAACATTGTTTCAATGGGTTTTTGGGTAATTGGTTCCAGCTCACCGAAAATTACATAAAGTAAAAAAAAAATGCAGCAAAGTACACTTACTTTGAGGTGTGTATGTAGAAGGCTCCTGGATGATGATGCTGATGTGAATTTGAAGTGGGAGGAGGAGAAGGGAGAAGAGAAGGAAGTGGGGATGGAGGAGAAGCATTTTACTGCTTCTTGGAATATGATTCACCTTCCAAGAAAATGTCAGGAACCTCTGGACTGACAGATTCTCCAGCAGGAACATCCTCTCTCCTTCTTGAAGTGGAAGGCTGAGGGCTAGCATCTTTTTCCCGCTGCCTTTTAGTGAAGAAACTGGTAATTTTTGTTTGTGGGGCATTTCTCCTCCTCATCATTAACTGATTTTTGAAGGAGACCACTCTGTCCTCAGCATTACACAAAATAGGTTCTGTTGTTTCCACATCTGGGTGCCTTGAAGCCAGTTTCCTGAACTTCTCCCAGTAGTGAACAACATCTTTCAACTCTTTAGTTGACATATGGTCATCACTTTCAATTTCCTCCTCACCACTGTCAGCCTCTAACATCTCATCCAGTTGCTGCAAGTCATCAGGAGTAAGTTCCTGCTCATGAGACATCACAAGCTCTTCCACATCATCCTCCTCCACTTCGAGGCCCAATGACTGACCAATGGACACAATCTCCTTGTCCAACTCTGCTTCTTCCTCAAATCCCTCAAAACATGGACTGCTGATGGTCACAGTGCTTTCCATGCAGAATTGAGGGATCTAATGGAGACGTCTCGCCTTGAGGACACAATCAATTTTACAGCCTCCAGGATGTTAAATTGTGTCTTCCAGAACTGTGCCAGTGTTAGTTCAGGATCAGTGGAAGTTGCCTGATGACACCTCCTGAACATTTTCTTCATGTGCAGCTTCTTCAAGTTGCTGATCACATTCTGGTCCATTGTCTGCATGATTGATGTAGTGTTGGGATGCAAAAACAACACTTTGACAAAGTCAAATTGAGCTTCCAAAGTGCTGGCAAGTTCAGGGTCATGACCAGGGGCATTATCCATAAGGAGAAGAGCCTTTAAAGGGAGTTATTGGTTGTTAGGTAGCTCTTGACAGAAGGGCAAAACACCTCAACAGCCCACTCATTAAAGAGCTGTCTTGTCACCCATGCCTTACGGTTGGACTTCCAATAAACTCCAAGCTGTTGTCCTCTTACCATTTTTTGTTGCTTGAACACCCTGGGGTTCTCAGAGTGGTAGACAACCATAGGCTTCAGTCGCAAATCCCCTGAAACATTGGCACCAAGCAATAGAGTGAGACGGTCTTTCATGGGTTTATGCCCAGGTAAAGAGGCTTCATCTCTGGTGATGAATGTCCTTTTGGGCATTTTCTTTCAGAACAGCCCAGTTTCGTCCACATTGAGCACTTTCTGTGGAAGATAATTTTCTTCATCCACCAGTTTCTTAAACTCCACTACAAACTTTGCTGCTCCTTCTTTATCTGCACTGGCAGCCTCACCAGTCTTTGCTGGCCCGAAAATCTTCATACTCTGTGCCAGAAGAACCAGGTTGATCTTCCTTTAAATGTTCGTAAGTCTCCCTGGCTCTTTCACAAATAAATTCTGAAGAAACTGAATCACGTTTCATTTGTTTTCCCTGATCCAAATGAGAAGTAACCTCTCTGTTTCTGCTATTAGGGATCTACCTTTAAACAGTCTGGTAGATTTGTCTCTCACTTTCACTTCCTTGAACTTGTCTTTCTGTGCAAGAATTGTCGACACGGTTGATGACGACATGCCATAGTCTTTACTAAGCACATTTGCTCTAACGCCTTGTTCATGTTTCTTTATTACAGTGGTCCCTCGGTTAACGAACTCAATCAGTTCCAGCAGGTCGTTCGTTAACCGAAAAGTTCGTTAACCGAAACCATTGTTTCAATGGGTTTTTGGGTAATTAGTTCCAGCTCACCGAAAATTTCCTAAATTCAACAAAAATGGTAGAAAAGTTCACTTACTTTGAGGTGTGTATGTAGAAGGCTCCTGGATGATGATGATGATGATGGGAATTAGAATGGGAGTGGAGGAGAAGGAAGAAGAGAAGTCACCCCATGGCACCATTTCACCCATAAAATTTTAATTCTCATGGTGTATTTCAAGATTATTTTCTTTAAATCAACACTGCAGTGCATTATATATTGTCAATATGTAGAATATATTTCAAAATGACCAATAATTTGCTTGGAAACACAGAAAAAAAGCGTTTAGTTGAAGAGAGTCTCAAGCAAGATGGCACGCCAGAAACTAGTTTCTTTACCTTCAATTATGTTCAATAATTGTTAAAATGACTAAAAAAGTTAATATTAAACTTTTAAAATTATTGAATAGTATAAACTTCTTGATATTTACTAAAATAGTAAGGAATTTAAGCCCTAGAACCGATTAATGTATTGGCGGACTGATACTAAAGCTGGTTGCCCGGCCAGTGCAAGCGAAAGCATGTTGAGGTCGGTCCGTAAGAAATTCGTTAACCGAATTGAAGATTCTTATGGAAGGCAGTTCGTTAACCGAAATTTCGTTAACCGAGGCATCACTGTATTTCCTGTTTTACCTGGATTGAAATAACTTTTCTTGATTTCTTTGGAGCCATGCTGGATTCGATTTCAACACTGAAATTTTAAGTTTTATTGCTGTATATGAAAAGTATTTCCTTTAAATCAACACTGCACTGCACTATATATTATCAATATGTAAAATATATTTCAAAATTACCAATAATTTGACTGTAAAAATGGAAAAATAGTTAATGTTCAAGAGAGTCTCAAACAAGATGTTCCCTCCACTGAACAGATACACAAACTGACGCCAAGCTTGGTGTGTTGAGTGGCTGTTTGGCGTGCTGAAAACTAGTTTCCTGTACTTCAATTATGTTCAATAATTGTTAAAATGACTACAAATTTTAATATAAAACTTTTATTGAATAGTACAACCTTCTTGATATTTACTCAAATGGTAACGAATTTAAGCCCTAGAACCGATTACTGTACTTTATTGGCGGACTAATACTACAGCTGGTGAGCAGGTGAAAACATGTTGAGAAGAATTCGTAAGGAATTCGTTAACCGAATTGAAGATTCTTATGGAAGGTAATTAGTTAACCGAGGGATCACTGTAGTAGTAGTAGTATTTCCAAGTACATCAGGCCCGGGGAGAGTGCTAGACAGTACTGGTAAACAGTAAGGCAGTTTGGCCAAGGATGGCTGCATGAAGTTTCTCTCTCAGCTTCTCTTAATTAAGTGACTCAACCATAACTTAATACCAGAGTTGTAAAGTAACAAAGTAAATTTACTTGAGTACCATTTTTTGGTATCTACTTTTTAAAAAGTACCAAAATTTGTTACTTTTACTTAAGTAAGGTTTTCCAATAATTTTACTCCAATACAATTGAAAAAACAAAAATCATAACTTGCTACATGACCCAAACAAACAAACAAAGAGTTGTAATGTCCGTGGCAAATTAAAATATATATATATTTTAATGAATTAATTATTAACTATAATAAAAGAATTGTATGGGTGGAGGGTATGGTGTTGGTGAAGCAGTGAAGGGTACGGTGCGGGTGTGGAGAGACACCACGCGGTCACATGGTGACTTCAGGTCAGGTCAGGTGGCAGTTCCCATGACAGCGGTCTTTTCCTGTGATCTTCTTGTGTCCATTAGCTCCTTGACCACCCACCTCACCCAGCCTACCCTCTTATCCCTCCTCCCCCATCAAATCTCCTCTCTTCTCCCCCCTTTCCTTCAGGGGCTGGTCTTCCTGTGAGACGTCAGTTGCTCTTTTCATATACCTGTACCTAAAATGAATTTCAAAGAGGCTGTGATTCTAAAATGCTTTACATAATTCTGCCTTAGATATAAAGCCTGTACAGTATCTATAGAAATGTGTGTGACTAAGAGTATTTAAAATTCTGCTTAAATAACTCAGTACTACTGCCCACCCCCAGCCACTCATTAATTAGAATAAAAAAGTGACGTGACCACAGCCACACCCCAATTAGAGGAACAATTCACACTGAGTCTTAGTCAGACTTAGTCACTATGGAGGCAACAATCATCAACAAACTCCTCAACTGAAGGAACTTGATAGTTACTTGGGGTGCCTAGGGCCCAAGGGGGTGAAATGGAGCGGAGCTACTGAGGTCTTTCCAGACATTATGTGATGTACCTTTAAAGCGTAACACCCCACTACCTGCATGTGCTGCTTTTGCGCATCTGTTAAGTCATGTTGGGCATATTAATAATTATTTAATTGATTAATTACTACTGCTACTACTTTGCTGTCAATCGAAATCGAGCATGACGATCATCTAGCCATGATACAATGAAATGAATTATTAGGGATGTCACCTAGGTTGATGAGTTTTGAGGTGGCTAAAGAGGCCGATACGGGATCCGCAGAGTCGTTCACGGATGTTGCACATGTGGAGGGCTACATCTAGTGCGGGAGGGGCGGCGGAAGCTTCTTTCTGGTGTTGCCGCTTGTCTGCCTCGTGTGGTGCTCCTCCATGCGCTCCAATGTAAAGTACACTCCAAAGGGAACAACCCTAGTCACAAGACTATGCGGTCGGACACTAATACATAGGTACTCGTGTCTTGCAGGACACGCTGTGACTTGCGATATGGTGACAATATTGATATGATTTAATGACAATGGGAGTTAGCGCCCACCAAAGTGTGGGTAGTGGACAATAATTAGATCTAAATTATTATGAATAAGTAGGTGGTGATATACAGTAGTTAGTGATTCTCCCTGTGGTAGGAGGTCCCTGACAGTGGGACAGTCAAGACAATAATGTTGAAGGATGTTAATGTTGGGACAGTTACAGAGTTTACAGGAAGAGAAGTGCAGGTCATTCCCTGCCTCAGGTACTTGCCAGATAAGTCTGTATCCTAACCTAAGGCGAGCAGACAACATGTCTGTGGACCATAAGTCCACGTCGACTATACTTGTGGACAATGAAGAAAGAGATCATAGTGTTGGCTGGATATATTTTCAGCCCATTCACCATCCCTGAGATGGACTGTAGGGAGAAGAGCGGCTGAATGTACGAGTATTCTCTTTCAGTAGGTCCTGCTGGGCTTATATTTAGGCCTAAAAGACAGCCATATTATTGATAATCAGTTATTGATTAATCTTAATAGAAAGATTTGAAAATAGACTTGATAACCATTTTTTATAATTTACTCTGGATTTATTTTAATATTTGAGACAAATAATAATTTGTTGTTAGTTTTTACTTTCATTACTTGAGTACTTTAAGAATGAGATACTTTTTTACTTCTATTTGAGTACATTAAGATTTTGATACTTTTACTTCTACTCGAGTAACATTTTGCTAATGTAACAATACTTTTAATTAAGTAACAAAGTCCAGTACTTTTTACAACTCTGCATTTTACTATAATTCTTTGTAAATTTCCTTTACCCTTTAAATTGATTTGTCAATAATATTCATATCCATTATCTCTTATTTTATGCACCAAGTGTTTTAACTTTTTTCAACTAACAAATTTTAATAAAAACAAGAATGTAACTGTTTCTGTACAGCATTTTAAATCTTTTTTCTTTTCACAGCTTGAGGGGTTTCTAGGACAGCGACTCTCAGAGTTAGAGACCGAAGGATCTGTATTCTCCTTCAACCAGTTCACTAATGCACCTCTGTCTGTCCAAGATCACACAGCAGATCAAGTGAGAGTAATGCTATCACAGGTCAAGTCAGTAGTGGCCAAGCTGTCCACAACCAAGATGCAGCATCTATTCCTCATTAGCTCCTCACCAAGGTACTGCAGTAGTTACAATTTTATTCTTAAAGTTCATTCTATCAAGCATTTTAGCTCAGATGGTAAGATCAACAAGAGATATAGTAGTGGTCTGCCTTCTGTGTGTGTGGACAACTCATAATTGCAGTATTTCAGTGTCCATATTCCTATAGTGACCACTTTCATTGATCATCTGAGTGATTGGTTTGTGTTTTATCTTTGCTTCCTCTATTTTTCAAGATACGTACGGTAAACCCTCGAAAATCAAAACAATTTGGGGGAAAAGGAGTCCGGACTTGCCGATTGTCTGGAGGGGGTTCTGGGGTCACTGTGTACTAAGGAGCCATTCATTACCTCCCTCGATGACTCAGGTGTGGGGGTTATCGTATCAACCCTCCCACCACCACCACCACCACACCCTGCCTTTACTCCACTCTATAACCTCCATGATTGTTTAAGTAAATAAGAATAAGATATAAGGTATGAGAAATCATGTAACAAAATAAAAAGAACAATAGAAAGAAAGAAATAGAGCAAATAAAGACTAAATAGAAAATAGAGATAAGAAAGAATCATTGTTTGTGGAAAAAAGTAAATATCTCCTCATTCTCTCGTGTAATATGAGGTCACCCATTGTTGGGGTGGGGGTCAGTGGGTCTCATGAGCTGAAGATGTCGTGAATAATGATCAAAGTAATATACAGTACAGGTAGTCGTCGACTTACGACCTAGATTGGTTACGGCCGACCGGTCGTAAGTTGATCTGGTCGTAAGTCGGCCTATGTTATAATTACCTTACGTATATTATACTGTAATGTGTAATGATAATATAATCATCTTTAAGTCATATTTTATCAACATTTTCTTTGTTCATTATTGTTACGGTCGTCAGGTTTAAGTAAATCACTGCATACTACAGTACAATTGGTTTATTATTTACACTGGGGCTGGGGCCAAAACTGTCGTACCGCCGGTCGTAAAGTCGAACAGACGTAAGTTGCATAGGTCGTAAGTCGACGACTACCTGTACACTGTACCCTTTTTGATTTGGATTTTGGCATAATTCATTTTTTTTAATGAATAAACTGTTTGAATTCGGAATGAATCTGAAATTACCGACCGGTTTCAAAAAGTAGATTATTATTATGGGAATATATTATGAAATATATTGGGATTAATGAATTATAGGAATAAAATATGAATATTATTAAGATGCAAAACTACATTTGGGTGCGTCAGTGAGGGGTGGCGGAGGAGGGAGGGAGGACAACTTGTAGTGGATACTCTCCCCTACAACTGCTGATTGATCACTTGCCGTCCGCTTACCAGCCAACCAGCGGCGACTTCCAAATGTGATGGGCCTCAATTTCGGACTGCGCGGTGATTGGCCCATTACCGCCTTCACCTCAGCCAATCAGCAGCGCCGCTCACTTCACACCTCTCGAGCTGATCCGGCAGAATCGTATAAATACCCCCAGCCTCGCCGTGACGGTCATTCTACTCAACGCTCTCAAACAGACAAGACCTCCTCTCAACAAGCTCCTCACCACACAGCAACACCCTAGCACTGCATTGTACATATACAGGTACTCCTCCACTTACGACAACCCGGACATACGACCGCCGTAGTTGTATAAAATATTTTTCAAATTACGTATTTACTAGTACCGAAACGTTTCCGTCCCGTACGACAGCGTAGCGTGGGCTGGGCCGCCTCTTGGTGTACAGCATCCACGCCGTAGCCCGATCACTTGGTGTTTGGCTGTCGTTGGTGTTAGTGATCGCTCTGTGTACTGACAAAATTTTCGTTTCTACTTCCGGTTAAAATGGCTGGCAAGCATAAAAGTGAGAGTTCTGGTGGTGCTGATAAGAAAAGGAGACAGTCAATTACTTTTGAGATGAAATTGAAAATAATAATGCAATATGAAAATGGAAAAAGGGTAGCAACCATTTCACGTGACCTTGGCTTCTTTCACTCAACGATATCAATAATTTTGAAGGACTAGGCAGAGGCATTTGCTACTCTTAATAAGGGGATGCAAATGTTTGAAGAAATGGATAAAAATTTTGAGCGTTTTGCAAAAGTTGACAGACTGATCCAAGATGCACTTGCTTGCTACAGGGAGATTTACAATGAAAAGAAAAGGCAAACTGTGCAGTCTAAATTGGACATACAGTATATTTTAAGAAATCCCCCCACTGCTGCCTCCTCATACCCCACTACTGCTGCCTCTTCACTCCCTAAAGATGATCCAATACCTTCAACAAACAAGTATGTTAGCCTGTCTGAAGAAAGCGAAATTGATGACCCACCCAGCCCTGTCTTCTCCTCTGTTTCATCCTATTAATGTAGTCTCCATGTTTAATTAAAAAATTATTGAGGCCCCATGTGCATTCAGCTGACTACATTAAAGGTAAGTGCACTTTATTCATTTTTCATTATTGATTACTTTTACTGTACTGTATTTCATTTTAGAATTTCTTTGTATTATTTTCGCATTTTCGACTACGACCTGGTCGTCGGAGAGACTGTGCTGCTCCCCGACTTACGACGGGGTTTGAGACCCAAATCCAGGTCGTAAGTCGAACATAGAAAAAAATAAAATAAAATAAAACACAAAATCTACAACGAAATACAGTACAGTAAAAGTAAAAATAATGAGGAATGGATACAGTGTGACTGAGCACTAACCTTTAATGTAGTCAGCTTAATGCACACGGGGCCCCAATAATTTTCTATTTACAGGTATACATGGTGACTATAATAATTGGATAAAGCGGAGGAGGAGACAGGGCTGGGAGGGTCATCAATGTCGCTTTCTTCAGACAGGTTTATGTACAGGGGAAACTTGCTGGTTGAAGGTATTGGATCATCTTTAGGGAGTGAAGAGGCAGCACTGGTGGGGCGTGAGGAGACAGCAATGGGGGACTAATTAAAATAGATGTCCAATTTAGACTGCACAGTTTGCTTCTTTTTCATTATAAATCTCCCTGTAGCAAGCTAGTGACTCTTGGACCATTCTGTCAACTTTGGCATAACGCTCATAATTTTGATCCATGCCTTCAAACATTTGCATCCCGTCATTAATTGTAGCAAATGCCTCTGCCATTTGCTTCAGTGAAAATTTTTTTGGGGGGTGCAGGTCCTTCTACATTTCGACTCGCTTCTTCCTCTGCATTTTTGTGTGTTTCCAGTTCGATAAGATCCTCGTTACTTAGCTTTTCTGCTACACTTTCAGCCAACTCTTCAACATCAATTTCTAACTGAAGCTGTTTACCTAACTCCACTATGTTGTTACTAATCTCAGAAATAACTTCAGTTTCATTAAATCCTCTGAAACTGTTCACATATCTTTTCAGTGTTTTCTTCCATATTCCATTCATGCACTGTTGTGTAACCTGATCCCATGCTGCAATAATATTCTTTATACAAATTATACATGTCAAAATGTTGTACTCCTTCCAAAACTCTGAGTGCTTTCTCACCTTCAGTAGCAGCAACAGCCTGAGTGATGGTCGTACGTAAATACGTACAGTAATTTGCTTTAAAGGCAGCAATAGCACCTTGATCCATGTGTTGGATGACAGAGGTAGTGTAAGGTGGAATGTACACTACCTTAACATAAGGGTGCATGTTGTCCAGGTGTGGTGGGTGTCCCGGAGCATTATCCAAAATTGACAAAATCTTGAATGCAATCCCTTGTTGCAGACAGTACTCCTTGGTTCGAGGAATGAAACAATTCATGAACCAATCCTCAAACAGTACAAGGGTCATCCAGGTTTCCTTGTTACTACGATAAAACACTGGCAGTGTGTGCTTGCTGACATGTTTAAAAGCCCTGGGGTTCTCTGAATGATAGATCATGAAGGGCTTTAGCTTGAAACCAGCAACATTCCCCCCCAACAGAAGTATAATCCTGTCCTTGAATGCCTTGAATCCTGGCATGGTTTTTGCCTCTTTGTGGATGTATGTCCGCTCAGGCATGCGCTTCCACAATAATCCAGTTTCATCCACATTGAATTTTTGCTCAGGCAAATAATTTCCTTCCACAATCACACGATCTAGCTCCTCCTTAAAAGCTTCGGCAGCACCAACATCAGCACTAGCTGCCTCTCCACTCACCTTTACATTATGTAAACTGTAGCGGTTCTTAAATCTGTTAAACCACCCATGACTTGCTGTGAAGGTTCGGTCGCACTCATTTCCTGCCTGCTCCCTCAGGCTTTCGAACAGGCTTCTTGCCTTAGACCGTAAGGTTAGAAGGCTTAAGGGTACACGCTTCTGTATTTGGTCTTCTATCCATATCACCAATAATTTTTCCATCTCATGAATGGGACCTTGTCTTTTCTTTGTTATTATAGTTCCCTTTATAGGTGCTGATCCTTTTACTACATCACGAATATGTTCCTTGTCCTTCAGAATAGTGGATATGGTCGAGTGCGAGAAGCCTAGGTCGCGTGAGATTGTTGCTACAGTTTTTCCGTTTTCATACTGCATTATTATCTTCATTTTCGTCTCAAACGTAATTGACTGTCTCCTTTTCTTCTGAGCACTACCAGCACTCTTACTTGTATGCTTTCCAGTCATTATAAAATCAATTAAATACGAAAATAATGTCAATACACAGCGAGATCAGTATAGGATATGACAGCCAAACGCCAACTAAGCGCTCTACTGCGTGGGAGCTGTACCCACACGGTGACCCAAGCCACGCCACGCTCTTGTATGGGACGGAAACGTTTCGGTATAGAAAATGCGCTCGTCATTTGAAAAAAATTTTGGTCCCGACCGCGTGGTCGTATGTGCTGATGGTCATTACTGACTTTTGCCTTTTACATTTCACTCCACTAGCATCAATAGCTCTGACACTAGGCAGTCTTTTAGGGGCCATTAGACACAGAAACACTAAAGTTTTGAGAGTACAACACAAGATGCTGTGCTGGGTGACTTTTGTGCTGCAGGAAAAGGCTCACCATTTGCTTACCGCGAATCGTCAGAATCGTGAATCTTAAACTGGCAAATGGCAAGGGTCTACTGTATAGTGAATAGTTGCATTGGGGCAGTGTTATGCCGAGGAATAATTAAGTATTATAATTTTTGTGAACTGGACATTCTGATTGTTTTCTATTCCAAGCAGCAGTTATTATGGAAGTTTGGGGAGATTTTCTTGTATATATTGATGTGTGACCTATGTCAGAATTTTGTATAATGTATTGCATCATTTTTGCTATGATTTACTTCTTATTGTGAGCCTAGATCATCCTAGAGTTTTCCAGGCATATATCGTTTTGACCTGCATTGCCAGGATGGTGCTAGAATGGGAGTTTCCGGGCCACAGAATGCCGGACAAGAGAGGTACAACCTGTACTGTATAATAGCTAAAAAAAGTATCTGTGCATACTGTGAGAAACAATATTAGACCACAGACGATAGGTACTGTATTGGGATATGCGTGTTGTCTCCTTATACTACGTGACAGTATTGACTTAACCGTTTATTTTATTCCTATATGCCAACTCACCCCGTGTTGCATACTGAATGGGTGTGGGTGAAGACACTCATACCAACCCTCCCGAGGCATCGCGAGTTGTATGTGTAACTTGGGAAGTCGTCGGACCCACCCTGTCAGATACTTTTTTTAGCTACTGTACAGTACTGTATACAGTATATTGTTTTAGTTATAAATAAAATAATATTTTAATAATTTACCAGTACCAGAGAGTGTAGACTACATTTGCTTGTTGCTGCACATTGCCAACACTGTGTACTACCAGAACAAAACATGGGAGAACTGTTAAAAAGTAAATGTTGGCAAGTTCAGCTGACACCGAGGACGTAGCTTTCAAAAGCAGTTTAGGGTCGACTTACCTGCCAGGTATTGGCTTAGACCAACAATATCAGTTGAAATAAGTAAGGTATTCTACGCCCTGTCGCCTTATAGGTCATCATATACAACACATAACACGACTTACATTAACATAATTCTAAACTAATTTTACTATTTATTGTACTCAAACAGTGATATCCCCGTTAAATGGAACAATTGATGCAGAGCTCTTCCGGGGATGAGAGATTTCCGGGTAACCTGATGACTTTCTCAAACCGGAAAAATACCCCATCCCCGAAAATATTTTCGGTTACTGGAAAAACTTTCCGAGTGTCTAAACTATGCATCTTGCACAGACAAACACTAGCCCACATCCTCATAATGTTTGTGTGTGCTGGGGAGTTTTCCAAGAGTCTAAACTAAAATCTATAAATCTGTATGATATGGTCGTGAATGAAGCTGTGTATTGTAGATATATGAGACGAATATGCTGTAATATGTAACTGTACTATTTACCATTATTGATTCAGGTCTCTGTATTATATGTTATAATCATACCCTCTTTTGTCACTGAGTGTAGTTCAGACTTTGAGCACATGCGCGCTGTACGCGCATGCGCAGATAGAGATACCCAGAGAGATTCCGAGACAGGACGTTGTTTACCCTGTCTTAACTCCTTTTGTGTGTTTGTCCCAGAAATAGAACTTACGAACTTGACACCAGTGTGTTTCCTTTACCCCTGATTGGAAGCATCATCTGAGTCTCCCACATGGCGCAGTGATTAGCTGGGACATCACATTATTCAGAATTGGAGTGGACGCAGAATCTCTCTCGGAGCCGCCATCTTGTCAACTCCTCCTGCCCAGTGAATATCGGCGCGTACCTCTCAAGATATTCCTGGATTTACAGTGCAGTGTTGTGAAGTGCTTTTTCAGTGTTGTGTGTGCCCTTTAGTGTCTTTAAAGTGTTTCCCCGTGTTCCTGCACTTTTTACAAAAGAGGGAAGCCTATTTAAGACCTAGGGGAGAGCTCAAGTTTTGACATCCTTCCCCGCTCATGACTCGGCTGGAACTGGCGTGAGGAGTTGCTATACCGCCAGCCACCCGCTCTCTGGCCAGCCTGCTCCGAGTACACGCACGAACGAACGCACACACACACTCACTCACTCACAGACGCTCGCAGATATCTTCCATTTAAAGACAATTGCTTTTCTGCTCACTTATTAATTACAGTAATTGTGAGAGAAATAAACCAGGCCTTATGGAAGATCAAGAATTTATTGGGTTTTCTCCAGATACCCAACAAGCCCAACATCAGACTGATGTCGGTGCAGTAAGTGGACTCCAAGTGGAGCGGGAAGTGGATCAAGCGGCCCCACCCACCCTTAGCCCCCACTACACACGTCCGCAACCTGCCACAGGCGGCGACTTCCTTCGTTTAATTCAGTTTTTGGAAGAAAACCGACGACAAGACGACATCAGGAGGCGACAGGAAGAGGATCACAGGCGTCAACAAGAAAATGACAGATTCAGTGCCATGATCGAGTTGTTGACACCTGTGAACCTTCGAGCAGCTGCCACACCTGCCCCTTCGTCCACAGGCGCGCCCGAAGGGTCCTCTCCAACTTCTTTGCCCCCCCCACAGAAAGCACTCGCTCAGAGTCCACCGCCACTCCAAGCTGATGCCTCGTTCCAGGTATTCCGTGAATGGCGTCGGAGATGGGACGATTATTCGATGATGGTCGACTTATCGAGGTTGCCTAGGGAGAAACAGCTGATCCAGATGAGGATGTGTCTCACCCTAGAGACGCAACGTATCCTGGAGCACACCCTGCAAATCCCCCACAACACAGACAAGACTGTGAAGGACGTCTTGGATGCTTTACAGACGCATATCAAGGGTCTCCGCAACGAAGCTCTGCGTAGGAGAGAGCTTCTCAGTTGTAAGCAGCTGGAGGGTGAGTCATTTGCAGATTTTTACGTACGACTCAGACGCATCGCTGAGGAGGTTGACGTTTGTCCTGGGAACTCGTCGACTTGTGAGGAAACACAGCTGAAGATGATTATCCTCATGGGCGTGCGGGACGAAGAGCTTATTCAGAAGCTTATCTCCCTCAACACTGCCTCCTCTCTACAGGATGTTGTCACCACCTGCCGCTCTTACGAAGCCACCAGAAGTGCGACTTCTGCTATTCGTGCTCCACCTAACCAGCTGTGTGCCATCTCCGCATATAAGAAGAACAAAGGACGTGACGGGACTTCAGCCTCACATCCGACTTCAGCTTCGCATCACTCTTCAGCATCACTTCAGACTTCGACGCCAGGCCACCCCTGCCAGTATTGTGCTCGTCGGCATGGTTCTGAATGCCCTGCCGCTGACAGCACCTGCAATAACTGTGGCCGTCGTGGCCATTGGGCTAGGACACTGAAGTGCCCTGCCAACAACGTTCAGTGCCGCTCCTGTAGCCGCATTGGACATTTCGACAAATGCTGTCAGTCACGGAAGAAAAAGGATACTACTTGCAAGTCTCAGGCGGCGAAGAACAAGATCTGTTGTCGCGTGGGATCCTCTTCTCCTGTCAGCAAGACACCTCAGCCCATCTGTGTTCACCTGTCATACGGCGACATTACTTCCCGTATCCAGATGCTTCCTGACACAGGTGCGGACGTCACAGTCATCGGCACAAGACACCTCGACATTCTGGGGATCCCTAGGAGCAGCTTGCAACCACCGTCAACTTCTACAACGCTCACTGCAGACGGTTCTACAATGGCACCTGCTCTGGGTACATTTCAGGCTACCCTCACCCTAGGTAAGCAGTCATGTTCTGCCAGGATTCAGGTCCACAAAGGTGTTCAGATGCCACTACTGTCTTATGGCCACTGTCAAGAGTTGGCCATAATATCTCCAGACTTCCCCAAGCCAATTCCGGAAATTAAACATGTCAACAGGTGCAAGGAGCTGCCCCTCCCAACCAATACGTCACCTTATGCAGCCAGGGAGTTCTTCCTACTGCAATCCAAGGACGTGCTGGGTTCCAAGGAGGACCTCAAGACGGCTCCACTCAGCAGTCAGCAGCAGGAACCCCTCATGAACAACAACAACCCTACAAGGCCCTTTGAGTCCGTCTCTGCGGATTTCTTCGTTGTGGCGGGAAAGTCCTTTCTCGTCATCGCCGACCGGCTCTCAGGGTGGCCTGTTGTCGTTCCCTGCGGAGGCAACACTACTGCCTCTCATACAGTACGTATGTTCTGCCGCTACTTCCGGGAAGTTGGTGTCCCTCTCCGCCTGAGGACTGACGGCGGGCCCCAGTTCACCAGCAACGACTTCCGGGACTTCATGGAGCGATGGGGAGTTCATCATGTGGTGTCCTCGCCACATTATCCCCAGTCCAATGGACATGCCGAGGCTGCCGTAAAGTCCGTCAAGCATCTCATCCTCAAGACGGCACCCTCAGGCAACATTGACTGTGAGAAGTTTGACCGGGGTTTATTGGAATTGCGGAATACCCCCAACTTCACAGGTCGCTCCCCAGCACAGATGTTATACGGCCACCCACTACGGTCATGTGTCCCTGCCCATCCTGAGTCCTTCTCGAGGGAGTGGCAGGCCAAGACCGAGGACTGCGATCGTCGTGCAGCCGCCCGTGCTGACCAGGTAAAGGCACAGTACGATCAGCACGCCCGACCCCTTCCCAGGTTGAGTATCGGGCAAACAGTTCGGGTTCAAGACCCGACGTCTCACCGCTGGGACAAGGTCGGGGTTGTCATGGGCTGCGGCAAGACCAGGGATTACGAGGTCCGTCTCCCTAGTGGTCGGGTATGGTGGCGGAATCGACGCTTCCTTCGTTCAGTCCCGTCCCCTAGTGGTGAACCCCTCCCCCACATCCCTGTGAACCCTTGCTTGGACGAGAAAAGTAAGTCCTCATTCAGTGACCCCCCAGTTTTCCCACGTCGCTCTCAAAGGCTCCTGGAAAAAGAGTCCGCTCGAGATTGCACTACGAGCGTGAGGGGGAGGGAGGTGTAGATATATGAGACGAATATGCTGTAATATGTAACTGTACTATTTACCATTATTGATTCAGGTCTCTGTATTATATGTTATAATCATACCCTCTTTTGTCACTGAGTGTAGTTCAGACTTTGAGCACATGCGCGCTGTACGCGCATGCGCAGATAGAGATACCCAGAGAGATTCCGAGACAGGACGTTGTTTACCCTGTCTTAACTCCTTTTGTGTGTTTGTCCCAGAAATAGAACTTACGAACTTGACACCAGTGTGTTTCCTTTACCCCTGATTGGAAGCATCATCTGAGTCTCCCACATGTATTACAGCAAAGACTGGTATTTTTCACTCCCTTGGAGCTGTGGGGGATTAATGGATCTCCTGTAACTGACATGACCTGACACAATGCCAGGTTGAGGTAGGGTGGAGTGTTGGTGGTCTCATATTACTGACCTGATACAATGTCACGTCACCCATTGTCGGGTGGGGGATTAGTAGGTCTCAGGACCTGAAGATGTCCTGAATAAACATGAAAGCTAAAATACAGTATTTTTTATACTTACACTTATCACATTGTATCCCTTCAACATTACATTACATAAGATTTTAAAATGTGGAGTGAGAAAGCTGAAATGTGTGGGTGATTAGAGAGATGGAGTGGAAAGGAGTGGTAACATGCACCAGTGTTGCCGAGCGATAACCTCCTCAACAGCTGATCTTTTAATCACCACCACGTAGTTAACCACGCATAAATTTGTCATGCAATGTGGGGATGTTAGGGTGTGATGTTGTGGTATTAATTAATAAATAAGCAATATTGTATCGTCAATGAGAGTCGTTTGAAGAAAAGCTCCGTACTACAATTGTCGCTACTAGTCATCAACCTTCTGTACTGTCATTAACAATATTATTTATCATTCATTAATTAATACCCCAACACCACAACTTACATACAATCTTTTGTTGGAGGGAGTTGGAGGGAGGCAAGGTGCTGGCAGGGGTGAGGCAGGGGGAGGCAAGTTGGTGGTAGGGAGGTAGGGGTGAGGCAAGGTGCTGGCAGGGGTGAGGCAAGGTGCTGGCAGGGAGGCAAGGGGTGAGGCAAGTTGGTGGTAGGGAGGTAGGGGTGAGGCAAGGTGCTGGCAGGGAGGCAGGGGGGAGGCAAGATGCTGGCAGGGAGGCAGGGGGGAGGCAAGATGCTGGCAGGGAGGCAGGGGTGAGGCAAGGAGGCAGTGGGGGAGGCAAGTTGGTGGTAGGGAGGCAGGGGGAGGCAAGTTGCTGGCAGGGAGGCAGGGGGGAGGCAAGTTGCTGGCAGGGAGGCAGGGGGGAGGCAAGATGCTGGCAGGGAGGCAGGGGGGAGGCAAGATGCTGGCAGGGAGGCAGGGGTGAGGCAAGTTGGTGGTAGGGAGGCAGGGGGAGGCAAGTTGCTGGCAGGGAGGCAGGGGTGAGGCAAGGTGCTGGCAGGGATGCAGGGGGGAAGGAAGTTGCTGGTAGGGAGGCAGGGGGAGGCAAGTTGCTGGTAGGGGGGAGGCAAGGTGCTGGTAGGGGGAGGCAAGGTGCTGGCAGGGATGCAGGGGGGAGGCAAGTTGCTGGCAGGGAGGCAAGGTGCTGGCAGGGAGGCAAGTTGCTGGCAGGGAGGGAGGGGGGAGGCAAGTTGCTGGCAGGGAGGCAGGGGGGAGACAAGGTGCTGGTAGGGAGGCAGGGGTGAGGCAAGGTGCTGGCAAGGAGGCAAGTTGCTGGCAGGGAGGCAAGGTGCTGGCAGGGAGGCAGGGGGGAGGCAAGGTGCTGGCAGGGGGGAGGCAAGTTGCTGGCAGGGAGGCAAGTTGCTGGCAGGGAGGCAAGGTGCTGGCAGGTGGGAGGCAGGGGGGGAGGCAAGGTGCTGGTAGGGAGGCAAGGTGCTGGTAGGGAGGCAGGGGGGGAGGCAAGTTGCTGACAGGGAGGTAGGGGGGAGGCAAGTTGCTGACAGGGAGGCAGGGGGGGAGGCAAGTTGCTGGTAGGGAGGCAGGGGGGGAGGCAAGTTGGTGGCAGGGAGGCAAGGTGCTGGCAGGGGGGAGGCAAGTTGGTGGCAGGGAGGCAAGGTGCTGGCAGGGGGGAGGCAAGTTGGTGGCAGGGAGGCAAGGTGGTGGCAGGGGGGGGGGCAATACACACACTCTAACATTTATTATTATATATTTGGTGTGATCAGCCTCTTATGGTGTATGTTTTATCATGGTTGATATAAAATATTAAACACATTTAGAAAAAATAAGATGTGAAATTATTAATTTGACATCAACATTATATGACAAGCCGAATAATAAGGCAATTTTTTCACCCAGACTCTCTACTGGGAGGAGGGTCGGTGGCTGGTAAGCTTAGCCATTGTTTTATTTAATCATTACAGTACTGATACAGTATAAAATGTATTGTACTGTATTATATATGAAGGGTACAGGTATTAATAAGTACAGAATATTACAATAAACATTTTTATTAGTGAATAAACACAAATAATTTTTTACAATGGTAATGGCAGACATGGGGAGACGAGGAACCTCTTGGGGGTGTGCGGTCAGTTCCCTCCCCCCTCCCTCCTCGCCTTCTTACTCCATACTGAATTTTAAATGAAAGAAAACATTATATAATTTGTATAATGAACATCCTATAATAAATTACAGGAATAGAATATGAATTATACTGTACAGTAGGGGGCAGTGAAATTTTGCTCAAAGCTGCACTCTTCAGGCATTGTTCCTTATACATATCTAAGACTCCATGCCAAATTTGAAGCTGATATGTCGAGGTTTAGTCTGCCGCATTTTCTACTGAAATTTTTAAATTTACCTACAGTACTAGCCAAACAGCCGCTGTGGCGGTGCAATGTTCTGTTCAGTGTTTATCAACGTTTTTTTCATAATTTGACGTCACTCTATTTTGATGGTAAGAAGACCGCCACTCGTGTGATGATAAAGAATGAGAAGACCAAGAAATGGAGTTCGAGGATGATGATGAAAGATCATTATGTCATCATGGTTGAGCCTGGCAATGAATATCTCACACATGTGACTCCTAAGACTGGACACGGAAAACAGATTGCCAAAACTATTCACGAGTTTCTGGTGGAGAAAAATCTAACCCAGCAGCCCATTGTGTGTGTTGGTTGTGATGGAACCAATGTAAATGTAGGATCAGAAAATGGAGTCATTCATCATCTTGAAATGTTACTTGGTCGCCCGCTCCATTATTTCATATGTCAGCTTCACGGAAATGAGCTGCCTTTCCGCGCAGTTTTTTATCACTATGATGGTAAACCAAGTGGTCCTGAGCATTGGCGTGGTCCCATTGGAAAGCAGATCAAGGAGTCTTTGTCTGAGCTTCCAGTTGTCGCCTTCCAGCCAGTCAGTTTCCCTGATTTCCCTGTGTTTAATGATGAAGCGGAGAAAGATCTGTCCTGTTATCAGAAATACCTGTATAGGATTTGTAAAGGAGTTATCACAGGTGTTGTTGAAGATGACTTGGCTGCTATTGAGCCAGGTCCTCCCTGTGTGTCAAGGTGGAACACCTTATGGAGTAGAATCCTCAGGCTGTATGTAGCAACACCAAGACCCAGCCATGAGTTGAAAAGAATTGTCATTACAATAATAAAGTTCAGTGCTCCAATGTGGTTTTACATCAAGATACACCCTTACGTAACACACGGCTCAAGGAACGTATTCCAGTCCCTGCTATATATGAAACACCTGAATAGTGAGGAGGAGACGATAGTGAAGAAGGCTGTCCAGAGAAATGCATACTTCGCCCACACAGGTCAACTTCTTCTTGGTATGTGTGCAGATGAGGACATGACTGTTAGAGAAAAGGCTGTCTCAATGATAAGAAAAATTAGAGAGGAGAATCAGCAAAAGGAAGAATGCACTGGCAGATCTGAAGAGGAGGAGGAAGATTCTGATGCTGCTGTTGACGAGAATTTGTTAAACTACACTGATGAGGAGGGTAAAGATGGAGATGGGAATGAGGATGTGCCTCCTGTAGTCAACATGAGAAAGGTGGTGACTCCGAAACTAAAGTGGCAAGCAAAAAACTATCATTCCATGATTAACTGGAGGAATGAACTCAAGACTGAGCCTCCTTACATTGCTTCTCTGTCAAATCTACAGGTTAATGACATTCTTGAGACACCATTAGTGGTGCCCAAGTGGCCAAAGAGCACTCAGGCGGTCGAGAGAGGCATAAAAGTGATGACTGAAGCTTGCACTGAAGTGACGGGATACGAATCGAGAGATGGATATATTAGGCAAAGATTATTGTCTAGGAAAATGATGCCAAGGTTCCGCACAAAAAAGAATTTCAATATGAACGTGTAATGATTTTCTATACGGTGTACCTGTAAAATAACATGTGAATTAAATCGATGTCACCCATGTAAAATTTATCATTATCCTGGAAAACATGAAATGACACCTAATTTTTGGTATACACTAAAAGTTGACAAAAAGTCGTTCGCGATGCGGCAGGGTAAGTATGCATGAAATGGCATGAAATTTTGCACAGGTGTTTGTTACAGCCATACAAACGATGCTTGAAAAGTGCAGCCTGCAACTCAAATAAAAGTGTTTTTTCCCTGCCCCCTACTGTACAGTATTAAGACACTGTACAAAACTAGATTTGGGTGTGTAGTCCGGGGGAGATGACGGGTGGAAGAGGGAGGACAAGTGGGCAACTCACCTCCTGGCCTGTGCTGTCACTTTTCTTTTTTTATTCTCTTCACCATTGATCGGCTCGTTAGCCGCTTGGGCAATCGGTCACGTCTCTGATTACATTTCCTTTTCTTTTATCCTCTTCACCACTGATCGGCTCGTTAGCCGCTTGGGCGATCGGTCACGTCTCTGTTATGCACTGTTGGCAAGTACTGGGCATGCACCAGCTCCTGAATGTACCTGAACCTGCTCCAATGTTGGTCAAGAGCTCACACTCGGTGCCATCACAACACTTTCTGGTAGATTGTTCCAAGAGTTCACAACTCTTACTCCAAAAAAGTTTGCCCACAGTTTTCTGGACTTGCGGCTTCTTCAATCTTGAGTTGTGACCCCTTGTGGGGCAAGCGTCCGCCAGCTCCAAGTAAGGACACTCGACTGAGTAGTGCCCCTTGAGATGCTTATACACCTCAATTAAGTCTCCCCTTGCCCATCTGTAGTATAAGCTTGGCAAGTTCAGGCGCTCCAATCTCTCAGGGTAGCTGAGGTGCCGAAGTGTAGGCACCAGTCTGGTGGCCCTCCTTTGAACATTTCAACCAACTGACAGTCCCTAGCATATCTCGGGGACCAGACGGGGAAGCACTTCACTCTTGAAGATCGTTACGAGGGACGGACCGTCTAGATATCTGAACGACCTTATAAGACCCAATAATTTATTTGCCTGATTTACCTTCTTCTCGCAATGGCCCGAGAACTTCAGCTCATTGTCAACATACACACCTAGGTCCTTCTCATATTCAGCCTCAAATAGTGCAGTTTCTTCATCCCTTTGGGACATATGATACGCCTCCTTACCGTTGGTACGCCCCAGGTGCATCCTCTTTCACTTCGTGACATAGAATCTCAGCAGCCATTTCTTCGACCATTCTTGGAGCCCACAGAGGTCCTTCTGCAGCTTTTCACAGTCCTTTTGGTTCTTGATTTCCTGAAATAACAGGGCATCATCAGCAAACATTTGTATGGAGGAGTGTATAACGTCAGGCATGTCATTTATAAAACAAGCAAACAACAGCGGGCCCAATACACTGCCTTCTGGTACCCCGCTTGTGACAGGTACGAATGATGATTTTGTGCCATTAATCACCACACACTGCTTGCAGTCATGTAGAAAGCCTCCTATCCATGCTAGGACATTTCCCCGAATTCCAGGTGAACCTTGTACAGTGGCTGGTGACAAAGAATTATGCACTAAGCTTGCTCCGAGGCTAGTCTGGGGTGAGGGGTCATCTACAAGATGCATCAGCCAATTACAGATGTCCCTTGAGGTCAGATGACAGCATTAGCTAATCATATCGGGTGAGCCTATGACCTAAGTTATCTGGAGCGTCTTAGCCTCCTGCCATCCATCACACAGAGGACCCGGGAGCATGACCCAATATTTTGTTATTTTTCTATACATGTTATAGTACAGTATTTAACATTATCAATGATAAAACATACACCATAAGTGGCTGACCATATGATAATATATAATAATAATAAATGTTGGAGGTTTGTGTATCAGTATTAATAACTGGGGCCCTTTTCTCAAAATTTAAAAAATATGTTAATGAAAATTAATGGAAATTAGAAATGATAGATTTCTAAATTGCAAAAAGTTGGATGGTCCATCATTATTTTTATTTATTTTTTCATAAATACTCTATACGTACAGTATACAGTCGGCCCTTAACATACGCGGGGGTTAGGTAACAGAGATACCCGTGCAATACAACAGTTTTTTAACTGAAAACCATTCGAAAAGCGATCAAGGTAAAATCTTTTGAACAACGAAAGAAAGCGAAAGTCATTGCTTTCGTCGCTTTCCACTGTCATACGTACGTCATTTCAGCGAAAATATTACATATCCATATTCTCAGAAATAAATAGTAGTTTTGCTGAAACGTAATGTATTTCAATGTAAATTAGGATAAACTACATGAAAACAGAAGACTTTACCTAACCTTCCGATGTTCAAGATATGTTACTCGTTTTTTTAATAGTTTTCGGTTAAAATCAGGGTTGGAAAAATCATGATTTTTTAAAAAAATCAATAAAAAAAATCGATTTATTTGATTTAAATCGGATTTTTTTATTTAAATCGATTTTTTAAATTTGTTTACCAATTGCATTAAAATAGTATTTTTAAACCATAAAAACAGTATTTTTCAACCAAAGTTTATTCAGGATAATAAACAGAAAATTGGCATTAAGATATTTATGCAGTAGATGTACCAATGGAATTTAACACCATAATATATTTTTTTGGTAAAATAAAAGAAAACTGGTAACATATCTTACATTTGAGTGCTCAAATCCAAATGTAATAATGAAATATAACATAAATGCTCTTATAGGATTACAGTGTTTCAAAAATTAATAACTTAACTTCTTCAAGTCAACAGAATTATATTCTCATTTTGTAAAAAAAATAATATTGGTAACAAGTTTATTTTCTTACATTTGTAGGATTATGGTGTATTAAGAATTGCCGGTACAGGTTGACAATCCCTTATCCGAAATCCTTGGGACCAGATGCATTTCGATTTTTGGAATTTTTCGGTTTTCAGAATGGTTAGGTTTTTTTTTTACAGGGATCAGCCCACCCGGGCACAGGTCATGACCCACATTGGGGCCTGGGGGCTAAAAAATAATAATAATAATAATAATTATTATTACTGTTATTATTATAATTCATAGGTCTAGGTCGTGTTTCTCACTTTTGATCTTTTTTTCATTCTTGTATTTCTTTCTTATTATTATTATTATACTATTATTATTATTATTTTATTATTACAGTATTATTGTTATTATTATTATTGTTATCATTCTTATTTTATTTTTGTGTATTTTTTATTAAAAATTTTATTTACTATGAATAATTATTATTATTACTGTACAGTGACCCCTCGTTTAACGAACGCCTCGGTTAACGAAATTTCGGTTCACGAACTACCTTCCATAAGGATCTTCAATTCGGTTAACGAATTTCTTACGAACCGACCTCAACATGTTTTCACTTGCACTGACCGGGCAACTAACTTTAGTATCAGTCCGCCAATACATTAATCGGTTCTAGGGCTTAAATTCCTTACTATTTTAGTAAATATCAAGAAGTTTATACTATTCAATAATTTTAAAAGTTTAATATTCAATTTTTTAGTCATTTTAACAATTATTGAACATAATTGAAGGTAAAGTGACTAGTTTAATGCGCGGCATCCAGCCTCTTAACACAGCAAACAGGCGTTAGTCTCTCTCTGTTTTCACTGGTGGTAACATCTTGCTTGAGACTCTCCAACTAAATGCTTTTTTCTGTGTTTCCAAGCAAATTATTGGTCATTTTGAAATATATTTTACATATTGACAATATATAATGCAGTGCAGTGTTGATTTAAAGAAAATAATCTTGAAATACACCAAGAGAACTAAAATTTTATGGGTGAAATGGTGCCATGGGGTGACTTCTCTTCCACCCCAATGCCTTCTCTTCTTCCTTCTCCTCCACCTCCCACTTCAAATGCACATCATCATCATCATCCAGGAGCCTTCTACATACACACCTCAAAGTATGTGAACTTTTCTACCATTTTTGTTGAATTTAGGAAATTTTCGGTGAGCTGGAACCAATTACCCAAAAACCCATTGAAACAATGGTTTCGGTTAACGAACGACCTTCTGGAACGGATGAGTTCGTCAACCGAGGGGTCACTGTATTATCATTATTATTGTTATTATTATTACTATTACATTTTCACCCCCCAGGCCCTGATGTGGATCAGTGAGCTGTGCCCGGGTGGGTTGTTACAAAAAAAAAAAATAAAAAAACAAAAAAAAAAAAAATTGCTCCATAAAAAACTTTCGGTTTTCAGAGCTTTTCGGTTTTTGGAATTTCGGATAAAGGGTTGTCAACCTGTACCAGGTTGTACCTCTCTAGTCCAGCATTCTGTGGTCTGGAACGATTTTAGTTTGTCCAATAGGTAGAAAGGCAGCTTTTTTTTTTTTTTTTTTTTTTTTTACTCATGTGAATTATTATTATTATTACAGGAGTATTAAATTTTTGCCCCTCAGGCCCCAATGTGGGTCGGTGACCTATGCCTTGGTGGGCTAATCCCCGTAAAAAAAAATAACAACAAAGCCGCGGGAAATTAAGGTTTGTTTACATCCGGCAGTTCCACTGCTCTCTCTCTCTCTCTGCTTGTCTATACAGAGTACAACATTTAACCCTTCAATATATATGAGCAGTAAATAAGTGTTGCTTTCATATTCTTATGTAGAGTAATGACGATATGTTTTCACATGTGCGCACTTACATACGCGCAGTCTCACTTTTTTTTTTACCATTAATGGTTAGCTACTTATATTGTTCCATTTATTAACATTAAATAACATTACAGGTACTTCCAACAACCATATTAATTTTTTTTACATTAATTTTACTACAGCTAAACTCAGGGTCTTATTTTCTTCAGTTTTATATGTAGAACCAATCAGTCACTGGTTTTGTAAGCTTTAACATAAACAATGCCGGCAGCCGTCTCGTCTCCTCTAATATTCCACGTATTATTAATAAATTGTATTGTTAATTTTGCACACACAAACATTAATTCAATTAAAACAAATTCAGAAACATTAATTAAAATATATATGAACAGTAAATAAGTGTTGCTTTCATATTCTTATGTAAAGTAATGACGATATGTTTTCACGTGTGCGCACTTACATACGCGATCTCTCTTTTTTCTTTACCATTATCGTTAGCTACTTCTATTGTTCCATTGATTAACATTAAATAACATTACTTAAAACAACCATATTAATTTTACTACAGCTACAACCAAGGTCTTATTTCCTTCAGTTTTATATGTAGAACAAGTCAGTCACTGGCTTTGTAATCAACGAAAACAATGCTGTGTCATTTCCTCGTGTGTTTTAATATTCTACTTATTATTAATGAATTGTATTGCTCATTTTGCACACATGAACATTAATTCAATAAAAAAGACATTCAGTAATAAACAATAATGAATCTTTTTTACATAAGAGAAATGACGCTGTTTACACGATTAGGCATGTCGTCTGCACGTTGGCAGGCCGTTCAAACCCGTCGAAATTCAAGTTTCCGCCATCAAAATTTTCATTTATTTTTTTTTTGTGTTCCAATAAAATACGTTGAATTAAAAACTCGCGAAATTTGAGAAGCTACTATATGACATTTAACCCTTCAATATGTCTTCAAAGAGACCATGATGCAGAGAAAGTGGTGCTAGTGCTTCCAAGCATAAGCACAAGTCACTATCTATCCAGGAAAAGGGTGAATTTCCATGGTCCGGCACCGGTCAGGTCCCGAGGTTGCCAGACTAGAGAGGTCAACACAATGTTCTCATTCTGTAAACAACAAAAATAGTTCAAAACATTTAAATTAGCTTAGTTGAACATTGAAATGCTTATGTACTGTGACAAGCTTAGATGCCTTTTCCTGTCCTAAGCAATTTCTTACCTTTGAGTGTACAAATCCATATGTGGAAAAAATTCTCTCAACCCCTGCTGATGATGCAACAGCTGTAAATAATTGCCTAGGAACATCCATTACATTTTCTGTCATATCATTGGCAAATTGCTGCCACCAAGCAAGGGGTGAGAGAAATTTTGCAACATCTTTACCAAAATAGACCTCTTTAAATGGTGCACTTCTTCCATGGAAGGACATTAATGTTGAAAGGAAATGTGGAAGAGACTCGCACACATACTGTTCTGCAATGTCTCGCTGCTCAGTTGTCAGATGTCTGCCCTGATACCTTGGATCTATCACATTAGCTAGAAAATGGGCAGGTGTCAATGCTACTTTGATTCTTTTTTCAAAATTATCCATATCCTTCTTGTCTGTTAAATACTCCTTAATATCAGTTTTCAGTTTTACCCAGATTTGTACAGCATCATTAATAGGGTATGTTCTCTCTGGACACAGTCCAATGCCACAGCAATAGGCTTAAGTTTATCTAAATAGTCTTCTGCAGTTCTTTTTAATGCCTTATCATTAACTTTCCTTTCAATTTACTTATCAATGTCTTCACTATTTTCTTTGCACACTTTGACAAGGGTCTCCCAGTTTTTAAATAAGATTCAATAGAATCTGTCACTGTGTTCCATCGTGTGTCTGATGGCATTACTAGCATTGTTCCTCCTGCTCTTCTATACAAAGATCCTGGGATGTGATGATTTCTAAATTTCAATAGTATTTATTATCTTAGGTAACAATATATTTCATGTAAATATATACATTAATAATGAGACCTTATGATATGATCAAAGTTTTGCAAAACTGGAGAGAACTGACTATAGTACAGTACATAATTATGTAAATCCAAATAATGTTATTAGCTTGCTGCATTGCATATACTTTTCAGTCATGTAGAATAAAAAGAGAAAACAGTTATTAGTAAAAAATCATTTTGATTTATATCATGATTTTTTTACTCTAATTTCAATCGATTTAAATCATGTGATTTAAATAATTTGAATTAAATCATAACAACCCTGGTTAAAATACTGTTATGTTAGTGATATTCTATTCATACTGTGCTTGATATAATACATTCAAGGAAATGTAATATTTTTGCAACTACAATGCTGATGTCAACACAAGCGTGGTTACAGTGAGACTGACTGACTGAAGGTGCGCGGGAATGCGGGGTGGTGCGGGCGATGTGTGTGTGTGCAGTGTGTGGTGTCGCGCGCGATTTCAATAATGTATATTCCTTTGAATGTATATTCCTCCAGCGGCAATCCGCATACTGTATTTGCAAATCCGTGTAAGTTAAACCTGCGTATGTTAAGGGCTGACTGTATTCAACAAGTTCCCTGAAAATCTCTTAATTTTATACCGTATTACTCATTATTGTGTCATCCATCATGCCACAAGTTGACTTGTTTCATGAACTATACATGTACGTGTAGTGATCTTTGGTGAGGGGGGGGGGGGGTGTGCAGTTGGTATCTCATACCATTTGAGAAGGACTGATTTGCATCAGCTTACAGTTGCCATTTAGGGATTTTTCCAAAGCAATTATCCAATAGTACTGTATTTGGGATGAAATAAGTGGGTGTTAAAGCTTATTGTATTGATTTTGTGTACACCCACTAAAAAATTATTCGGCACCTGTGTCATATTTTCCGGCATGTTTGTGGTGTAGATTAATACAGTACAGTACAGTATAACCTTTTTCTTTTTTCTTTTTTCTGTTCTTATTTTGTCGCCCTCCAGGCTCCGTTGTGGGTCGTTTGACCTGTGCCCGGGTGGGTAATTCCTGTAAAAGGATAAAATAAACAAATAAAAATAAAATATAAATAAATAAAATAAATATTGTATTACGCCGTAAGGGTGCCGAATAAATTTTTAGTGGGTGTACATTAAAGCCTTGACCAACGATGGTTGTAGATGTACAGTAGTAAAATTAATGTAAAAAATACTGTATGTAGCTTTTAATTTATGTTATGTAATGTATGTACATTAGAAGTGATCATTGAATTGGTAGAAAAAAAAGTGAGACTGCGGTGTTGGCCAACATATGTATGTAAGCACTCATGGAAAACAGTGTCATTTATCACACACACACACACACACTACGTCCTTGACCACCGAAGGGTCAAGACGTACCTGGTGCTCCTCTCGGAGCAGCCAGGTCAACTGTTAAGTTGGCCCATACCAACTCCCTCCCCTGAACCCTCCTCCCCACCGGAATATTAACAAGTTCTCGCCAGAAGTTACAATTTCTTTTCGGAAAGGAATGGAACCAGTGTTAAACAGAGGTGAACAGTGGTGAACAATGCGTAAGTCAGTGAGAACAACTCAACAGTAACAGTCGTACCCAACTTAACGTTCACACAGTGAGGTCCCAGGTACCCAGTGATAACGGCCCGTGAGACCCAACAACAACCAGCGATGTGTTAATCCGTCTACGATAGGAAGGACTAGGACCACACCTCAATCATATAACACCATCTGTGAGGGAATTACTACACCACGTGAGGCCCCTCATAACACCATCTGTGAGGGAATTACTACACCACGTGAGGCCCCTCATAACACCATCTGTGAGGGAATTACTACACCACGTGAGGCCCCTCATAACACCATCTGTGAGGGAATTACTACACCACGTGAGGCCCCTCATAACACCATCTGTGAGGGAATTACTATACCACGTCAGGTCCCTCATAACACCATCTGTGAGGGAGTTACTACACCACGTGAGGCCCCTCATAACACCATCTGTGAGGGAATTACTACACCACGTGAGGCCCCTCATAACACTATCTGTGAGGGAATTACTACACCACATGGTCCCTCATAACACCAGCTGTGAGGGAATTACTACACCACGTCAGGTCCTTCATAACACCATCTGTGAGGGAACTACTACACCATGTGAGGTCCCTCCTAACACCATCTGGGAGGGAGTTACTACACTACATGTTTGCTGTTCAACACCTACATTAATCTGTATGCTCACTGTATGTTCCTTGACCTTTCTCTAATGAAGGCTTTTGTTAAACCACCAATGTATGTAATAAGCCATTTATGTCCAATGTATATTTTCAGCCTTCAGGCTGCAGAACTTTTTTAATAAACCGTTAATTATTATTATTATTATTACACTCACGCACGCACACACATATTAAGACAACTAGCATCCAGTGAGGGTCTTGTTGTGTGACTGCATGGAGGTGAATTAAAAGATCAGCTGTCGAGGAGGTTATCGCTCGGCAACACTGGTGCATATTACCACTCCTTTCCATTCCATATCTCTAATTAATCACACCTTTCTGCTTTCTCACTCCATATTTTAAAATGTAACGTAATGTAATGTTGAAGGGATACAACTTTGCTCATTTATACTTTACTTATCACAATCTCTCTAAAATACTTTAAGTTTCGTGTTTATTCAAGACATCTTCAGGTCTTGAGACCAACTAATCCCCCCACCCAAGAAAGTGTGAACTGACATTCCATCAGAAGGTCAGTAATATGAGACCACTAATTCCCCACCCTACCTCAACCAGACATTGAGTCAGGTCTGGTCCCTCCCCAAAATACTTGAGCTTTTGTCTTTATTCAAGACATTTTCAGAATATGCTCTCAATTTTCGACTTCGGAAAATTTGTTCCCAAAGCCGGAATTTTTTTAAATTCCGGCTTTGAGAATGCTTTTCCGAGCTAATTTCAATTCCTGCTATCAGAGAGTTTCGGCTTTGAGGGATTCCGGCTAACGAAGATATTACTGTACTGTATTTAGATATTATTCACCGAGGCACTTTTTAGGAGTCAACACTTGACATATGACATTGGGTAAGGCGGTGGTGGTAGTAGAGGCAGATAGGAATCCCTCCCTCCCGTGACTCACCGCTACTCGTGAATCCTCCTCTTCCACCTGCCTGTACACCCACCCATACCTTTACACTACCGCCCCTCTTGTTCTCATCGCACCCACACCCTCCCATAGACACCCACAATGCCTGCCTAGTACAGATGCCCACTTGCAGCATAGAACCCCCATTTTTTTCAACTTCCCTCCTGAATTTTTCCCAGTGAGTTGAAGATCACTAAACCAAACAATTGCAGATCATTTAATAACCAAGGGTGCTAGAAATGTTAAATTGATAAACCGAATATTGCCAAGTGAACAAATGCTAAACAGCACATCCCTGTACAGTAACTGCATTTTTAAACATTTAAACAACAAACATTACAAGCAACTGCTCTAGTAACGTTTGTTTGTAAGAAGCCGTAGTTAACACTGAAAGATATTTTAATGTTTTTAAAGGTACCGGTACGTGTAGGGACTCCCATAATATGACTGGTGTAAACACTGACCTGAGGATGAGTTCAGTAACAGTCATCCTTCTGGATAAAATTAGAGGTTGACCTTTTATACCTGTTGTATAAGATGACCCCAAGTTTTGAACAGAAAGATTGGAGACTCAAAGGTGGACTTACAAGCTGCAATATGTGGTACCTAGATTTTGCCATGGTTGAGAATTAAACTGGAAGGGAATGGGATTTGGGATAGTGTCCTAGCATGGATTGAAGACTTTCTTCATGACTGCAAGCAATGTGTGGTGATTAATGGCTTGAAATCGTCATGTGTAACCGTGACAAGTGGGGTACCACTGGGCAGCGTACTGGGCTCGTGGTTTTTGTTTGTTTCATAAGTGACATGCCAAAAGCTATATACTCCTCCATTCAAATGGTTGTGGATATTGCCATATTATTCAGGGAAATGAAGTACCAAACAGACTGCGAAGATCTACAGAAAGATTCCTGTCAGCTTCAAGAATGGTCGAAGAAATGGCTGTTTATATTTGATGTCATAAAGTGTAAGAGGATGCACCTAGGTCATATCAACGGTAAGGAGGCGTATCATATGTTCCAATGGGACGAAGAAACTCCATTAATAGGGACCGAATGTAAAAAGGACATGGGTGTGTTTATTGACAATGAAATGAAGTTCTCGGGCCATTTTGAGAAGAAGGTGAATCAAGCAACTGAACAAGTAGGGCCCTCTTATAATGATCTTCAAGAGTGTGGTGCTTCCTCATCTGGTCCCCGAGGTATGCTAGAGACTGTCAGTTGGTTGAAAATGTCCAAAGGAGGACCACCAGACTGATGCCTGCCTAACGGCACCTCAGTAACCCAGAGAGATTAGAGTGCCTGCAACTGCCTAGCTTCTACTATAGACTTGCAAAGGGGGGACTTAATTGAAGTTTATAAATATTTCAGAGAGCACTATTCAATTGAGTGTTAATGCCTGGAGCTGGCAGATGCCTGCCCCACTAGAGGTCACAGCTCAAGGTTGAAGAAGACACAAGTCCAGAAAACTGTGAGGGAAAACTTTTTCAGAGTGAGAGTTGTGAGCTCTTTCATGACCATACTTGACCACCACTTTTGCAGATACAGATATATTCAGGAGACAGTGCATACCAAAAGTGTGTAACAGAGACATGACCAACTGCCCAAGCAGCTAATGAGCTGATCAGTGGTGAAGAGGATAAAAGTAATGAAGTTTTTCCTGCCCAGCTTACTCTGGGTTTATTGATATTTACATGTCTTAGGGTTGGCTTTCATCAGTTTAAAAGATTTAGTAATTGTTACTTTCTCATACTATGAACATTTTATATTTGACATACAGGGTACTGTATATTATCCTCTCACAGGCCCCATGCCTATTGGTTCCATAGACAGCAAACTTTAAGCAATTAACAAAACATATAATGGACTTTGAGTTAATTGAGAAATACTGTACATTGGTCCCTCGGTTAACGAGCACAATCCGTTCCAGCAGGTTGCTCGTTAACCGAAAATCTCGTTAACCAAAGCCATTGTTTCAATGGGTTTTTGGGTAATTGGTTCCAGCTCACCGAAAATTGCCTAAATTAATTTTTTTTCTTAGAAATGGACACTTACCTTGAGGTGTGTATGTAGAAGGCTCCTGGATGATGATGCTGATGTGAGTTTGAAGTGGGAGGTGGAGGAGGAGAAGGGAGAAGAGAAGGAAGTGGAGGTGGAGGAGAAACGTTTTACTGCTTCTTGGAAGGTGAGTCACCTTCCATGAAAATGTCAGGAACCTCTGGACTGACAGATTCTCCACCATGAACATCCTCTCTCCTTCTTGAAGTGGAAGGCTGAGGGCTAGCATCTTGTTCCCTCTGCCTTTTACTGAAGAAAGTGCCAATTGTGGTCTGTGGGGCATCTCTCCTCCTCACCATTAACTTATGTTTAAAGGAGGAGACCATTGAGTCCTCAACATGACACAAAGTTAGTTCAGTTTTTTCCACATCTGGGTGCTTTGAAGCCAGTTCCCTGAACTTCTCCCAGTGGTAAATCACATCTTTCAACTCTTTAGTTGACATATGGTCATCACTTTCAATTTCCTCCTCACCACTGTCAGCCTCTAACATCTCATCCAGTTGCTTCAAGCCATCAGGAGTAAGTTCCACCTCATGAGACAATTGAGGGATCTAGTGGAGACTTCTTGCCATGATGACACAATCAATTTTACAGCCTCCAGGATGTTGAATTGTGTCTTCCAGAACTGTTTCAGTGTTAGCTCAGGATCATTGGAAGTTGCCTGATGACACCTCCTAAACATTTTCTTCATGTACAACTTCTTGAAGTTGCTGATCACATTCTGGTCCATTGGCTGTATGATTGATGTAGTGTTGGGAGGCAAAAACAACACTTTTACGAAGTCAAATTGATACTCCAAAGTTCTGGCAAGTTCAGGGTCATGACCAGGAGCATTATCCATGAGGAGAAGAGCCTTTAAAGGAAGTTTATTGGTGGTTAGGTAGCTCTTGACAGAAGGGCAAAACACATTAACAGCCCGTTCATTAAAGAGCTGTCTTGTCACCTATGCCTTACGGTTGGACTTCCAATAAACTCCAAGCTTTGTTCTTACCACTTTCTGTTGCTTGAACACCCTGGGGTTTTCAGAGTGGTAGACAAGCATAGGCTTCAGTCGGAAATCACCTGAAGCATTGGCACCAAGCAATAGAGTGAGACGGTCTTTCATGGGTTTATGCCCAGGTAAAGAGGCTTCATCTCTGGTGATGAATGTTCTTTTGGGCATCTTTTTCCAGAACAGCCCAGGTTCGTCCACATTGAACACTTGCTGTGGAAGAAAATTTTCTTCTTCCATCAGTTCTTTAATTTCCACTAAAAACTTTGCTGCCCCTTCCTTATCAGCACTGGCAGCCTCACCATGCCTAACAACACTAAAAATGTCACTTCTTTTCTTAAATTTTTCGAACCAGCCCTGGCTGGCCCGAAAATCTTCAAATTCTGTGCCTGAAGAACCAGGTTGATTTGTCTTTAAATGTTCGTATATCTCCCTGGCTCTTTCACAAATGAATTCAGTAGAAACTGAATCACCTTTCATCTGTTTTTCCCTAATTCAGATGAGAAGTAACCTCTCAGTTTCTGCAATTAGGGATCTACTTTTAAACACTCTGGTAGATTTGTCTCTCACTTTCACTTCTTTAAATTTGTCTTTCTGTGCAAGAATTGTCGACACAGTTGATGTCGCCATGCCATATTCTTTGCATAGCGCATTTGTTCTAATGCCTTGTTCATGTTGTCTTATAATTCCCTGCTTGGTTTGGATTGAAATCACCTTTCTTAATCTCTTAGGCCCCATGCTGGATTCAAACAATGTCAACACATGATCATTTAGGTATAAACTAGCTGTAAATAAAGAATATTTTCTTTAAAATAACACTGCACTGCGCTATATATTGTCAATATGTAAAATAATTTTCAAAATGACCAATAATTTGCTTGGAAACACAGAAAAAAGGTTTTAGTTGAAGAGTCTCAAGCAAGATGTTACCTCCACTGAAAACAGAGAGAGACTAACGCTTGTTTGCTGTGTTAACAGGCTGGGTGGCACGCATAAAACTAGTCACTTAACCTTCAATTATGTTCAATAAATGTTAAAATAACTAAAAAAGTTAATATTAAACTTTTAAAATTATTGAATAGTATAAACTTCTTGATATTTACTAAAATAGTAAGGAATTTAAGCCCTAGAACCGATTACTGTATTGGCGGACTAATATTACAGCTGGTTGACCGCCAAGTGCAAGCGAAAACTTGTTGAGGTCGGCTCGTAAGAAACTCGTTAACCGAGGGATTGCTTGTTAACCGAAGTTAAGAATCTTATGGGAGGTAACTCATTAAACCGAAATCTCATTAACTGAGGCGCTCCTTAACCAAGGGATCACTGTACATACATTATAACATTCATGTTTTTGTAACATTACAGCTACGTTTGTTGACAGTGGCTCATCTCTTCATATTTTTGTTGTTTTCATATGTTTTGAGAAACAGCCTGCAAGTTAGTAAACCAGCCAAGGTGCCCAGGAAAGTCATTAATAGGGACATGAAAACGAAAGTGATATGAAGGGTTGAGGCAAGTGAGCGTCAGGTCGATGTGGGTTAGTCTACCACGTCCTTGGTTGCAATAAAGGTTTCCCGCACAAGGAATAAGCTGCTGGAGACAATTGAGAGCCGACTGAGCATGTGGGTGGAAGACCAGAACCAGTGCCATATGCCTTAAACCAGCTTATTATTATGCAGAAGCCAAGAAGCCTTCTTACCTACCTACAGGTGTAGGAGCACGAAGGTAGGATCCTCAGTGGAAAACTTCACTGCCAGTCGAAGCTAGTTTGAGAAATTTAAGCATTGTAGCAACCTGCACAGCATCCGTCTCAGGCGAATTTGCAAGTGCTGATGAAAAGGCAACCCTTGATTTCCCTGACACATTTAAACAGGTTGTTCAGCAAGGAAAATACTCACCAGAGCTCATTGAGAAACAAATACTGACACAAATTTGTGCACTAAATTGAACTTTCACTAAAAGGAAATCCATTATAAGGATTTTTTTTTGGGGGGGGGGGGGGGGGGAATAGCCTACCCAAGCACAGGTCATCGATTCAATGGGGCTTAGGGGGCAAAAAAATTAGAGTAAAAATAAATTAAAAATAGAAAAGAAAAAGATTATATTAATCTACACCACGAAGATACTGGAAAACCCGCTTTTTGAAGTGAGACAGATTGTATGAGTATGGAAACACAGAAGAAGGCAGAGCATTCCACAGTTTGGCTGTGTGAGGAAAGAAGGATGTACAGTATGGTCGGGATATATCAATGCGACTTTATATCACGATTTTTTTATATCGCGGCTACCAAAATTATCAAAATTTTCTTATATATATATATATATAGCGTTAATTTTTTTTATTTCGCGGGGGAAATCAGTTATGAAATATTTCAAATGTACCGCCATGGCAAACAAATGCGTTATTTGCTCACCAGAGGCACCACCGTGGCTGCTCACTCACACATTCACGCTCGCCCGCTCAGTCTTTCTGAGTGATTGACGAGAAAGCAGCCGACTCTGCTGCAGCTTACGACTTGTAAGGTGAGTGTAAATGGGCTTCTAGTGACGTGTGAAGTGAAGAAAATGGAAAGCTTAATGGAAAAGATTTAATACTGTAAGTAATATTTTTGGTGTCGTTTATGGAGGTGTGGGATTGTCAAGTGAGGGTGGCAGTGTGGCGTCTGGTGTTCCCAGGATGGTGCGTCAGCTGCCAAGTCTGGTGTTCCCGAGTCTAGTGTTCACTGGTGCTTTAGTTAGTAAGAAAATAACTCGTTAAGTCAAGTTTAGTAACTCTTTTGGGCCTCCAGAACCTAACCCTATTTTCCCATTGATTACATGTATAATTATATATCGCGATTTAGTATATAGCGAACATCGTTGGACCCTATCTCGCGTTATATCCCCACCCTACTGTATTGTAATGGGTTATTCTAGTGTGATTGACATCAACAGTGGGCACCGCGGGCAAGCCGTGTGTTATGAGCCCACGGCCTTGCCGGCGGTACACAGGATGCCAGATCCACCGAACATTGTCCATTAAAGTACCTGTTAAAGAGAGAGAGTGAAGCAACATTGAGGTGAAGAGGAAGGGAAGAAGGATTACACTTGGCAACAAATTAAAAAAAAAAAAATTCCGTAACATGGTTGAGAGCAGCTTCCTTTTGGTAATTTTGAGGTACTGATTTCATATCAGGCAATAAAAATTCTCTGGCACATACAGTTTATTTGTTATACAAAAAATTAAATCTTACAAATACAAAAACTGAGATATTCTATTTTTCCTGTAATTCCTGTTACATTTCTTCCACATCATCACTAAAATTCAATAAAGAATGAAAACAATCGTAAGAAGACACAAAAAATATTACATTAGCCTCTGTATGGGCATTTGATATGTTATTTCATCCTCTTATGTGTTGTATTGTCCTCCGATTGTAAACATCAGCAATAGTCCCCCATCATGGTAGGATCCCATCAACCTTGGTACCTTTCCTCCATACGTCTGATGTCCTGGTGAAATCACTCTCCCTGTTCATCACTAACCTCCGCCAGATTCTCAGGAAAAAAAGTCCAAGTGTGAGTGTAGGAGGTGAACTTTCAGAGACATCCTGCATCCTAAGTTTTTGTAGTTTTTTAAGAGTTCCTCTACAAGTTGGCAATAGTTTTCTTCCTTCTTGTTTCCAAGAAACCCCTTGACTACAGATGTGAAGGATTTCCATGCAGCTAGCTCATTTTCATTCATTTTGTTTTCAAAGTCGTCATCACGAAGTAACTTTCTTATCTGTGGGCTGACAAAGATACCCTCTGTGACTTGAGCATCGCCGAGCTGTGTGAGTTTTCCCCTCAAGTACACGAACCCATCACCTTGTTTGTCAACAGCCTTCACAAAATTATTCATTAGTCCCAGCTTGATGTGTAAAGGAGGTAGAAGTACATCGTTTGGTCTACCAAGGGAGTATATACAATGTTGCCTTTTCCTGGAACAAACTCTTCTCTCTTTGGCCAGTCCTTTGTGTTGTAGTGTTTTTCTGTTGCTCTGCTGTCCCATGAACACAGAAAACAGCAATATTTCGTGAACCCTCCTTGAAGGCCGAGTAGAAGGGCTATAACCTTCAAGTCGCTGCAAATCTGCCATCTATGCTCCTTGTATTTAATAGCTGTCAGTATTTCTCCATACTATCATACGTTTCCTTCAAACCTACAGAATGCGCTACTGGAACCGAGGGCTTCTGGTTCCCATTATGCAACAGTACTGCTTTCAAACTAAACTTGGAGGAATCTTTGAAAAGCTGCCATTCCTTTGAACATAAGAACATAAGGAGTCTGCAATAGGCTGGTTGGCCTGTGCATGGCAGCTCCTGTCGAGAGTTACTACCACTCTCTATCATCCATGAATCTATCTAGCCTCCTTTTGAAACTTTCCAGAGTTCCAGCACTTACTACAAAGTTGCTAAGCTTGTTCCACTCGTCCACCACCCTATTTGTGAACCAGTTCCTTCCTATCTCCCTCCTAAACCTAAACTTATCCTACTTAAATCCGTTGCTCCGAGTCCTATCCTGCTCGGATATTATAAGAACTTTATCTATATCCCCATTATTGATTCCTTTCACCCACTTAAATACTTCTATCATATCTCCCCGCACTCTTCGTCTTTCTAGGGAATGCAAGTTAAGTTTCTTTAACCTATCCTGATATGGAAGGTTTCTAAGTCCCGGAATCATTTTCGTCATTCTTTGCTGCACCGACTCTAGTGAATTGATATCCATTCTATAATAAGGGCACCAGAACTGAGCCGCATAATCGAGGTGCGGCCTGACTAGCGCAAGATATAGTTGCAATAAGACCTCTGCACTCTTATTACTTACACTTGTAGATATAAAACCCAATACTGTACTGTTCTCCTTATTTCGAACATTAACGCACTGTTTTCTAGGCCGTAGGTCCGGGCTTACAAGTACCCCTAGGTCTCTTTCACAAGTCGACTTCTCTAGGTTGATGTTGTTAAGGCTGTATACATTGTCAGTATTTGTTCTCCCAACTCTGACAGCAGTCCATCTACATCAGTACACTCACAGAGGAAATCCTGCTTACTATAGAATGAAGACAATGTAATACTGTATTTCTTTTCCTAAAAACAGAAATTCTTATCTGTTTCACTACCAAGTTCCATTCCTGCAGTCTGGATGTTAAAAGTTCCGCTTGCTGTTTCGACAGACGGAGACCACGTACAAGATCATTAAGTTCATTTTGTTCTATAAGATGTGGTTCATTGGCAGTCTGGTCAATGACAGGAGGATCAGGGGATGATTCTGGGATTTCTTCTTCAATTTCCTCATCCGAAGTTGAGAGGTCTTCCAAATTAGCCGGTGGTGTAGGTATAGGGAGGCCTTATTGCTGAAGGTACATTTGGATACTCAATTTGGTGAATTAACACAGCTTCTGCATTGTATTCTCTCCATTCTCTTGTTCAGTATTGCTAACCTTGCATTTAATATATCCCTTCCAACACAAGTATGTATCTTATGTTCCTACACTACATATACACATATATCATAAAAATGTTACATGACTGACATTTTTTATTGCCCTATACAGTAGAAGTCCAAAAATCCGGACTGCTTGGGGATTGGGTCGGTCCGGATTTTCGGATTTTCCGGATTCTCAGGCAGTACTTTTAAAATTCAAATTTAAGGAGGAATAAAGAAGAGGGGAACAGGTACATTTTGATAGTTTATTCATTAGCACATATAGCATGCTTCATTTATCAAGATGAGCAGTTTTAAAGAAAAAGCTGTGAATTCTAGAATTTTATTCTTTGCCTTTTTTATATCATAAATTGTAGACTTTCCAATGTCGTATGTTTCCATTAGAACAGTATTGCTCACACCACATTCTAGTTTCTTAATTATTTCAAGTTTGTCACTCAATTTCAACGTGTTCTTCTTTCTCTTCACACAACGAAGTTTATCTACTTTAGGAGTCATTATTATGGGCTTGTACAGTACTCTGTAAATGGAAAGAGTAGGACTCAAAATATTGTTATATTACAATGGTATTCTATTCATACTGTGCTTGATATAATACATTCACGGAAATGTAATATTTTTGCTGAAATGACGTACGTATTACAGTGGAAAGTGGGATAAAATCGTGACGAAAACAATGACTTTCGCTTTGTTTCGTTCAAAAGATGTTACCGTAATCACTTTTCGAACGGTTATCAGTTAAAAAACTGTTGTATTACAATAATATTCTATCCTAATTGACTTGAATAAATACTACGATACCATATTTCTGATTATTTTCATTAAAATCCATCAAAATCATTTTCCTTGTCATCGTCTGCAGCACCAAACAGCTTCTCCCAGTCCTCTCCTTGAACAGGGCTAGAGGGTACGTGTTTTTCGAATTGTTTTCAGTTAAAAACTATTACATCACACCAGTGGCGGCTCATGCATAGGGCTGCAGAGCTGCAGTCCCCCCAGACACTCACTGCCAGGCGTATGATTCCTTTAGAGAGACAGCTGAATAATACACTACCAACAAATATATCATTTTATGTTATTTAATTATTTTCAATACGTTGCTAAGTGAATTTTCATTAAAATCAGACCAAAATTTAAGTTACTTTCATAGTTGCTGTCAATGCTGTACGATTCATGTCTGTTATTAATTGGCGCCGCCGCCGCACCACTTCTGGAGACAATGAGCTGCACTTGAAGCAGCTCAGTCTTGTACAACTTGTTTACATTGCGTGTGGGCGGTGTGGTTAAATCGTGCTTTCTTTAATTACCCTTTGACGATGGAAAATCGAGTGAAGTATTTGCAAAACATCAACTTTTCCCAGCTGACATTAAATGAAAAGACTGAAATCAAAGCAAGAGGAAGACCTACACCAGTTTTATCCATTCAACAGAACAGTACAAGCAGGAACAAAGAATATACACGCCAGTTTAACATCAGTGTTTATCAGAAATGTGAATGGCTCTGTGGTTGTGACGAGGCAAATACTTTATTCTGCTTTCCATGCTTATTGTTTGGTGGGGGCTCGGCATGGACGAAAAGTGGTGTGACTGACTTGAGGCATTTGCCACAGAAAATAGTGAAACATGAGCAGTCAGCCAAACATATGAATAACATGATTAATTTATCGTTGCCCTGGGAATTCGTGGACATCAACTACAACTCATACCTGAGGTAGGTCAAATTTGTGTATCCTACTGTTGTGTGAGGCTTGCAGTCCCTCCATTTTATTTTTCACGAGCCGCCACTGCATCACACGTATATTTTACCTAAACTGCACCTGAATGAACATATTCTTGTAAATAACTAGTAGTTTTGCTGAAACATGATGTATTTCAATGTAAAATAGGATAAAATACATGACGAAAACAAAAGACTTTACCTAAGCTTCCGATGTTCTTGAGATGTTCCTCGTTTTTTTTAATAGTTTTCGGTTAAAATTCTGTTATACTACAATGATATTCTATTCGTACTGTGCTTGATATAATACATTCACGGAAATGTAATATTTTTGCTGAAATTACGTACGTATTACAGTGGAAAGTGGGATAAAATCGTGACGAAATCAATGACTTTCGCTTTCTTTTGTTCAAAAGATGTTACCATAATCGCTTTTCGAATGGTTTAGTTAAAAAACTGTTGTATTACAATAATATTCCCTCTTAATTGACTTGAATAAATACTTGAATTGAAATATACAATATTTTTGTTGAAACTACCCGCATTTCAGTGTAAAGTGTTGTAATGATAAATGGTAAACAATTTGCCTTCAGCACTTGTGTTTCAGGCACGGCGAGCCTCAGTTTATAGGACGTAGAGCATTTTTTCTGAAAGTTTTGTTGTTCCATTACCCCAAAAAACGTGGGTCGAACTATAAACGAGGAATATCATAAATTAACAATGATTTCTTGGTCAAAAAATCAGGGTCGACCTATAAACGAGGGGGGTTATAGACGAGTATATACGGTATGGTGTCACAGTTTGATTGCTCATTTTAAAGTGGCAACCACGTGGTCGCTTGTTGTCGCTGTGCAGCTGTGGCACTCACGCATGCGCGCGCACACACAAAAGCCCGCAAAAAAAAAAAATAATAATAATAATAATTTGAAAAGTCCGGATTCTCGGGTGGTCCGGATTTCTGGCATCCGGATTTTTGGACTTTTGCTGTATATATATATATATATATATATATACTTCATTTTTAGTCCATATAACACGCGGACTTTGAACATACAATCAACGACCTCACCAGCAAGGACTCGAACCCTCGACCTACTGGGTGTGACTAGGGAACGCTTACCGGCTAGGCCACAAGGACACTAAAAGCAGTTCTAGACTCTGTTATATTTCACACAAAGCCTGTTCATCGAGCTGATGGCGCCGTGAACCTCATTGGGAAACTGCCCGTGCCTCGTATGTGGTGTCAGTAGCATTTTACCGAATCCAGCTGGTATGAAACGCGAGGTACATATATAAACTTCATTTTTAGTCCATATAACACGCGGACTTTGAACATACAATCAACTGACACCACATACGAGGCACGGGCAGTTTCCCAATGAGGTTCACGGCGCCATCAGCTCGATGAACAGGCTTTGTGTGAAATATAACAGAGTCTAGAACTGCTTTTAGTGTCCTTGTGGCCTAGCCGGTAAGCGTTCCCTAGTCACACCCAGTAGGTCGAGGGTTCGAGTCCTTGCTGGTGAGGTCGTTGATTATATATATATATATATATATATATATATATATATATATATATATATATGCAAGTAAATCACTGTAGGTGCGCGTGATCTAGGTATATGCTGATAACCACCAGGAAAGAAGAAAACACGAAGTTCCCAAGCACTTTCGTGTAATTCACATCTTCAGGGGTGAGTATATATATATATATATATATATTATATATATATATATATATATATATATATATATATATATATATATTGATAAAATCACACGGGAAAATGGAAACAACGGAGTACCTTAGCTTTCGTCTTTATTCAAGACATCTTCAGAGGCAACTGGATTATATGGACAGAGAGAGGCTTAAATATACAGGGTGACCTTAAAAACATGAGGTCAGGTCATAATGATGACATCCACTTATCCACACACCAACACACACGTAGAGGAGCTTAAGAGAAGGGTGGTGACGTGACTAGTCAAGTCAGGTCAGAAATAAGGGACCCACAAAATAACTATCATAAATCTAGATCAAAGGTTTTCAAAGCATTTTTAACCTTGGGCCACTGACAAATAAATTTATGTAACATATTATCAGTTTTGAACTGACCATCACTAAGGTTTATTGATTTTAATTCCTTAATCAAACTAGCTTCAACCAGAAGTCTTTCTGTGACACAAGATGATTTGAATACTTCTAAGCTTTTTTCCCAAGCAATGGGGTGATTATTATTCCTAACATGAACAAACAAGGCACTGCTTTCAGATGCAGTTTTGATATTATACTTATGTTGTTTGATTCTGAGCTGCAGAGTTTTTCCTGTCTGACCTACATAATTACAATTACATTTGCTACATGGAATACAATAAACACTTCCATTTACATTCAAACTTGGGCTATTCCTTATTAACATATTGGTAATGGGTGAGTCATACTTGAAAACAACATTAATATTTAGAAGCTTGAGGGACCGAACTAACGGGACAAATTCATTACAATAGGGCAGAGTCAAAATATTCTTAAGTGTAGGAACTTTTCTAGTTTGAGAGGAATGAAAGGATTTTTTTAGCCCTTTTAAAACAACGATCAACAAACACAGAAGGGTACCCGAGTTTCTGTGCAATAGAACGAATGTGTTTCAATTCATCGTCAATAAATTCAGAGTCACAAATACGCAGACATCTTAAGAACATAGCAGAAAAAACTGACATTTTGGTAGACTCAAAGTGATTCGATAAAAAGTAAATGAAACTATCAACCTGTGTGGGCTTTCTATATACCTTAAATTTATAGTTTTGGCCATTTCTCATGATAAGCATATCAAGAAATGGAAGGGATTAATTTATTTCTCTTTCAATTTTGAACGTGATACTATATATATATATATATATATATATATATATATATATATATATATATATATATATATATATATATATATATATATATATATATATACACCATTGTAAAAATTATCATTAACTTGTAATAAATCAGTGTATTCACTCCCAGTAAACACTGCTCCTTACACTGTCACTATGTTGAAATGAACTGTAGTCTGAGCTTTTCCCCATCTAAGTTATTATATGTCTTATTTGTGTCACTTATGTTACTTGTATATTATTTGTAATTCGTAACCCATTCCCCAAATATGTAACTGTATATTTTCAGCCTTCTGGCTGCCAAGCTCTTTCAATAAACCGTTAATTATTATTATTATTATATTATTATATTATATATATATATATATATATATATATATATATATATATATATATATATATATATACATATAATATATATATATATATATACATATATATATATATATATATATATATATATATATTTTTTTTTTTTTTTTTTTTTACGGGGGAATTAGCCCATTTGGGCACAATTCACTGATCCACATCGGGGCCTAGGGGGCGAAAATGTAATAATAATAATAATAATAATAATAATAATAAAGAAATACAAACATGAAAAAAAATCGAGAGAGAGAAACAATTTATGTATGTTGTGTTGTCAGGTAAGAGAAACAATTGAGACCCTGCAATTGTGTGTAAAGGAGGCAGAAAGTCAGATCAGCAACCTGGGACTTGGTCACAATTTTTATGATGCCATATGGCAGCAGGGTCTACCATTAGACAACACATAATTCTTCCAATATCTTCCCAGGCAGTAGTACCTCCCTGTTTGGTAGCTACCTACTATTTGAGATCAGCACCCTAAAATTAATAAAGTGTAGCATATTTGAACCATGTTACCAAAACCTTGTCAACTAGTGTTATCAACTAAAGGAGGAGAGTTAAGAAGACAAAATCCCTTCGATTCCACCCTATCTAACAGTTGGACAGAAGAAGAGCCACCCCAGATATGAGAACATACTGTACATATAATGTTACCTATCCTGTGTAACATATTAGAACAAATGTATTATTATTGCACATAATATGTATAGTTCCTTATGAAGACACCTTGTACAGCATATTGACAATATTTTCCTTACCCTCAGGTATGTGGATCGACTGGCTGATTCTCTCAAATCCAAACTTGCTATTGGGGATAAACTAGCCGAATCCCAAATAGCTGCCAGACAACGTAAACAAGACACTGCTGAGGAACAACAAAGCCTCATGCCAAAACTAGCACTCATCATTGACCGCACAAAAGAACTACAATCTCACATAGCGGAACATATCTCCAAGCGCTACAAAAATAGACCTGTGAACTTGATGGGTGCTTACATTAGTATGCAGTTGTGAATTACTTTGATATTAAATCACTATAAATTTTGTATGTCATTTTCATATTGCATTATAAAATACGTTTAATTTTCTTCATCTTTTTTTAATGATACAGTACAGTATTATGGAATATGACACAAAAAAGAAAATTATATTATTCTATGGTATCCTCCACTCTTATCAGCCTTTTCCCACTATGATGCAGAGTGACCAGAAGAATTACTAACACGATGATTCTCCCTTCATTTACTGTCATGTCACCTGTTACTGCATATAGCCTATCACCACCCATCAGCAACATCTAACTCCTCAAAAAAAACATTCAATGCTTTGCTCTCCTGCTATTTACAAGAACCATTGGTTCCTAGATTTTTTCTTCCTCCTCTGCTGAGAATCCTTCATCTCATCCTTCCATCTCAATCTTTACAAATTGTCAGTCCTCTCCTATTACTTCCTACATTGTCTTGATTATCTGAGAATTTTTTGTTTGTTTCATGTACAGAAATGTATTGTACTTTATATAGTTCATAGCCTTTACTTATTTTGACAAGAGCAATATTTTTTTATAGATTTACAGTACTTGTTTAAATTTGGTAAACAAAAAAATCAATCCCTTATCTCTTAGTGTTAATTTTTTTCATAGAAAATCAAGTTTTTCATATAATTTATGTGTACAGTATAGTCTGGATTTACGCGGTCAATTGAACCCGTGGAGGTCCGCGTAAACGAAATAACAGAACATATGGAATTAATTGAAATAGAGACTGGGCCGACCCCAGACTACCCTTTTTCCGACACAATACGTACTTTGTAGTAAAAGTAACATCTTAATTTTATGATGGTATGCACATTCAATTAATATTTAAGAGAAATGCAGTCGCCGGTTAATGTCCGTTCAAATAATGGACTCGACTCCCGCCCCCCCCCCCCTTCCCACGCTCGCTGGCTCCCTCCCTCCCTCCCTACCCACCCTCCCTCCGTCCCTCCCTCCCTCCGTCCCTACCCACCCACCCACCCACCCACCCACCACCTTCCCGAGAAATGTTTGGGGAAAAAGACTAGGCTTACAGGTTTAGTAATAAATAATACCCCACACTAAAGTTAGGAGAATATAATTTACATTGCTGGATTACTTGCAAGACAGCGAATAATTTGAATATATACGTCATATATTTTGCACAAAAGATAAAATTTTTGCTCTTTAATAAAATTCTTAAATTAGATCTAAAATTTGTATATCTAATGCAAATTTTAGCTTGTTTATATTCAAATTAATCACTATCTTATAAGAATTTCAGCAATGTAAATTATATTCTGGCCGGGTAATTTCTATGAATTTTATGAGCTAAAAACAAAAATCTCTAGTAAATAAACAAATTATACTTCACCAGACACAATATGTACGTTGTAGGAAAAATAACATCTTAATTTTTTGATGGTATGCACACAATTAATATTTAAGAGAAATATCAATAATGTTAGGTTTTTTAACACTTACATTATTAGAAGAGATGGCTGGGCTCACAGGGATGGGGGGTTAGTTCCGAGGCAGAGGGCAGATTATTGGCCCTCACCTGTATCACTTGTATCACTATCCACCACAGAGGCTTGCAGGGCCTCTTTGTCAAACCCCTCAAAGTCAATATCCTCACTATCACTGACTTGGGCTGGCTGTGGTGGGTGGCGGGTGAAGAACTCGGTAATGTTTTGTTGACTGGGCGACCTAGTGCGCACCCTGCCCGCGTCGCTTCCCGCGTAAATGATGGAATGTACCGCATAACTTATAATTGCCGGTCTGGCCAGGTGCCGCGTAAATGACCAGAGGCGAAGAGGAAATTCGCGTAAATCCAGACTATACTGTAATTGTTAGAATGTTGAAGGTGACGGGAGGAAAGTAAAGTTGTATTTTTTGTAATTGTGAACTTGTTAAAAAATAAAATTTATTTGAAATGCAGTATGATTTTGGATATTTGTTAACCTGTGTTTGGTTGTTAGTCATCCTTGTATGTTAAACACTTCACTGGCAGATCATCTTAATGTGTATAGTAATGTTAATTTAATGGGAAGCTTGACTCAGTCAGTATGAGTTGGGGATGAATGTATTATTTTTCTAATAAGTTTGGTGCACCAGGTCTTTGTTTGATATACAGTAGTACCCCGCGTTGTCAATAAAACCCACAGGGTACCGTGTTAAGTGAACAATAGAACATATGGGATTAATTCCAATAGAAACTGGCCCATCCCCAAACTCCACTTTTTCCGACACAATACCTATGTTCTAGTAAAAATAACATCTTAATTTTATGATGGTACATGCACACAATTAATACTTAAGAGAAATAGAAAAATACAGTCGCCAAGTTAATGTCCATTCAAATAATGGACTTAACTCCCTCCCCCTCTTCCCTCTCTGAGAAATTTTTGGGGGAAAACCACTAAATTATAATAAATAATACCTCAAACTAAAGTTAGGATAATACAATTGACATTGTTGGATTCCTTGTAAGACCAGGAATATTTTGAATATAAATGTCATATATTTTGTATGTCTAATGCAAAATATATGATGTTTATATTCAAAATGATCACCAAATTGTAAGAATTCCAGCAATGTAAATTATATTCTGGCCGGGTAATTTGTATGAATTTTATGAGCTAAAACAAATATCTAAAGTTAATAAAAAAAAAAATATTTTTCATGACACTATCTGTCAATCAAAGTACCCCACCTGGGTCTAGGACAACTGGCCGTAGCCATCTGGCCGCAGCCCATGAAGTACCTAACCTAACCTAACCTAACCTGCCTTGAGAGCGCAAAATTAGGCGTTTGCAGTTTATCCCCAGTCCTCGGCGGCCAGTTGTCCCATTCCCACCCCACCTTGCCTCTCCCCCTCTTCCAGCTGCGCGGTCAGTCCCAACCCTCCCCCCACCCCCCACCAATCCTCCTTTCAAGAGAAAGGTTGGGTGAAAAAACTAAATTTTAACATTTTGTATTAAATAATTCCTCAGATTAAAGTTAGGATCATATAATTGACATTGCTGGATTCCTTGTAAGACCAGGAATATTTTGAATATAAATCTCATATATTTTGCACAAAAGATAACATATTTACTCAGAGTAAACATTATATCTAAAATTTGTATGTCTAATGCAAAATCTATGATGTTTATATTCAAAATGATCATCAAATTATAAGAATTCCAGCAATGTAAATTATATTCTGGCCGGGTAATTTGTATGAATTTTATGAGCTAAAACAGGCAGTCAGGCAGGGTGGCGGGTGGGGAGTGGGGTGAATCTAAAAATAGCTCTGAGCCGGACACTCACGGCGTATACGTGGAAAAAACCCGCGTTTTGTGAAAGTTCGACTCTGGCGAGGCACCGCGTATACGGTAAAACGCGCTAAGCGAAACCGCGTTAAGCCGGGTAATACTGTAGTTAGATAATCTTACTCAGAACTATTTAATGCATGAATTAAAAATACACTATGCTCTTTCTTTGGTAAATGGAGAACATTACAATACAATAGAACCTCGATAAATCGGACTAATTGGGGCAGACCCCAGTCCAGAAAATGCCAATACCTGTAAATGGGGGTGAGGGGGGGGATAATACTGCTTATCTGACCTGTTTAAAGAAAATCAGTTATGTTATTACTGCACTTCAACAACTAAGGCCTTTATGTGTATAACAAGGTTATTAAAAGAATATTACAATAACAATAAAAAAAATGAAGCAGAGCTCTCTGGGTTGAAAATGACACTAAGTCTGGTTCTCAACAACTGTTGTTACCAAGTTGACTGTTATTTTCTGTAAAGTGTTATATGTAAGTAACCACAGAATTTGTCTTATGAATAAAGAGAAAACTGTAAACTGTACAGTACTATAAAGATAAAAATAAGAACAAATAAGTGTACGAGTATATTGTATGTGGCAGAAGAGTGTTTATCTGGGAGCAGCTGGCAGAGGGGGTTGGGGTGGCTCCCTCCCCCTCTCTCCTCTAAGATTCCTTTACATTTCTTTATGCAAAGTCACCACAATTCTCATATAATTTAGGATTATTTGGTGGCAGTTTGATAAAATATTATCCTAAAAGAATTGGCTTTCTGAGAGGAGAAACCCACACTGAAAACCATGAGTCATTTGTTTACAAAGAGCAAACAGCTAATCAGGTTACCACAATGTTTGTCTTCAACATTTAGTAAATTAGTACAGTACAGTTGTGTATTTATCATCACTAAATAAATAATATTGTAGTGTATTTATCATCACTTAATAAATACTATTGTAGTGTATTTATCATCATTTCATAAATAATATTGTAGTGTAAAGCATTATGCATCTGCATATACTCTGGTTTATTCATTAATCATTTGTCTAAGTGTACAAGTAGCCAAACTGAGTCATCATATAACACTCTTAGGTAGTAAATAACATTGTTAGGAAGGTTTCTTCATATCAAATACTATATAGTGTGTTATAGAGACACCTGTTGTAAGCTGGTCTTTTGAAAGCTCACACGACTCATCTTGAGTGAATATGTAGCGTACTGCGTGATGTAGTCTCTCGCACTAAGGATGGAGGTGTATAATATATATATATATATATATATATAATCAACGACCTCACCAGCAAGGAACCGAACCCTCTACCTACTGGGTGTGACTAGGGAACGCTTACCGGCTAGGCCACAAGGACACTAAAAGCAGTTCTAGACTCTGTTATATTTCACACAAAGCCTGTTCATCGAGCCGATGGCGCCGCGTGTTAAATGGACTAAAAATGAAGTATATATATGTACCTCTCGTTTCATACCAGCTGGATTCGGTAAAATGCTACTGACACCACATAAGCGGCACGGGCAGTTTCCCATTGAGGTTCACGGCGCCATCAGCTCGACGAACAGGCTTTGTGTGAAATATAACAGAGTCTAGAACTGCTTTTAGTGTCCTTGTGGCCTAGCCGGTAAGCGTTCCCTAGTCACACCCAGTAGGTCGAGGGTTCAATTCCTTGCTGGTGAGGTCGTTGATTATATGTTCAAAGTCCGCGTGTTAAATGGACTAAAAATGAAGTATATATGTACCTCGCGTTTCATACCAGCTGGATTCGGTAAAATGCTACTGACACCACATAAGCGGCACGGGCAGTTTCCCATTGAGGTTCACGGCGCCATCAGCTCGATGAACAGGCTTTGTGTGAAATATAACAGAGTCTAGAACTGCTTTTAGTGTCCTTGTGGCCTAGCCGGTAAGCGTTCCCTAGTCACACCCAGTAGGTCGAGGGTTCGATTCCTTGCTGGTGAGGTCGTTGATTATATGTTCAAAGTCCGCGTGTTAAATGGACTAAAAATGAAGTGTATATATGTACCTCGCGTTTCATACCAGCTGGATTCGGTAAAATGCTACTGACAACACATAAGCGGCACGGGCAGTTTCCCATTGAGGTTCACGGCGCCATCAGCTCGATGAACAGGCTTTGTGTGAAATATAACAGAGTCTAGAACTGCTTTTAGTGTCCTTGTGGCCTAGCCGGTAAGCGTTCCCTAGTCACACCCAGTAGGTCGAGGGTTCGATTCCTTGCTGGTGAGGTCGTTGATTATATGTTCAAAGTCCGCGTGTTAAATGGACTAAAAATGAAGTGTATATATGTACCTCGCGTTTCATACCAGCTGGATTCGGTAAAATGCTACTGACACCACATAAGCGGCACGGGCAGTTTCCCATTGAGGTTCACGGCGCCATCAGCTCGATGAACAGGCTTTGTGTGAAATATAACAGAGTCTAGAACTGCTTTTAGTGTCCTTGTGGCCTAGCCGGTAAGCGTTCCCTAGTCACACCCAGTAGGTCGAGGGTTCGATTCCTTGCTGGTGAGGTCGTTGATTATATGTTCAAAGTCCGCGTGTTAAATGGACTAAAAATGAAGTATATATATATATATATAGGCTATATACAGTCAACCCTCACTTTACGCGGAATGAGTTTCCACGTTTACACAGTGCCCTGCCAGAACCCAGGATGCTCACATTCCGCGGTGGGTGTACCCCTTTACACGGGTGAAGTATAATTTTTTTTATTTAGCTCATAAAATTCATGCAAGTTATCCGGCCAGAATATAATTTACATTGCTGGAATTCTTACAATTTGATGATCATTTTGAATATAAACATCATATATTTTGCATTAGACATAAAATTTTTAGATATAATGTTTACTCTGAGTAAATATGTTATCTTTTGTGCAAAATATATGACATATATATTCAAAATATTCCTGGTGTTACAAGGAATCCAGCAATGTCAATTATATTATCCTAACTTTAATCTGAGGTATTATTAAATACTAAATGTTAAAATCTAGTTTTTTCACCCACGGCGCCATCAGCTCGATGAACAGGCTTTGTGTGAAATATAACAGAGTCTAGAACTGCTTTTAGTGTCCTTGTGGCCTAGCCGGTAAGCGTTCCCTACTCACACCCAGTAGGTCGAGGGTTCGATTCCTTGCTGGTGAGGTCGTTGATTATATGTTCAAAGTCCGCGTGTTATATGGACTAAAAATGAAGTATATATATATATATATATTTGTCAGTGGCCCAAGGTTGGGTCAATCTCTTATAAACTATCTAAATGGTTAGTTTCTTTACTAAACCCCCTAGTTGGCAACATTTCTAACTCCAATATCAAGAATAATATGGATCTGGTTGATAAACTCAATAACTTGCACATTAATCATGATTTTAAACTGGTCAGCTTTGATGTAACGTCACTCTTTACAAAGGTCCCAGTTGATGATTTACTAGAGTTCCTCATAGATTCCCTGGATAACATTTCACTGCCCGTCTCGAAAAACGACTTCATCGAACTCATCAAACTATGTATTAAGGATTGCAAATTCGAATTCAATGGGGAATATTATGCTCAAAAATTTGGTATGGCAATGGGTAATCCACTCTCACCTGTATTAAGCAACCTATATATGGAATTCTTTGAAAAGAAACTATTAAGTAATATTTTACCACCCTCAGCAGTCTGGTTTAGATATGTTGATGATGTATTATGTCTCTGGCCATGTAATGAGGACCTAAAAGCTTTCCTACCACAACTTAACAACTTAGCCCCCTCGATCAAATTCACTGTGGAATTAGAGCAAGACTGTAAATTGCCATTCCTAGACTGTCTGATACACAGAATAGGTAACACTTTTAAGTTCAGTATTTATAGAAAACCAACCAATGTGTGTTCATACATTCATTATTATTCTGCCCACCATAATAAAGTCAAACAGTCAGTATTTACAACAATGTTTTTACGTGCCTTGAGAATTTGCAGTCCGGAATTCATCGATGAGGAATACAAATATATATATAATATTGGCTCAAACCTTAAATACCCTAGATCTTTTATAGACAAATGCTTAAACATTACTAAGAAAACTTTTTATAGAACTGATCCCAAGCCCACCCATGACCATAAGAATATCTTAATATTACCATTTCACAAAAATTTCTCACACATTCCGGCACAGCTAAAAACCTGGAACGTCAATGTGGCATTTAAAAACTCATGCACTGTTAAACAAATGTTAATCAAGAACTCCCCCAACAACACAATTGGTTGCATTTATAAAGTCCCTTGCAAGGAATGTAATATGTTTTACTTAGGCCAGACAGGTAAAGATCTTGTAACTAGAATTAAACAACACAAATACAGTGTTAGGACAGGCCAGGAATCCAATGCTCTGTTTGTTCATTTGAGGGATAACAAGCATTGCATTGACTGGGATAATGCCTCCCCAATATTACCATGTAATTCAATTGATAGTAGGAACATCATAGAATCTAGTCTTATTAAACATACCGAAGCATTCAACATGAATTTGAGTAACGGCATGTACAAGCTGGACAATTTTGTAATTAAGAAGATTTGTGATCAGGTGAGAAGGCGGGTCACTGGCCCATCTGACCTGACCACCAACCGTTGTGTGCTACTTAAAGATTAGTAGGGTCATTACCTAATACCTGACCATTGTGGACCTGGTCTCACCCTCCTCTGTATATATTCACCTTGATTTGTATTACTCTCTCTAGTCTGTACTCACCCCTGAAGATGTGAATTACACGAAAGCGCTTGGGAACTTCGTGTTTTCTTCTTTCCTTGTGGTTATCAGCATATACCTAGATCACGCGCACCTACAGTGATTTACTTGCATATATATATATATATATATATATATATATATATATATATATATATATATATATATATATATATATATATATATATTATTATGTACTATCGTGCACAAAAGGTGTGTCCACTACCCAGCCACCGTGAGGATTCGAATAGCCTTGAGTCTGAAGTTTCGAAACAGCAGGGGGAAATGCTATGGTCGGCCAACAGATGTCGCCCACCGTAGTGTGTAATGGGGGGGGGGGGGGATGTGTAGCATGGAGAGAGTAGGGAGCAGGAGGTGGGGGTTAGTCTAGTAACAGGCTGTGTGTAGGTGGAGCATAACATCATGAATTCCGCAATCACTGATAACAATAAGAATGTCATGAAGATAGTTAATATTATTAAGCATAGTGAGAGATGTGTAACGGGTAAATAAAAGCACTACAACGACCATATCTCTGCCGTTCATGGCTACGACAGTGAGACTGATGGGCACACCAGTAATTAATTCTCTGTGACTACCGGTAATGGTAGTCACAGAGAATACACAAGTTGTTACCAGGGTTGGCGCCACCCACACCAGGGGAAGGAGGTGATGTCGAACACTGAAACATGCCAAGGTCTCATTCCTACCATCGTCGTCATCAACAGGTAAGTCACATTAATTTGTCAGCATAGCCCATGTCGTCCTTATACTATTGCAGGGTGTCCCATGAGTGACAGCAGATATTTGTAGAGGTGAAAGAATAAGTGATATTGAGTTGAAAATCTTCTATACACATAAGCATTTTTCGGTTACTTTAGGCGTGAGGTGGGTTGTAAAAATTACGCAGGGGAAAAATTTTGCCATGTTATCTTTTATTTTTCTTACTAATTGCAGCCATACTGTGTGCTGTTGTAATCCTTATTGGTGGATTACATAAGGCCTATTAATAGCATGAAAACCCGTTTGAAGATACTGTAATGTTCCATAACTTGCATTAAACAACATCATACGTTCACGAGTTCCAACTCCGTGCCTAGCCTCCCTCCCTTACACACACCAAAACACACAAACTCTCACAGCAGTAGCACCAATAAAACCAGTGGCACCTGCCAGTACAACACTCAATACCCCAGGGGCAACACTCCAGCGGCCGCCATGGGAGTCTCATCACCAAGTGATACCTTCCAACACTCCGATAATTCCGGTGGACTAACACCACCACACAAATAGCCTTAAAGAGCTATGTACTGTACTCATCCACCAATGATGGGGCTGGCAGTGGTTTGTGGGCTTGACGACCCGGGTTCACCACGGGGGCATGGCGTCAGGGGGATACTGGCCATCTATGGGCCCCATAGGTGGTAGTGGAGCTTCTGACGGTCGGGGGTTCACGGGGATACCCGATTCTACTGGACCTCAGGCATCTCCCCAGACTAGTGGATGCGTCATCCACGCTACAGACACGGCCTAGTCTGCGATAGGGACCTGTGGGTGGAGGAGCATGGCGCTGACTCACTGTTCATAACGAACCTCAACGTTTCAAAGGAACATTAATTAAGGACATAAAATACTTCACTCAAAGCACATTAACTACGTTACTGTAACACTTGCACAAACAAACTATTAGTTAGGCCAAATCACTTAAAAATGGCGAATTACAACACTGAAAAGGTGGAATGACCTACCTGTGGGTGGAGGAGCATGGCGCTTACTGCTTGAAAACGAACCGCCGCCTTCCACCCATGCTAAAGTCATGGATTCCACCTACTAAACCATTTCACTGAATTACGTTACTGAGACTACGAACTCAGTTTTATTCCCTACTATTATCTTTACAAACAATGCTTTGACTGAGCTATCACAAGCAAGAATTAAATTGATCACAAAAGGTTGGATGGCAACAGGTCCCAACACGCAACGCCTTGCTACAACACCGAGGAGCAGATTCAAAATGGTTCCCTTCAGAATATTAACTAATTCCTCAGTTAACCTCCCTACCACTGTTAGGTTCTGAATAATAAGTTCTATATACAGGAGAGAACACAAACACCTGTATAGTTTTGTAGGTTCGGTTTACTGGATAAGAGTATGTACACAGAGGAGAGCAGCGGTCTCCCTGGCTAGGCTCCTTGTCAACTGCTATAGGCGACGTATGGCAAGTGATACATTAGCAGCTTCCATACGTCGCCAGGCACATTAATTAAGCGTGTGGGATATGGTAATAACATTGCCACACGCTGCTAGCTAGGCTGAATAAATAATACATAAATGGAGCACATACATAATATACATACATGATATATAATCCAGCATACATAATATACATACACCTCCCTCCCCCCTATACGCTCATAGCAAAGTCTTGAGCGGACCTTTTCTTTTGGATCCGTTCTGAGCGTCGAGGGACTTCATCACTGGGAAGGGTATGGGACTCAACACTGGTGGCGGGGCCAGCAGAAGGCATTGTTACGGGTCGGAGAAAACGGCGGTTCCTCCACCACACACGACCACTGGGTAACCGCACCTGGTAGTCCCGTGACCTGCCGAGACCCATGACTACGCCTACTTTGTCCCAACGTAGGGAGGTCGGGTCCTGAACACGGACTTGGGTGCCGACACTCAACCTGGGGAGAGAACGGGCGTGGTCATTGTAGCGGACGACGACGTCCTGAACACGTTCGGCGGCTCGGCGATCACAATCCTCTGTCTTGGCCTGCCACTCCTTGGAGAAGGATTGAGGGTGAGCAGGGACACAAGAACGAAGGGGGCGTCCATACAAAACCTGGGCAGGGGAGCGTCCGGTGTAGTTAGGTGTGTTGCGGAGTTCAAGAAGACCCCTGTCGAAGGCCTCGCAGTCAATGTTCCCAGAAGGGGCCACCTTAAGGATGAGGTGCTTCAGGGATTTGACAGCAGCCTCAGCGTGGCCGTTGGACTGCGGGTAATGGGGCGATGACAACACATGCCGGACTCCCCATCGGTCAAGGAACACAGCAAAGTCCCGGCTTGTGAACTGAGGCCCTCCGTCGGTTCGCAGGCGTACAGGAACGCCCACGTCATGGAAGTAGTGGCGGAACTTGCTGATGGTGGCGGCAGACGTCGTGTCATTACCGCACTTGATGACAACCGGCCAACCAGAGAGACGGTCGACGATAACGAGGAAGGACTTTCCTGACACACAGAAAAAGTCGGCCGACACAGACTCAAAGGGGCGGGTGGGGTTGTCGTCACTCATAAAGGGTTCCTGCTGCTGGCTGGGTTGTAATACTTGGCAGGGCTCACACGCACGGACAACATTGGAGATGTCGGAGTTGATGCCGGGCCAGAACACAGTCTGTCGTGCACGTCGTTTGGTGGCCTCAGCTCCACGGTGACTGTCGTGAAGGCGGGCCAAGGCGTGGGGACGTGATGCAGCAGGGACAACTACACGTGCTCCGTACAGAACAAGGTCTCCGTCGCAGTAGAGTTCATCGCGGAGTTTCCAATACGGGAGCAGGGTGTTGTGAAGATCGTAGCGGTTGCTAGGAAATCCATTCCTCACACACTCGACAAGTCGGACGTAGGAGGGGTCATCTCGGGCCGCTGTTCGAAGGTCCTCCATTGCCTTGTCGTCATCTGGTGACAGGTCCGAACGAAGGGATTGGACGGCATGGAGAGTGACCACAGTCCTGACGGAAAGAGCGAGGTCGGCGTCGAGTACATGGTCTTCTGGAGTAGGGCGGCTGACAGGAGAGCGGGATAAGGCATCAGGGATGCAGAGCTCCTTACCAGCACGCCACACTGCAGTGAAGATGTACGCCGAGAGCTTCTCTTTCAGACGCTGGAGGCGAGGGTTCTCAACGGCGTCTAGCGTGTAGTGGTTGAGGATCGGGACAAGCGGGCGACGGTCGGTCACTAGGTGAAAGTGTTGCAGGCCTATGAGGTAAAACCTGCACTTGGACATCGCCCAAACCACAGCCAACAGCTCCAACTCAATAGTGGCATAGCGCGTCTCAGTGTCAGAGAGGAAACGCGAGCCACACTGGACGAGCCGGAACTGCCCTCCACCATGATCCTGCAGTAGGGCGTATCCCACGCCATACAAGCGTGAGGCATCTGTCTGCAGAACTGTCGGCAAGGCTGGGTCAAACGTGGCGAGGACAGGTGGACGAGACAGGGCCTGTTTCACTTGCTGGAAGGCCTTGTCGTGGTCGGGGGTCCACAGGAATGTCCTCTTGGGGCTCATCAGGGGGCGAAGTGGTTGAGCAGCTGCGGAGATGTCCGACGAAAACTCTGCTAACTGGTTGACGAGACCGATGAAGGACCTCAAGTCGGTCAGGTTAGCAGGGGTGGGAAAATCCGTAATGGCGCGGACCTTTTCCGGGTCAGCTGCGATACCATTCCCTGAGAGGGTGTACCCACAAAAGTCAACTGAAGAGCTGGCCAGAACAAACTTGTCGGCATTTAGGGTAATGCCGTGCTTCCGGCACCTGTTGAGTACCTCGTAGATACGGCAGAGGTGATCCATATAATCCTCGTCGTACACGAGTATGTCGTCGACCACTTTCACGCAGTTTGCCAGACCTTGTAGAGCCATATCACCTCGAAGACAGAAAGCGTCTCCTGTAGCGGCGAATCCCATGGGGCCACGGCAGTAACTGTAACGTCCATGCGGGGTGATGAAAGTTGTGAGTGGTCGGTCTTCTTCGGCAAGCTCTATCTGCCAGTATCCACACAGGGCGTCCATCGTCGTGAAGAAGCGCGCCTTCGGGTTCACGCTGCGTATGGCTGCAAAGGGCGTGGGAGAAGGGTGCGCAGGACGAGACACCTGGTTGTTGAGCTTGGAAAGGTCAGTGGTGATCCGAACACCACCTTTAGGTTTTGCGACGACAACCATCGGGTGACACCATGGAGACGGGTCATCGCCGGTTGGTACAATAATTTCTTGGGCGACCATGGAGTCCAGCTCGTTTTTGACCGCCTCGCGGAAGGCCAGGGGAACCAGTCGAGGGGTGTAAATAGCGAATGGCTTCGCGTCGTCCCTCAGGTGGATCCTCATGGGGGGGCCTGCCATCTTCTTGAGAGGCTTGGATTCCAGAGCGGACTTGGTCACCAGAACGTCGCTGAATTCCTTCAGGAAGTACTTCCGAGCATCCGAAGGAGAGGTGTCACTGGCAAGAGGCAGGGGTAGGGCGGCAGCAGGGTCGTTGCTGCTCCCTTTTTGCACCCTGTTGGCGTGTTTTACCTCAAGAATAGGTTTGGGGAAGTCCTGGGAGATGATGGCCAACTCCTGACAATGTCTGTAGGACAGCAAAGGAGTCTGGACACCGTTATGCACATCAATCCAGGCTTGACACGACCTGTTGCCAAAGGTGACTTGTGCTTGGAGTGAACCCAGGGCCGGGGTCATCTGTGAACCATCTGCCATAAAGCGGAGATCCTTGGGGGGCGGTCCTAGATCACTTGGAGAGAGCCCCAAGCATTGCAAATGCTGGGGACCGATGACTGTAGCATCAGCGCCGGTGTCGGGCAACATCTGAAGACGGGATGACACACCGCCGTAGGTCACAGTGACACTGATATACTGAGGGATTTTGGTCCTGGGACGCTGGGGGGAGCACACATTCCTAATGTGGCTCAAGCGTTGTCAAGAGTCGTCGTACCTCTGATTGGAAGACTGTGGGCGGCCCTCTCTGGTGGAGGGGGGCTGAAGCTTCCGCCGACGCGGTCCCTTGGGTATGTTGGAAGGGCAACACTTGTCATAGTGGCCCAGACGACCGCACACATTGCACTGGACGCGTTTGGCTGGGCACCGTACTGTGAGTGACCAGTGGCCCTTACGGTCACAACTGTTGCAGGTAGACTGAGCAGCTGGACACACCTGTGTTCCGTGCTGCTTACCACAGTTGTTGCAAAATAAACCGGGCGTGGACGTGGTGGGCGAAGGCGTAGGAACGGACTTCTTGTCCTTCTTGTGCCGGGACACAGCGCGTACAGCTGTAGGGGGAGCGCGGATGGCAGAGGTGGCACACCTGGCAGCCTCATAGGAGCGACATATCGTCGACACATCCTTAAGAGAAGAGGAAGAGTCGAGGGAGGTGAGGCGTTGGACAAGTTCCTCGTCCTTAACACCCATCAGGATCACCTGCTTCAACTGGGTCTCCTCGCACTGCTGGTGGTGGCCTGGACATATATCTACCTCTTCCGAGGCTCTCTTAAGACGCACGTAAAAGGCATCAAAAGACTCACCCTCCATCTGTCTGCAGCTAAACAATTCCCTCCTGCGCAGAGCTTCATTCTGCTGTCCTTTGATGTGCCGTTGTAGAACGTCCAGTACCTCCTCTACAGACAGCAAAGAGGTTGGGGGTACCTGCAACGTATGTTCCAAGACACGCTGAATTTCCAAGGACAGGCACATACGCAGCTGGATGAGTTGTTTAGGCTGTGACAAACTCTGGAGATCCACCATTGTAGAATAATCAGTCCACCGTCGCCGCCATTCACGAAAAGTCTGGAAAGTCTCATCAGGCTTCAAGATGGGCGGCGTTTGAGCTGCTGCTTTAGGTGGGGCTGGGGGGCGTGAAGGAAGCATGGATGAGGTATCCGAACCAGTCAGTACCGAGGCAGTGTTAGAGCCAGGGGCTTGGTTAACAGTGAGGCGAGATATCAAGGCTTCAAACCGTTCACTGTCTTCCAATCTCCGTTGGTGGTCTCGCTCTGCCTCTGCTTGCCTTCTGTGCTCATCCGCCAAGCGTCTGTGGGCTTCATCCTCGCGTTTCTCATCTCTCATAAACTTCAGTAAAGCAATTATCTCTGGAGACAACGCTAAATATTGAGGTGAGGGACTGCGCGATGTGGGGGCTGGAGCGTCGTGGCCGGCCTGGTCATCCATCTCTGCGGGGCTATCACCCGCCTGGCTCATCCAGGCTCTGGGTCCACGGCTACGTAAGGCGTGAGACATAACTACTTCCTCTGTGTACTATGTCTTAAATCAGTGTTGACCGGTCAGCCCGTCGTATCAACAAGATTTCAGACAAAATATTAATTAAATACACAGATAAGTAGGTTATATATATAAAATATATATAAGGAAGCCGCGCGGTCAGCGAGTGTTAGTACATGTATGTGTGTGAGTGAGTGTGTGTCCTGGGCGGGTAGAGCGTCTCGCCCCAGCTGTGAGGGGGGGGGTGGAGGCGGCGCTGTGAGGGGGTGGAGGGAGAGGCGCGGCGACTCCCAGTCAGTCTAGTTACCCTCAGGACGCGGTCAGAGACGGGTGCACTGAACTCTACTCCTTACAAATGCCCAGAACGTGCCGTATACCTTGGGAATCCTTTAGAACAAGGTCACACATGAATGGCACGAAACACACAATGCACTAAATACTTCACAGAAAATCACTGTCACTGACACTGCTCAAAGTTGCTGAGATTCTTCGAGGAGAGCTGACGCGCGGGAGTTGACCCAAGCGAGAGTCCATAGAGTCCATAGCCGGCTTTCTACAAACTTTGCACTATCACTCGTAATTATCCAGTAAGATCGGATCACTGCGCCATGTTAGGTTCTGAATAATAAGTTCTATATACAGGAGAGAACACAAACACCTGTATAGTTTTGTAGGTTCGGTTTACTGGATAAGAGTATGTACACAGAGGAGAGCAGCGGTCTCCCTGGCTAGGCTCCTTGTCAACTGCTATAGGCGACGTATGGCAAGTGATACATTAGCAGCTTCCATACGTCGCCAGGCACATTAATTAAGCGTGTGGGATATGGTAATAACATTGCCACACGCTGCTAGCTAGGCTGAATAAATAATACATAAATGGAGCACATACATAATATACATACATGATATATAATCCAGCATACATAATATACATACAACCACAATTTCACTATAATTATAAGTCTCTGCTAATCATAGGTGAAAAAAAGGTTTACAGGGTCTGGGTAGCAGAAAGAGTTTACAAATCGGTCAACAAACATACGACATCTCAATGACGTCATCAAGGAAACAGAGAGAACGGAGGACATTTCCACTCAGAGACTCAGGTTTTGTGGACGTGTAAGAGTAATCTGCATCATTAGTTTAGCAGGTTAGCCGTCATTACGATCATGACAGGAGGATCCACTTGCAGTTCACTATGAATACATGAAATAGGAAGGGTTTCTTGGGCCGTTGATCCTAAAAGATTTACCAAAACGTTATGTCAGAGTAATAATACTTAACCTAAGTGTTACTAATACCATTAATTTTCTCTAGTATATAAAAGCCTGCATCACTTACCACAACATAATATTACTCTGCCATTTCAGATATGCCTGCAGGATGAGCAAATTCGTCGGCAGTGATTGCTGAGCGAGGCCAAATCATCGTGATGTGGAGAGCCGGGGCAACTGTGCCGAACATTGCTCTTGAAGTGGGAGGAGCACCAAGACGATTAGGAGGCGGATCCGCCGGTGGGAGGAAGAGGGCTCAGTGGAGACGAAACCAAGAAGCGGGAGGCCACGAGTAATGTCGGCAAGGATGGATGCCATGATCGTGGCAGCTGCAACGGCATATCCAATGCGGACATCAGTGGAGCAGACAAGAAATCTGGGCCTTAACTGCCATCACATGACGACGAGATGCCGACTTCATGAAGCCGAGATCGACTGCCATATTCCAGATCACAAAGGGTGGCTAACACCTGCTCACAAGGAGTGTCGACTCGGCTATGCATTGGAACACCTTCCACATAGGGAAGAATACTGGAGAACCATTATATTTGCCAATGAAACGGTGTTCAGGTCAGTGGGAGCCGAAGCAAGGTAGTGCTGGCGGCCCCCAAACACACGTTACCATGAGAAACGCATTCAACATCGCGCAGTGAGTGGTAGGGTGTCAGTGTCATTCTGGGGGTGGATGTGGGCACATGGGCCAGGTGAACTGGTCAAGATCAATGGTTGTTTCACTGGTGAGCAGTATGTAGACATCCTGGAACAAGTGTTAATTCCTACAGTCTGGGCTATGGCAGTTCCAGCCCCCCACACTATCAGGCTGGTTCATGACAGCAGTCTGATTCATACCAGCAACATAGTGAAGGGCTACCTCCAGGATCACCCTGAAATTGAGGTCATCTACTGGCCAACACTAGGATGTGATATTAATCCGATTGAACATATTTGGGCCATGATGAAATTTGATTGGGATAATGGGGAGCAGCGAACCTGTGCAGCAATAGAGGCCAAAGCTTACGACATGTGGGAGAGTATACGTCGACGACCAAGGGTGTGTCTGAAGCTGGTCGACTCCATCCCTAATCGCCTTGATGAAGTCCTGAATGCAATGGGTGGCTGGACCAAATACTAAGATGTGTGTATTGGTGTATTGTTTGGATTTTAGTAGTGTTTGTAAATACAATTAATATGTATTAACTCGCCTACGGTGTTATCTTAAATCCATGTCCTTAATGATGTCTTAAACTATCTCGCATGAAAATTCATAACAAAGTAACTTAACAGCCACAAATTATGTATTGTGTTGTATACAATGATCTGTATGACACGTCATGGAATGTGTTGTCTTATAACACAATATAATTATATAGTTGCAATTGCTACCATCATTGAAATGCTCATGATGTTCAGCACACAATATGAATGGTAACTGAGCACACTCCAAAATATATGAAGCTTGCATATTGTGGTGGGGTGTTTAAACACTGGAGACCTAATGACGAGTTGTCTAACTCCTGGGTCTTCACTTTGGGTGTTCCAGTTATGGGTTGAGGAGAACCCATGCAAGACCAGGAATAATGCTACCACGGTCACCTCACGTTCCCTTACGAGAGGAGAAGTTGACCAAAGCCTTATTCTTCTCTATGAGCAAGAGCTGAGAATGGGATGTATAGAATACGTCGAGGTGACGGTAACCCTAAGCAAAGTTCACATGGATTCGATGTGGGTCACTGAGCGTTGTTGTAGTGGTGGTGGTGGTGGTGTAGTTGTGTTGTGACGGGCGGCCAGTCCCCGCACCTGCTCTCCCCCCCCCCCCCCCCCACACACAAACACAGGCCTTCAAGGTCATGAGGGGCAGTGGTTGGACCTGGAAGAATTCGAACAGTCACATAGATTAAGTCAGAATACTTGTTCTTACTTATACAACTTGTTCACTTTTATACAACTTGTTCTTACTTAAACAACTTGTTCACACTTATACAATTTGTTCACACTTATACAACTTGTTCCTACTTATACAACTTGTTCATACTCAAAAAAATTGTTCTTACTTATGCAACTTGTTCACACTTATACAACTTGTTCTTACTCTTACAACTTGTTCTTACTTATGCAACTTGTTCACACCTATACAACTTGTTCACACCTATACAACTTGTTCTTACTTATACAACTTTTTCACACTTATACAACTTGTTCACACCTATACAACATGTTCTTACTTTTACAAATTGTTCTTACTTATACAACTTGTTCACACTTATATATCATGTTCTTACTTATACAACTTGTTCTTACTTATACAACTTGTTCTTACTTATACATCTTGTTCTTACTCATACAAATTGTTCTTACTCATACAACTTGTTTTTACTTAGTCAACTTGTTCATACTTATACAACTTGTTTTCACTTATACAAGTTGTTTTTACTTATTCAACTTGTTCTTACTTATACAACATGTTCACACTTATACAACTTGTTCACACCTATACAACTTGTTCTTACTTTTACAACTTGTTCACACTTATACAAATTGTTCACACTTATACAACTTGTTCTCACTTATACAACTTGTTCTTACTCATACAAATTGTTCTTACTTATAAAACTTGTTCTTACTAATACAACTTGTTCTTACTTATACAACTTGTTCTTACTTATACAACTTGTTCTTACTTATACAACTTGTTCACACTTATACAACTTGTTCACACTTATACAACTTGTTCATACTTATACATCTTGTTCTTACTTATACAACTTGTTCTTATTTATACAACCTGTTCTTACTTATACAACTTTTTCACACTTATACAACTTGTTCACAATTATACAACTTGTTCTTACTTATTTAACATCTTTCTTACTTATACAACTTGTTCATACTCAAACAACTTGTTCTTACTTACATAACATTTTCTTACTTATGCAACTTGTTCACACCTGTACAACTTGTTCTTATTTATGCAACTTGTTCACACTTATACAACTTGTTCACATTTATACAACTTGTTCTTACTTATACAACATGTTCACACTTACACAACTTGTTCTTACTTATACAGCTTGTTTTTACTTATACAACTATTCTTACTTATACAACTTGTTCACTCTTATTCAACTTGTTCACACTCATACAACTTGTTCTTACTTATATAACTTGTTCACACTTATACAACTTGTTCACATTTATACAACCTGTTCACATTCATACAAATTGTTCACACTTATACAACTTGTTCACACTTATACGACTTGTTCACACTTATACAACTTGTTCACACTTATACAAATTATTCACTCTTATACAACTTGTTCTTACTTATACAACTTGTTCACACTTATACATCTTGTTCACACCTATACAACTTGTTCTTACTTATGCAACTTGTTCTTACTTTTACAACTTGTTCTTACTTATACAACTTGTTCACACTTATATAACTTGTTCATACTTATGCAACTTGTTCTTACTTTTACAACTTGTTCTTACGATACAACTTGTTCACACCTATACAACTTGTTCACACCTATACAACTTGTTCTTACTTATACAACTTGTTCACACTTATACAACTTGTTCTTACTTATACAACTTGTTTTTAGTTATACAACTTGTTCTTACTTATACAACATGTTCACACTTATACAACTTGTTCACACCTATACAACTTGTTCTTACTTTTACAACTTGTTCACACTTATACAACTTGTTCATACTCAAACAACTTGTTCTTACTTATATAACATGTTCTTACTTATACAACTTGTTCACACCTATACAACTTGTTCTTACTTATACACCTTGTTCACACTTATACAACTTTTTCACACCTATACAACTTGTTCTTACTGTTATAACTTGTTCTTACTTATACAACTTGTTCACATTTATACAACTTGTTCTTACTTATACAACTTGTTCACATTTATACAACTTGTTTTTACTTATACAACTTGTTCACACTCATACAACTTGTGTTTGCTTATACAACTGTTCTTACTTATACAACTTGTTTTTACTTATACAGCTTGTTCTTACTTATAGAACTTGTTCACTCTTATACAACTTGTTCACACTTATACAACTTTTCACACCTATACAACTTGTTCACACTTATACAACTTGTTCACTCTTATGCAACTTGTTCACACTCTTACAACTTGTTCACACTTATACAACATGTTCACACTTATACGACTTGTTCACACTTATACAACTTGTTCACACTTATACGACTTGTTCACACTTATACAACTTGTTCACACTTGTACAACTTGTTCTTACTTTTACAACTTGTTCTTACTTATACAACTTGTTCACGCCTATAAAACTTGTTCACACCTATACAACTTGATCTTACTTATACAACTTGTTCACACTTATAGAACTTGTTCACACCTATACAACTTGTTCTTACTTTTACAACTTGTTCTTACTTATACAACTTTTTCAGACTTATACAACTTGTACTTACTTATACATATTGTTTATATTTATGCAACTTGTTCACGCCAATATAACTTGTTCTAACTTATACAAATTGTTCTTACTTATACAACCTGTTCTTACTCATACAACTTGTTTATACTTATACAACTTGTTCTTACTTATACAACTTATTCACACTTATACAACTTGTTCTTACTTATACAACTTGTTTTTACTCATACAAATTGTTCTTACTTATACAACTTATTCTTACTTATACAACTTGTTCACACTTATACAATTTGTTCACACTTATACAACTTGTTCTTACTTATACAACTTGTTCTTACTCATACAAATTGTTCTTACTTATACAACATATTCTTACTTATACAACTTGTTCACACTTATACAACTTGTTCATACTTATACAAATTGTTCACACTTATACAACTTGTTCTTATACAACCTGTTCATACTCAAACAACTTGTTCTTACTTATACAACTTGTTCTCACTTATATATCTTGTTCTTACTTATACAACTTGTTCTTTCTTATACTACTTGTTCTTACTAATACAACTTATTCTTACTTATACAACTTGTTCACACTTATACAACTTGGTCACACTTATACAACTTGCTCTTACTTATACAACTTGTTCATACTCAAACAACTTGTTTGTACTTATACAACTTGTTCTTACTCATACAACTTGCTGTTACTTATACAACCTGTTCTTTCTTATACTACTTGTTCTTACTTATACAACTTGTTCTTACTTATACAACTTGTTCTTACTTATACAATTTGTTCATACTTATCCAACTTGTTCACTCTTATACAACTTGTTCCTACTTATCAAACTTGTTCATACTCAAACAACTTGTTCTTACTTATACAAATTGTTCTTACTTATACAACTTGTTCTTACTTATACAACTTGTTCACACTTATACAACGTGTTATTACTTATACAACTTGTTCACACTTATAGCGACTTGTTCACACTTTTTGCAACATGTTACTACTTACACAATTTGTTCACATTTATACAACTTGTTCATACGTATACATCTTGTTCTTACATATACAACTTGTTCTTTTTTATACAACTTGTTCTTTTTTATACAACCTGTTCTTTCTTATACAACTTGTTCACACTTATACAAACTGTTCCTACTTCAACAACGTGTTCACATTTATACAACTTGTTCACACTTATACAACTTGTTCACACCTATACTACTTGTTCACACCTATACAACTTGTTCTTACCTATGCAATTTGTTCACACTTATACAATTGCTCACACCTATGCAACTTGTTCTTACTTATACAACTTGTTCACACCTATACAACTTGTTCACACTTATACATCTTGTTCACACTTATATAATTTGTTCATCAGTTATACAACTTATTCACACTTGTACACCTTGTTCTTACTTATACAACTTGTTCTTACTTATACAAGTTGTTCTTACTTGCACAACTTGTTCACACCTATGCAACTTGTTCTTACTTATGCAACTTGTTCATACTTATACAACTTGTTCACACTTATACAACTTGTTCACACCTATACAACTTGTTCTTACTTTTACAACTTGTTCTTACTTATACAACTTGTTGAGACTTATACAACTTGTTCTTACTTATACAACTTGTTCTTACTTATACAACTTGTTCTTACTTATACAACTTGTTCTTACTCATACAAATTGTTCTTACTTATAAAACTTGTTCTTACTTATACAACTTGTTCTTACTTATACAGCTTCTTACTTATACATATTGTTCTTACTTATACAACTTATTCTTACTTATACAACTTTTTCATACTTATTCAACTTTTTCACACTTATACAACTTGTTCTTACTTATACAACTTGTTCATACTCAAACAACTTGTTTTTACTTATACAACTTATTCTTACTTATACAACTTGTTCTTACTTATACAACTTGTTCTTACTTATACATATTGTTCTTACTTATACAACTTATTCTTACTTATACAACTTGTTCATACTTATACAACTTGTTCACACTTATGCAACTTGTTCTTACTTATACAACTTGTTCATATTCAAACAACTTGTTTTTACTTATACAACTTATTCTTACTTTTACAACTTGTTCACACTTATACAACTTGTTCACACTTACACAACTTGTTCACACTTATACAACTTGTTCACACTTATACAACTTGTTCTTATTTATACAACTTGTTCATGCTCAAACAACTTGTTCTTACTTATACAACTTGTTCCCACTTATATAACTTGTTCTTACTTATACAACTTGTTCTTTCTTATACTACTTGTTCTTGCTAATACAACTTATTCTTACTTATGCAACTTGTTCACACTTATACAACTTGTTCACACTTATACAACTTGTTCTTACTTATACAACTTGTTCATACTCAAACAAGTTGTTCTTACTTATACAACTTGTTCCTACTTATACAAATTGTTCACACTTATACAACTTGTGCCTACTTATACAACTTGTTCATACTCAAACAAGTTGTTCTTACTGATACAAATTGTTCTCACTTATATAACTTGTTCTTACTTATACAACTTGGTCTTACTCATACAACTTGTTCCTACTTATACAACTTGTTCTTACTTACACAACTTCTTCTTACTTATACAACTTGTTCTTACTTATACAACTTGTTCACACTTATACAACGTGTTCTTACTTATACAACTTGTTCACACTTATAGCGACTTGTTCACACTTTTTGCAACATGTTACTACTTATACAATTTGTTCACATTTATACAACTTGTTCATACGTATACACTTGTTCACATTATACAACTTGTTCTTTACTTATACAACTTGTTCACATATACAACTTGTTCTTATACAACTGTTCTTACTTATACAACTGTTCTTACTTATACAACTTGTTCTTACTCACACAACTTGTTCACATCTATACAACTTGTTCTTACTTATACAACTTGTTCATACCTATACAACTTGTTCACACTTATACAACTTGTTCACACTTATACAACTTGTTCACACTTATACAACTTGTTCACACTTATACAACTTGTTCACACTTATACAACTTGTTCACACTTATACAACTTGTTCACACTTATACAACTTGTTCACACTTATACAACTTGTTCTTACTGATGCAACTTGTTCTTACTTGTACAACTTTTTCAGTTATACAACTTGTTCACACCTATACAACATGTTCTTACTTTTACAACTTGTTACTTAAACTTGTTCACACTATACAACTTGTTCTTACATATACAATTTGTTCTTACTGATACAACTTGTTCTTACTTATACAACTTGTTCTTATTTATACAACTTGTTCTTACTTATACAACTTATTCTTACTTATACAACTTGTTCTACATATACAATTTGTTCTTACTTATACTTGTTCTTACTTATACAGCTTGTTCTTATTTATACAACTTGTTCTTACTTATACAACTTATTCTTACTTATACAACTTGTTCACACCTATGCAACTTGTTCTTACTTATACAATTTGTTCTTACTTATACAACATTTTCTTACTTATACAACTTGTTCACACTTATACAACTTGTTCATACTTATACAATTGTTCAACTTATACAACTTGCTTATACAACTGTTCATACTCAACAACTTGTTCTTACTTATACAACTTGTTCTACTTATAACTTGTTCTTACTTATACAACTTGTTTCTTACTACTTATACAACTTATTCTTACTTATACAACTTGTTCACACTTATACAACTTGTTCACACTTATACAACTTGTTACTTACACTTATATACAACTTGTTCTTACTTATACAACTTGTTCTTACTATACAACTTGCTGTACTTATACAACTGTTCTTACTTATACAACTTGTTCTTACTTATACAACTTGTTCTTACGTATACAACTCCTTCTTATTTATACAACTTGTTTTTACTTATACAACTTGTTCTCACGTATATAACTTGTTCTTACTTATAAAACTTGGTCCTACTCATACAACTTGTTCTTACTTATACAACATGCTCTTGTTCTTACTTATACAACTTGTTCTTACTTATACAACTTGTTCACACTATACAACGTGTTATTACTTATACAACTTGTTCACACTTATACACTTGTTCACACTTTCAACTGTTACTACTTAACAATTTGTTCACATTATACAACTTGTTCATACTATACACTTGTTCTTACTATACAACTTGTTCTTACTTATACAACTTGTTCTTTTATACAACTGTCTCTATACAACTTGTTCCTACTTATACAACTTGTTCTACTTCAACAACTTGTTCTTACTTATACAACTTGTTCACACTTATACAACTTGTTCTTACTTATACAACTTGTTCACACCTATAAAACTTGTTCCAACATATACAACTTGTTCACACCTATGCAACTTGTTCTTACTTACACAACTTTTTCATACTTATACAACTTGTTCTTACTTATACAACTTGTTCACACTTATATAACTTTTTCACACCTATACAACTTGTTCTTACACCTATACAACTTGTTCTTACTTATACAACTTGTTCTTACTTATACAACTTGTTCTTACTTATACAACTTGTTCTTACTTATACAACTTGTTCTTACTTATACAACTTGTTCACACTTATACAACTTGTTCACACCTATACAACTTGTTCTTACTTATACAACTTGTTCTTACTTATACAACTTGTTCACACATATACAACTTGTTCTTACTTATATAACTTGTTCCTACTCATACAACTTGTTCTTACTCATACAACTTGTTCTTACGTATACAACTTGTTCTTACTTATACAACTTGTTCTTACTTATACAACTTGTTCTTACTTATACATATTGTTCTTACTTATACAACTTATTCTTACTTATACAACTTGTTCATACTTATACAACTTGTTCACACTTATACAACTTGTTCTTACTTATACAACTTGTTCATACTCAAACAACTTGTTTTTACTTATACAACTTATTCTTACTTATACAACTTGTTCACACTTATACAACTTGTTCACACTTACACAACTTGTTCACACTTATACAACTTGTTCACACTTATACAACTTGTTCTTACTTATACAACTTGTTCATGCTCAAACAACTTGTTCTTACTTATACAACTTGTTCCCACTTATATAACTTGTTCTTACTTATACAACTTGTTCACACTTATACAACTTGTTCACACTTATACAACTTGTTCACACTTATACAACTTGTTCTTACTTATACAACTTGTTCATACTCAAACAAGTTGTTCTTACTTATACAACTTGGTCTTACTCATACAACTTGCTGTTACTTATACAACCTATTCTTTCTTATACTACTTGTTCTTACTTTTACAACTTGTTTTTACTTATACAACTTGCTCTTACTTATGCAACTTGTTCCTACTTATACAACTTGTTCACACTTATACAACTTGTGCCTACTTATACAACTTGTTCATACTCAAACAACTTGTTCTTACTGATACAAATTGTTCTCACTTATATAACTTGTTCTTACTTATACAACTTGGTCTTACTCATACAACTTGTTCCTACTTATACAACTTGTTCTTACTTACATAACTTCTTCTTACTTATACAACTTGTTCTTACTTATACAACTTGTTCACACTTATACAACGTGTTCACTTATACAACTTGTTCACACTTATAGCACTTGTTCACACTTTTTCAACATGTACTACTTACACAATTTGTTCACATTTATACAACTTGTTCATACGTATACATCTTGTTCTTACATATACAACTTGTTCTTTTTTATACAACCTGTTCTTACTTATACAACTTGTTCACACTTATACAAACTGTTCCTACTTGAACACCGTGTTCACATTTATACAACTTGTTCACACTTATACAACTTGTTCACACCTATACTACTTGTTCACACCTATACAACTTGTTCTTACTTATGTAATTTGTTCACACTTATACAATTGCTCACACCTATACAACTTGTTCTTACTTATGCAACTTGTTCACACCTATACAACTTGTTCTTACTTTTACAACTTCTTCTTATTATACAACTTGTTGAGACTTATACAACTTGTTCACACCTATACAACTTGTTCTTACTTTTACAACTTCTTCTTATTATACAACTTGTTGAGACTTACACAACTTGTTCTTACTAATACAACTTGTTCTTACTTATACAACTTGTTCTTACTCATACAAATTGTTCTTACTTATAAAACTTGTTCTTACTTATACAACTTGTTCTTACTTATACAACTTGTTCACACTTATACAACTTGTTCACACCTATACAACTTGTTCACACCTATACAACTTGTTCATACTTATACAACTTGTTCACACTTATACAACTTGTTCTTACTTATGCAACTTGTTCATACTCAAACAACTTGTTTTTACTTATACAACTTATTCTTACTTATACAACTTGTTCTTACTTATACAACTTGTTCTTACTTATACATATTGTTCTTACTTATACAACTTATTCTTACTTATACAACTTGTTCATACTTATACAACTTGTTCACACTTACGGTATACAACTTGTTCTTACTTATACAACTTGTTCATACTATAACAACTTGTTTTTACTTATACAACTTATTCTTACTTATACAACTTGTTCACACTTATACAACTTGTTCACACTTACACAATTTGTTCACACTTATTCAACTTGTTCACACTTATACAACTTGTTCTTACTTATACAACTTCTTCATACTCAAACAACTTGTTCTTACTTATACAACTTGTTCCCACTTATATAACTTGTTCTTACTTATACAACTTGTTCACACTTATACAACTTGTTCACACTTATACAACTTGTTCACACTTATACAACTTGTTCTTACTTATACAACTTGTTCATACTCAAACAACTTGTTCTTACTTATACAACTTGGTCTTACTCATACAACTTGCTGTCACTTAAACAACCTGTTCTTTCTTATACTACTTGTTCTTACTTTTACAACTTGTTTTTACTTATACAACTTGTTCTTACTTATACAACTTGTTCATACTTATACAACTTGTTCACACTTATACAACTTGTGCCTACTTATAAAACTTGTTCATACTCAAACAACCTGTTCTTACTTACACAAATTGTTCTCACTTATATAAGTTGTTCTTACTTATACAACTTGGTCTTACTCATACAACTTGTTCCTACTTATACAACTTGTTCTTACTTACACAACTTTTCTTATTTATACAACCTGTTCTTACTTATACAACTTGTTCACACTTATACATCTTGTTCACACTTATACAACTTGTTCTTACTTGAACAATTTATTCACAATTATACAACTTGTTCTTACTTATACTACTTGTTCTTACTTATACAACTTGTTCTTACTTATACAACTTGTTCACACTTATACAACTTGTTCACACCTATACTACTTGTTCACACCTATGCAACTTGTTCCTACTTATGCAACCTGTTCATACTTATTCAACTTGTTCACACTTATGCAACTTGTTCTCACCTATACAACTTGTTCTTATTTATACAACTTAGTCTTACTTGCACACCTTGTTCACAGTTATACAACTCTTTCTTACTTATACAACTTGTTCACACCTATACAACTTGTTCTTAATTATAAACTTGTTCACACTTATACAACTTGTATCTACTTATACAATTTGCTCTGACTTATACAACTTGTTCTTACTTATACAACTAGTTCTTACTTTTACAACTAGTTCTTACTTATGCAACTTGTTCTTACTTATAAAACTTGTCCTCACTTATACAACTTGTTCCTACTTATACAATTTGTTCCTACTGTTACAACTTGTTCTTACTTATTCAACTTGTTCTTACTTATATAACTTGTTCTTATTTATACAACTTGTTCACACTTATACAACCTGTTCCTACTTATGCAACTTGTTCACATTTATACAACTTGTTCTTACTTATACAACTTGTTCACACCTATACAACTTGTTCACACTTATACAATTTGTTCTTACTTGAACAATTTGTTCATATTTATACAACTTGTTCTTACTTATACAACTTGTTCTTGCTTATACAACTTGTTCTTACTTATACAACTTGTTCACACTTATACAACTTGTTCACACTTATACAATTTGTTCTTACTTGAACAATTTGTTCATATTTATACAACTTGTTCTTACTTATACAACTTGTTCTTACTTATACAACTTGTTCACACTTACACAACTTTTTCACACATATACTACTTGTTCACACCTATACAACTTGTTCTTACTTATACAACTTGTTCACACTTATACAACTTGCTCACACCTATACAACTTGTTCTTACTTATACAACTTGTCCACACTTATACTATTTGTTCTTACTTATACAGCTTGTTCTTACTTATACAACTTTTTTACACTTATACATCTTGTTCACATCTATGCAACTTGTTCTTACTTATACAACTTGTTCTTACTTACACAACTTGTTCATACCTATGCAACTTGTTCTTACTTAAACAATTTGTTCATACTTATACAACTTGTTCACACTTATACAACTTTTTCAAACCTATACAACTTCTTTGTATTTATACAACTTGTTGTTTCTTACACAATTTGTTCACAGTTATACAACTTTTTCTGACTTATACAACTTGTTCACACCTATACAACTTGTTCTTAATTATAAACTTGTTCACACTTATACAACTTGTTCTTACTTATACAATTTGTTCTGACTTATACAACTTGTTCTTACTTATACAACTTGTTCACACGTATACAACTTGTTCACACCTATACAACTTGTTCTTACTTTTACAACTTGTTCTTACATGTACAATTTGTTCACACTTATATAACTTGTTGACACCTATACAACTTGTTGACACCTATACAACTTCTTAATTTTACAACTTGTTCTTACTTTTACAAATTGTTCTAGCTTTTACAACTTTTTCACACTTATACAACTTGTTCACACCTATGCAACTTGTTCTTACTTATACAACTTGTTCTTACTCACACAACTTGTTCACATCTATGCAAATTGTTCTTATTTATACAACTTGTTCATACATATACAACTTGTTCACACTTATACAACTTGTTCACACTTATACAACTTGTTCACACTTATACAACTTGTTCACACTTATACAACTTGTTCACACTTATACAACTTGTTCACACTTATACAACTTGTTCATACTCATACAACTTGTTCATACTTATACAACTTGTTCTTACTTATATAACTTGTTCACACCTATACAACTTGTTCACACCTATACAACTTCTTCTTACTTTTACAACTTGTTCTTACTTTTACAGCTTGTTCTTGCTTTTACAACTTGTTCTTACTTATACAACTTGTTCACACTTATACAACTTGTTCTTACGTAAACAACTTGTTCACACCTATACAACTTATTCATACATATACAATTTGTTCACACTTGTACAACTTGTTCACACTTATACACTTTGTTCACACTTATACAACTTGTTCACACTTATACACTTTGTTCACACTTATACAACTTGTTCACACTTATACAACTTGTTCTTACTTAAACAACTTGTTCACACTTATACACCTTGTTCCTACTTATACAACTAGTTCTTACTTATACAACTAGTTGTTACTTATACATCTTGTTCTTACTTATAAAACTTGTCCTCACTTATACAACTTCTTACTTATACAATTTGTTCTTACTGATACAATTTGTTCTTACTTATAAAACTTGTTCACACTTATACAACTTGTTCTTACTTATACAGCTTGTTCTTACTTATACATCTTGTTCTTACTTATGCAACTTATTCACACTTATGCAACTTGTTCACATTTATACAACTTGTTCTTACTTATTCAACTTGTTCTTACTTATATAACTTGTTCTTACTTATTCAACTTGTTCTTACTTATTCAACTTGTTCTTACTTATTCAACTTGTTCTTACTTATATAACTTGTTCTTTTTTATACAACTTGTTCACACTTACACAACCTGTTCCTTCTTATGCAACTTGTTCACATTTATACAACTTGTTCTTACTTATACAACTTGTTCACACCTATACAACTTGTTCACACCTATACAACTTGTTCTTACTTATACAACTTGTTCACACTTACACAACTTGTTCACACCTATACAACTTGTTCTTACTTATACAAGTTGTTCACACTGTTACGACCGTGTCCTATTTTTTTTTTATTTATATATAACATTCTCCCATGTTCCATATTATTCCTGTTATGATGTGTTAAATTTACTATTATATATTCTAGTCACCTTACCCTGTGTTGTTAAGGTTTTAACTGTCATTATTTGATCACGCCCATCTTATTTCTGTATTTTGTATTGTAACCAGCATTCTTTGTTCTCTAACGACCATCTGCATCGTTAAACGACCCACCGGCGGGTCGCGTGGCGGGACCCGACCTTATAAATAGGACCCACCAACTGAATTGAGTTAGTTCAGTCCTCTTGTCAGACAGTCCACATCCTTTGAGTGTCACTTGTTACTTAAATTTAATTTATTTGTGTTGTTCCTGTCGCCACCAATGTGGTATATCTATGTGAATACCTATTTATGTCTCTCTTTGTGTCCATCAGTATTTGCTTAGTTGTATTCAAGTAATTCAGTGTTGTTTCACGTTAATTAATTTCAGTGATAGTTTATATATGTTTATGCAGTGTTAACGTAATCCAATGCTTTATTTTTATTCTTTTGATGTTTCGATGTTTAGTGTCACTTGTGTCTTAAAAGTTTCGATGGTGAATCAATTTGTTGTGACAGCCTACGAGGCTCTTTATTGTGTTAATATTTAATAAATTAAATTCTTAAAGGTTTACTTTATTTATTTTTATTCTTTTAATTTACTTCACTTTTTGTTTGGTTACGCCTAGAACCTGGATATTTAAGTAAATTAAGAGACGGCGTAACAGTTTTGGCGACCTTGCCAGGATTCACTAACGATATTTTGACACTTATGATATTTTTTTTTCTAAGCATGTTGATGGATTTGTTTTGAGGCATGGTTGGACTAACAATGGTAATTTTGTTCGTAATAATTTTGTACATGACAAGAGGAGATGGACTCGTTCGCCACCTAATGGGGCGTCCTAATTATCTAATTTAATTGTAATTTCTGTGGAAAGCCGGGTCATAAGGCGTATATTTGTTGGACAAGGCCGCAGCCAAATAAGGTGAAGCACGAGAGGTTGCAGTTTCGGTTCTCGCCTCACGAGATTTTGATCCTTTCCAGGAGAGTTTTGGGAAGGACCCAGACGTTGGTACCTTTCGTCCCTTATTGTCACAAGGCACGGTAGAAGTTGATGGTGTCGAAACGCCAGTCACTATTTTGAGAGACTCGGGTTGTCTCCAAACTCTCATCAAAGAGGGTGTTGTTGCGGTGAGGAAGACTGACAAAACGTCGTTTTGGGCGCCCTTTGGGGTAAAGGTGCAGCTCCTTTGGTTTTTCAGGTATAGCTAAACGTAGCCGGTGAGCACGAGCTGCCTGTGTTAGTACGTGTCAAGTCTCCTTGTTGCTAAAGAGTGGACCTCGTACTCGGTAACGATTTGCTGCAACAGCTTGAAGATGATATGCCCGGTGTTTTCCCTTGTGTGCTGTGACTCGTTTTTTGTTAATGACTAATGAGCCTAATGTAACTCCTGATGTAGAAAAATTCACTGTCCTTAGAAGGACGTTTTGCTAACCCAATTGCTTCCCAAGACATTTCTTCCGCAGTTAATGCTGTGACCGGGAGAGTTGCTTTAATAGCTGCGCAAGAGCAAGAAGTTTCATTACGGCTCTTGTTTGACCTGGTGTCCGACCCTGCCAATGATTCAGGCCCTACCACGAGATATTTAAGTCAAGACTGTGTTTTGTGCCGCCGCTGGCTCCCACCGACTATCTCCGACGAAGACGCGGACTGGGCGTCTATCACTCAAATAGTTCTCCCACACACTTACAGACAACATGTTCTATCTCTGGCCCATGACGGTCGCTTTTCTGGACATCAAGGTGTCCGAAAGACGTTCAACAGGCTTACCAGAAAGTTCTATTGGCCAGGTATGAGGAGAGATGTCACTAAATATTGTAAGTATTGTCATTTTTGTCAAAAGGTAGGCAAAGCCACTTGTAAGAGTACCTCACGTACCTGAGCCCTTTGCAACAGTACAGTGTGATATTGTAGGCCCTCTGCCTAAAACTTCTAGTGGGTTTGAATATTTATTTACAGTCCTTAATACCTCCACTAGGTACTTGTATGCTGTACCTCTTAGGAAAGTTACTGCTAAGGCCCTTGTTAAATGTTTGTTTGACCTGTTTAGTCACTTCGGGTTGCCGTACCGTGCTCAAACGGACGGTGTTTCATATTTTGTAGGAAAAGTTTTCAAGGAAGCCATAACAGAGTTGGGAATAATTCATTGTTAGGTAGTAGTGAAGAGAGCATTAATGTATTAAGTTCAGTATATGTTAAAGAAGCTTCTAAGATGTTGGAGCCTTGTCGCAGACCACTTAAAGCAGTCGCAGACCAAGACATGGTACGACAAGCGGGCCAGACACAGTTCCAGATAGATCAAGTTCTCATTGTCTTGCTGAGACATGGACAGCCGCTCCATGCGAAGTTCAGTGGGCCATATAGAGTGGTGAAGAAGGTAAGCCCCACGAATTATATTATCTCTACCCCTGACAGGCGTCAACACCATCAAACTGTACCACACACGCCAGCACCCCCATTTGTTGCTGATGACCCAGTTCCCGTGTGTACCGTTGACACTTTCTTGGTAGACGATGAGAAAGAAGAGGAAAAAGAAAGGGCAAGTCCACTCGCCCTGTCATCAGTCAGGGTTTGGCAGTCCAACTCCGTGGAGTTGCAGGAGAAGCTACAGCGTCTACCGGGACACCAGAGGGCTGACGTGCTGACCGCCATCCAACAACATCCTCTTGTCTTCCAAGACAGGCCTGGCTGTACCACTGCCGTGGTGCATGATGTTGTTGTTGGTTCTGCTAAGCCTATCAAGCAGGCTCCCTACCAGCGAGTGGTGCTCACCAGTCACTCTTGTACCAAAGAAGGACGGCACTCTTCGATTCTGCATTGACTTCCTCACTGTCAACGCCGTCACCAGCAAGGACAGCTTCCCTCTACCAAGAGTCGACGACTGCATCGAAGCAATCGGGAACGCCAAGTTCCTCTCTAAGATTGATTGCCTTCGAGGGTTTTGGCAAGTACTTGACCCGTTGTGTTAAAGACATATCCAGTTTTGTGGCATTAGGTAAGACCTATAAATTTAATGTTATGCCTTTTGGGCTTTGCAATGCCCCTGCTACCTTTCAAAGGCTGAGGTTACGAATCCGCCAATTGTCCTGGTTGTGTAGTATATTTAGATGTAATTTTTTTTCTGACACTTGGTCAGACCATTTACAGTACGTCAGCTAGACGCTCTCTTCACTGAGTTAGGAAATGTAGGACTTGTTTGTTATAAACTTTGCTAAGTCAGAATTTGTTTGTGCTCAACTTTTGTATCTGAGACATGTGATTGGGTTGGAATCTTGCTCCTCCCACAGCAAGGTGTGACACTATTTCTTAGATGCCTGTTCCATGTAACAAACGACAAGTCCGCAGATTTTTAGGTTGTGTGGGTTATTACCAGAGATATATTTGTATTTTTGCCGAGTTGGCACTATCCCTTACTGATTTGTTGAAGAAGGGTAATATTTTTTGTTGGACTTCAAGGTGTCGGAACACTTGTCATATCAAAATTTGTGCAAAGGAAAATTTTATTTTTTGGGGGGAAGTGTTACGACCGTGTCTTTTTTTTTTTTTTTTTTTTTTTTATATATATAACATTCTCCCATGTTCCATATTATTTCTGTTATGATGTGTTAAATTTACTATTATATATTCTAGTCACCTTACCCTGTGTTGTTAAGGCTTTAACTGTCATTATTTGATCACGCCCATCTTATTTCTTTATTTTGTATTGTAACCAGCATTCTTTGTTCTCTAACGACCATCTGCATCGTTAAACGACCCACCGGCCGGTCGCGTGGCGGGAGCCGACCTTATATATAGGACCCACCAACTGAATTGAGATAGTTCAGTCCTCTTGTCATACAGTCCACATCCTTTGAGTGTCACTTGTTACTTATACTTCATTTATTTGTGTTGTTCCTGTCGCCACCAATGTGGTATATCTATGTGAGTACCTATTTATGTCTGTTTGTGTCCATCAGTATTTGCTTAGTTGTATTCAAGTAATTCAGTGTTGTTTTACGTTAGTTAATTTCATTGATAGTTTTTATTTGTTTATGCAGTGTTAACGTAATCCAATTCTTTATTTTTATTCTTTTGATGTTTCGATGTTTTGTATCACTTGTGTCTTAAAAGTTTCGATGGTGAATCAATTTGTTGTGACAGCCTACGAGGCTCTTTATTGTGTTAATATTTAATAAATTAAATTCTTAAAGGTTTACTTTATTTATTTTTATTCTTTTAATTTACTTCACTTTTTGTTTGGTTACGCCTAGAACCTGGATATTCAAGTAAATTAAGAGACGGCGTAACAACACCTATACAACTTGTTCACACCTATACAACTTGTTCACACCTATACAACTTGTTCACACCTATACAACTTGTTCACACTTATACAACTTGTCACTCTCATACAAATTGTTTACACTTATACAACTTGTTCTTACTTATACAACTTGTTCTTACTTATACAACTTGTTCACACTTATACAACTGGTTCACACCTATACAACTTGTTCTTACTTATACAACTTGTTCACACTTATACAACTTGTTCACACCTATGCAACTTGTTCTTACTTATACAACTTGTTCACACTTATACAACATGTTCACACTTATACAACTTGCTCACACTTATACAACTTGCTCACACTTATACAACTTGCTCACACTTATACAACTTGCTCACACTTATACAACTTGCTCACACTTATACAACTTGCTCACACTTATACAACTTGCTCACACTTATACAACTTGTTCTTACTTATACAACTTGTTCACACCTATGCAACTTGTTGCTACTTATATAATTTGTCCTTACTTATACAACTTGTTCACACCTATACAATTGTTCACACTTTTACAACTTGTTCCTACTTATACAACTTGTTCATACTCAAACAACTTGTTCTTATTTTACAACTTGTTCTTACTTGTATAAATTGTTCTTACTCATACAACTTGGTCTTACTCATACAATTTGTTGATACTTATACAACTTGTTCTAACCTATACAACTTCTTCATACTTATACAACTTGTTCACATTTATACAACTTGTTCATACTCAAACAACTTGGTCTTACTTATACAAATTGTTCTCACGTATATAACTTGTTCTTAGTTATACAACTTGTTCTTAGTTATACAACTTGTTCTTAGTTATACAACTTGTTCTTAGTTATACAACTTGTTCTTAGTTATACAACTTGTTCGCAGTTATACAACGTGTTCTTACTTATACAATTTGTTCTTGCTTATACAAATTGTTCTTGCTTATACACCTTGTTCCTACTTATACACCTTGTTCTTGCTTATACAACCTGTTCTTACTTATTCAACCTGTTCTTACTTATTCAACTTGTTCTTACTTATTCAGCTTGTTCTTACTTATTCAGCTTGTTCTTACTTATTCAGCTTGTTCTTACTTACTCAACTTGTTCTTACTTATGTAACTTGTTCTTACTTATGTAACTTGTTCATACTTATGTAACTTGTTCTTACTTATGTAACTTGTTCTTACTTATGTAACTTGTTCTTACTTATACAACTTGTTCACACTTATACAACCTGTTCCTACTTGTGCAACGTGTTCACATTTATTAAACTTATTCTTACTTATTCAACTTGTTCTTACTTATACAACTTGTTCACATTTATACAACTTGTTCACACCTATACAACATGTTCTTACTTATACAACTTGTTCTTACTAATAAAACTTGTTCACACTTACACTAGTTGTTCTTACTTATACAGTTTGTTCTTACTTATGCAACTTGTTCACACTTATACAACTTGTTCACACTTATACAACTTGTTCACACTTATACAACTTGTTCACACTTATACAACTTGTTCACACCTATGCAACTTGTTCTTACTTATACAGCTTGTTCTTACATATACAACTTCGTCTTACTTATACAGCTTGTTCACACATTATGCAACTTGTTCTCACTTGTACAACTTGTTCATACATATACAACTTGTTCACACTTATACAACTTGTTCTTACTTATACAACTTGTTCATACCTATGCAACTTGTTCCTACTTATACAACTTGTTCACTCCTATACGACTTGTTCACACCTATACAACTTGTTCTTACTTATACAACTTGTTCACACTTATACAATTTGTTCACACTTATACAACTTTTTCTTGCTTATACAACTTGTTGTTTCTTATACAACTTGTTCACACCTATACAACTTGTTCTTAATTATAAACTTGTTCACACTTATACAATTTCTTATTTATACAACTTGTTCTTACTTATACAACTTGTTCACACATATACAACTTGTTCACACTTATACAACTTGTTCACACCTATACAACTTGTTCTTACTTGTACAACTTGTTCACAGTTATACAGCTTGTTCTTACTTGTACAACTTGTTCACACATACAATTTGTTCACACATATACAACTTGTTCACAATTTTAAAACTTGTTCTTAATTATAAACTTGTTCACACTTCTACAACTTGTTCTTACTTATACAAAGTGTTCACACTTATACAACTTGTTCACACTTATACAACTTGTTCACACTTATACAACTTGTTCACACCTATGCAACGTCTTCCTACTTATACAACTTGTTCCTACTTATACAACTTGTTCACACCTATACAACTTGTTCACACCTATACAACTTGTTCACACCTATACAACTTGTTCACACCTATACAACTTGTTCTTACTTATACAACTTGTTCACACATACAATTTGTTCACACATATACAACTTGTTCTTACTTATACAACTTGTTCTTACTTATACAACTTGTTCACACCTATACAACTTGTTCTTAATTCAAAACTTGTTCACACTTATACAACTTGTTCTTAATTCAAAACTTGTTCACACTTATACAACTTGTTCTTAATTATAAACTTGTTCACACTTGTACAACTTGGTTTTACTTATACAACTAGGTCTTACTTATACAACTTGTTCTTACTTATACAACTTATCCTAGCTTGTACAACTTTTTCACACTTATACAACTTGTTCACACCTATACAACATGTTCCTACTTATACAACTTGTTCACACTTATACAACTTGTTCCTACTTATGCAACTTGTTCACAGTTATACAACTTGTTCTTAATTATAAACTTGTTCACACTTATTCAATTTGTTCTTACTTATGCAATTTGTCCTTACTTATACAACTTAATCTTACTTATACAACTAGTTCTTACTTATACAACTAGATCTTAGTTATACAACTTGTACTTACTTATACAACTTGTTCTTACTTATACAACTTGTTCTACTTATACAACTTGTTCACACCTATGCAATTTGTTCTTACTTATACAAGTTGTTCACTCCTATACATCTTGTTCTTACTTATACAACTTGTTCTTACTTATACAACTTGTTCACACTTATACAATTTGTTCTTACTTATACAACTTGTTCACACTTATACAATTTCATCTTACTTATACAAGATGTTCACACTTATACAGGTTGTTCACTCCTATACAACTTGTTCTTACTTATACAACTTGTTCTTACTTATATAACTTGTTCACACTTATTCAACTTGTTCCAACTTATGCAACTTGTTCCTACTTATGCAACTTGTTCCTACTTATGCAACTTGTTCCTACTTATACAACTTGTTCACACTTACACAACTTGTTCTTCTTAGTTATACAACTTGTTCTTACTGATACAGCTTGTTCGTACTTATACAACTTGTTCTTACTTATACAATTTGTTCACTCTTATACAACTTGTTCTTACTTATACAATTTGGTCTTACTGATACAACTTGTTCTTACTTATACAGCTTTTTCTTACTTATGCAACTTGTTCTTACTTATACAATTTGTTCTCTTATACAACTTGTTCTTACTTATACAACTTGTTCTTACTTATACAACTTTTTCACACTTATACAACTTGTTCATACTTATACAACTTGTTCACACTTGTACAACTTGTCCACACCTATACAACTTGTTCCTACTTATACAACTTGTTCTTACTTATACAACTTGTTCACACCTATACAACTTGTTCTAAAATATAAACTTGTTCACACTTATACAAGTTGTTCTTACTTATACAACTTGTTCTTACTTATACAACTTGTTCTTACTTATACAACTTGTCCTCACTTGTACAACTTGTTCTTACTTATGCAATTTGTTCTTGTCGATACAACTTGTTCTTACTTATACAACTTGTTCACACTTATACGACTTGTTCACACTTTTTACAATTTGTTCCCATTTATACAACTTGTTCTGACCTCACTAGGGGAAAGGTCACGGCAGGGTTAGCTCCGGAGGGATAATTATCAGATATGGCCAGAGCTAGGTGCGGTCTTGGGTATGAGAGTTTGTTGACCAAACTGGAGTGGTCCACTGAAGAATTGGCGAAGGCCAAGTTGGAGAACTTGAAATTAAGGGAAGAGCTGGCGATGTTAAAAGGAGAGGCTGGACGAGTAAAGCCAGTGGCTGACGAAAAATCAAGCAAGTGGAAAATTGTGAGTAGTGGTAGGACCAAGCTGGTGGTAAAGAAGCACACGAAGGATACGACAACAACGACAACAACAGCTAAGTGTACCAACCCGTTCAGTCCCTTGATAGACGAATTGGACGTTAGTACAGTCAGGGGCAGGGATGACAAGGAAGGTATAAAAACTTTAATTGTTGGTGACTCACAGGTAAGGTACATGGACAGGGCCTTTTGTGGTAAAAACAAAAATAGGATGAGGGTGTGTTTGCCAGGAGCTGGGGTGGGGGATATAATTGACAGGATGGACAATATCTTGTCTGGTAATGGGAACAAACCCATTATCTGCCTCAGTGCAGGAGGCAATGATATTGGCCGGTGTAGGAGCGAGGAGCTTCTTGATAAGTTCAAGGCAGCCATAGATCGTATTAGGACTAAGGGAGGGATCCCTATCATATGCGGTGTCCTGCCTAGAAGGAGAGTTGGCAGTGAATGGTTGTCAAGGGCAGTTGGTGTTAACGACCGTCTTGACAGATATTGCAAGTCAATATCAGTCCCATTCATTGACAACTGGGACAACTTCTATGGCAGAAGGGACCTTTATGCTAGGGATGGGGTGCACCTGTCTAGGGATGGAGTAGCAACCCTGGCTGGGGCTCTAGAGGGGGCAGTTCAAAAGATATCGAAGTCTTTAAACTGCTAAGAGAACATAGGGGCATGGGGGTGGAGGAGACTGCAGTGGGAGCGGGTAAACAAGGCGAAAGATTACAGGGAAATAGTGTTAGGAATGATGACATAACTAAATTAGACAGGGAGTTTAAAACTAAACGCGGTAAGGGGAGGACTCAGAACACGACTAACTTAAATGTATATTACGCGAACAGTAGAAGTATGAGAAACAAAATGGATGATATTAGGGCCTTGGTATGTACCGAAGAAATCGATATAATTGCATTCACTGAAACATGGATCAACCTAGACACACGTGAATTACCAGTCGAATACCAAATTGCGGGTTACAAACTGTTCCATACCGATAGGCAGACCAGGAAAGGAGGCGGAGTAGCAATCTATGTTAGGGATAATCTGAAGTGTGAAATAAATAAGGAAATAAAAACTGAGAGGAATACAGAAACAATTTGGATAGAATTAAGCGACGGTCGGGAAAAATTAATCACAGGAGTAATATATAGACCTCCCAATCTTGATAGCGTCAATGAGCGACTTATCTGGGATGAAATGCGCAGGGCTTCCATACACAACAAAGTCTGTATAGTAGGCGACTTTAACCTTGGCCAAATAGATTGGACCGACCTTACGGGTAACTCAGAATCAGAGGATTTTCTCGAGACGATCCAGGACTGTTTCCTAAGTCAACATATAACCGAACCCACACGGGGTAATAATATATTGGATTTAGTTTTGTCAAACAGAGAAAACCTCATTAGCAATGTCGAGGTAGGGAACGAACTTGCAAACAGCGATCACAAAGAAATTCGATTCCAGTTAGATTTTCAGGGCAGACGTAAGGAAAATTCCACTAAAGTACCAGATTTCAGAAGGGCAAACTTTGACAGTTTAAAGAGGCAGCTGAGAGAGGGGGTGTCGCGCTTGGCCGTGAACCTGACAGATGACACCGACCTGATAACGAGATCTGAGATTGCCGAGTTCCACGACAATTTAAATAGTGAGTTACTTAATGCACAAAGGCAGAACATACCATACAAAAAACTCAGATCAAACAACAATGACCCTAAATGGATAAATAATTATTTAAAGAACATCATTGGCCAAAGGAAGGCTATAGGTAGAAGGATAAATCGTGGCGAAATTCACCTCCGGGACTATTATAGGGTATTGGCGAGTAGGGTTAAAACCGAGATAAGGAAAGCAAAGAGGAATAATGAGGTAAGGATAGCAAGGGAGGCAAAGACAAACCCCAAAGGATTCTACCAAATGTATCAAACTAAAACACGAGAAAAGATTGGACCAATACGGTCAGACTCCGGCGAGCTCACTGATAACGACGGAGAAATGAGCAATAATTTGAATAAATATTTTTCAACAGTTTTCACCACCGAAAATTTAAACATGATACCCGAGGCACCGACTCTATTCAGAGATAGTGAAGAAAACAAATTAAGTGAGATAGTAGTGACTAGTAACGATGTTAGTAAGCAAATAGACAAACTAAAGCCTAATAAGTCACCTGGTCCCGATGAGATATTTGCCAGAGTATTAAAGGAATGTAAGGAAGAGCTTAGTATGCCCTTAGCAAAGTTGTTTAACATGTCCTTAAAAACAGGTGTAGTACCAGAATCCTGGAGGATAGCGAATGTAATACCGATCTTCAAGAAGGGGGATAGATCACTATCCTCTAACTACCGCCCAATCAGTCTAACATCAATAGTAGGCAAATTACTGGAAGCAATCATTTCAAACTCTATTCGAAATCACCTGGAGAAGCACCGATTGATCAATGATTCCCAGCATGGCTTCACAAGCGGACGTTCTTGCCTAACTAATCTATTAACATTCTTTTCATCAGTTTTCGAATCAGTGGACGAGGGGCACAATTATGATGTGGTATATCTCGACTTTAGCAAAGCCTTCGACAGAGTACCCCACGAAAGACTAATTAGAAAGGTAGAAGCTCATGGCATCAAAGGTGACATCCTTAAATGGATTAGGGCGTGGTTACAGGACAGGAAACAGCGAGTGAGCATTAACGGCACTAAGTCCCATTGGAGCAACGTCACAAGTGGAGTTCCCCAAGGCTCAGTACTTGGACCATTATTGTTTATTATATACATAAACGACATAGATATCGGCATAGACAGCAACATAAGTAAATTTGCTGATGATACTAAAATAGGACGTGTTATCAAATCTGACGAGGACTCGGCAAAACTACAGGAGGATCTAAACAAATTTTTCGAATGGTCTGAAAAATGGCAGATGAAATTCAACATCGACAAATGTAAAGTACTCAGTATAGGAGATGTAAACAGGGAAACCAGATACCAGATGAACAACGATGCCATAGAGAAATCCGACTGCGAGAGAGATTTAGGAGTAATGATAAGTAGGAACCTTAAGCCAAGTAAACAATGTGTTTTTGCTCGTAACAAGGCTAATAAAGTACTTGGGTTCATACAAAGGAGTGTTAGTTACAAGACTAGCGAGGTCATCCTAAAACTGTATCTTGCTCTTGTGAGACCACACCTGGATTATGCAGTTCAGTTCTGGTCACCGTTTTACAGAATGGATATAGAATCCTTGGAAAGAATTCAGAGGAGAATGACAAGACTAATCCCGGGCATTAGGAACCTTGAGTATAGAGACAGGTTAAAGCATCTTAATTTGCACTCCCTTGAGAGACGTAGAGCGAGGGGCGACCTGATAGAGGTGTATAAGTGGAAGGCAGGGCTAAACAAAGGGGACATTACAAAGGTACTCAAACTATCCAACCAGGAGCGAACTCGTAACAATGGTTTTAAATTAGACAAATTTAGATTTAGGAGTGAAATAGGTAAACACTGGTTTGGAAACAGAGTAGTGGATGAATGGAACAAGTTACCAAATATCATCATTAACTCGAATACGCTGAATTGCTTCAAACATAGGTTGGATGCTCATATGAGCAATAGGGGTTGGGTGTAAACGGGACTGCCCAGTATGGGCCAATAGGCCCGCTGCAGTTTCCTCCATTCTTATGTTCTTATGCTATGCAACTTGTTCCTACTTATACAACCTGTTCACACCTATACAACTTGTTCTTACTTATACAACTTGTTCTTACTTGTACAACTTGTTCACAGCTATACAATTTGTTCACATTTATACAACTTGTTCACACTTATACAACTTGTTGGTTCTTATAGAAGTTACATAAGTCAGAGAAAGTTGTATAAGTGTGAACAAGTTGTATAAGTGAGTACAAATTTTATACATTACTGTGTGTTTTGTCGATCTATCTTGTAAATTCAATGAGAATAAACAAACAACTAAAATGGAATAAGAATGTACTTTCATTTAACATTATGTTGAACTTAGAATATTCGTGTAGAAGGGAGAGTGAATTAAGTGTTTTCCTCACATCAAGTTCATTATTCACAAAAAAGCTTTTGTGAAGTCACCTATATGTCAGTGTTACCAACGTAGTGGAAAACTCACTATTATTTGCTGATTTCAAGGATCCTTCAATACCTTTTGGGATTGATTTTTTTTTTTAAATTTGAGCTAATATTTGGAAGATATTAGGGAATGTAAGCCACTCTTAGATTGATTCTAAGGAAATATATCGAGTCTCAATTTATGTGAGTAAAATTTAACCAATTTTAGAAATTACATTAATAAGTTTATGGTTGTAAGAGTTGGCAGTAGTGGTTGTCGTGGTGTGTACTGACGCCGGTCGTCGGTACATGAGTGATGTCTGACTGTTATCTGGTGCTCGGACGCTTTTATCTGCAGACACTCAAACGCAATGACGCAAAAGGTTCTCCGTACATGTGTTGACTCATACAATACACGCTTCATCCCGTCAACAGACACACAATATACGCTTCACCTCATCAACACACAATATACGCTTCATCCCGTCAACACACACACACACACACACAATATACGCTTCACCCCGTCAACACACAATATACGCTTCACCCCGTCAACACACAATATACGCTTCATCCCGTCAAAACACGCACAATATACGCTTCACCTTGTGGGGTTGAGATTGTTTTGTGTTCACACTCAGGATGGAATGGAGAAAGGAAACTCACGATGTGCTCTCTATATACATGTTGTATTGGATGTACAATGCAGCTTGGTGCTGGGAAGGCAGCATGGTTACAAGCGTGATGTAGAGAGAGCTGGTTGGTGAGGACGCTCAGAGAAGGACAGCTTGTGGGTCGCCATGCTCGCCGGCGGGAGAGAGGATCGCCAGGCAGGCGGAGGAGCGAGGGCCGCCAGGCAGCGGCAGAGGAGGTGTTGCTGGCTGCGGCTGTAGGTAGAAAGAGACAGGTCACCACGAGGTCAGGTCTTAAATAGCGGGGGGGGGGGGGGGTAGGCGTGGCTTAGTAGTTGACCCCCGCTCCGTGATGTATGGCGGCGCTGGTTGACCTAGACCACGAGGCATACACTGGGGAATTGGTGGGTCGGCTACTCAGTGACAAACAGCGTTTGTAGGGGAGAAATCCACTACAATACTCCCCCTTCCCTCCAGGCGGTGTAGGAGACTTGTTGTCTGCAGAGTTGCTTAGCACATGTGAGGCAGAACGGGCGGTGCGTGCCTCATGTGAGACAACGGCGATGGCGTGGATGAGCCGGTCGCTGGATACAACTGTCTAGATACACAATATCTGTGGGAGTAGAGAGGGAGAATAAGGGTGTGTGGAGGCGATGAATGCTGTGCTTCCCTTACGGCAGGTACAGAGTCGTCAGATGCGCCTGCTGGGGTGTGTGGGCCTGGGTCAGGAGCAGGGGCTGCGTCAGCAGAAGCGGATGAGGGCTCGTGACAGCAGCTGGGTCCACGACAGCAGCAGGGTGCAGAACATTAGCAGGGAGTACCTGAGGGAGAAAGGAGGGGTGTGTGGGTCTGCACTCAGGAACAGAGGCCGCGTCAGGGGCGGCAGGGGTTACTGCTGGGCCGGGGTCGGCGTCTGAGGCAGGACGGGTGTGCTGGGGTCGGTAGGACGTGGTGCTTGGGGGCAGGAAAATGAGCTGGTGTCTGCTAGGAGAAACAGTGCTGCTCTAGGGTGTCTAACCTGCGGTGTAGAGACAGTAGTTGTAGAGCCGATGAGAGCTGCTTCTGTGTGGATAAGCCAGTCTTCCATGTTGCTTGAAGACTGGGAGCGTGATCAGTTTCTCCATCCTGTGTGAGTGCGAATCTCCGGGAGTCACCATTTGTGGGGTAGAGATAGTTTGGTTCACACTCAGGATGGAATGGAGAAAGGAAACTCACAATGTGCTCTCTATATACATGTTGTATTGGATGTACAATGCAGCTTGGTGCTGGGAAGGCAGCATGGTTACAAGCGTGATGTAGAGAGAGCTGGTTGGTGAGGACGCTCAGAGAAGGACAGCTTGTGGGTCGCCATGCTCGCCAGCGGGAGAGAGGACCCCCAGGCAGGCGGAGGAGGAGCGAGGACCGCCAGGCAGGCGGAGGAGGAGGTGTTGCTGGCTGTGACTGTAGGTAGAAAGAGACAGGTCACCACGAGGTCAGGTCTTAAATAGCGGGGGGTGGGGGGGTAGGCGTGGCTTAGTAGTTGACCCCCGCTCCGTGATGTATGGCGGCGCTGGTTGACCTAGACCACGAGGCATACACTGGGGAATTGGTGGGTCGGCTACTCAGTGACAAACAGCGTTTGCAGGGGAGAAATCCACTACAACCTCGTCAATACACAATATATGCTTCACCCCGTCAACATTTATCTAGGGACTGGGTGGCATCCCTGGCTGGCTCTTTCGAGAGGGCAGTACAAAAGATGTCGAAGTCTTTAAACTGCTCGGGGAACATGTGAGCACGGGGATCCAGGAAACTGCAGTGGGCACGGGAAGATAAAATGAGAGGTTATAGAGAAATCGTTATAGAAATGTTGATAAACCTAAATTTATCACTTAAAAACCTAACCGCGACAGAGAGAGGACTCGGATTACAACTAAATAAGGCAAACAGAGTATTAGGTTTTATATCGAGAAGTGTAAGCAAAAGTGCGGAGGTCATATTGCAACTATATCTAGCGCTAGTCAGGCCGCACCTCGATTATGCTGTTCAGTTCTGGTGCCCTTATTATACAATGGATATCAAATCACTGGAGTCGGTGCAGCGAAGAATCACGAAAACGATTCCGGGACTTAAAAATCTTCCCTATCAAGATAGATTAAAGAAACTAAACTTGAATTCCCTAGAAAAACGAAGAGTGCGGGGAGATATGGTGGACGTATTTAAGTGGGTAAAAGGAAACAATAAAGGTGATATACAGCAGATAAAGTTCTTATAATATCCGAGCAGGAGAGGACTCGTAGCAACGGATTTAAGTTGGATAAGTTTAGGTTTAGGAGGGAGATAGGAAGGAACTGGTTCACAAATGGGGTGGTAGAAGAGTGGAACAAGCTTAGCAACTTTGCAGTAAGTGCTGGAATGCTGGAAAGTTTTAAGAGGAGGCTAGATGAATTCATGGACGAGAGAGAGTGGTTGTAACTCTCGACAGAAACAATTTGTATAGAAGTAACCGATTGATACGGAAAAATAAATAATCATAGGAGAAACATATAGACCTCCTAATCTTGATAGAATTGATGGGCAACTTATTTGGGATGAAATACGCTTGGCATCCACTCCATCCAGACATAGCAAAGTCTGTATACTAGCGACTTTAACATTAGTCAAATAGATTGGACCAACCTTACGGGTAACTCAGAATCAGAGGATTTTTTTTTAACAGGTCAGGACTGTTTCCTAAGTCAACATGTAGCTGAACTCACCCGAGGAAATGATATACTGGACTAGATATAGTTCTGTCAAACAGAGAAAACTTCTAATGTCGAAATAAGGAGCGAACAAGCTAACAGTGATCACAAAGAAGTGATTTAAAGTAAAACTTAATGTCAGTCGCAAGGGAAATTCCATTAAAGACCCAGGCTACAGAAGGGCAAACTTTGACAGGTTGAAAAGACAAGTGAGAGGAGTGCTAAGTTTGGGGGTGAACTACATGACCTCACAAGAGGGTGTAAATAACGTGACCTCACATAATGTACCCACAGAGGGTGACCCAACTTTACCAGGTGAACTGACAACGATAACTTTTCAAAATATGACGACAGAGGGTGACCTGACCACGATAAATAAGTTTAACGAATTCCACAGCAATTTAAATTATGAGTTACTTAATGAACAAAGGCAGAATGCACAAAACAGAAAACTCAGACGAAATAGCAATGACCCTAAGTGGATAAATAATTATTTAAAGAATATTCTTATGCAAAGTTAGTTGAATCAATCGTGGTGACGTTTACCTCCGAGATTATTACAAAGTTAATGGCCAGTAGGGTTAAGACCGAAAAAAGAAAAGCAAAGAGGAATAATGAACTGAAATTAGCAAGGAAGGAGAAGTCAAATCCCAAGGGATTCTTCCAAATGTGTCAAACTAAAACACCAGACAAGACTAGACTAATGAGCATAACCTGAACAAATACGTTTAATCGCCTTTTACCACAGAAAATTTCTACATGACACCCAAGGCACCGACTATATACAGAGAACTTAAGAGCATAAGAATGGAGGAAACTGCAGCGGGCCTATTGGCCCATACTGGGCAGTCCCATTTACACCCAACCCCTAATGCTCATATATCCATTCAACCTATGTTTGAAGCTATCCAGCGTATTTGAGTTTATGATGATATTTGGTAACTTGTTTCATTCATCCACTACTCAATTTCCAAAACAGTGTTTATAAATTTTGCGCCTAAATCTAAATGTCTCTAATTTAAAGCCATTGCTACGAGTTCGCTCCTGGTTGGATAGTTGGAGTATGTTTGTAATGTCACCTATGTTTAGCCCTGACTTCCATTTATGCACCTCTATCATATCGCCCCTCACTCAACGTCTCTCGACGGAGTGCAAATTAAGAAGCTTTAATCTGTCTCTGTACTCAAGGTTCCTAATGCCCGGGATTAGTCTTGTTATTCTCCTCGGAATTCTTTCTTGGGATTATATTTCCATTCTGTAATACGGTGACCAAAACTGAACTGTGTAATCCAAGTGAGGTCTGACAAGCACATGATGTAGTTTTAGGATGACCTCGCTAGTCTTGTAACTAACATTGTTTACTTGGCTTAAGATTCCTACTTATCATCAACTCCTAAGTCTTTCTCACTGTCGGATTTCTCTATAACATCGTTGTTCATCTGGCATCTGATTTCTCTGTTTACATCTCCTAGACTGAGTACTTTACATTTGTCCACATTGAATTTCATCTGCCATTTTTCAGACCATTCGAAAATTTTGTTTAGATCTTCTTGTAGTTTTATGGGGCCCACGTCAGATTTAATTACACGCACTATTTTAGTGTCATCAGCAAATTTACTTATGTTGATGTCTACGCCTATATCTACTTCGTTTATGTTTATAATAAATAGTAGTGGTCCAAGTACTGAGCCTAGGGGGTACTCCACTAGTGACACTACTCCACTCGGATTTAGTGCGGTTAATGCTCACTCGCTGTTTCCTGTCCCTTAACTACGCCCTAATCCATTTGAGAATATCCCTCCCAATGCCATGAGTCTACACTTTTCTTATTAGTATTTCGTGGGGGGACTCTGTCGAAGGCCTTGCTAAAGTCGAGATATACCACATCATACTCATGCCCGTCGTCCACTGATTCGAAAACAGCTGTAAAGAATGTTTATAGATTAATAAGACATGAACACCCGCTTGTGAAGCCATATTGGGAATCATTCACCAACTTGTTCTTCTCCAGGTGATTTCGAATAGAGTTTCAAATAATTGCCTCCAGTAATTTGCTTACAATTGATGTTAAACTGAGTGGATTGTAGTTAGAGGATAATGATCTGTCTCCCTTCTTGCAAATCGGTATTACATTCTCTATCCTCCAGGATTCTGGTACTACACCTGTTTTTAAGGCCATGTAAAATAACTTTGCTAAGGGCATACTAAGCTCTTCCTTACATTCCTTTAATACACTGGCAAATATCTCATTGGGACCAGGTGACTTATTAGGCATTAGTTTGTCTGTTTGCTTACGAACATCGTTACTAGTCACTACTATCTCGCTTCATCTATTTCTTCACTATCTCTGTATGTAGTCGGTGCTTCGGGTGTCAAGTTAAAATTTTCGGTGGTGAATACTGTTGAAAAATATTTATTCTGATTATTGCTCATTTCTCCGTTGTTATCAGCTAGCTCGCCGGTATCTGATTGTCTTGGTCCAATCTTTTCTCCTGTTTTTGTTTGGTACATTTGAAAGAATCCCTTGGAGTTTGCCTTCGCCTCCCTTGCTACTTTCAGTTCATTATTCCTCTTTGCTTTTCTTATCTCGGTCTTAACCCTATTGGCCAATATCTTATAATAATCTCGGAGGTAAACTTCACCACGATATATTCTACTACCGATAGCCTTCCTTTGTCCAATAATATTCTATAAACAATTATTTATCCATTTAGGGTCATTGTTGTTTGATCTGAATTTTCTGTATGGTATGTTCTGCCTTTGAGCCTTAAGTAACTTGTTATGAAAATTGTTGTGGAATTCGTCAACATCCGATCTCGTGATCAGATCATCCTCAACCGTCATATTTTGTGAGGTTATCATTGTCAGGTCTCCTGTGAGTGTTATCATTGTCAGGTCTCCTGTGAGGTTATCATTGTCAGGTCTCCTGTGAGGTTATCATTGTCAGGTCTCCTGTGAGTGTTATCATTGTCAGGTCTCCTGTGAGGTTATCATTGTCAGGTCTCCTGTGAGGTTATCATTGTCAGGTCTCCTGTGAGGTTATCATTGTCAGGTCTCCTGTGAGTGTTATCATTGTCAGGTCTCCTGTGAGGTTATCATTGTCAGGTCTCCTGTGAGTGTTATCATTGCCAGGTCTCCTGTGAGGTTATCATTGTCAGGTCTCCTGTGAGTGTTATCATTGTCAGGTCTCCTGTGAGGTTATCATTGTCAGGTCTCCTGTGAGTGTTATCATTGCCAGGTCTCCTGTGAGGTTATCATTGTCAGGTCTCCTGTGAGGTTATCATTGTCAGGTCTCCTGTGAGGTTATCATTGTCAGGTCTCCTGTGAGGTTATCATTGTCAGGTCTCCTGTGAGGTTATCATTGTCAGGTCTCCTGTGAGTGTTATCATTGTCAGGTCTCCTGTGAGGTTATCATTGTCAGGTCTCCTGTGAGGTTATCATTGTCAGGTCTCCTGTGAGGTTATCATTGTCAGAGTTAGTGAAGAAAATAGATTAAGGAAGATAGTGACTAGTAACGATTATTGTTAGCAATGGATATAGAATCCCTAAAAAGAATTCAGAGGAGAATGAGAAGACTAATCCCGGGCATTAGGAACCTTGGGTACAGAGACAGGATAAAGCATCTCAATTTGCACTCCCTCGAGAAAGAAGTAGAGTGAGGGGCGATATGATCGATATGTATAAATGGAAGTCAGGGCTAAACAAAGGGCTGTGCAGTTCTGACAGGGCTGTGCAATTCTGAAGGCCGAGTTAGAGAAGGTAAGAGTAGAAAACTTGAAATTAAAGGAAGTGATAGCGAGGATGAAGGAAGAAGACACGAGGCAAGGAAAGCCCGTGTCTGACAAAAACTCAGGCGAATGGAAGGTTGTGAGAAGAGGAAAGACCAAAATGTCAGCGTCACCACTACCACCACTACCACCACCACCAATAGGGGTTACCGTGACTTCCACCACTACAACCACCAACAGGGGTCAGAGTCACCACCACCACCACCACCACCACACAGGGGTCAGCGTCACTACCACCACTACCACCATCAACAGGGGTCAGCGTCACCACCACCACCAACAGGGGTCTCCGTCACCACTACCACCACCACCAGTAGGAGTCAGCGACACCACCACCACCACCACCAACAGGGGTCACCGTCACCAATACCACCACCACCACCAGCACCACCACCACCATGAGTCAGCGTCACCACCACCACCAGCACCAGTAGGAGTCAGCGACACCACCACCAGCACCAGTAGGAGTCAGCGTCACCATCACCACAACCAACACCACCAACAGGAGTCAGCGTCACCACCACCACCACTAGTAGGAGTCAGCGTCACCACCACCACCACCACTACCAGCAGGGGTCAGCGTTACCACCACTAGTAGGAGTCAGCGTCACCACCACCACCACTAGCACCAGGGGTCAGCGTTACCACCACCACCACCAGTAGGAGTCAGCGTCACCACCACCAGCAGGGGTCGGCGTCACCACCACCACCACCACTACCAGCAGGGGTCAGCGTTACCACTACCACCACCATGAGTCAGCGTCACCACCACCACCACCACCAACAGGGATCAGCGTCACCACCACCACCACCACCACCACCAGAAATTAGTGTCACCATCAACACCACCAGCAGGGGTCAGCGTCACCACCACCAGTAGGAGTCAGCGTCACCACGATCGACACCACCACCACCACCAGCAGGAGTTCGTCACCACTACAACCACCAACAGGAGTCATCATCACAACCACAACCACCAGCAGCGGTCAGCGTCACCACCACTAGTAGGAGCCAGCGTCACCACCACCAACACCAGTAGGAGTCAGTCACCAGCACCAGCACGAGTAGGAGTCAGCGCCACCACCACCACCAGCAGGGGTCAGCGTCACCACAACCACCACTAGCAGGAGTCAGCGTCACCACCACCAGTAGGAGTCAGCATCACCACCACCACCACCACCACCACCAGCAGGGGTCAGCGTCACCACCACCACCACCAGCAGGGGTCAGCGTCACCACCACCACCACCAGCAGGGGTCAGCGTCACCACCACCACCACCACCACCACCACCAGTAGGAGTCAGCGTCACCATCACCACCACCACCACCACCACCACCAGAAATTAGCGTCAACACCAACACCACCAGCAGGGATCAGCGTCACCACCACCAGTAAGAGTCAGCGTCACCACGACCACTGATGGATCTCTAAACACCGCCTGTGGGAGGGCTGGAAGTGCTATTGTTGTGACTCAACCTGACGGTAATATAATTGAGAAAGGAGTTAGAATTAACAACTGGGCATCCACTCTACAAACTGAATTAGTTGCCATACTCACAGCTATTAAATTCATTGAAACCACTGTTACTGACAGTCTCATCATCACTGACTCTCTATCCTCACTACTTGCCCTTGGTACCCTCGACTCAGGTTGTCACGCTCTTGTCTCTGAAGCCAGACACAAATATGCGTGCCTTGTTGACCGGGGTGTCAGGGTCAAACTGTTGTGGATCCCCTCTCACATAGGCCTCATAAAACATGACAGAGTTGATGCCCTCGCCAAACTCGCGTCTAACAAAGACACCGTTGAATACAATTTGGGTCTGTCAGAAAGAACCCTTAAAACTGTAATTAGGAAAGAACTTATTGATGAGTTTGACGCAAGTAGACAAGTGCAAACAGGCACTAGTCAATCCATAGTTTACCATGATGAGATGTATCAAGTGAAACATGTATATGGAGCAAGTAACAAGATCACTAGATTACAAGATGTTGTAACAGCTAGATTAAGGTTAGGATATAAGTACCTTTGGCAGTATGTTCCTCAAGCAGATGTAAACAAAACTAAATGTAAAGTGTGTGGCCATACATATGGCCACACACTTGAACACTACGTCCTCGACTGTGTGAAGATAGAACCTTTTAGGGACAGGTCCAAGCACACTGTGTGTGAAATGGCACAACACTTCATCTCTAATGGCAAGATAGCCGACATATTAAGATTGTATCCACTTTTTTGCACTTAGTAACTATATCAGTTCTCATGTACAGAACCAAATACGCAATGTGCTTGAATACCTCCCACGTAAATGTGAATAACAAAGTGTGAGGCCAGACATACTGCCTCACACGCCTGTTCTCACGCATTTGTGAATAAGTTACCCTTTATGTATTGAACTAAACAAATAATGTAAATGAAATACTGTGTAACTTTCAGTGCCATAATATCCTGACAACCGGGGTTAATTATTATGTCCCTTTGTAAACTCTACTCTGTAATCCTTTTGCGCTACCGCTCACAGGATGAGTGTGGGGTGCACAATAAAGTAGCCGCTGCAAGCGGCAAAATCAAATCGTCACCACAACCACCACCAGCAGGGGTCAGCGTCACCACCACCAGTAGGAGTCAGCATCACCACCACCACCACCACCACCAGCGGGGGTCAGCGTCACCACCACCACTAGTAGGAGTCAGCGTCACCACCACCACCACCACCACCAGCAAACACGTGTCAGCGTCACCACCACCACCACCAGCAGGGGTCAGCGTCACCACTACCACAACCACCACCACCACCACCAACACCAACACCAGTAGGAGTCAGCGTCACCATCAACACCACCACCACCACGAGTCAGCGTCACCACCATCACCAGCAGGGGTCAGCGTCACCACCACTAGTAGGAGTCAGCGTCACCATCACCAGCCACCACCACTAGGAGTTAGCGTCACCACCACCACAACCAGCAAGGGTCAGCGTCACAACCACTAGTAAGAGTCGGCGTCACCACCACCAGCCACCACCAGCAGGGGTCAGCATCACCACCACTAGTAGAGGTCAGCGTCACCACTACCACTACCAGCTGGAGTCAGCGTCAAAACCACTGGTAGGAGTCAGCGTCACCACCACCACTAGTAGGAGTCCGCGTCACCACCACCACCACCACTACCAGCAGGGGTCAGCGTCACCACCACTAGTAGGAGTCAGCGTCACCACCACCACTACCACCAGGGGTCAGCGTTACCACCACCAGCAGGGGTCAGCGTTACCACCACTAGTAGGAATCAGCGTCACCACCACCATCACCAACAGGGATCAGCGTCACCACCACCACCACCACTACCAGCAGGGGTCAGCGTTACCACTACCACCACCAGGAGTCAGCGTCACCACCACCACCACCACTACCAGCAGGGGTCAGCGTTACCACCACCACCACCAGGAATCAGCGTCACCACCACCACCACTACCAGCAGGGGTCAGCGTTACCACCACCACCACCAGGAGTCAGCATCACCACCATTACCAGCAGGGGTCAGCGTTACCACCACCACCACCAGGAGTCAGCATCACACCTACAACCACCAGCAGGGGTCAGCGTCAACACCACCACCACCACCACCACCACCAGCAGGAGTCAGAGTCACCACTATAACCACCAACAGGAGTCAGCATCACAACCACAACCACCAGCAGGGGTCAGCGTCACCACCACTAGTAGGAGTCAGCGTCACCACCACCACCACCACCACCACCACAAACACGGGTCAGCGTCACCACCACAACCACCACCAGCAGGGGTCAGCGTCAACACCACCACCACCACCACCACCACCAGCAGGAGTCAGAGTCACCACTATAACCACCAACAGGAGTCAGCATCACAACCACAACCACCAGCAGGGGTCAGCGTCACCACCACTAGTAGGAGTCAGCGTCACCACCACCACCACCACCACCACCACAAACACGGGTCAGCGTCACCACCACCACCACCACCAGCAGGGGTCAGCGTCACCACCACCACCACCACCACCACCACCAGCAGGGGTCAGCGTCACCACCATCACAACCACCACCACCACCGCCACCACCACCACCACCAGTTGGAGTCAGCGTCACCACCACCACCAGTAGGAGTCAGCGCCACCACCACCAACAGGAGTCAGCATCACCACCACCACCACCACCACCAGCAGGGGTCAGCGTCACCACCACCACCACCAGCAGGGGCCAGTGTAACCACCACCAGCAGGGGACAGCGTCACCACCTCCACCACCACCAAAAGGAGTCAGCGCCACCACCACCACCAGCAGTTGTCAGCGTCAACATCACCACCACCACCAGGGGTGAGCGTCACCACCACCACCAGCAGGTGTCAGCGTCACCACCACCACCAGGGATCAGCGTCACCACCACCACCACCACCACCACCAGCAGGTGTCAGCGTCACCATCACCACCACCACCAGGGGTGAGCGTCACCACCACCACCAGGGGTGAGCGTCACCACCACCACCAAGGGTCAGCGTCACAACAACGACCACCACCACCACCACCACCACCACCAGCAGGTGTCATCGTCACCATCACCACCACCACAAGGGGTGAACGTCACAACAACAACAACCACCACCTCCACAAGCAGGGCCCAGCGTCACCACCACCACCACCACCACCACCACCAGGGGTCAGCGTCAACAACCACCAACAGGGCTCAGTGTCACCACCACCACCACCACCACCACCAGGGGTCAGTGTCACCACCAGCAGGGCTCAGCTTCACCACCACCAGCAGGGGTCAGCGTCCCCACCACTAGTAGGCGTCAGCGTCAACCAACCACCACCACCAGCAGGGGTGAGCGTCCCCACCACCACCACCACCAGCAGGGGTGAGCGTCCCCACCACCACCACCAGCAGGGGTGAGCGTCCCCACCACCACCACCAGCAGGGGTGAGCGTCCCCACCACCACCACCACCAGCAGGGGTGAGCGTCCCCACCACCACCACCAGCAGGGGTGAGCGTCACCACCACCACCACCACCAGCAGGGGTGAGCGTCCCCACCACCACCACCACCAGCAGGGGTGAGCGTCCCCACCACCACCACCACCAGCAGGGGTGAGCGTCCCCACCACCACCACCACCAGCAGGGGTGAGCGTCCCCACCACCACCACCACCAGCAGGGGTGAGCGTCACCACCACCACCACCAGCAGGGGTGAGCGTCCCCACCACCACCACCAGCAGGGGTGAGCGTCCCCACCACCACCACCACCAGCAGGGGTGAGCGTCCCACCACCACCACCACCAGCAGGGGTGAGCGTCCCCACCACCACCACCACCAGCAGGGGTGAGCGTCCCCACCACCACCACCACCAGCAGGGGTGAGCGTCCCCACCACCACCACCAGCAGGGGTGAGCGTCCCCACCACCACCACCAGCAGGGGTGAGCGTCCCCACCACCACCACCACCAGCAGGGGTGAGCGTCCCCACCACCACCACCACCAGCAGGGGTGAGCGTCCCCACCACCACCACCAGCAGGGGTGAGCGTCCCCACCACCACCACCAGCAGGGGTGAGCGTCCCCACCACCACCACCACCACAGCAGGGGTGAGCGTCCCCACCACCACCACCAGCAGGGGTGAGCGTCCCCACCACCACCACCACCACCAGCAGGGGTGAGCGTCCCCCACCACCACCACCAGCAGGGGTGAGCGTCCCACCACCACCACCAGCAGGGGTGAGCGTCACCACCACCACCACCACCACCAGCAGGGGTGAGCGTCCCCACCACCACCACCACCAGCAGGGGTGAGCGTCCACCACCACCACCACAGCAGGGGTGAGCGTCCCCACCACCACCACCACCAGCAGGGGTGAGCGTCCCCACCACCACCACCACCAGCAGGGGTGAGCGTCCCCACCACCACCACCACCAGCAGGGGTGAGCGTCCCCACCACCACCACCACCAGCAGGGGTGAGCGTCACCACCACCACCACCACCAGCAGGGGTGAGCGTCCCCACCACCACCACCAGCAGGGGTGAGCGTCCCCACCACCACCACCAGCAGGGGTGAGCGTCCCACCACCACCACCACCAGCAGGGGTGAGCGTCCCCACCACCACCACCAGCAGGGGTGAGCGTCCCCACCACCACCACCAGCAGGGGTGAGCGTCCCCACCACCACCACCAGCAGGGGTGAGCGTCACCACCACCACCACCACCAGCAGGGGTGAGCGTCCCCACCACCACCACCACCAGCAGGGGTGAGCGTCCCCACCACCACCACCACCAGCAGGGGTGAGCGTCCCACCACCACCACCACCAGCAGGGGTGAGCGTCCCACCACCACCACCAGCAGGGGTGAGCGTCCACCACCACCACCACCAGCAGGGGTGAGCGTCCACCACCACCACCACCAGCAGGGGTGAGCGTCCCCACCACCACCACCACCACCAGCAGGGGTGAGCGTCCCACCACCACCACCACCACCAGCAGGGGTGAGCGTCCCCACCACCACCACCACCACCACCAGCAGGGGTGAGCGTCCCCACCACCACCACCACCAGCAGGGGTGAGCGTCCCCACCACCACCACCACCAGCAGGGGTGAGCGTCCCCACCACCACCACCAGCAGGGGTGAGCGTCCACCACCACCACCACAGCAGGGGTGAGCGTCCCCACCACCACCACCAGCAGGGGTGAGCGTCCCCACCACCACCACCACCACCAGCAGGGGTGAGCGTCACCACCACCACCACCAGCAGGGGTGAGCGTCCCACCACCACCACCACCAGCAGGGGTGAGCGTCCCCACCACCACCACCACCAGCAGGGGTGAGCGTCCCCACCACCACCACCACCAGCAGGGGTGAGCGTCCCCACCACCACCACCAGCAGGGGTGAGCGTCCACCACCACCACCACCAGCAGGGGTGAGCGTCCCCACCACCACCACCACCACCAGCAGGGGTGAGCGTCCCCACCACCACCACCAGCAGGGGTGAGCGTCCCCACCACCACCACCACCAGCAGGGGTGAGCGTCCCCACCACCACCACCACCAGCAGGGGTGAGCGTCCCCACCACCACCACCACCAGCAGGGGTGAGCGTCCCCACCACCACCACCACCAGCAGGGGTGAGCGTCCCCACCACCACCACCACCAGCAGGGGTGAGCGTCCCCACCACCACCACCACCAGCAGGGGTGAGCGTCCCCACCACCACCACCACCACCAGCAGGGGTGAGCGTCCCCACCACCACCACCACCAGCAGGGGTGAGCGTCCCCACCACCACCACCACCACCAGCAGGGGTGAGCGTCCCCACCACCACCACCACCAGCAGGGGTGAGCGTCCCCACCACCACCACCACCACCAGCAGGGGTGAGCGTCCCCACCACCACCACCACCAGCAGGGGTGAGCGTCACCACCACCACCACCACCAGCAGGGGTGAGCGTCCCACCACCACCACCACCAGCAGGGGTGAGCGTCCCCACCACCACCACCACCAGCAGGGGTGAGCGTCACCACCACCACCAGCAGGGGTGAGCGTCCCCACCACCACCACCAGCAGGGTGAGCGTCCCACCACCACCACCAGCAGGGGTGAGCGTCCCCACCACCACCACCAGCAGGGGTGAGCGTCCCCACCACCACCACCAGCAGGGGTGAGCGTCCCCACCACCACCACCACCAGCAGGGGTGAGCGTCCCCACCACCACCAGCAGGGGTGAGCGTCCCACCACCACCACCAGCAGGGGTGAGCGTCACCACCACCACCACCACCAGCAGGGGTGAGCGTCCCCACCACCACCCCACCACCACCAGCAGGGGTGAGCGTCCCACCACCACCACCACCACCAGCAGGGGTGAGCGTCCCCACCACCACCACCACCAGCAGGGGTGAGCGTCCCACCACCACCACCACCAGCAGGGGTGAGCGTCCCCACCACCACCACCACCAGCAGGGGTGAGCGTCCCCACCACCACCACCACCAGCAGGGGTGAGCGTCACCACCACCACCACCACCAGCAGGGGTGAGCGTCCCCACCACCACCACACCACCAGCAGGGGTGAGCGTCCCACCACCACCACCACCACCAGCAGGGGTGAGCGTCCCACCACCACCACCACCAGCAGGGGTGAGCGTCACCACCACCACCACCAGCAGGGGTGAGCGTCCCACCACCACCACCACCAGCAGGGGTGAGCGTCACCACCACCACCACCAGCAGGGGTGAGCGTCCCCACCACCACCACCACCAGCAGGGGTGAGCGTCCCCACCACCACCACCACCAGCAGGGGTGAGCGTCACCACCACCACCACCACCAGCAGGGGTGAGCGTCACCACCACCACCACCACCAGCAGGGGTGAGCGTCCCCACCACCACCAGCAGGGGTGAGCGTCCCACCACCACCACCAGCAGGGGTGAGCGTCCCCACCACCACCACCACCAGCAGGGGTGAGCGTCCCCACCACCACCACCACCACCAGCAGGGGTGAGCGTCCCCACCACCACCACCACCAGCGGGGGTGAGCGTCCCCACCACCACCAGCAGGGGTGAGCGTCACCACCACCAGCAGGGGTGAGCGTCACCACCACCACCAGCAGGGGTGAGCGTCCCCACCACCACCACCACCACCAGCAGGGGTGAGCGTCCCACCACCACCACCACCAGCAGGGGTGAGCGTCCCCACCACCACCAGCAGGGGTGAGCGTCCCACCACCACCACCACCAGCAGGGGTGAGCGTCCCCACCACCACCACCAGCAGGGGTGAGCGTCACCACCACCACCACCACCAGCAGGGGTGAGCGTCCCCACCACCACCACCAGCAGGGGTGAGCGTCCCCACCACCACCACCACCAGCAGGGGTGAGCGTCCCCACCACCACCACAAAGCAGGGGTGAGCGTCACCACCACCACCACCAGCAGGGGTGAGCGTCCCCACCACCACCACCAGCAGGGGTGAGCGTCCCACCACCACCACCAGCAGGGGTGAGCGTCCCACCACCACCACCACCAGCAGGGGTGAGCGTCCCCACCACCACCACCAGCAGGGGTGAGCGTCCCCACCACCACCACCACCAGCAGGGGTGAGCGTCACCACCACCACCACCAGCAGGGGTGAGCGTCCCACCACCACCACCACCAGCAGGGGTGAGCGTCCCCACCACCACCACCACCACCACCAGCAGGGGTGAGCGTCCCACCACCACCACCACCAGCAGGGGTGAGCGTCCCACCACCACCACCAGCAGGGGTGAGCGTCCACCACCACCACCAGCAGGGGTGAGCGTCACCACCACCACCACCAGCAGGGGTGAGCGTCCCACCACCACCACCAGCAGGGGTGAGCGTCACCACCACCACCAGCAGGGGTGAGCGTCCCCACCACCACCACCAGCAGGGGTGAGCGTCCCACCACCACCACCAGCAGGGGTGAGCGTCCCACCACCACCACCACCACCAGCAGGGGTGAGCGTCACCACCACCACCAGCAGGGGTGAGCGTCCCCCACCACCACCAGCAGGGGTGAGCGTCCCCACCACCACCAGCAGGGGTGAGCGTCACCACCACCACCACCACCAGCAGGGGTGAGCGTCGCCACCAACACCATCACCACCAGCAGGGGTGAGCGTCCCCACCACCACCACCAGCAGGGGTGAGCGTCCCCACCACCACCACCACCAGCAGGGGTGAGCGTCCCACCACCACCACCACCACCAGCAGGGGTGAGCGTCCCCACCACCACCACCACCAGCAGGGGTGAGCGTCCCCACCACCACCACCACCACCAGCAGGGGTGAGCGTCACCACCACCACCACCAGCAGGGGTGAGCGTCCCACCACCACCACCAGCAGGGGTGAGCGTCACCACCACCACCACCACCAGCAGGGGTGAGCGTCCCCACCACCACCACCAGCAGGGGTGAGCGTCCCCACCACCACCACCACCACCAGCAGGGGTGAGCGTCACCACCACCACCACCACCAGCAGGGGTGAGCGTCACCACCACCACCACCACCACCAGCAGGGGTGAGCGTCACCACCACCACCACCACCAGCAGGGGTGAGCGTCCCCACCACCACCACCAGCAGGGGTGAGCGTCCACCACCACCACCAGCAGGGGTGAGCGTCCCCACCACCACCACCACCAGCAGGGGTGAGCGTCCCCACCACCACCACCACCAGCAGGGGTGAGCGTCACCACCACCACCACCACCAGCAGGGGTGAGCGTCCCCACCACCACCACCAGCAGGGGTGAGCGTCACCACCACCACCAGCAGGGGTGAGCGTCACCACCACCACCAGCAGGGGTGAGCGTCCCCACCACCACCACCACCACCACCAGCAGGGGTGAGCGTCCCCACCACCACCACCAGCAGGGGTGAGCGTCCCCACCACCACCACCAGCAGGGGTGAGCGTCACCACCACCACCACCACCAGCAGGGGTGAGCGTCCCCACCACCACCACCACCAGCAGGGGTGAGCGTCACCACCACCACCACCACCAGCAGGGGTGAGCGTCCCCACACCACCACCAGCAGGGGTGAGCGTCCACCACCACCACCAGCAGGGGTGAGCGTCACCACCACCACCACCACCAGCAGGGGTGAGCGTCACCACCACCACCAGCAGGGGTGAGCGTCACCACCACCACCACCACCACCAGCAGGGGTGAGCGTCACCACCACCACCACCAGCAGGGGTGAGCGTCCACCACCACCACCACCACCAGCAGGGGTGAGCGTCACCACCACCACCAGCAGGGGTGAGCGTCCCCACCACCACCAGCAGGGGTGAGCGTCACCACCACCACCACCAGCAGGGGTGAGCGTCACCACCACCACCAGCAGGGGTGAGCGTCACCACCACCACCAGCAGGGGTGAGCGTCACCACCACCACCAGCAGGGGTGAGCGTCACCACCACCACCAGCAGGGGTGAGCGTCACCACCACCACCACCAGCAGGGGTGAGCGTCACCACCACCACCACCACCAGCAGGGGTGAGCGTCACCACCACCACCAGCAGGGGTGAGCGTCACCACCACCACCAGCAGGGGTGAGCGTCACCACCAACACCACCACCAGCAGGGGTCAGTGTCACCGTTACCACCACCACCACCACCACCAGCAGGGGTCAGTGTCAACACCACCACCACCGGGGTCAGTGTTACCACCACCACCACCACCAGCACGGGTCAGCGTCGTCACCACCACCACCAATACCACCACCACCACCACCACCAGCAGGGGTCAGCATCACCACTACCACCACCAGCAGTGGTCAGCGTCACCACCACCACCGACACCACCACTAGCGATCAGTGTCACAAGCCACCACCACCAGCAGCAGGGATCAGTGTCAACACCACCACCACCAACACCACCACCACCACCACCACCACCAGCAGGGGTCAGCATCACCACTACCACCACCAGCAGTGGTCAGCGTCACCACCACCATCACCACCAGCAGGGGTCAGCGTCACCACCACCACCACCAGCAGCAGGGGTCGGTGTCAACACCACCACCACCACTTCCAGGTGTCAGTGTCACCACCACCACCACCACCACAAACACCACCACCACCACCACCAGCAGGGGTCAGTGTCAACACCACCACCACCACCACCCACCACCACAAACACCAACACCACAAACACCACCACCACCACCACCAGCAGGGGTCAGTGTCAACACCACCACCACCACCACCACCACAACCACCACCACCACCACCACCAGCAGGGGTCAGCGTCACCACTACCACCACCAGCAGTAGTCAGCGTCACCACCACCACCACCAGCAGCAGGGGTCAGTGTCAACACCACCACCACCACCACCACAAACACCAACACCACAAACACCACCACCACCACCACCAGCAAGGGTCAGCGTCACCACTACCACCACCAGCATTAGTCAGCGTCACCACCACCACCACCAGCAGGGGTCAGAGTCCCCACCACCAGCAGGGGTCACCGTCACCACCACCACCAGGGGTCAGCGTCACCACCACCACCAGGAGTCAGCCTCACCACACCACCACCAGCAGTGGTCAGCGTCACCACCACCACCACCACCACCAGCAGGGGTGAGCGTCACAACCACCACCAGCACGGATCAGAGTCACCACCACGACCACCACCAGGGGTCAGCGTCACCACCACCACCACCACCACCAGGGGTCAGCGTCACCACCACCAGCAACAGGGGTCAGCGTCAACACCACCACCACCACCACTAGTAGGGGTCAGCGTCACCACCACCACCAGCAGGGGTGAGCGTCACCACCCACCACCACCACCACCACCAGGGGTCAGTGTCACCCCCACCACCATCACCACTATCACCACAAGCAGGGGTGAGTGTCAACACCATCACGACCACCACCACTACCAAGGGTTAGTGTCACCACCACCACCATCACCACCAGTAGGGGTCAGTGTCAACACCACCACCACCACCAACAGGCGTGAGGGTCACCAACACCACCACCACCACCACCACCACCACCACCAGAGATCAGTGTCACCACCATCACCACCAGCAGGGGTCAGCGTCAACACCACCACCACCACCTCCAGAAGGGGTCAGCGTTATCATCACCACCACCACCACCAGCAGGGGTCAGTGTCAACACCACAACCACCACTACCTGGGGTCAGTGTCACCACCACCACCACCACCAACAGGCGTCAGCGTCACCACCACCACCAGCAGGGATCATTGACACCACTACCATCACCAGCAGTGGTCAGCGTCTCCACCACAACCACCAGCAGGGGTCACCGTCACCACCACCATCACCACCACGGGTCAGCGTCACCACCACCACCACCAGCAGGGGTCAGCCTCACCATCACAACCACCAGCAGGGGTCACCGTCACCACCACCATCACCACCAGGGGTCAGCGTCACCACCACCACCCTGGGGTCAGCCTCACCACCACCACCACCACCACCAGCAGTGGTCACCGTCGCCACCACCACCACCACCAGCAGGGGTGAGCGTCACCACTTCCACCACCACCAGGGGTCATCGTCACCACCACCACCACCACCACCAGGGGACAGCGTCACCACCACCACCACCACCACCAACAGCAGTGGTCAGCGTCACTACAACCACCAGGGGTCAGCGTCACCACCACCACCACCACCAGGGGTCATCGTCACCACCACCACCACCACCACCAGGGGTCAGCGTCACCACCTCCACCACCACCAGGGGTCATCGTCACCACCACCACCACCAGGGGACAGCGTCACCACCACCACCACCACCACCACCAGCAGCAGTGGTCAGCGTCACTACAACCACCAGGGGTCAGCGTCACCACCACCACCACCAGGGGTCAGCGTCACCACCACCACCATTACCAACAGGGGTCAGCGTCACCACCACCACCAGCAGGGGTCAGCGTCACCACCACCACCACCACCACCAGCAGGGGTCAGTTTCAACACCAACACCACCACCACCACTACCAGGGGTCAGTGTCACCACCACCAACCACCACCACCACCATCACCAGGGGTCAGTTCACCACCACCACCACCAGCAGGGGTCAGTGTCAACACCACCACCACCAGGGGTCAGTGTCACCACCATCACCACCACCACCACCAGCAGGCGTCAGCGTCACCACCACCACCACCACAACCAGGTATCAGTGTCAACGCCACCACCACCACCACCAGGGGTCAGCGTCGTCAGCACCACCACCAGCAGGGGTCAGCGTCACCACTAACACCACCAGCAGTGGTCAGCGTCACCAACACCACCACCACCACCAGCAGCAGGGGTCACCCTCACCACCACCAAGGGCCAGCGTCACCACCACCACCAGGGGTCAGCGTCACCACCACCATCACCACCACCAGTAGTGGTCAGCGTCACCACCACCACCAGCAGTGGTGAGCGTGACAACCACCACCATCACCACCACCAGCACGGGTCAGCGTCACCACCACCACCACCACCAGGGGTCAGCGTCAACACCACCACCAGAGGTCAGCGTCACCACCACAGCCACCAGCAGTGGTCAGCGTCATCACAACCACCACCACCTGCAGGGGTAAGCGTCACAACCACCACCACTACCACCACCAGGAGGGGTCAGAGTCACCACCACCACCACCACACGCAGGTGTCAGCGTCAACACCACCACCACCACCAGGGGTCAGGGTCACCACCACCACCACCTCACGCAGGGGTCAGCATCACCACCACCATCACCACCACCAGCAGGGGTGAGCGTCTCCACCACCACCACCATCAGGGGTCAGCGTCACCACCACCACCACCAGGGGTCAGTGTCAACACCACCACCACCACCTCCACAAACACCAACACCACAAACACCACCACCACCACCACCAGCAAGGGTCAGCGTCACCACTACCACCACCAGCATTAGTCAGCGTCACCACCACCACCACCAGTAGGGGTCAGAGTCCCCACCACCAGTAGGGGTCACCGTCACCACCACCACCAGGGGTCAGCGTCACCACCACCACCAGGAGAGAGCCTCACCACACTACCACCAGCAGTGGTCAGCGTCACCACCACCACCACCACCACCAGGGGTCAGCGTCACCACCACCACCACCACCAGGGGTCAGCGTCACCACCACCACCACCACCACCAGGGGTCAGCGTCACCACCACCAGCAACAGGGGTCAGCGTCACCACCACCAACACCACTAGTAGGGGTCAGCGTCACCACCACCACCAGCAGGGGTGAGCGTCCACCACCACCACCACCACCACCACCACCACCAGGGGTCAGTGTCACCGCCACCACCACCACCACTACCACCACAAGCAGGGGTGAGTGTCAACACCATCACGACCACCACCACTACCAAGGGTTAGTGTCACCACCACCACCATCACCACCACCACCAACAGGCGTGAGGGTCACCAACACCACCACCACCACCACCACCACCAGAGATCAGTGTCACCACCATCACCACCAGCAGGGGTCAGCGTCAACACCACCACCACCACCTCCAGAAGGGGTCAGCGTTATCATCACCACCACCACCACGAGCAGGGGTCAGTGTCAACACCACAACCACCACTACCTGGGATCAGTGTCACCACCACCACCACCACCAACAGGCGTCAGCGTCACCACCACCACCAGCAGGGATCATTGTCACCACTACCATCACCAGCAGTGGTCAGCGTCTCCACCACAACCACCAGCAGGGGTCACCGTCACCACCACCATCACCACCACGGGTCAGCGTCACCACCACCACCACCAGCATGGGTCAGCCTCACCACCACAACCACCAGAAGGGGTCACAGTCAGCACCACCATCACCACCAGGGGTCAGCGTCACCACCACCACCCTGGGGTCAGCCTCACCACCACCACCACCACCACCAGCAGTGGTCACCGTCGCCACCACCACCACCACCAGCAGGGGTGAGCGACACCACCTCCACCACCACCAGGGGTCATCGTCACCACCACCACCACCACCACCAGGGGACAGCGTCACCACCACCACCACCACCACCAGCAGTGGTCAGCGTCACTACAACCACCAGGGGTCAGCGTCACCACCACCACCACCACCAGGGGTCATCGTCACCACCACCACCACCACCACCACCAGGGGTCAGCGTCACCACCTCCACCACCACCAGGGGTCATCGTCACCACCACCACCACCAGTTGACAGCGTCACCACCACCACCACCACCACCAGCAGTGGTCAGCGTCACTACAACCACCAGGGGTCAGCGTCACCACCACCACCACCACCACCAGGGGTCAGCGTCACCACCACCACCATCACCAACAGGGGTCAGCGTCACCACCACCACCACCAGGGGTCAGCGTCACCACCACCACCATCACCAACAGGGGTCAGCGTCACCACCACCACCACAAGGGGTCAGCGTCACCACCACCACCACCACCACCACCACCAGCAGGGGTCAGTGTCACCACCACCAACCACCACCACCATCATCACCAGGGGTCAGTATCACCACCACCACCACCAGCAGGCGTCAGCGTCACCACCACCACCACCACCACCACAACCAGGTATCAGTGTCAACGCCACCACCACCACCAGGGGTCAGCGTCGTCAGCACCACCACCACCACTACCACCAGCAGGGGTCAGCGTCACCACTAACACCACCAGCAATGGTCAGCGTCACCAACACCACCACCACCACCACCAGCAGGGGTCACCCTCACCACCACCAAGGGTCAGCATCACCACCACCACCAGGGGTCAGCGTCACCACCACCATCACCACCACCAGTAGTGTTCAGCGTCACCACCACCACCAGCAGTGGTAAGCGTGACAACCACCACCATCACCACCACCAGCAGGGGTCAGCGTCACCACCACCACCACCACCAGGGGTCAGCGTCAACACCACCACCACCACCAGAGGTCAGCGTCACCACCACCACCACCACAGCCACCAGCAGTGGTCAGAGTCACCACCACCACCACCACACGCAGGTGTCAGCGTCAACACCACCACCACCACCAGGGGTCAGGGTCACCACCACCAAACGCATGGGTCAGCGTCACCACCACCATCACCACCACCAGCAGGGGTGAGCGTCTCCACCACCACCACCATCAGGGGTCAGCGTCACCACCACCACCACCAGGGGTCAGCGTCACCACCACCACCACCAGGGGTCAGCGTCACCACCACCACCACCACCACCACCATCAGGGGTCAGCGTTACCACCACCACCACCAGCAGGGGTCAGCGTCACCACCACCACCACCACCAGCAGGGGTCAGTGTCACCACCACCACCACCAGCAGGGGTCAGCGTCACCACCACCACCACCACCAGCAGGGGTCAGTGTCACCACCACCACCACCACCAGCAGGGGTCAGTGTCACCACCACCACCACCACCACCAGGGGTCAGCGTTACCACCACCACCACCAGCAGGGGTCAGTGTCACCACCACCAACTCCACCAGCAGGGGTCAGTGTCACCACCACCACCACCAGGGGTCAGCGTCACCACCACCACCACACCACCACCATCAGGGGTCAGCGTTACCACCACCACCACCAGCAGGGGTGAGCGTCACCACCACCACCACCACCACCAGCAGGGGTGAGCGTCACCACCACCACCAGCAGGCGTCAGCGTTACCACCACCACCACCACCAGCAGGGGTCAGTGTCACCCCACCACCACCACCAGCAGGGGTCAGCGTCACCACCACCACCACCACCAGGAGGGGTCAGCGTCACCACCACCACCACCACCAGCAGGGGACAGCGTCACCACCACCACCACCACCAGGAGGGGTCAGCGTCACCACCACCACCGACACCAGCAGGGATCAGTGTCACCACCAGCAGGGGTCAGCGTCACCACCACCTCCACCACCTCCACCACCAGGGGTCAGCTTCACCACCACCACCACCACCACCAGCAGGGGTTAGCGTCACCACCACCAGCAGTGGTCAGCGTCACCACCACCACCAGGGGTCAGCGTCACCACCACCGCCACCAGCAGGGGTCTGCGTTACCACCACCACCACCAGCAGGGTTCAGCGTCACCACCACCACAACCACCACCGGCAGGGGTCAGCGTCACCACCACCACCACATCCATCAGGGGTCAGCATCACCACCACCAGCAGAGGTCAGCGCTACCACCACCACCACCACCACCAGCAGCGGGGATCAGCGTTACCACCACCACCACCACCAGCAGGGGTCAGCATCACCACCACCAGCAGAGGTCAGCGTTACCACCACCACCACCACCACCACCACCACCGGCGGGGGTCAGCGCTACCACCACCACCACCACCACCAGCAGGGGTCAGCATCACCACCACCACCACCACCACCAGCAGGGGTCAGCGTCACCACCACCACCACCACTACCACCACCAGCAGGGGTCAGCGACACCACCACCACCACCAGCAGGGGTCAGTGTCACCACCAAATACAACCACCACCACTTGTGTCACCACCACCACCACCAGCAGGGGTCAGCATCACCACCACCACCACCACCACCACCACCAGCAGGGGTCAGCATCACCACCACCACCAGCAGGGGTCAGCGTCACCACCACCACAACCACCACCTCCACCAGCAGGGGTCAGCACCACCACCAGGGGTCAGTGTCACCACCACCAGGGGTCAGAGTCACCACCACCGCTACCACCGACACCGCCAGGGGTCAAGTCACCACCACCACCAGCAGGGGTCAGCTTCACCACCACCACCACCAGCAGGGGTCAGCGTCACCACCACCACCACCACCAGCAGGGGTCAGCGTCACCACCACCACCACCAGCAGGGGTCAGCGTCACCACCACCATCAGGGGTCAGTGTCACCACCACCACCAGCAGGGAACTGCGTCAACACCACCACCACCAGCAAGGGTCAGCGTCACCACCACCACCACCACCAGCAGGGGTCATCGTCACCACCACCACCAGGGGTCAGCGTCACTACCACCACCACCACCAACAGTCAGCGTCACTACCACCACCACCGCCACCACCAGCAGTGGTCAGCGTCACCACCACCACCGACACCAGCAGGGATCAGCGTGACCACCACCACCACCAACACCACCACCACCACCACCACCACCAGCACGGGTCAGCGTCACCAATAACACCACCAGCAGTGGTCAGCGTCACCACCACCAACGACACCAGCATTGATCAGCGTGACCACCACCACCACCACCACCACCACCACCCGCAGGGGTCACCCTCACCACCACCAAGGGTCAGCGTCACCACCACCACCAGGGGTCAGCGTCACCACCACCATCACCACCACCAGTAGTGGTCAGCGTCACCACCACCACCAGCAGTGGTGAGCGTGACAAACACCACCATCACCACCACCAGCAGGGGTCAGCGTCACCACCACCACCACCACCAGGGGTCAGGGTGAACACTACCACCACCACCAGAGGTCAGCGCCACCACCACCACCACAGCCACCAGCAGTGGTCAGCGTCACCACCACCACCACCGGCAGGGGTCAGAGTCACCACGACCACCACCACACGCAAGGGTCAGCGTCAACACCACAACCACCACCAGGGGTCAGGGTCACCACCACCACCACCACACGCAGGGGTCAGCGTCACCACCACCTCCACCACCAGGGCTCAGCGTCACCACCATCACCACCACAACCATCACCACCAGGGGTCAGCGTCACCACCACCATCACCACCACCAGCAGGGGTGAGCGTCTCCACCACCACCACCATCAGGGGTCAGCGCCGCCACCACCACCACCACCAGGGGTCAGCGTCACCACCAGCACCACCACCAGCAGGGGTCAGTGTCACCACCACCAGCAGGGGTCAATGTCACCACCACCACCACCACCACCAGCAGGCGTCAGCGTTACCACAACCACCACCACCAGCAGGGGTCAGCGTCACCACCACCACCGACACCAGCAGGGGTCAGTGTCACCAAAACCACCACCACCACCAGCAGGGGTCAGCGTCACTACCACCACCACCACCACCACCACCAGCAGGGGTCAGCGTCACCACCACCACCGACACCAGCAGGGGTAAGTGTCACCAAAACCACCACCACCACCAGCAGGGGTCAGTGTCACCACCACCACCAGCAGGTGTCAGCGTTACCACAACCAGCAGGGGTCAGCGTCACCACCACCACCACCACCGCCAGGGGTCAGCTTCACCACCACCACCACCACCAGCAGGGGTCAGCGTCACCACCACCACCACCACCACCAGCAGGGGTAGGGGTAACCACCACCACCGACACCAGCAGGGGTCAGTGTCACCAAAACCACCACCACCACCAGCAGGGGTCAGTGTCACCACCACCACCAGCAGGTGTCAGCGTTACCACCACCAGCAGGGGTTAGCGTCACAACCACCACCAGGGGTCAGCGTCACCACCACCACCACCAGGGGTCAGCGTTACCACAACCACCACCACCGACACCAGCAGGGGTCAGAGTCACCACCACCACCACCACACGCAGGGGTCAGCGTCTCCACCACCACCACCACCAGCAGGGGTCAGCGTCACCACCACCACAACCACCACCTCCACCAGCAGGGGTCAGCGTCACCACCACCACCACCACCACCAGGGGTCAGTGTCACCACCACCGCTACCACCGACACCGCCAGGGGTCAAGTCACCACCACCACCAGCAGGGGTCAGCTTCACCACCACCACCACCAGCAGGGGTCAGCGTCACCACCACCACCACCACCAGCAGGGGTCAGCGTCACCACCACCACCACCAGCAGGGGTCAGCGTCACCACCACCACCACCACCACCAGCAAGGGTCAGCGTCACCACCACCACCACCAGCAGGGGTCAGCGTCACCACCACCACCAGGGGTCAGTGTCACCACCACCACCAGCAAGGGTCAGCGTCACCACCACCACCACCACCAGCAGGGGTCAGCGTCACCACCACCACCACCACAACCAGCAGCGGTCAGCGTCACCACCACCACCACCACCAGCAGGGGTCAGAGTCACCACCACCACCACCACCAGCAGGAGTCATCGTCACCACCACCACCAGGGGTCAGCGTCACTACCACCACCACCACCAACAGTCAGCGTCACTACCACCACCACCGCCACCACCAGCAGTGGTCAGCGTCACCACCACCACCGACACCAGCAGGGATCAGCGTCACCACCACCACCACCAGCACGGGTCAGCGTCACCAATAACACCACCAGCAGTGGTCAGCGTCACCACCACCACCACCACCACCACCAGTAGGGGTCACCCTCACCACCACCAAGGGTCAGCGTCACCACCACCAACAGGGGTCAGCGTCACCACCACCATCACCACCACCACCACCACCACCACTAGCAGGGGTCACCCTCACCACCACCAAGGGTCAGCGTCACCACCACCACCAGTGGTCAGCGTCACCACCACCATCACCACCACCAGTAGTGGTCAGCGTCACCACAACCACCAGCAGTGGTCAGCGTGACAAACACCACCATCACCACCACCAGCAGGGGTTAGCGTCACCACCACCACCAGGGGTCAGCGTCACCACCACCATCACCACCACCAGCAGGGGTGAGCGTCTCCACCACCACCACCATCAGGGGTCACCGTCACCACCACCATCACCACCACCAGTAGTGGTCAGCGTCACCACCACCACCAGCAGTGGTGAGCGTGACAAACACCACCATCACCACAACCAGCAAGGGTCAGCGTCACCAACTCCACCACCACCAGGGGTCAGGGTCAACACTACCACCACCACCAGAGGTCAGCGCCACCACCACCACCACAGCCACCAGCAGTGGTCAGCGTCACCACCACCACCACCACACGCAAGGGTCAGCGGCAACACCACAACCACCACCAGGGGTTAGGGTCACCACCACCACCACCACACGCAGGGGTCAGCATCACCACCACCACCACCACCAGGGCTCAGCGTCACCACCACCATCACCACCACCAGCTGGGGTGAGCGTCTCCACCAACACCACCATCAGGGGTCAGCGCCACGACCACCACCACCACCAGGGGTCAGCGTCACCACCACCACCACCACCAGCAGGGGTCAGTGTCACCACCACCAGCAGGAGCCACTGTCACCACCACCACCACCACCACCGCCAGCAGACGTCAGCGTTACCACAACCACCACCACCAGCAGGGGTCAGCGTCACCACCACCACCGACACCAGCAGGGGTCAGTGTCACCAAAACCACCACCACCACCAGCAGGGGTCAGTGTCACCACCACCACCAGCAGGTGTCATCGTTACCACAACCACCACAACCAGCAGGGGTCAGCGTCACCACCACCAGCAGTGGTCAGCGTCACCACCACCACCACCAGGGGTCAGCGTCACCACCACCACCACCAGGGGTCAGCGTCACCACAACCACCACCACCGACACCAGCAGGGGTCAGAGTCACCACCACCACCACCACACGCAGGGGTCAGCGTCTCCACCACCACCACCACCAGCAGTGGTCAGTGTCACCACCACCACCAGCAGGGGTCAGCTTCACCACAACCACCACCACCGACACCAGCACCGGTTAGTGTCACCACCACCACCACCAGCAGCGGTCAGTGTCACCACCACCACCAGCAGTTGTCAGCGTTACCACCACCACCACCACCAGCAGGAGGAACCGTTACCACAACCATCACAACCAGCCGGGGTCAGCGTCACCACCACCACCAGCAGGGGTCAGCGTCACCACCACCACCACCACCACCATCACCACAACCACCGACACCAGCAGGGGTCAGCGTCACCACCACCACCACCAGCAGAGGAAAGCCGCACCACCATCACCACTACCACCACCACCACCACTAGCAGAGCTCAGCGTCACCACCACCACCCCCACCACCATCAGCAGAGGTTCAGCGTTACCCCCACCACCACCACCACCACTACCACCGGCAGGGGTCACAAGCACCACCAACACCAGCCACCAGCAGGGGTCAGCGTCAACGCCACCACCACCACCAGCAGCAGGGGTCAGTGTCACCACCACCACCACCAGTTTCACAACCATCACAACCAGCAAAAGTCAGCGTCACCACCACCAAGGGTCAGCGTCACCACCACCATCACCACCACCAGCAGTGGTGAGCGTGACAACGACCACCATCACTACCACCAGCAGGGGTTAGCGTCAACACCACCACCACCAGCAGGGGTGAGCGTCACAACCACCACCACTACCACCACCAGCAGGGGTCAGCGTCACCACCACCACAGCCTTCAGCAGTGGTCAGCTTCACCACAACCACCGCCACCAGCAGGGGTGAGCGTCACCACCACCACCACAGCCACCAGCAGTGGTCAGCGTCGCCACAACCACCACCACCAGCAGGGGTGAGCGTCACCACCACCACCACCGGGGATCAGTGTCACCACCACCGCTACCACCGACACCGCCAGGGGTCAAGTCACCACCACCACCAGCAGGGGTCAGCGTCACCACCACCACCACCACCAGCAGGGGTCAGCGTCACCACCACCACCACCACCACCAGCAGGGGTCAGGGTCACCACCACCACCACCAGCAGGGATCAGCGTCACCACCACCACCACCAGCAGGGGTCAGCGTCACCACCACCACCACCAGCAGGGGTCAGCGTCACCACCACCACCAGGGGTCAGTGTCACCACCACCACCAGCAGGGACCTGCGTCAACACCACCACCACCAGCAAGGGTCAGCGTCACCACCACCACCACCACCAGCAGGGGTCAGCGTCACCACCACCACCACAACCAGCAGCGGTCAGCGTCACCACCACCACCACCACCAGCAGGGGTCAGCGTCACCACCACCACCACCACCACCACCAGGGGTCAGCGTCACGACCACCACCACCAGCAGGAGTCATCGTCACCACCACCACCTGGGGTCAGCGTCGTCAGCACCACCACCACCACCACCACCAGCAGGGGTCAGCGTCACCACTAACACCACCAGCAGTGGTCAGCGTCACCAACACCACCACCAGCAGCAGGGGTCACCCTCACCACCACCAAGGGTCAGCGTCACCACCACCACCACCAGGGGTCAGCGTCACCACCACCATCACCACCACCAGTAGTGCTCAGCGTCACCACCACCACCAGCAGTGGTGAGCGTGACAACCACCACCATCATCACCACCAGCAGGGGTCAGCGTCACCACCACCACCACCACCAGGGGTCAGCGTCAACACCACCACCACCACCAAAGGTCAGCGTCACCACCACCACCACCACCACAGCCACCAACAGTGGTCAGCGTCACCCCAACCACCACCACCTGCAGGGGTGAGCGTCACAACCACAACCACTACCACCACCAGGAGGGGTCTGAGTCACCACCACCACCACCACACGCAGGTGTCAGCGTCAACACCACCACCACCACCAGGGGTCAGGGTCACCACCACCACCACCTCACGCAGGGGTCAGCGTCACCACCACCATCACCACCACCAGCAGGGGTGAGCGTCTCCACCACCACCACCATCAGGGGTCAGCGTCACCACCACCACCACCAGGGGTCAGCGTCACCACCACCACCACCACCACCACCACCACCATTAGGGGTCAGTGTTACCACCACCATCAGGGGTCAGCGTCACCACCACCACCACCACCAGCAGTGGTCAGTGTCACCACCACCACCAGCAGGCGTCAGCGTTACCACCACCACCACCAGCAGGGGACAGTGTCACCACCACCACCTCCACCAGCAGGGGTCAGTGTCACCACCACCACCACCACCACCACCAGCAGGGGTCAGTGTCACCACCACCACCTCCACCAGCAGGGGTCAGTGTCACCACCACCACCACCATCACCACCAGCAGGGGTCAGCGTCACCACCACCACCACCACCAGCAGGGGTCAGCGTCACCTCCACCACCACCACCACCACCACTAGGGGTCAGCGTCACCACCACCACCACACCACCACCATCAGGGGTCAGCGTTACCACCACCACCACCAGCAGGGGTCAGCGTCACCACCACCACCACCACCACCAGCAGGGGTCAGTGTCACCACCACCACCACCAGCAGCAGGCGTCAGCGCTACCACCACCACCAGCAGGGGTCAGTGTCACCACCACCACCACCACCAGCAGGGGTCAGCGTCACCACCACCACCACCACCAGCAGGGTTCAGTGTCACCACCACCACCACCACCAGCAGGGGTCAGCGTCACCACCACCACCACCACCAGCAGGGGTCAGTGTCACCACCACACCACCACCATCAGGGGTCAGCGTTGCCACCACCACCACCAGCAGGGGTCAGCGTCACCACCACCACCACCACCAGCAGGGGTCAGTGTCACCACCACCAGCAGGGGTCAATGTCACCACCACCACCACCACCACCAGCAAGCGTCAGCGTTACCACAACCACCACCACCAGCAGGGGTCAGCGTCACCACCACCACCGACACCAGCAGGGGACAGTGTCACCACCACCACCAGCAGGGGACAGTGTCACCACCACCACCAGCAGGTGTCAGCGTTACCACCACCACCACCACCACCACCAGCAGGGGTCAGCGTCACCACCACCACCACCACCAGGAGGGGTCAGCGTCACCACCACCACCACCACCAGCAGGGGACAGCGTCACCACCACCACCACCACCACTAGCAGGGGTCAATGTCACCACCACCACAACCACCAACACCAGTTTCAACACCATCACCACCAGCAAAAGTCAGCGTCACCACCACCACCACCACCACCACCAGCAGGCGTCAGCGTCACCACCACCACCACCACCACCACAGCAGCGGTCAGTGTCACCACCACCAGTAGAGGTCAGCGTCACCACCACCAGAAGGGCTCAGCGTCACCACCACCACCACCGACACCAGCAGCGGTCAGTGTCACCACCACCAGCAGAGGTCAGCGTTACCACCACCACCACCACCAGCAGCAGCGGGGGCAGCGTTACCACCACCACCACCACCAGCAGGGGTCAGCATCACCACCACCCGCAGAGGTCAGCGTTACCACCACCACCACCACCAGCAGGGGTCAGCATTACCACCACCAGCAGAGGTCAGCGTTACCACCACCACCACCACCACCACCAGCGGGGGTCAGCGTTACCAGCACCACCACCACCACCAGCAGGGGTCAGCATCACCACCACCACCACAACCACCAGCAGGGGTCAGCGTCACCACCACCACCACAACTACCACCACCAGCAGCGGTCAGTGTCACCACCACCACCACCAGCAGGGGTCAGTGTCACCACCAAATACAACCACCACCACCAGTGTCACCACCACCACCACCACCACCACCAGGGGTCAGCATCACTACCACCACCACCACCAGCAGGGGTCAGCATCACCACCACCAGCAGAGGTCAGCGTTACCACCACCACCACCAGCAGGGGTCACCACCACCACTACCACTACCACCAGCAAGCAGGGGTCAGCGTCACCACCAGCACCACCAGCAGGGGTCAGCATCACCACCACCACCACCACCAGCATGGGTCAGCGTCACCACCACCACAACCACCACCTCCACCAGCTGGGGTCAGCGTCACCACCACCACCACCACCACCAGGGGTCAGTGTCACCACCACCGCTACCACCGACACCGCTAGGGGTCAAGTCACCACCACCACCAGCAGGGGTCAGCTTCACCACCACCACCACCAGCAGGTGTCAGCGTCACCACCACCACCACCACCAGCAGGGGTCAGCGTCACCACCACCACCACCAGCAGTGGTCAGCGTCACCACCACCACCAGCAGGGGTCAGCGTCACCACCACCACCACCAGCAGGGGTCAGCGTCACCACCACCACCAGGGGTCAGTGTCACCACCACCACCAGCAGGGAACTGCGTCAACACCACCACCACCAGCAAGGGTCAGCGTCACCACCACCACCACCACCACCAACAAGGGTCAGCGTCACCACCACCACCACAACCAGCAGCGGTCAGCGTCACCACCACCACCACCACCAGCAGGGGTCAGCGTCACCACCACCACCACCACCAGCAGCGGTCAGCGTCACGACCACCACCACCAGCAGGAGTCATCGTCACCACCACCACCAGGGGTCAGCGTCACTACCACCACCACCACCAACAGTCAGCGTCACTACCACCACCACCGCCACCACCAGCAGTGGTCAGCGTCACCACCACCACCGACACCAGCAGGGATCAGCGTCACCACCACCACCACCAGCACCACCACCAGCACGGGTCAGCGTCACTAATAACACCACCAGCAGTTGTCAGCGTCACCACCACCACCACCACCACCACCACCACCACCACCAGCAGGGGTCACCCTCACCACCACCAAGGGTCAGCGTCACCACCACCACCAGGGGTGAGCGTCACCACCACCATCACCACCACCAGTAGTGGTCAGCGTCACCACCACCACCAGCAGTGGTGAGCGTGACAAACACCACCATCACCACCACCAGCAGGGGTCAGCGTCACCACCACCACCACCACCACCAGGGGTCAGGGTCAACACTACCACCACCACCAGAGGTCAGCGCCACCACCACCACCACAGCCACCACCAGTGGTCAGCGTCACCACCACCACCACCAGCAGGGGTCAAAGTCACCACGACCACCACCACACGCAGGGGTCAGCGTCAATACCACAACCACCACGAGGGGTCAGGGTCACCACCACCACACGCAGGGGTCAGCGTCACTAACCACCACCACCACCAGGGGTCAGCGTCACCACCACCATCACCACCACCAGCAGGGGTGAGCGTCTCCACCACCACCACCATCAGGGGTCAGCGTCACCACCACCACCACCACCACCAGGGGTCAGCGTCACCAGCACCACCACCACCAGCAGGGGTCAGTGTCACCACCACCAGCAGGGGTCAATGTCACCACCACCACCACCACCACCAGCAGGCGTCAGCGTTACCACAACCACCACCACCAGCAGGGGTCAGCGTCACCACCACCACCGACACCAGCAGAGGTCAGTGTCACCACCACCACCAGCAGGTGTCAGCGCTACCACAACCACCACAACCAGCAGGGGTCAGCGTCACCACCACCACCACCACCACCAGGGGTCAGCTTCAACACCACCACCACCACCACCAGCAGGGGTTAGCGTCACCACCACCAGCAGTGGTCAGCGTCACAACCACCACTAGGGGTCAGCGTCACCACCACCACCACCAGGGGTCAGCGTCACCACAACCACCACCACCGACACCAGCAGGGGTCAGAGTCACCACCACCACACGCAGGGGTCAGCGTCTCCACCACCACCACCACCAGTAGGGGTCAGCGTCACCACCACAACCAGCAGGGGTCAGCTTCACCACAACCACCACCACCGACACCAGCACCGGTTAGTGTCATCACCACCACCACCACCACCAGCAGCGGTCAGTGTCACCACCACCACCAGCAGGCGTCAGCGTTACCACCACCACCACCACCAGCAGGGGTCAGCGTTACCACAACCATCACAACCAGCCGGGGTCAGCGTCACCACCACCACCACCAGGGGTCAGCTTCACCGCCACCACCACCAGCAGGGGTTAGCGTCACCACCACCAGTAGTAGTCAGCGTCACAACCACCACCAGGGGTCAGAGTCACCACCACCGCCACCAGCAGGGGTCTGCGTCACCACCACCACCACCAGCAGGGCTCAGCGTCACCACCACCACAACCACCACCAGCAGGGGTCAGCGTCACCACCACCACCACAACCAGCAGGGGTCAGCGTTACGACCACCACCACCAGCAGGGGTCATCGTCACCACCACCACTAGGGGTCAGCGTCACTACCACTACCACCACCACCATCAGCATTGGTCAGCGTCACCACCGCCACCGACACCAGCAGGGGTCAGCGTCACCACCACCAGCAGAGGAAAGCCGCACCACCACCACCACCACCAGCAGGGGTCAGCGTCACGACCACCACCACCAGCAGGGGTCATCGTCACCACCACCACCAGGGGTCAGCGTCACTACCACCACCACCACCAGTGGTCAGCATCACCACCACCACCACCACCACCACCACCACCGACACCAGCAGGGGTCAGCGTCACCACCACCACCACCAGCAGAGGAAAGCCGCACCAACATCACCACCACCACCACCACCACCACCAGCAGGGCTCAGCGTCACCACCACCACCACCACCACCACCACCACCAGCAGGGCTCAGCGTCACCACCACCACCACCACCACCACCACCATCAGCAGAGGTTCAGCGTTACCCCCACCACCACCACTACCACCAGCAGGGGTCACAAGCACCACCACCACCACCACCACCATCACCACCCTCACCACCACCACCACCAGCAGGGGTCAGCGTCAACGTCACCACTACCACCACCACCAGCAGGGGTCAGTGTCACCACCACCACAACCACCACCACCAGTTTCACCACCATCACCACCAGCAAAAGTCAGCGTCACAACCACCACCACCACCACCAGTAGGCGTCAGCGTCACCACCAACACCACCACCACAGCAGCGGTCAGTGTCACCACCACCAGCGGAGGTCAGCGTCACCACCACCACCACCAGCAGGGCTCAGCATCACCACCACTACCACCACCACCACCACCACCGACACCAGCAGCGGTCAGTGTCACCACCACCAGCAGAGGTCAGCGTTACCACCACCACCACCACCAGCAGGGGTCAGCGTTACCACCACCACCACCACCACCAGCGGGGGTCAGCATCACCACCACCACCACCACCACCAGCAGGGGTCAGCATCACCACCACCAGCCACCACCAGCAGGGGTCAGCATCATCACCACCACCACCACCACTACCACCAGGGATCTGCGTCACCACCACCACCACCAGCAGGAGTCAGCGCTACCACCACCACCACAACCACCACCACCAGCAGGGGTCAGCATCACCACCACCACCACAACAACCACTACCAGCAGGGGTCCACGTCACCACCACCACTACCACCAGGGGTCTGCGTCACCACCACCACCACCAGCAGGGGTCAGTGTCACCACCACCACCACCACCACCACCACCAGCAGGAGTCAGCGCCACCACCACCACCACCAGCAGGGGTCAGCGTCGCCACCACAACCACGACCACCAACAGGGTTCAGTGTCACCACCACCACCACCAGCAGGGCTCAACGTCACCACCACCACCACCACCACCACCACCACCAGCAGGGGACAGTGTCAACCCCACCACCACCAGCAGGGGTCAGTGTCACTACTACCACCACCACCACAAGGGGTCAGCGTCACTACCACCACCACCACCACCAGGGGTTAGCGTCACCACCAACACCAGGGGTCAGCGTCACTACCACCACCACCACCACCAGCAGCAGTGGCATCAGTCGCGCGTCAGGTCAGGTCAGGTCAACACGGCTGGCCAGACATATTCTCCGATCTAAAGTGTTATTGGTGGGGACATACTCGCTGTGTGGGAGCGGGAATTTGACAATGTGTCAGTGAATATCGGATGTCACCTTAAACATTGCCACCCAAGGTTTCTTCTCATCCCCGACGGCATAAATTGTAAATATTCCGTGTGTTCACCGGCGTTCTCCAAGTGAGTGGTGACCCATTGCTGGGTTAGTGGTGGAATAATGAGGGGGCTCGGCGCTGAGGTCAGTGTCGTTAGGCCTGCTTTGACAGGGGTGGTCCCGAGACTATCGCCCCTATGGGGCTGAGAGTGCTGCCCATGCGGTCGCCCCCACCCCCACCTCCACCATAGTAACGGACACTTAATGTAGGGTCTCGACGAACCAAGTGAGGATGGTCTGAGGTGTTGTGCCGTCAGAAAAACAGAGTTACTATTAAGAACAAGTGAAGTGTAATAAAAGTGCTTATAAACTGAGAATACACCTGTTACCTTACACCACACTCCCTCCGCTCCCAGGAGGCCCTCCTACCCTCGCACCTCCCAACCACCGCTGACTTCCTAGGAGTGCCAAGCAGTCCTCGGCCCTCTGACGTAGGCATATAAGTCGAGCCCTGTAACTCCACCATGTCTGAGTTGACTGGAGACACAGCTGCTCGCTTTAACTCTCCTGATGCACTGAGTGAGCCAGGCGACTGTGGTGTTGACCTTGACACCAACGGAGAAGATGGCTTTCATCTAGTTCAGTCCAGGAACAAGCGGAAGGCCGAAAAGGCAGAAAGACTCAGAGACAATCAACTACAACCACAACCCCCCAAGAGAGTAAGATTGTACTTCCCTGGAGGCACATCACCTGAAGACAAGTATCTCTGGCTGAACGATGCGGAAGACAAATATCCTGAGGCTGAGTTTCAGTTCAGAGTCGGTACACAAGATCATGTTCTGATTAGAAACGACCCAGCAGTCATACAGGATCTCCTCACCAATAGCATAAGGGGAATAACCATGGAACAATCATCCCAACCATCGAGCAAGAAGACCATAATAATCATTGGGCTCGACCAGTACCAGACCCCTACACTACTAGAAGCCCATCCCTACATCAGAAGGACGAAGCGACTCAGGGGCAAGAATGCAGTCATTGCAGACTGGGTTGGCTCGGAAGACCCACCCAGGACCATTCGAGTCCGTGGTGCCTATCGGACTCTGAAGGTAACTCTCTATCAGCCCCCTAACCGGAGGTGTTACAACTGTCAGCACTGGGGCCATGTGGCCCGGTTATGCCCCTCGACTAAGCCGTGGTGTGGTCTCTGCTCAAGGCAACATGCAACACAGGTTTGCAGAGATACAGTTGCTCAAGGGGGTGTCATCCAACAGAAGTGTATTAACTGCAAAACAGTTGGAGTTCCTGTATGGCACCCTAACTGTTCTAGAGCTCCTACACCCCTTCAGCGCCCAGACCCGCCACCCAGGCAGGTCTCAAGAAACACTAATGCTGCTAGGGTACTCCCTACGGCCAACCCCTGGCCTGCCCTCCCCACCAAAGCTCCAGGATCATCACCAGCAGTCATCGAAAGATCAGCATGGGGCAACACAGACGTACCGACACAACAGGTAGCTGCCAACACACTCCATGCATATCGTGAAGAGATCAATGATGTGAAAAATGAAATTAAAGAACTCAAAGCTCAGGTTACAGCTCAAGCTCAAGCTCAAACTGAAATGTTTAAGAGCCTCTGTGATACACTAAAGGAAAAAAACACCACCAACACAGTGCAGCAACTTCGGAAAAATTACAGTCAAACTGAAGACATTCAGATGTCAGTACCAGATGTGGAAACTCAAGACCCACCAGGAACTAGTGTCCACGCAGAGGAAAATAGTGATACTGGTAACAGTTCTACTGATGCCTCTGTGGACATGGTCAGTGAAGATGAACAAGCACAAACAGAAAATGGTGGTGATGTCGAGTGTAACCAAAGTGAGTTGTTGTCTGCCACTGAAATACAACAATTGTTGAGCCGTACATGCTCCAGAAATGTTTCCAAAAGGTTAACTGGCCTACTGCCTGCCGAAGGGACAGGCAGCGCAGAAAAGAACAGTATCATACAGTGCCTTTTGCTTCTTTCCAAATACATTTCATAATGGCCAGTGTTAATACCAGACAAAATTCCAAATACATTTCATAATGGCCAATGTTAATACCAGACAAAGATACAGAGCGGTGAAGGTGATGAGTTGGAACATCTCATCCCTTAGAAAACGATACCCTGACCTACACCACAAAGTTGTGACTGAGGACATCGATATTGTGTGTCTGCAGGAGTGTCTCACACCTAATGGTAAGCCCCCACCCAGTCTGCCCAATTATGTGTATTATGATCCTAGTTCTACTCACACATGTTTGATGTATGTTAAGAAGTCACTCCCGCATGTACCTCTTGTATCCAAAAAGACTACCAACCTTCAGTACCATGGGATCACTATCCACCTGGGCAACTCCACACTCAACGTGCTAAACGCCTATGCTCCCTCAGATCAGCTTCAATACACAGATCTCCCAGACTTTTTACACACTGAGCCCACTGTCCTAATGGGTGACCTGAATACTAGACACAAGAAATTAGGTGACTCCACCACTAACACCAATGGTAGGAGACTTATCTCACTTCTCAGCGCATATGAAGATGTTCAAATTATAGGTAATAATGAACCAACACACATCTATGGCGGGGGTCTAGACAAATGTATTGGCTTTAATCTATCATACACAACTCATAGCTCTGATGTTGTCACTGATCTTATGTCTGACCACAGCCCAATCCAAGCTAGTATACATGTAGCCAATGACACCCCCACTGGTGGTAAACTCAACAGACGTAGAATCACAGTCAAGCAAGAACATGAAAGCCAGTTCATAGACTTCATCCATGACTGGTACAAGGACTACAAGCCTGACAATTACCAAAGTTTCCATGACGATCTGATAGATAGGACTTATGTATACTTCACCAACAATGCCTCCACCAAAAAAAGGAGAAAACGTGGTCAGCATAATGGGAACAGGCAACAGCAGTGCTATAATGACCCTGAGCTGAAAAAACTCAGGGCTAGGGTCAGGAGGGTGGGTAAGGGTTACAGACAATTTAGAACACCTCAAATGTTACAATTGTATCAAGCTTCCCTTGCTGCTGTCAGGGAACGTGTAAACGAACTCAGACAAAATGCATGGGAGACATATGTCAACAGCCTGAACCAACACACATCCCTCAGCAAAGCCTGGAAAGACATAAACATAATCAGAGGTAAAAACAGAAGACACGTCTCCCATCCAAACCCTCTGCAAAAGTCGAATGAGCTAATAACAAAGTGGGCTCATGTGTCGAGCTATGACATGTTACCAGCTAGGACTCGGGGACTCCTTGATGCGAAGTCTGTAGAGAGAAGTAATCTTATTAGCTTTATGCTGGGCAAACAGCACGATGAGTGTGATGTTCCATATACTGAGTGGGAGCTTGACGCCGCCCTCGCCAGGGGTAGGTCTACTTCCCCTGGAGAGGACGGGGTCACCTACAACATCATTAGACTACTAAGGCGCGTGCCAGGCAATCCATTGTTGGTATTGTACAATATGAGTCATGCCGAGGGCCAACTACCCACATCATGGACCAGCAGTATTGTTGTACCAATACCGAAACCAGGACAGCCTGATGCCTTTCGTCCCATATCACTAACCAGCTGCCTGTGTAAAACCTTTGAGAGGATGGTTCTTGGCAGACTCTTATATAGAATCAGAGAACACATGTCTCCTAACATAAATGGCTTCACCCATGGTAAAGGTGTACATAATTGCATCACCACATTCCTAACTGTGCATGGTGATGAAAGGCACAGATACACCACATTTCTTGACCTAAAAGCTGCATTTGATATTGCCAATAGGCAACTGATATTGTACGAACTAGCCAAAATGGATATAGGAGGTAGGCTGTTACACTGGATAAGTGGTTACCTAACCAACAGAAGGGCTGCTGCACTGTTTCAGGGATACAAAAGTGAAGTTAAAGATATGCAACTTGGTACCCCTCAAGGTGGAGTACTTAGCCCCACTTTGTTCAATGTTCTTATGAATGCATTATTAAATTTAATACCAGACAACCCCAGCAATATCTCAATCAGCTATGCTGACGATATTCTTATACATACTAAAACTCATCGTGAAATGCAAACCACCCTGAACCATGTATACGCAGCCTGTGAACACCTCGGTCTTATTATCTCCACTGACAAAACTAAGGTGTTCAACAAACAAGCTGGGAACCGCAAACGCGGCCCCGCCAAGTTCAAGATAGGTAACAACACTATTGACTATGTTTCTTCTTTTAAATATCTTGGTGTTTCCGTCCCTTGTACCCTACCTGCCATACAACAGCTAACCCGCCAATGTACTGACAGACTGAGACCTCTTAGAAGTGTAGCGGGGTACAGCCCGCACTATGGTGCTAATATTAGAATTGTTAAAACAATGTACCTAGGCTATATAAGATCTCTGATAGATTACCACGCACCAGCCCTGGTCATTCGTGACGGGAAAGGCGTTGACAAGCTCGAGAAAATGCAAAATAAAGCCCTCAGAATTATCCTAGGATGTCCCATGAGCACTAAAGTACTTAATATGAGGAAAGAACTAGGTATACCCAGTGTTAAAGATAGAATAATTGAAGTCAACCTCATGATAGCCCTGAGGCTTCTGCGTGGTGATCCTGATAACATTGTTTCCTTAAAATTGCTAGAATGTATGAACCATGGGACTACTGAGTCTAAATGGATCCAAACTACAGCTACACATATGAAGATATTTGGACTAGACCACCTGTACAAAGTTGAGACACAACAGCGCTTCCTGCCACCCTGGCGGACAGTTCCCTTCGATATCACAATACCGACGTATCCGCCTAAAAAATTAATTATACAAAGCATTTATCTCCAACACACTGCCAAATTGAGAGCTCTTGAACACATACACACTCTACAGACTGATGATAATATCACACAGACCATCTACACTGATGGGTCTCTAAACACCGCCTGTGGGAGGGCTGGAAGTGCTATTGTTGTGACTCAACCTGACGGTAATATAATTGAGAAAGGAGTTAGAATTAACAACTGGGCATCCACTCTACAAACTGAATTAGTTGCCATACTCACAGCTATTAAATTCATTGAAACCACTGTTACTGACAGTCTCATCATCACTGACTCTCTATCCTCACTACTTGCCCTTGGTACCCTCGACTCAGGTTGTCACGCTCTTGTCTCTGAAGCCAGACACAAATATGCGTGCCTTGTTGACCGGGGTGTCAGGGTCAAACTGTTGTGGATCCCCTCTCACATAGGCCTCATAAAACATGACAGAGTTGATGCCCTCGCCAAACTCGCGTCTAACAAAGACACCGTTGAATACAATTTGGGTCTGTCAGAAAGAACCCTTAAAACTGTAATTAGGAAAGAACTTATTGATGAGTTTGACGCAAGTAGACAAGTGCAAACAGGCACTAGTCAATCCACAGTTTACCACGATGAGATGTATCAAGTGAAACATGTTTATGGAGCAAGTAACAAGATCACTAGATTACAAGATGTTGTAACAGCTAGATTAAGGTTAGGATATAAGTACCTTTGGCAGTATGTTCCTCAAGCAGATGTAAACAAAACTAAATGTAAAGTGTGTGGCCATACATATGGCCACACACTTGAACACTACGTCCTCGACTGTGTGAAGATAGAACCTTTTAGGGACAGGTCCAAGCACACTGTGTGTGAAATGGCACAACACTTCATCTCTAATGGCAAGATAGCCGACATATTAAGATTGTATCCACTTTTTTGCACTTAGTAACTATATCAGTTCTCATGTACAGAACCAAATACGCAATGTGCTTGAATACCTCCCACGTAAATGTGAATAACAAAGTGTGAGGCCAGACATACTGCCTCACACGCCTGTTCTCACGCATTTGTGAATAAGTTACCCTTTATGTATAGAACTAAACAAATAATGTAAATGAAATACTGTGTAACTTTCAGTGCCATAATATCCTGACAACCGGGGTTAATTATTATGACCCTTTGTAAACCCTACTCTGTAATCCTTTTGCGCTACCGCTCACAGGATGAGTGTGGGGTGCAAATAAAGTAGCCGCTGCAAGCGGCAAAATCAAAATCAAAATCACCAGCAGTGGTCAGCGTCACCCCCACCACCACCACCACCACCGCCACCGACACCGACACCAGCAGGGGTCAGCGTCACCACCACCACCACCAGCAGAGGAAAGCCGCACCACCACCACCACCACCACCATCAGGGGTCAGCGTCACGACCACCACCACCAGCAGGGGTCATCGTCACCACCACCACCAGGGGTCAGCGTCACTACCACCACCACCACCACCGACACCAGCAGGGGTCAGCGTCACAACCACCACCACCACCACCACCACCACCACCAGGGGTCAGCGTCACAACCACCACCACCACCACCACCACCACCGACACCAGCAGGGGTCAGCGTCACCACCACCACCACCAGCAGAGGAAAGCCGCACCAACATCACCACCACCACCACCACCACCACCAGGGGTCAGCGTCACGACCACCACCACCAGCAGGGGTCATCGTCACCACCACCACCAGGGGTCAGCGTCACTACCACCACCACCACCACCACCACCACCGACACCAGCAGGGGTCAGCGTCACAACCACCACCACCACCACCACCACCACCACCAGGGGTCAGCGTCACAACCACCACCACCACCACCACCACCGACACCAGCAGGGGTCAGCGTCACCACCACCACCACCAGCAGAGGAAAGCCGCACCAACATCACCACCACCACCACCACCACCAGCAGGGCTCAGCGTCACCACCACCACCACCACCACCACCACCACCACCAGCAGGGCTCAGCGTCACCACCACCACCACCATCAGCAGAGGTTCAGCGATACCCCCACCACCACCACTACCACGAGGCAGGGGTCACAAGCACCACCACCACCACCACCACCACCCTCACCACCACCACCACCAGCAGGGGTCAGCGTCAACGCCACCATTACCACCACCACCAGCAGGGGTCAGTGTCACCACCACCACAACCACCACCACCAGTTTCACCACCATCACCACCAGCAAAAGTCAGCGTCACAACCACCACCACCACCACCAGCAGGCGTCAGCGTCACCACCACCACCACCACCACCACAGCAGCGGTCAGTGTCACCACCACCAGCAGAGGTCAGCGTTACCACCACCACCACCACCAGCAGGGGTCAGCATCACCACCACCACCACCAACAGGGGTCAGCATCACCACCACCAGCCACCACCAGCAGGGGTCAGCATCACCACCAACAGCCACCACCAGCAGGGGTCACCATCATCACCACCACCACCACCACTACCACCAGGTATCTGCGTCACCACCACCACCACCATCAGCAGGAGTCAGCGCTACCACCACCACCACAACCACCACCACCAGCAGGGGTCAGCATCACCACCACCACCACAACAACCACCACCAGCAGGGGTCCACGTCACCACCACCACTACCACCAGGGGTCTGCGTCACCACCACCACCACCAGCAGGGGTCAGTGTCACCACCACCACCACCACCACCACCAGCAGGAGTCAGCGCCACCACCACCACCAGCAGGGGTCAGCGTCGCCACCACAACCACGACCACCAACAGGGTACAGTGTCACCACCACCACCACCAGCAGGGCTCAACGTCACCACCACCACCACCACCACCACCACCACCACCAGCAGGGGACAGTGTCATCCCCACCACCACCAGCAGGGGTCAGCGTCACTACCACCACCACCACCACCAGGTGTCAGCGTCACCACCACCACCAGGGGTCAGCGTCACTACCACCACCACCAGGGGTCAGCGTCACCACCACCACCCTCGACACCAGCAGGGGACAGTGTCACCACAACCACCACCACCACCACCACCAGCAGGGCTCGACGTCACCATCACCACCACCACCACCACCACCACCACCAACACTACAGGAGTCAGCGTCACCACAACCACCACCACCACCACCACCACCACCACCACCAGAAGGGGTCAGTGTCACCAACACAACCAGCAAGGGTCAGCTTCACCACCACCAGCAGGGGTCAGCGCCCCCACCACCACCATCGACACCAGCAGGGGTCAGTGTCACCACCACCACCAACAGGGGTCAACGTCACCACCACCACCACTAGCAGGGGTCAGCGTCACCACCACCACCACTAACAGGGGTCAGCGTCACCACCACCACTAACAGGTGTCAGCGTCACCACCACCACCACCACCAGCAGGGGACGGTGTCACCACCACCACCACCAACACTAGGAGGGGTCAGCGTCACCACAACCACCACCACCACCACCAGCAGGGGTCAGTGTCACCAACACCACCAGCATGGGTCAGTGTCACCACCACCACCACCAGAGGTCAGCGTTACCACCGTCACCACAACCACCACCACCAGTGTCACCACCATCTCCACCAGCAAAAGTTAGCTTCACCACCACCACCAACACCACCAGCAGAGATCAGAGTCACCACCACCACCACCAACAGGGGTCAGAGTCACCAGCAGCGGTCAGTGTCACCACCACCAGCAGAGGTCCACGTCATCCACCACCACCACCAGTGGTCACAAGCACCACCAACACCACCACCAGCAGGGGTCAGAGTCGTCACCACCACCACCACCAACAGCAGGGGTCAGCGTCACTACCACCACCACCAGTAGGGGTCAGCGTCACCACCACCACCAGTAGGGGTCAGTGTCACCACCACCACTACCACCACAACCACCACCACCACCAGTGTCACCACCATCACCACCAGCAAAAGTCAGCTTCACCACCACCACCAACACCACCAGCAGGGGTCAGCGTTACCACCACCACCACCAGCAGGGGTCAGCGATACCACAGCCACCACCACCAGCAGGGATCAGCGTCGCCACCACCACCACCATCAGGGGTCAGCGTCACCACCACCACCACCACCATCACCACCACCACCACCAGGGGTCAGCGTCACCACCACCACCAGGGGTCAGTGTCACCACCATCGCTACCACCGACACTGCTAGGGTTCAAGTCACCACCACCACCAGCAGGGGTCAGCGTCACCACCACCAGCAGGGATCAGCGTCACCACCACTACAACCACCACCACAAGGGGTTAGCGTCACCACCACCACCACCTGCAGGGGTCAGCGTCACCACCACGACCAGGGGTAAGTGTCACCACCACCACCACCAGCAGGGGTCTGCGTCAACACCACCAGCAGGGGTCAGCGTCTCCACCACCACCACCACCAGCAGGGGTTAGCGTCACCACCACAACCAGCAGGGGTCAGCGTCACGACTACCACCAGCAGGGATCATCGTCACCACCACCACCAGGGGTCAGCGTCGCTACCACCACCACCACCACCACCGCAGGGGTCAGCGTCATCACCACCACCACTACCACCACCAGGAGGCGTTCGCGTCAACACCACCACCACCACCACCAGCAGGGGTTAGTGTCACCACCACTACCACAACCACCACGACCAGTGTCACCACCATCACCACCATCTAAAGACAGCGTCACCACCATCACCACTACCACCAGCAGGAGTCATCGTCACCACCAGCACCACCACGACCACCACCAGCAGAGGTCAGCGTTACGACCACCACCACCACCAGCAGGGGTCATCGTCACCACCACCACTAGGTCAGCGTCGCTATCACCACCACCACCACCAGCAGGGGTCAGTCACCACCACCACCACCACCAGCAGGGGTCAGCGTCATCACCACCACCACTACCACCAGCAGGAGGGGTGAGCGTCAACACCACCACCACCACCACCAGCAGGGGTCAGTGTCACCACCACCACCACCAGTTTCACCACCATCACCACCAGCAAAAGTCAGCGTCACCACCACCACCACCACCAGCAGGGGTCAGCGTCACCACCACCACCACCACCACCAGCAGGGGTCAGCGTCACCACCACCACCACCACCGACACCAGCAGCTGTCAGTGTCACCACCACCAGCAGAGGTCAGCGTTACCACCACCACCACCAGCAGCAGGAGTCAGCATCACCACCACCACCAGCAGGGGTCAGCATCACCACCACCACCACCATGAACAGCAGGGACCAGCGTCACCACCACCACAACCACCAGCAAGGGTCAGTGTCACCACCACCACAAGCAGAAGTCAGGGCCGCCACCACCACCACCACCACCACCAGCAGGGGTCAGCGTCACCACCACCACCACCTGGGGTCAGTGTCACAACCACCACCTGGGGTCAGCGTCACCACAACGACGACCACCAACAGGGTTCAGTTTCACCACCACCACCACCACCACCACCACCACCACCACCACAGCAGGGGTCAGTGTCAGAACCACCACCACCACCACTACCACCACTACCAGCGGTTAGCACCACCACCACCACCACCACCAGGGATCAGCATCACCATCACCAACACCAGCAGGGGTCAGTGTCACCACCACCATCAGCAGGGCTCAGCGTCACCACCACCATCACCACCACCACCAGCAGGGGTCAGCGTCACCACCACTACCACCACCACCAGCAGGGGACAGCGTCACTGTCACGTGCCTGTGGCGCTCGGGAACTCGCATAGCGTGAGGCATATGTTCACCCCTACATTTCATACAAGCTATTAATATATTGTTAATTGTACTTATTATATTATTATTGTTCTTAGTTACTTAGGTTAATTATATATTTATGTATGTTATTAATATGCATCATTGTCTTACTCTGTTAAGTCCACTCAATAGTAGTATTAATTAATTATATAAAATATCCAGCAAATATCCTGAATCACGTGATATGAGACGCTCTCCTCCCCCCGTGGGCACGCTTCCGCAGTAGCGAAAAACCGTGGCATAGGTTAGACGTGTCCATTCGTTCTCTAGCCTTGACCCTTGTCTAGTGCTTTATCCAGTCTTCTGCAATGCCCTAGGGGTATCAGGTATTAGTGACACGTTTAGTTAGGCCTAGGAAGGGATCCTGGTGGTAAGGAATCTCCTGTTTGGTAGGAAATAATCATTTTGTAGTGATTGTTGTATATATATATTTCGTATGTCTGTGTAATATAGTAATGTTAAGTAATATTTGTTTGGTCTAACTCCTTACGGTATATTTTCGCCCTTCCGGCATCACTCTTATTTTATTATACAATTACTTATTCCCTTAAATTCATGTTTGCTAGTCAGTACTCCCTTTGGAACATAAATTGAATTAATTAATTATCTTCCCTTTTGTGATTCACTTATTTCAACTGTTCTTACTTATTCAAGTACATTTAGTTGAGTAGGTTTTTGGTGAGGATAATTATTGCCGTGTTCCCTATTTGTACCTTTATTTGTTAATAACTTGGGGTAGGATTCACTCCCCAAGTATAAAGGGTAGTGGGATCGCGACAAGTGGGGGCCTGTGTCCCGGAGCTAACCATTGTTGTGTCATATCAAGTGTTGTTACTCGCCAGGTGTTGTTTCATCGCAAAGTATTTTTGGATGCAAGTTGCTGTGTTCACAGTGTTCATTTATATTGCTCCTGTTATTGCTTAAGCTACTGGTGAGTTAACCCTTATCTTGTGTACCAGGTGTTTGGTTAATCCCTTGCTGTGTTTCACAGTTTATTGCATTTTGATATTATTAATTAGCTAGCTAGTTAGCTTAGCTGCCACTGTTACTTTTTTTTCGCTACTCGATTTTGAGTTCAACATGTTTGACCTGGAAAGCTTTTTGGCTTCACTTTCAGCCGAAGTACTGAAGGGGCTTACTAAGGCAGAGTGGCAATCCCTCGCTGCTTATTATGAAGTAGAAGGCCGCTCTTCCATGAATAAGGCTAGGTTAGAAGAGGCTGTCCTCAACTACCTTATTGACAATGAAATCATAGCCCAACCGTCGGGAAATTCAGAGGAAATTGTTACACCAAGTAATTTGGCCTTACAAGTTGAACTCAAGAGACTCGAGGTGGAGCTGGAAACTCTCAAACAACGAGGTTTGGCTCAGGGTAGTAGTACTTCAACATTCAGTGTAGACAAATGTCTCAACAGTGTTCCTAAATTTAATGAGGAAGAACCAGTCATGTTCTTCTCTCTTTTTGAGAAAATTGCCCGACTTAACAAGTGGCCTGTTTCTCAATGGTCTCAACTTATTTATAGATCTTTCACTGGTAAGGCATTAGATGTGTTTTCTGCCCTCTCTGAGGATCAATGTCGAGACTATGCCCTTCTTAAGTCCGCGGTTTTGAGCGCCTATAAACTTGTTCCTGAAGCCTACCGGCAACAGTTCCGTAACTGCCGGAAGACTGACAAACAAACATTTGTGGAGTTCTTCAGGCAGAAACAGGTCCTTTGTCGGAGGTGGATTGAAAGTGAGTCTGCCCATGTAGAACATGACAAGCTTGTTGAACTAATCCTGCTAGAGGAGGTTAGACAGTGTATCCCAGGCGACATTCGAGCACACTTGGATCAGAGAGGTATCTGTACCCTGGCTGATGCTGGTCCAGTGGCTGACCATTATTCCTTAACTAATAGAAATGTAAATTCCAGGTCTTATGCTCCCATGTCCCAGTCCTTCACTTCCTTCAAGCGGCCCACACCGACCCGACCCTCAGGTTCTGCATCATCTACCCCGGGTGAGCCCATAGTCCATGGGACAGGTGGATCCACTCCTACTGGTGAGAGAAACTCTAGTTGCAGGTACTGTAAGAAGCCAGGACATGTCATCAGCGACTGTCTCAAGCTAAAGAAAAGAAATTCCTCTCACCAAGGATCCCCCGCTCTTTTGGTCAGGGTGGCCGAGCAATCGGAGAAATTATTGGAGCCCTGTGTCACTGCCCTCAGTCAGACTGTTGCCCTGGATGCTTCCCCCTCTTCTATGATATCAACCTTTGAACCATTTTGTTCTCCTGGTTCCTTAGCTTTGGATCAATTCAGTCAACCCATTTCTGTTAAACTCTTGAGAGACACAGGCTCAGCCTTATCTCTTGTTACTAAAGAAGCTGCTCCATTCCTGGATTCATGCTATACTGGTAGCTGGGTGCTTGTGAACGGTTTGACCGGTGGGTCGCGTATTCCCCTTTGTCAAGTGTACCTGCGGTCATCCATAAAGTCAGGCTATGTCACGTTAGGAGTAGTAGATAGCTTACCTGTAGAAGGGGTCTCTCTATTGATAGGAAATGACCTCGTTGGCGACATGATGTTCCCTAATGTTGTGATCTCATCTTGTCCCACTGCCGAGAATAATACTGTGCAGTTAGAAGTAGACTTTCCAGGGTTGTTCCCTGCGTGTGCTGTGACCCGTAGCATGAGCCGCAGTACAGAGGTAGAAGAGACTAGTGAAGTTGATGAAGTTTCCCTCCAGGACTGTGAGAAGTCCGAGGATAATCTTATCCAGCCGGACCATACTGATCTTGGTCTCAGTGAATTTTTTGAGGATTCCCCACAACCAGATAACCTCCAGAGTAGTTCTGATGGAGATAGGAACCCAGATGTCACTAGTTTTGGTTCCTCTCCCATCACTAGGAGTAAGTTTATTGAGCTACAAGCAGGGGATCCTGAGCTAGTAGGTTTTCTCAATAGGTCAGTTACTGAGACAGAAGCTGAGCAAGAATCAAATTGCTACTACACTAGGTCTGGTGTATTAATGCGGAAGTTCCGTCCCTCCAATTCTCCTGCCAATCACCCTTGGTTAGTTCATCATCAAGTTGTTATTCCCAAACCTTTGCGGCAGGACATACTTAGTATCGCTCATGATGGGGTGGGTGGTCATTTAGGAGTTAGGAAGACTTATGCAAAAATTTTATCCCAGTTCTTTTGGCCTAGGATGAAGAAAGACGTCAGCTCTTACTGTCGCACTTGCCATGATTGTCAGGTAGCGGGGAAACCGAACCCCAGTGTTAAACCGTTCCCTCTGCAGCCTATCCCAGTCATTGAAGAGCCCTTTAGTAAGGTGGTCATAGATTGTGTCGGTCCCTTACCTAAGACCCCTCGTGGTCATCAGTTCTTGCTAACCATTATTGATTGTGCAACCCGTTATCCTGAAGCCATTCCCTTGCGCCGCATCACAGCGAAGAATGTTATCAAAGCCTTAACCCACTTCTTCACTCAAGTAGGCCTTCCTACAGTGGTGCAGTCAGATCAGGGTTCCAATTTTACTTCCCGGTTGTTTAATCAGGTAATGCAAACCCTGGGAGTCCGGCAGTTGAGGTCTTCGGCCTATCACCCTCAGTCACAGGGGGTGGTAGAGAGGTTTCACCAGACACTAAAACTCATGTTGCGCACCTTCTGTCTGGAGACTGGGAAGGATTGGGACGAGGGAGTTGACCTGCTTTTGTTTGCTGTTCGGGACAGTAAACAAGAGTCGCTAGGATTCTCGCCCTTCCAGCTCGTCTATGGACATGAGGCGCGAGGGCCTCTTAAGGTGTTAAAAGAGTGTTGGTTGAGTGATCAGAGCGCGACGCCCTTAGCTTCATATGTGGTCCAATTCAAGGAGAAGTTGCGTCTGGCTGTAGAACTTGCCCAGTCCAACTTAAGGTGTGCTCAGGTGAAAATGAAACTGCATTTTGATAAGGCCCATCAGGCAAAACCTAGAGAATTCCAAGTGGGGGAGCAGGTGTTGGCCTTCCTGCCCTTACATGATCACCCTTTTAAATCCAAATACAGTGGTCCATATGAAGTACTAGAAAAACAGGGGTCCGTGAATTATGTGATTAGCACCCCTGAACGGCGTAAGAAAAAACGCCTTATCCATGTCAATCTTTTAAAGTCATATCATGTTCGTAACGAAACCCTGGGAAAAGCAGTTGCTTGTGTTGATCAATCCTTGCCAAATTGTATCATTGTGCCAGAGTGTAAGGATGATAAAGATCAGTGTTTTTCTGAAATAATGAATGGGTCTAGTGTAAAAGTTGAAAACTCGACTATCTTGGAGGACCCCAGTGCTAAGTTGTGTCATCTCTCTAGTGACCAAGCCAATAATATAAAGTCTCTATTACAGGAGTATCTTATTATAGTTGGTGATTACCCACTCTCTTGTTCAGTGCTGGAGCATGACGTTGAGACCAGGGGAGCCAAGCCAATCCGACAGCGTCCCTACCGTCTTAATGCCTTCAAGCGGGAGTGTGTGCGAGCCGAGGTACAGCGTCTTCAAGAGCTAGGCCTCGTCGAACCCAGCATCAGTCCATGGGCATTCCCTGTTGTTCTAGTTCCAAAGCCGAATGGGTCAATGCGGCTGTGTGTGGATTATCTCAAGGTGAATGCTGTCACTGAACCCGATGGTTATCCCTTGCCACGCATCGACGACGTGATCGACGATCTTGGACAGGCAAGGTACGTGACCAAGTTGGATCTCCTCCAGGGCTACTACCAGATAAGACTGACTGAACGCTCCAGGGCCATCTCTGCTTTTGTCACTCCTGAGGGGTTGTACCAATTCACAGTCCTTCCGTTTGGTATGCGGAACGCCCCTGCAACCTTTCAACGTCTCATGAATTTCATCACGTCTGGTCTGGAAGGTGTCCGCTGTTACCTAGACGACCTTATCGTCTTCAGCAGTTCCTGGGAAGATCACATGAGTCGTCTACAAGCCCTCTTCTCCGTACTGGCTGCAAGCAAGCTGACGGTGAACCTTGTCAAAACTGAGTTCGGCCATGCCCACGTCACTTTCTTGGGGCATGTGGTCGGACAAGGGGAAGTCCAGCCTATAGCAGCCAAAATTGAGGCAATTCAACAGTATCCAGTGCCAGGCGATAAGAAGAGTGTGATGAGGTTGCTGGGTATGGCGGGGTACTACCGCCGTTTTTGTCCAAACTTCTCCTCCGTTGCCTCTCCCATGACTGACCTGCTGAGTGGCAAGAAAACCTTCAAGTGGACTACGGCTTGCCAGGAATCTTTTGAGAATCTTAAATCCCTGCTGGCAAATGCTCCTGTACTACTTGCACCTGACCTCCAGAAACAGTTCACTCTCCATGTCGACGCCAGTGAAATTGGCGCCGGTGCTGTGCTTCTGCAAGAGGGTGAGAGGGATCAAGTGCTTCATCAGCTGTGCTATTTTTCTAGAAAATTTAACAAATATCAAAGAAACTATGCCACCATTGAAAAGGAGGCTTTATCACTGATCATGGCACTAGAAAACTTCAAAGTATATATTGGCAGCACTGCTTATCCCGTTCAAGTGTTCACTGATCATAACCCACTTACTTTTGTTGACAAGATGAAACATACCAACCAAAGACTTTTGAGGTGGGCTCTATCACTTCAGCCCTATAACTTGAACATTTCCCATATCCGGGGAAAAGAGAACGTGTTGGCTGATGCACTTTCTCGAGTCTGATTATTTAGAAATTATGTCTATGTGCAAATTATTTTTTGTTATATTGTCATTGAGTACCTTGTGTTTATATTATGAATTATGTTGCTTCATATTGATTTAAACTGATTGTGTTAGTTGTTACTTTCACTGTGTAGCTGTATATCCATTTTCGCTTCCAGTTAGTTGTAAGCTCACTTTTTTGGGGGAGGTGTCACGTGCCTGTGGCGCTCGGGAACTCGCATAGCGTGAGGCATATGTTCACGCCTACATTTCATACAAGCTATTAATAAATTGTTAATTGTACTTCTTATATTATTATTGTTCTTAGTTACTTAGGTTAATTGTATATTTATGTATGTTATTAATATGCATCATTGTCTTACTCTGTTAAGTCCACTCAATAGTAGTATTAATAAATTATATAAAATATCCAGCAAATGTCCTGAATCACGTGATATGAGACGCTCTCCTCCCCCCGTGGGCACGCTTCCGCAGTAGCGAAAAACCGTAGCATAGGTTAGACGTGTCCATTCGTTCTCTAGCCTTGACCCTTGTCTAGTGCTTTATCCAGTCTTCTCCAATGCCCTAGGGGTATCAGGTATTAGTGACACGTTTAGTTAGGCCTAGGAAGGGATCCTGGTGGTAAGGAATCTCCTGTTTGGTAGGAAATAATCATTTTGTAGTGATTGTTGTATATATATATTTCGTATGTCTTGTGTAATAGGGTGTGTCAATTTAGGGGGTGAACTGGCTAAATTGAAAATCGAGTAATTTGGTAGCAATTTATTGTAGTCTTTAAGCATGCAAAACAATATTCTGGCATAATTTTTTTTTTATAATAAGTCCTACCTACATCAAATGGATTTTTAAATGTACATATTTGTGAATTTATAACATAACCAGCGTTTGCACACATGTTACTGTTTCAAGTTTCAAATTATTATATTTTATTATCCGTAGTCTATTTGAAAGTAACCAATGCCTTCATACTCTCTTTGCTTTGGTTTCTTGTCATCAGTAGTCTGCTTGCTATTTGTGCTTTGATGTAACCTTCTCGCCTCTCGTGGCTGTAAACATGGCCCGCTGCTTCTGTGACCATTTTCACACATCTCTCCACACTTTGAGTGTGGGAAGGCCGCTTCGGCACCTGCATTGGAGTCTCTTTAAGGTTTCTCAATTCTTGGCTAGTTAGACTTGTTGTCAATGGTGGCTCTAAGACTTCCAAACTCAAGTCAACCAATTCTGACAATTTGGTGGCATGGACGTTTATTGGGGGAACTTTTCTTGAATGAAACGAACAGTCTCCCAACTGGTCGTCATCTATTAGCGTTCCTCTAATCTTTAGAATGACTTCTACAGCCTCGGTTCGGAGATTGGTACATTGACTGCAAAGCATTGCTTGCAAAACTGCTTCTGATCGAGCATACCAAGCGGACCTTCTTGCCACAGGTAACACGATGTCCCTCACTACCTTCCTCTGTGTTCTTACTAGCTGCAATTGAAACAAAAGGTGATTGGGCCCATCCACCCACATAGGATTAAGTTTCACACTAAACCACTGGGGAAGATAAACTCCAATAATAAATTCAACAATTAACCGCAAATTCTTCAGCACTTTGCCCTTCAATTCGTGTTTGGAAATCCAAATCCTGCAGAAACGAAGAGCTGTAGTTAACCAACGGCTGTGACTGACAGGTCCAATCTCCAAGAGAGCCAATGACTGAGGCACTTCTCCTGATCTTATTGCTTGGGCAATACGATAAGCATAGGATTGATCTGTGCTGAGATCTTTGATGACTCCTTCAGACAACGCCGGAAGGGGAGGGCCAACTTCGACCTTTGGAAAGGTTGTATTTATTTCTAGTTGTGTTGCCTCATCCAGCATGATGCCAAGGGGACCTGACCACTTGTTGTTGCTCTTTGTAGGACCATCAAGTTCCTGGATGAGATGACGAAGAGGTAGCTCGCCTGTATGTAAATCACATACAATCCAAACAAGTCTTCTTCCTAGTTTTTTCTCTAAATGCGTCATTACACCCCCCTGCCATCCGGTGTTCACTGCAGTTGAATCTCCACCAACAGCCTGCAGTGAACTGCCAAGTCCTCTCTCCTGAACCCAACATAAAATATGATCAGCAATGACCTCTGCATGTTTCTTCCCTTCTACTTCAGTTTCGGGAGCAAAGTGAAACAAAAACCGACCACCAGGCTCAGAACAGACAGAGTAGTGTTCTTCTTTGATGAGACCTGGAAACTTTCTCTTCACTCCCTCTACTTCTAGCAAAACTTTTGTGTCATCTATTCTTCCATCAAACAAAAGACAGGAGAGCCCTCCCTCGCTTAAATCTTTTTCATGCTGATCAGATATTTCCTTCATTATTTTTTCTTGTGCTCTTCTAATTTTATTATGATCTATCACCAAAGATACATCCTCTCGGCTGATGAGGCCTGCATCTATCCAAGCGGCAGTTGCAATTTCTGCAGCCTCACGAAGTCCAGCATGGTGGCGAACACTAGCTAAAGCAATGTTTAAAATATTTCTTGTGTTGTATTTCATTTTCTTTGGTAAAGGTTCAGATGGCTCTTTGGAACTATCATCTGATGTTGCTTCCTGTTCATCAGAAGAACTATCAAAGAAGTGATAAACATCTTGACACAGCTCTTCCTCTCTTTGGATGGCTTCTTCACTCTTCATTTTCTTCTTTTGTTCCCTCTCTCGGACTTGTTCTCTCTTCTTGGCATTAGCAATCTGCTTCTTTGTTTCTGAATAATCTATTGAACCCATTTGCATACTTCCTTGGCCTTCTGCCTTTGTCCTCTGTGCCTTTATAAATTCAAGCTCTAAAACAGGGATCTTCTTTTCACGAGGACAACCACAATCAATGTGGGAATTATTTTCTCTCTTACCTGAGTGAGAACAGTTGGATTCAGAACATAATTGTATGGAGCACTTGCAGGTCAAAATGTCAAACAGAGTATCAAGTGTGTGCAGAAATTCATTTTTCCTGGCCAAGTTTCCTTTACCAAGTGATGTTTCAACTGCTTTGTGCCATAATTTCGTTAGTTTTAGCTCAATAGTTCGACACTGATTAATCACAGGTGGTTTGAATAGTGCATTAGCTTTTGTCCATTGATGCAGAAGAGGGACTATCATGTCATTTATGAGTTCTTTATCTGTATAGTTCCTTCTGTCCTTTGCATTTTTTTCTCGAAGGAGTGACCCTAATCTTAGCATGTCTCTCACTGTTGGAAGTTCTGATACAGGAAGCTCCTTCCCTTTACCAACTAGCAGGCTCAAGTGGGTTGACAACTGACTTCTTGTCTTCAATTTTGACATCTTCACACTATCTGACAAATAGAAAAATATTTCAATGTTTCATAATTCAATTGTTGTTTCAAAAAATATCAATTTGTTTATCAAAAATGCTGTAACAGAAATAACATAATAATTTCTTAGAACATAATGTTTTATACAATGATATAAGTAACTGCGACAATCAATATGCCCTACTTACAATAATTAAAATGTAGAATTCGTCTGGTAGAGTAGGTGCAAGTGCAATGAGAGCAAACCACCGTCTATGATATCTAGAAGGAGAGTGAGCCGGGCGCCTTATCCTCACGCTTGGTACAAGTCAAAACAAGAATTAAATTGTCCCACACGGAGAGCCTGTTCATGTTCATGTTCTGACATGCATATTGTACACAAGCTATAGAACCATAAAATACTCCATAATCCATATGCTTACATGAGATTAGTTAATATCAAGTGAATAATTCTAATCAAGTCTCATTAATTTGTTGAAATACTGATATTTGAAACTTTAAGGTATAATTGATGTAGGTGAGGGTTATTTCAATTCATTTTTGTTTGCTAATCTCAAGTTTAGACATAAAGAGGCACAATATTTTGACTACCAAATTTGATTTTTAACATGTTGACAAAATTGACACACCATATTGTGTAATATAGTAATGTTAAGTAATATTTGTTTGGTCTAACTCCTTACGGTATATTTTCGCCCTTCCGGCATCACTCTTATTTTATTATACAATTACTTATTCCCTTAAATTCATGTTTGCTAGTCATTACTCCCTTTAGAACATAAATTGAATTAATTAATTATCTTCCCTTTTGTGATTCACTTATTTCAACTGTTCTTACTTATTCAAGTACATTTAGTTGAGTAGGTTTTTGGTGAGGATAATTATTGCCGTGTTCCCTATTTGTACCTTTATTTGTTAATAACATGGGGTAGGATTCAGTCCCCAAGTATAAAGGGTAGTGGGATCGCGACATCACCACCACCACCACCACCACCACCAGGGGTCAGTGACACCACAACAACCAACACCACCACCACCTCCAGCAGGGGTCACTGTCACCACAACCACCACCACCAACAGGGCTCAGCGTCACCACCACCACCACCAGCAGGGGTCAGCGTCACCACCACCACCCTCGACACCAGCAGGGGACAGCGTCACCACCACCACCAACACTAGCAGGGGTCAGCGTCACCACCACCACCACCACCAGCAGGGGTCAGTGTCACCACCACCACCAGCAGGGATCAGCTTCACCACCACCACCACCAGCAGGGGTCAGCGTCACCACCACCACCACTACCACCACCAGCAGGGGTCAGCGTCACCACCACCACCACCACCACCAGCAGGGGTCAGTGTCACCACCAAATACAACCACCACCACCAGTGTCACCACCATCACCACCAGCAAAAGTCAGCTTCACCACAACCACCACCACCTCCAGCAGGGGTCAGCGTCACCACCACCACCACCACCACCAGCAGGGGTCAGTGTCACCACCAAATACAACCACCACCACCAGTGTCACCACCATCACCACCAGCAAAAGTCAGCTTCACCACAACCACCACCACCACCAGCAGGGGTCAGCGTTACCACAACCACCACCACCAGCAGGGGTCAGCGTCACCACCACCGCCACCACCAGGAGTCAGTGTCACCACCACCACCAGCAGCGGTCAGCGTCACCACCACCACCAGCAGCGGTCAGCGTCACCACCACCACCACTAGCAGGGGTCAGCGTCACCACCACCACCACTAGCAGGGGTCAGCGTCACCACCACCACCACTAGCAGGGGTCAGCGTCACCACCACCACCACCAGCAGCGGTCAGCGTCACCACCACCACCACCAGCAGGGGTCAACGTCACCACCACCACCACCAGGGGTCAGTGTCACCACCACCACCACCAGCAAGGGTCAACGTCACTACCACCACCACCAGGGGTCAGTGTCACCACCACCACCACCAGCAGCGGTCAGCGTCACCACCACCACCACCAGCAGGGGTCAACGTCACCACCACCACCATCCAGGGGTCAGTGTCACCACCACCACCACCAGCAGGGAACTGCGTCAACACCACTACCACCAGCAGGGGTCAGCGTCACCACCACCACCAGCAGGGGTCAGCGTCACCACCACCACCACAACCAGCAGCGGTCAGCGTCACGACCACCACCACCAGTAGGAGTCATCGTCACCACCACCACCAGGGGTCAGCGTCACTACCACCACCACCACCACCACCAGCAATGGTCAGCGTCACCACCACCACCACCACCACCGACACCAGCAGGGAACAGCGTCACCACCACCACCACCAGCAGAGGAAAGCCGCACCACCACCACCACCTACACCAGCTGGGGTCACCGCCATCACCACCAGAAGGGGTCTGCGTCACCACCAACACCACCACCAGCAGGGGTCAGCGTCACCACCACCACCACCAGCAGGGATCAGCGTCACCACCACCACCACCACAACCACCACAAGTAGGGGTCAGCGTCAACACCAACACCAACCACCAGCAGGGGTCAGAATCACCACCACCACCACCACCAACAGCAGGGGTCAGCGTCACTACCACCACCACCACCAGCAGGGGTCTGCGTCACCAAGACCACCACCACCACCAGCAGGGGTCACCAGCACCACCATCACCACCACCAGCAGAGGTCAGAGTCACCACCACCAACAGCAGGGCTCAGCGTCACCACCACCACCGAAACCAGCAGGGGTCAGCGTCAGCACCAACACCACCAGCAGGGATCAGTGTCACCACCACCACAACCACCACCACAACCACCACCAACAAAAGTCTGCATCATCACCACCACCACAACCACCACCACCACCAGCAGGGGTCAGCGTCACCACCACCATCACCACCAGCAAAAGTCAGCATCATCACTACCACCACAATTACCACCACCACCAGTAGCGGTCAGAGTCACCACCACCACCACCACCACCAGCAGTCAGTGTCACCACCACCACCAGCAGGGATCGGTGTCACCACCACCACCAGCAGGGGTCAGTGTCACCACCACCACAACCACCACCAGCAAAAGTCTGCGTCATCACCACCACCACCACCAGTGTCACCACCATCACCACCAGCAGGGGTCAGCGTCACCACCACCACCACCGACACAAGGAGCGGTCAGTGTCACCACCACCACCAGCAGGGGTCAGTGTCACCACCACCACAACCACCACCAGCAAAAGTCTGCGTCATCACCACAACCACCACCACCAGTGTCACCACCATCACCACCAGCAAAAGTCAGCGTCACCACCACCACCACCGATACCATCAGAGGAAAGCCGCACCACCTCCACCACCACCTCCACCACCACCAGCAGGGGTCACCACCACCACCACTGGAAGGGGTCTGCGTCACCACCACCACCACCACCACCAGCAGGGATCAGTAATCACCACCACAACCTCCAGCAGCGGTCAGTGTCACCACCACCACCTGCAGGGGTCTGTAATCACCACCACAACCACCAGCAGCGGTCAGTGTCACCACCACCACCACCAGGGATCAGTGTCACCACCATCACCACCAGCAAAAGTCAGCGTTACCACCACCACCACCAGCAGGGGTCATCGTCACCACCACCACCACCACCGACACCTGCAGCGGTCAGTGTCACCACCACCAGCAGACGTCAGCGTTACCACCACCACCACCACTACCACCAGCAGGGGTCAAAAGCACCACCAACACCACCACCAGGAGGTGGTCAGCGTCACCACCACCACCACCACCAACAGGGGTGAGTGTCACCACCACCACAACCACCACCACCAGTTTCACCACCATCACCACCAGCAAAAGTCTGCGTCACCACCACCACCACCAACAGGGGTCAGTGTCACCACCACCACCACCACCACCACTAGCAGGGGTTAGCGTTACCACCACCACCACCAGCAGGGGTTAACGTCACCACCACCGCTACCACAGACACCAGCATGGGTTAGCGTAACCACCACCACCAGCAGGGGTCAGCATCACCATCACCACGACCGGCAGGGGTCGGCGTCACCACCACAACAACAACCACCACCAGAAGCGGTCCGCGTCACCACCACCACTACCACCGGGGGTCTGCGCCACCACCACCAGCAGGGGTCAGCGTCACAAACACCACCACCAGCAGCGGTCAGTGTCACCACCACCACCACCACGACCTGCAGGGGTCAGCGTCACCACCACCACTACCACCAAGGGTCTGCGTCACCACCACCACCAGGGGTCAGTGTCACCACCACAACCAACACCACCACCACCTCCAGCAGGAGTCAGTGTCACCACAACCACCACCTCCAACACGGCTCAGCCTCTCCATCACAAGCAGAGGTCAGTGTCACCACCACCACCACCAGCAGGGGTCAGCGTCACCACCACCACCCTTGACAACAGCAGGGGACAGCGTCACCACCAACACTAGCAGGGGTCAGCGTCACCATCACCACCACCACCAGCAGGGGTCAGCTTGACCACCACCACCACCAGCAGGGGTCAGCTTGACCACCACCACCACCAGCAGGGGTCAGCGACCCCACCACCACCATCGACACAAGCAGGGGTCAGTGTCACCACCACCAGAGGTCAGCGTCACCACCACCACCACCACCACCGACACCAGCAGCGGTCAGTGTCACCACCACCAGCACAACGACCTGCAGGGGTCAGCGTCACCACCACCACCACCACAACAACAACCACCAGCAGCGGTCCGCGTCACCACCACCACTACCACCAAGGGTCTGCATCACCACCACCACCACCACCAGGGGTCAGTGTCACCACCACAACCACCTCCAACAGGGCTCAGCCTCTCCATCACCAGCAGAGGTCAGTGTCACCACCACCACCACCAGCAGGGGTCAGCGTCACCACCACCACCCTGGACACCAGCAGGGGACAGCGTCACCACCAACACTAGCAGGGGTCAGCGCCACCACCACCACCACCACCAGCAGGGGTCAGCTTGACCACCACCACCACCAGCAGGGGTCAGCTTGACCACCACCACCACCAGCAGGGGTCAGCGACCCCACCACCACCATCGACACCAGCAGGGGTCAGTGTCACCACCACCAGAGGTCAGCGTCACCACCACCACCACCAACTCTAGCAGGGGTCAGCGTCACCACCACCACCACCAACAGGAGTCAACGTCACCACCACCACCACCACTAGCAGGGGTCAGCGTCACCACCACCACCACCAACACCACCACCAACACCACCACCACCGACACCAGCAGGGTTCAGCATTATCACTACCACCACCACCACCACCAGGGGTCAACGTCACCACCACTAGGAGGGGTCAACGTCACCACCACCAACACCACTACCAGGGGTCAGTGTTACCACCACCACCACCACCAGTGTCACCACCATCACCACCAGCAAAAGTCAGCGTCACCACCACCACCACCGATACCATCAGAGGAAAGCCGCACCACCTCCACCACCACCTCCACCACCACCAGCAGGGGTCACCACCACCACCACTGGAAGGGGTCTGCGTCACCACCACCACCACCACCACCAGCAGGGATCAGTAATCACCACCACAACCTCCAGCAGCGGTCAGTGTCACCACCACCACCTGCAGGGGTCTGTAATCACCACCACAACCACCAGCAGCGGTCAGTGTCACCACCACCACCACCAGGGATCAGTGTCACCACCATCACCACCAGCAAAAGTCAGCGTTACCACCACCACCACCAGCAGGGGTCATCGTCACCACCACCACCACCACCGACACCTGCAGCGGTCAGTGTCACCACCACCAGCAGACGTCAGCGTTACCACCACCACCACCACTACCACCAGCAGGGGTCAAAAGCACCACCAACACCACCACCAGGAGGTGGTCAGCGTCACCACCACCACCACCACCAACAGGGGTGAGTGTCACCACCACCACAACCACCACCACCAGTTTCACCACCATCACCACCAGCAAAAGTCTGCGTCACCACCACCACCACCAACAGGGGTCAGTGTCACCACCACCACCACCACCACCACTAGCAGGGGTTAGCGTTACCACCACCACCACCAGCAGGGGTTAACGTCACCACCACCGCTACCACAGACACCAGCATGGGTTAGCGTAACCACCACCACCAGCAGGGGTCAGCATCACCATCACCACGACCGGCAGGGGTCGGCGTCACCACCACAACAACAACCACCACCAGAAGCGGTCCGCGTCACCACCACCACTACCACCGGGGGTCTGCGCCACCACCACCAGCAGGGGTCAGCGTCACAAACACCACCACCAGCAGCGGTCAGTGTCACCACCACCACCACCACGACCTGCAGGGGTCAGCGTCACCACCACCACTACCACCAAGGGTCTGCGTCACCACCACCACCAGGGGTCAGTGTCACCACCACAACCAACACCACCACCACCTCCAGCAGGAGTCAGTGTCACCACAACCACCACCTCCAACACGGCTCAGCCTCTCCATCACAAGCAGAGGTCAGTGTCACCACCACCACCACCAGCAGGGGTCAGCGTCACCACCACCACCCTTGACAACAGCAGGGGACAGCGTCACCACCAACACTAGCAGGGGTCAGCGTCACCATCACCACCACCACCAGCAGGGGTCAGCTTGACCACCACCACCACCAGCAGGGGTCAGCTTGACCACCACCACCACCAGCAGGGGTCAGCGACCCCACCACCACCATCGACACAAGCAGGGGTCAGTGTCACCACCACCAGAGGTCAGCGTCACCACCACCACCACCACCACCGACACCAGCAGCGGTCAGTGTCACCACCACCAGCACAACGACCTGCAGGGGTCAGCGTCACCACCACCACCACCACAACAACAACCACCAGCAGCGGTCCGCGTCACCACCACCACTACCACCAAGGGTCTGCATCACCACCACCACCACCACCAGGGGTCAGTGTCACCACCACAACCACCTCCAACAGGGCTCAGCCTCTCCATCACCAGCAGAGGTCAGTGTCACCACCACCACCACCAGCAGGGGTCAGCGTCACCACCACCACCCTGGACACCAGCAGGGGACAGCGTCACCACCAACACTAGCAGGGGTCAGCGCCACCACCACCACCACCACCAGCAGGGGTCAGCTTGACCACCACCACCACCAGCAGGGGTCAGCTTGACCACCACCACCACCAGCAGGGGTCAGCGACCCCACCACCACCATCGACACCAGCAGGGGTCAGTGTCACCACCACCAGAGGTCAGCGTCACCACCACCACCACCAACTCTAGCAGGGGTCAGCGTCACCACCACCACCACCAACAGGAGTCAACGTCACCACCACCACCACCACTAGCAGGGGTCAGCGTCACCACCACCACCACCAACACCACCACCAACACCACCACCACCGACACCAGCAGGGTTCAGCATTATCACTACCACCACCACCACCACCAGGGGTCAACGTCACCACCACCACCACTAGGAGGGGTCAACGTCACCACCACCAACACCACTACCAGGGGTCAGTGTTACCACCACCACCACCACCAGTGTCACCACCATCACCACCAGCAAAAGTCAGCGTCACCAGAACCACCACCACCACCAGCAGGGGTCAGCGTCACCACAACCACCACCACCGACACTAGCAGCGGTCAGTGTCACCACCACCATCAGCAGGGGTCAGCGTTACCACCACCACCACCAGCAGGGGTCAGCGGTACCACCACTACCAGCAGGGGGCAGCGTCACCACCACCACCAGCAGGGGTCAGCGTCAGCACCAACACCACCAGCAGGGATCAGTGTCACCACCACCACCACAACAACCACCCCCACAACCACCACCAGCAAAAGTCTGCATCATCACCACCACCACAACCACCACCACCACCAGCAGGGGTCAGCGTCACCACCACCATCACCACCAGCAAAAGTCAGCATCATCACCACCACCACAATTACCACCACCACCAGCAGCGGTCAGAGTCACCACCACCACCACCACCACCAGCAGCGGTCAGTGTCACCACCACCACCAGCAGGGATCAGTGTCGTCACCACCACCACCACAACCACCACCACCAGTGTCACCACCATCACCACCAGCAAAAGTCTGCATCATCACCACCACCACCACCACCGACACCAGGAGCGGTCAGTGTCACCACCACCACCACCACCAGCAGGGGTCAGTGTCACCACCACCACCACCAGTGTCACCACCATCACCACCAGCAAAAGTCAGCGTCACCACCACCACCACCACCAGCAGGGGTCAGCGTCACCACCACCACCACCACCACCACCACCGATGCCAGCAGAGGAAAGCCGCACCACCACCACCACCAGCAGCGGTCAGCGTCACCACCACCACCACCAGCAGGGGTCAGTGTCGCCACCGTCACCGCCAGCAAAAGTCAGCGTCACCACCACCACCACCAGCAGGGGTCATCGTCACCACCACCACCACCACCACCGACACCTACAGCGGTCAGTGTCACCACCACCAGCAGACGTCAGCGTTACCACCACCACCACCACCACTACCACCAGCAGGGGTCACAAGCACCACCAACACCACCACCAGCAGGGGTCAGCGTCACCACCACCACCTCCACCAGCATGGGTCAGCGTCACCACCACCACCACGAGCAGGGGTCAGCGTAACTACCACCAGTTGGGTCAGCGTTACCACCACCAGCAACAGGGGTAAGCTTCACCCCCCCCCCCCCACCCCTCGCAGCAGTAGTCCCTTTGGGCACCAGTTGGGTCAGCGTCACCACCCCACACCACACCAGCAGGAATCCCCCTGGTCACCAATAGGGGTCATGGCGACCACCAACAGGAGACATCAGAGGTGTGGCGGCCTGGCTGGCGCCGTCAGCCACTTCAGGTGACGCCCGTGGGCCCCGTAACGGCAGCAGGTGGGGGTCATTAGGGGGGTCGTACATAAGACTGAGTGTTGACACCAGACACAAGAGATAACCCCAGCACCTGTTCCCGTCACCACACACTCAAGTTAACTCAATAGAAACTAAAACGGTGCTGATTAAACCAGGACAGACAGTCGCTCTCGTCTCCTGTTACAACAGACACGTGTTGCCTGTCACCTGCAGACTGTTACCAGTTCTTACCTGTCTATGAGAGGTGAGTCAATGAGTCAATAATTATGGTAGTGATAGATAGTTACAACCCAACAATAATGGTGCTGTTAGTTATATTACAACCCAACAGTAATGGTGCTCTTAGTATCTTACAGCCCAACAGTAATGGTTGTTGTTAGTTATGTTACAACCCAACAGTAATGGTCCTCTTAGTATCTTACAGCCCAACAGTAATGGTTGTTGTTAGTTATGTTACAACCAAACAGTAATGGTGCTTTTAGTTATGTTACAACCCAACAGAAATGGTGCTGTTAGTTATGTTACAACCCAACAATAATGGTGCTGTTAGTATCTTACAGCCCAACAGTAATGGTACTGTTAGTATCTTACAGCCCAACAGTAATGGTGCTGTTAGTTATGTTACAACCCAACAGTAATGGTGCTGTTAGTATCTTACAGCCCAACAGTAATGGTGCTGTTAGTTATGTTACAACCCAACAGTAATGGTGCTGTTAGCATCTTGCAGCCCAACAGTAATGGTTGTTATTAGTTATATTACAACCCAACAGTAATGGTGCTGTTAGTATCTTACAGCCCAACAGTAATGGTGCTGTTAGTTATGTTACAACCCAACAGTAATGGTGCTGTTAGTTATGTTACAACCCAACAGTAGTGGGTGCTGTTAGTTATGTTACAAACCAACAGTAATGATGCTGTTAGTATCTTACAGCCCAACAGTAATGGCGCTGTTAGTATCTTACAGCCCAACAGTAATGGTGCTGTTAGTATCATGCAGCCCAATAGTAATGGTGCTGTTAGTTATGTTACAAACAATCAATAATGGGCTGTTAGTTATGTTACAGCCCAACAGTAATGGTGCTGTAAGTATCTTAAAGCCCAACAGTAATGGTGCTGTTAGTTATGTTACAACCCAACAGTAATGGTGCTGTTAGTTATGTTACAACCCAACAGTAATGGTGCTTTTAGTTATGTTACAACCCAACAGTAATGGTGCTGTTAGTTATGTTACAACCCAACAGTAATGGGGCTGTTAGTTTCTTACAGCCCAACAGTAATGGGGCTGTTAGTATCTTACATTCCAAGAGTAATGGTGCTGTTTGTTATGTTACAACCCAACAGTAATGGTGCTGTTAGTATCTTACAGCCCAACAGTAATGGTGCTCTTAGTATCTTACAGCCCGACAGCAATGGTTGGTGTTAGTTATGCTACAGCCCAACAGTAATGGTGCTCTTAGTATCTTACAGCCCGACAGCAATGGTTGGTGTTAGTTATGTTACAACCCAACAGTAATGGTGCTGTTATTATCTTACAGCCCAACAGTAATGGTGCTGTTAGTATCTTACAGCCCAACAGAAATGGTGCTGTTAGTATCTTACAGCCCAACAGTAATGGTGCTCTTAGTATCTTACAGCCCGACAGCAATGGTTGCTGTTAGTTATGTTACAACCCAACAGTAATGGTGCTGTTAGTATCTTACAGCCCAACAGTAATGGTGCTGTTAGTATCTTACAGCCCAACAGAAATGGTGCTGTTAGTATCTTACAGCCCAACAGTAATGGTGCTGTTAGTTATGTTACAACAGAATAGTAATGGTGCTGTTAGTATCTTACAGCCCAACAGTAATGGTGCTGTTAGTATCTTACAGCCCTCCAGTAATGGTGCTGTTAGTTATGTTACAACCCAACTGTAATGGTGCTGTTAGTTATGTTACAACCCAACAGTCATGGTGCTGTTAGTTATGTTACAACCCAACTGTAATGGTGCTGTTAATTATGTTAAACCCAACAGTAATGGTGCTGTTAGTTATGCTACAACCGAACAGTAATGGTGCTGTTAGTTATGTTACAACCCAACAGTAATGGTGCTGTTAGTTATGTTGCAGCCCAACAGTAATGGTGCTGTTATGTTACAACCCAACAGTAATGGTGCTGTTAGTCATGTTACAACCGAACAGTAATGGTGCTGTTAGTATCTTACAGCCCAATAGTAATGGAGCTGTTAGTATCTTACAGCCCAGTAGTAATGGTGCTGTTAGTTTGTTACAACCCAACAGTAATGGTGCTCTTAGTATCTTACAACCCAAGAGTAATGGTGCTGTTAGATATGTTACAACCCAACAGTAATGGTGCTGTTAGTTATGTTGCAGCCCAATTGTAATGGTGCTGTTATGTTACAACCCAACAGTAATGGTGCTGTTAGTCATGTTACAACCGAACAGTAATGGTGCTGTTAGTATCTTACAGCCCAACAGTAATGGAGCTGTTAGTATCTTACAGCCCAGTAGTAATGGTGCTGTTAGTTATGTTACAACCCAACAGTAATGGTGCTCTTAGTATCTTACAGCCCAAGAGTAATGGTGCTGTTAGATATGTTACAACCCAACAGTAATGGTGCTGTTAGTTATGTTACAACCCAAAAGTAATGGTGCTTTTAGTTATGTTACAACCCAACAGTAATGGTGCTGTTAGTTATTTTACAACCCAAAAGTAATGGTGCTGTTAGTTATTTTACAACCCAAAAGTAATGGTGCTACTAGTTATGTTACAACCCAACAGTAATGGTGCTGTTAGTACCTTACAGCCCGAGAGTAATGGTTGCTGTTAGTTATGTTACAACCCAACGGTAATGGTGCTGTTATTATCTTACAGCCCAACAGTAATTGTGCTGTTAGTTATGTTACAACGCAACAGTAATGGTGCTGTTAGTATCATACAGCCCAACAGTAATGGCGCTGTTATTATCTTACAGCCTAAAAGTAATGGTGCTGTTAGTTATTTTACAACCCAAAAGTAATGGTGCTGCTAGTTATGTTGCAACCCAACAGTAATGGTGCTGTTAGTACCTTACAGCCCGAGAGTAATGGTTGCTGTTAGTTATGTTACAACCCAACGGTAATGGTGCTGTTATTATCTTACAGCCCAACAGTAATTGTGCTGTTAGTTATGTTGCAACCCAACAGTAATGGTGCTGTTAGTAACTTACAGCCCAACAGTTATGGTGCTCTTAGTGTCTTACAGCCCAAAAGTAATGGTGCTGTTAGTTATGTTACAATCCAACAGTAATGGTGCTGTTTGTTTGTACAACCCAACAGTAATGGTGCTGTTAGTAACTTACAGCCCAACAGTAATGGTGCTGTTCGTATCTTACAGCCCAACAGAAATGATGCTGTTAGTTATGTTACAACCCAACAGTAATGATGCTGTTAGTTATGTTGCAACCCAACAGTAATGGTGTTGCTAGTTATGTTGCAAACCAACAGCAATGATGCTGTTAGTTATGTTACAACCGAACAATAATGGTGCTGTTACTTATGTTACAACCCAACAATAATGGTGTTGCTAGTTATGTTGCAAACCAACAGCAATGATGCTGTTAGTTATGTTACAACCCAAAAGTAATGGTGCTGCTAGTTATGTTACAACCCAACAGTAATGGTGCTGTTTGTTATGTTACAACCCAACAGTAATGGTGCTGTTAGATATGTTACAACCCAAAAGTAATGGTGCTGTTAGTTATTTTACAACCCAACAGTAATGGTTCTGTTTGTTATGCTACAACCCAACAGTAATGGTGCTGTTAGTATCTTACAGCCCTAGAGTAATGGTTGCTCTTAGTTATGTTACAACCCAACGGTAATGGTGCTGTTATTATCTTACAGCCCAACAGTAATGGCGCTGTTATTATCTTACAGCCTAAGAATAATGGTGTTGTTAGTTATGTTACAGCCCTACAGTAATGGTGCTGTTAGTAACTTACAGCCCAACAGTAATGATGCTGTTAGTGTCTTGCAGCCCAAAAGTAATGGTGCTGTTAGTTATGTTGCAATCCAACAGTAATGGTGCTGTTAGTTTGTACAACCCAACAGTAATGGTGCAGTTAGATATGTTACACCCCTACATTAATGGTGTTGTTAGTATCTTACAGCCCAACAGTAATGGTGCTGTTCGTATCTTACAGCCCAACAGAAATGGTTCTGTTAGTTATGTTACAACCCAACAATAATGGTGCTGTTAGTTATGTTACAACCCAACAGTAATGGTGCTGCTAGTTATGTTACAACCCAACAGTAATGGTGCTGTTAGTATCTTACAGCCCAACAGTAATGATGCTGTTAGTTATGTTACAACCCAACAGTAATGGTGTTGTTAGTTATGTTACAAACCAACAGTAATGATGCTGTTAGTTATGTTGCAACCCAACAGTAATGGTGCTGTTAGTTATGTTACAACCCAACGGTAATGGTGCTGTTAGTTATGTTACAGCCCAACAGTAATGGTGCTGTTAGTTATGTTACAACCCATGATTAATGGTGCTGTTAGTATCTTACAGCCCAACAGTAATGGTGCTGTTATTATCTTACAGCCCAGCAGTAATGGGGCTGTTAGTATCTTACAGCCCAACAGTAATGGTGCTGTTAGTTATGTTACAACCCAACAGTAATTGTGCTGTTTGTATCATACAGCCCACCAGTAATGGAGCTGTTATTATCTTACAGCCTAAGAGTAATGGTGCTGTTAGTTATGTTACAGCCCAACAGTAATGGTGCTGTTAGTTATGTTGCAACCCAACAGTAATTGTGCTGTTAGTATCTTGCAGCCCAACAGTAATGGTGCTGTTAGTATCTAACAGCCCAACAGTAATGGTGCTGTTAGTATCTAACAGCCTTACAGTAATGGTACTCTTAGGGTCTTGCAGCCCAAAAGTAAAGGTGCTGTTAGTTATGTTACAACCCAACAGTAATGGTGCTGTTATTTATGTTACAACCCAACAGTAATGGTGCTGTTATTTATGTTACAACCCAACAGTAATGGTGCTTTGAGTTATGTTACAACCCAACAGTAATGGCGCTGTTAGTTATGTTGCAACCCAAAAGTCATGGTGCTGTTAGTTATGTTGCAACCCAACTGTAATGGTGCTGTTAATTATGTTTCAACTATAATGAGACAAAACTCACAAGAAGAATATTACATATAGGTAGAATATTGATAGTAAGAGAAATTTAAAGAGAGGAAGACTTTGGTAGCGTGGCCGTGTTAGTTATTTACTCTGTCAATGCACTTAACTTATCTTATATGTCAATACACATCTATTACGTTCTTAAGGACGACTTCTCAAACACCGCTTCGTTACAACTGTTTATTAATTACGACAATGACATGGACATATTAATAACACCTTCTATCGAAGTTACTAGGACATTATATTTACGTTACTAGGACATCATATTACGTTACTAGACACTGATTCTCGGACACGAACATGAAATGAATACACTTCCCACGTAAGTAACTCATCCCATGGAAAGCTCTGACAAAAACTCACGTGACCTGGGGGAGGTCTAGCAGGTGGTCCTGGGTTGTCTCTGTGGGAGACTGCTTAGCTGGGCACCGGAGGGAAGTCTTGCGTGACTCTCCTCCCGTGAGCGGGACTCGGCTGTGGTGAACCACCTCCTCCGATCCCTGTGTGTGTCTCTCTCTCCCCGACACTGTCTCTCTGACTCCCTCTCGCTGCTCCCCTGAGGGAGGGCTACGAGCGGGACTGGCGACGTAGTTGCTGGCCCTTCTTGGTTACAAGACACACTCTCGTGAGGGAGGACTAGGACGTCCTATATATTGGAAGACCAGCCGTCAGGTTGAGCTGATCTTGGGGGGGCTAATGTAGGGCTAGGTCTGGACTTTTCTGAGACTATAAGTTGTTGTATTTTCTGGAGAAATATTCAAATGAATGCTTGCCTGTTAACATCGTTGGTGGGGCCGTGTGACATGAGAGGCTCTGGTTGATTTGTGGCCCCTTGACTTGGGCTCGAGGGTTCCATTTTACCTGGCTAATGTGAGGTTAGGTCTGGGCCTTGTCTAAGATGTACTGTAGTTGTGTATATTGGGAGAGAGTCGGCAGGTGGCTTCTTACATTTTTGTTCGGGCCGTGTGCCATGGACAGGGGAGCTAGATGATTTGTAACTACTTGAGTGGCCGCGAGGGTTACCCTTACACATGACCCCCATAATGTCAGGTCAGGTCTGGACTGCTTCTGAGATGTAAGCTGTGGTCTGACAACCCATCACTACACAACCCAACAGTAATGGTGCTGTTTGTTATGTTACAACCCAACAGTAATTGTGCTGCTAGTATCTTACAGGCCAACAGTAATGGTGCTGTGAGTTGTTACAACCCAACAGTAATGGTGCTGTTAGTTATGTTACAACCCAACAGTAATTGTGCTGTTAGTTATGTTACAGCCCTACAGTGATGGTGCTGTTAGTATCTTACAGCCCAACAGTAATGATGCTGTTAGTTATGTTACAACCCAACAGTAATGGTGTTGCTAGTTATGTTGCAAACCAACAGTAATGGTGCTGTTAGTTATGTTACAACCCAACAGTAATGGTGCTGTTAGTATCTTACAGCCCAACAGTAATGGTGCTTTTAGTATCTTACAGGCCAACAGTAATGGTGCTGTTTGTATCTTACAACCCAACAGTAATGGTGCTGTTAGTTATGTTACAAACAATCAATAATAGTGCTGTCAGTATCTTACAGCCCAACAGTAATGATGCTGTTAGTTATGTTACAACCCAACAGTAATGATGCTGTTTGTTATGTTACAACCCAACAGTAATGGTGTTGCTAGTTATGTTACAAGCCAACAGTAATGATGCTGTTAGTTATGTTACAACCCAACAGTAATGAATAATAATAATAATAATAATAATAATTAACGGTTTATTGAAAGAGCTTGGCAGCCAGAAGGCTGAAAATATACAGTTACATATTTGGGGAATGCGTTACGAATTACAAATAATATACAAGTAACATAAGTGACACAAATAAGACATATAATAACTTAGATGGGGAAAAGCTCAAACTACAGTTCATTTCAACATAGTGACAGTGTAAGGAGCAGTGTTTACTGGGAGTGAATACACTGATTTATTACAAGTTATTGATAGTTTTTACAATGGTTGGGACTGGGCTGTTCTTATAGCGATCCGTTCGTGCACGTATGGGCTGGATGCGGTTGTGGTGTCGAACAGCAATTCTCGGACAAGGGATCTCAGGTGGTAGTAGGAGCCGGTGTCGGGGATGGTGTAGAAGCTTCTTACCAAATTTGCAGATGAGGTCGTGGTGATGGTCAGTGAGAGTCGAAAGGGTCAGTGTGTTGAGCGCTTCTTGATATGTGGAGTAGGAAGGGGAGAGAATAATCTTGCATGCCCTCTTTTGCACTTTTTCTAGGTGTTTACGTTGTGTGGCATTTAGGGAGGAAGACCAGGTGGGGGAGGCATAGGTGAGCTTGGGAAGTATGAATGTTGTGTAAACACTGAGGAGCTCGTGTGCAGGAACTCCGAGGGACTTGAGTCGGCGGAGGAGGTGGAGACGGAAACTGGAGGATTTGACAACTTCACTGACGTGTGGTTTCCAATTTAGTTTGTTGTCTATGGTGACGCCGAGGAGCTTCGTGGAATCTACAACCTGGAGTGTGTTCGGACCTAGAGTAATGGAAGGAGGTGGGACAATGTCGGAGGAGAGGTTGATGTGCATAACCATGGTCTTGGTATGGTTGATGGTTACATGGTTGTTGGTGGCCCAGTTTTGGAGACTGTTCAATAAATCCTGAAGGGCGGTATAGTGCTGTTAGTTATGTTACAGCCCAACAGTAATGGTGCTGATAGTTATGTTACAACCCAACAGTCATGGTGCTGTTAGTTCTGTTACAACCCAACAGTAAAGATGCTGTTAGTTATGTTACAACCAAACAGTAATGGTGTTGCAAGTTATGTTACAAGCCAACAGTAATGATGCTGTTAGTTATGTTACAACCCAACAGTAATGGTGCTGTTAGTTATGTTACAGCCCAACAGTAATGGTGCTGTTAGTTATGTTACAACCCATCAGAAATGGTGCAGTTAGTGTCTTACAGCCCAACAGTAATGGTGCTGTTAGTATCTTACAGCCCAACAGTAATGGTGCTGTTATTATGTTGCAACCCAACAGTAATGGTGCTGTTAGTTATGTTACAAACCAACAGTAATGGTGCTGTTAGTATCTTACAGCCCAACAGTAATGGTGCTGTTAGTATCTTACAGCCCAACAGTAATGGTGCTGTTAGTTATGTTACAACCCAACAGTAATGGTGCTGTTAGTTATGTTGCAAACCAACAGTAATGGTGCTGTTAGTATCTTTCAGCCCAACAGTAATGGTGCTGTTATTATCTTACAGCCCAGCAGTAATGGGGCTGTTAGTATCTTACAGCCCAACAGTAATGGTGCTGTTAGTTATGTTACAACCCAACAGTAATGGTGCTGTTAGTATCATACAGCCCAGCAGTAATGGAGCTGTTATTATCTTACAGCCTAAGAGTAATGGTGCTGTTAGTTATGTTACAGCCCAACAGTAATGGTGCTGTTAGTATCTTACAGCCCAACAGTAATGGTGCTGTTAGTATCTAACAGCCCAACAGTAATGGTTCTGTTAGTATCTAACAGCCTAACAGTAATGGTGCTCTTAGGGTCTTGCAGCCCAAAAGTAAAGGTGCTGTTAGTTATGTTACAACCCAACAGTAATGGTGCTGTTATTTATGTTACAACCCAACAGTAATGGTGCTGTTATTTATGTTACAACCCAACAGTAATGGTGCTTTGAGTTATGTTACAACCCAACAGTAATGGCGCTGTTAGTTATGTTACAACCCAAAAGTCATGGTGCTGTTAGTTATGTTGCAACCCAACTGTAATGGTGCTGTTAATTATGATTCAACTATAATGAGACAAAACTCACAAGAAGAATATTACATATAGGTATAATATTGATAGTAAGAGAAATTTAAAGAGAGGAAGACTTTGGTAGCGTGGCCGTGTTAGTTATTTACTCTGTCAATACACTTAACTTATCTTATATGTCAATACACATCTATTACGTTCTTAAGGACGACTTCTCAAACACCGCTTCGTTACAACTGTTTATTAATTACGACAATGACATGGACATATTAATAACACCTTCTATCGAAGTTACTAGGACATTATATTTACGTTACTAGGACATCATATTACGTTACTAGACACTGATTCTCGGACACGAACATGAAATGAATACACTTCCCACGTAAGTAACTCATCCCATGGAAAGCTCTGACAAAAACTCACGTGACCTGGGGGAGGTCTAGCAGGTGGTCCTGGGTTGTCTCTATGGGAGACTGCTTAGCTGGGCACCGGAGGGAAGTCTTGCGTGACTCTCCTCCCGTGAGCGGGACTCGGCTGTGGTGAACCACCTCCTCCGATCCCTGTGTGTCTCTCTCTCCCTGACACTGTCTCTCTGACTCCCTCTCGCTGCTCCCCTGAGGGAGGGCTACGAGCGGGACTGGCGACGTAGTTGCTGGCCCTTCTTGGTTACAAGACACACTCTCGTGAGGGAGGACTAGGACGTCCTATATATTGGAAGACCAGCCGTCAGGTTGAGCTGATCTTGGGGGGGCTAATGTAGGGTCAGGTCTGGACTTTTTCTGAGACTATAAGTTGTTGTATTTTCTGGAGAAATATTCAAATGAATGCTTGCCTGTTAACATCGTTGGTGGGGCCGTGTGACAGGAGAGGCTCTGGTTGATTTGTGGCCCCTTGACATGGGCTCGAGGGTTACATTTTACCTGGCTAATGTGAGGTTAGGTCTGGGCCTTGTCTGAGATGTACTGTAGTTGTGTATATTGGGAGAGAGTCGGCAGGTGGCTTCTTACATTTTTGTTCAGGCCGTGTGCCATGGACAGGGGAGCTAGTTGATTTGTAACTACTTGAGTGGCCGCGAGGGTTACCCTTACACATGACCCCCCTAATGTCAGGTCAGGTCTGGACTGCTTCTGAGATGTAAGCTGTGGTCTGACAACCCATCACTACACAACCCAACAGTAATGGTGCTGTTAGTTATGTTGCAACCCAACAGTAATTGTGCTGCTAGTATCTTACAGCCCAACAGTAATGGTGCTGTGAGTTGTTACAACCCAACAGTAATGGTGCTGTTAGTTATGTTACAACCCAACAGTAATTGTGCTGTTAGTTATGTTACAGCCCTACAGTGATGGTGCTGTTAGTATCTTACAGCCCAACAGTAATGATGCTGTTAGTTATGTTACAACCCAACAGTAATGGGCTAGTTATGTTACAAACCAACAGTAATGGTGCTGTTAGTTATGTTACAACCCAACAGTAATGGTGCTGTTAGTATCTTACAGCCCAACAGTAATGGTGCTTTTAGTATCTTACAGCCCAACAGTAATGGTGCTGTTAGTTATGTTACAACCCAACAGTAATGGTGCTGTTAGTTATGTTACAACCCAACAGTAATGGTGCTGTTAGTTATGTTACAACCCAACAGTAATGGTGCTGTTAGTATCTTACAGGCCAACAGTAATGGTGCTGTTAGTATCTTGCAACCCAACAGTAATGGTGCTGTTAGTTATGTTACAAACAATCAATAATAGTGCTGTCAGTATCCTACAGCCCAACAGTAATGATGCTGTTAGTTATGTTACAACCCAACAGTAATGATGCTGTTAGTTATGTTACAACCCAACAGTAATGGTGTTGCTAGTTATGTTACAAGCCAACAGTAATGATGCTGTTAGTTATGTTACAACCCAACAGTAATGGTGTTGCTAGTTATGTTACAAGCCAACAGTAATGATGCTGTTAGTTATGTTACAACCCAACAGTAATGGTGCTGTTAGTTATGTTACAGCCCAACAGTAATGGTGCTGTTAGTTATGTTACAACCCATCAGTAATGGTGCAGTTAGTATCTTACAGCCCAACAGTAATGGTGCTGTTATTATGTTACATCCCAACAGTAATGGTGCTGTTAGTTATGTTACAAACCAACAGTAATGGTGCTGTTAGTATCTTACTGCCCAACAGTAATGGTGCTGTTAGTATCTTACAGCCCAACAGTAATGGTGCTGTTAGTTATGTTACAACCCATCAGTAATGGTGCAGTTAGAATCTTACAGCCCAACAGTAATGGTGCTGTTAGTATCTTACAGCCCGACAGTAATGGTGCTGTTAGTTATGTTGCAAACCAACAGTAATGGTGCTGTTAGTATCTTACAGCCCAACAGTAATGGTGCTGTTAGTATCTTAGAGCCCAACAGTAATGGTGCGGTTAGTTATGTTACAACCCATCAGTAATGGTGCAGTTAGTATCTTACAGCCCAACAGTAATGGTGCTGTTAGTATCTTGCAGCCCAACAGTAATGGTGCTGTTTTTATGTTACAACCCAACAGTAATGAGGCTGTTATTATGTTACAACCCAACAGTAATGGTGCTGTTAGAGTCTTACAGCCCAACAGTAATGGTTGTGTTTTTATCATAGCCCAACAGTAATGGTGTTGTTAGTTATGTTACAACCCTAGAGTAATGGTGCTGTTAGTATCTAACAGCCCAACAGTAATGATGCTGTTAGTTATGTTACAACCCAACAGTAATGGTGCTTTTAGTTATGTTACAACCCAACAGTAATGGTGCTGTTAGTTATGTTACAACCCAAGAATAATGGTGCTGTTACTTATGTTACAACCCAACAGTAATGGTGCTGTTGGTTATGTTACAACCCAACAGTAATGGTGTTGCTAGTTATATTACAAACGAACAGTAATGACGCTGTTAGTTATGTTGCAACCCAACAGTAACGGTGCTGTTAGTTATGTTTCAACCCAACAGTAATGGTGTTGCTAGTTATGTTACAAACCAACAGTAATGACGCTGTTAGTTATGTTACAACCCAACAGTAACGGTGCTGTTAGTATCTTAAAGCCCAACAGTAAAGGTGCTGGTTGTATCTTACAGCCCAACAGTAATGGTGCTGTTAGTATCTTATAGCCTAAAAGTACTGGTGCTGTTGGTATCTTACAGCCCAACAGGAATGGTGCTGTTAGTTATGTTGCAACCCAACAGTAATGGTGTTGCTAGTTATGTTACAAAGTAACAGTAATGACGCTGTTAGTTATGTTACAACCCAACAGTAACGGTGCTGTTAGTATCTTAAAGCCCAACAGTAATGGTGCTGGTTGTATCTTACAGCCCAACAGTAATGGTGCTGTTAGTATCTTACAGCCCAAAAGTAATGGTGCTTTTAGTTATGTTACAACCCAACAGTAATGGTGCTGTTGGTTATGTTACAACCCAACAGTAATGGTGCTATTGGTTATGTTACAACCCAACAGTAATGGTGTTGCTAGTTATATTACAAACGAACAGTAATGACGCTGTTATTTATGTTACAAACCAACAGTAATGATGCTCTTAGTTATGTTACAACCCAACAGTAATGGTGCTGCCAGTTATGTTACAAACCAACAGTAATGATGCTGTTAGTTATGTTACAACCCAACTGTAGTGGTGCTGTTAATTATGTTACAACCCAACAGTAATGGTGCTGTTAGTTATGTTACAACCCAACAGTAATGGTGTTGCTTGTTATGTTACAAGCCAACAGTAATGATGCCGTTAGTTATGTTGCAACCCAACAGTAATGGTACTATAAGTTATGTTACAGCCCAACAGTAATGGTGCTGTTAGTTATGTTACAGCCCAACAGAAATGGTGCTGTTAGTATCTTACAGCCCAACAGTAATGGTGCTGTTAGTTATGTTACAAACCTAGAGTAATGGTGCTGTTAGTTATGTTAAAACCCAACAGTAATGGTGCTGCTAGTTATGTTACAACCCAACAGTAATGGTGCTGTTAGTTATGTTACAACCCAACAGTAATGACGCTGTTAGTTATGTTACAAACCAACAGTAATGGTGCTGTTAGTATCTTACAGCCCAACAGTAATGGTGCTGTTGGTTATGTTACAACCCAACAGTAATGGTGTTGCTAGTTATGCTACAAACCAACAGTAATGACGCTGTTAGTTATGTTACAACCCAACAGTAACGGTGCTGTTAGTATCTTACAGCCCAACATTAATGGTGCTGTTGGTTATGTTACAACCCAACAGTAATGGTGTTGCTAGTTATGTTACAAACCAACAGTAATGATGCTGTTAGTTATGTTACAACCCAACAGTAAGGGTGTTGTTAGTTATGTTTCAACCCGACAGTAATGGTGCTGTTAGTATCTTATAGCCCAAAAGTAATGGTGCTGTTAGTATTTTACAGCCCAACAGTAATGGTGCTGTTAGTTATGTTACAACCCATCAGTCATGGTGCTGTTACTTCTGTTACAACCCAACAGTAATGATGCTGTTAGTTATGTTACAACCCAACAGTAATGGCGTTGCTAGTTATGTTACAAGCCAACAGTAATGATGCTGTTAGTTATGTTACAACCCAACAGTAATGATGCTGTTAGTTATGTTACAACCCAACAGTAATGGTGTTGCTAGTTATGTTGCAAGCCAACAGTAATGATGCTGTTAGTTATGTTACAAACCAACAGTAATGATGCTGTTAGTTATGTTACAACCCAACAGTAATGGTGTTGCTAGTTATGTTGCAAGCCAACAGTAATGATGCTGTTAGTTATGTTACAACCCAACAGTAATGGTGCTGTTAGTTATGTTACAGCCCAACAGTAATGGTGCTGTTAGTTATGTTACAAACCATCAGTAATGGTGCTGTTCGTATCTTACAGCCCAACAGTAATGGTGCTGTTAGTAAAGTTACAACCCAACAGTGATGGTGCTGTTAGTTATGTTGCAAACCATCAGTAATGGTGCTGTTAGTATCTTACAGCCCAACAGTAATGGTGCTGTTATTATGTTACAGCCCAACAGTAATGGTGCTGTTATTATGTTACAACCCAACAGTAATGGTGCTGTTAGAGTCTTACAGCCCAACAGTAATGGTGGTGTTTTTATCATACAGCCCAACAGTAATGGTGGTGTTTTTATCATACAGCCCAACAGTAATGGTGCTGTTCTTATGTTACAACCCTAGAGTAATGGTGCTGTTAGTATCTAACAGCCCAATAGTAATGGTTCTGTTAGTTATGTTACAACTCAACAGTAATGGTGCTTTTAGTTATGTTACAACCCAACAGTAATGGTGCTGTTAGTTATGTTACAAACCAACAGTAATGGTGCTGTTAGTATCTTACATCCCAACAGTAATGGTGCTGTTGGTTATTTTACAACCCAACAGTAATGGTGTTGCTAGTTATATTACAAACCAACAGTAATGACGCTGTTAGTTATGTTACAACCCAACAGTAACGGTGCTGTTAGTTATGTTTCAACCCAACAGTAATGGTGCTGTTAGTATCTTACAGCCCAACAGTACTGGTGCTGCTAGTTATGTTACAACCCAACAGTAATGGTGTTGCTAGTTATGTTACAGCCCAACAGTAATGATGCTGTTAGTTATGTTACTCAACAGTAACGGTGCTGTTAGTTATGTTACAACCCAAGAATAATGGTGCTGTTAGTTATGTTACAACCCAACAGTAATGGTGCTGTTAGTATCTTACAGCCCAACAGTAATGGTGCTGTTAGTATCTTACAGCCCAACAGTAATGGTGTTGCCAGTTATGTTACAAACCAACAGTAATGATGCTGTTAGTTATGTTACAACCCAACAGTAATGGTGCTGTTAGTTATGTTACAACCCAACTGTAGTGGTGCTGTTAATTATGTTACAACCCAACAGTAATGGCGCTGTTAGTTATGTTACAACCCAACAGTCATGGTGGTGTTAGTTTTGTTACAACCCAACAGTAATGATGCTGTTAGTTATGTTACAACCCAACAGTAATGGTGCTGTTAGTTATGTTCCAACCCAATGGTAATGGTGTTGTTAGTTATGTTACAACCCAACAGTAATGGTGTTGCTAGTTATGTTACAAACCAACAGTAATGATGCTGTTAGTTATGTTACAACCCAACAGTAATGGTGTTGCTAGTTATGTTACAAGCCAACAGTAATGATGCTGTTAGTTATGTTACAACCCAACAGTAATGGTACTGTTAGTTATGTTACAGCCCAACAGTAATGGTGCTGTTAGTTATGTTACAGCCCAACAGTAATGGTGCTGTTAGTATCTTACAGCCCGACAGCAATGGTTGCTGTTAGTTATGTTACAACCCAACAGTAATGGTGCTGTTAGTATCCTACAGCCCAACAGTAATGGTGCTGTTCGTTATGTTACAACCCAACAGTAATGGTGCTGTTAGTTATGTTACAACCCAACAGTAATGGTGCTGTTAGTTATGTTACAACCCAACAATAATTGTGCTGTTAGTTATATTACAACCCAACAGTCATGGTGCTGTTAATTATGTTACAACCCAACATTAATGGTGCTGTTAGTTATATTACAACCCAACAGTCATGATGCTGTTAATTAGTTATAAGTCAGGGTGTATCTCCAGTGGACGTGTTTGTATAAAAGTTGATTTTTACACGACTATACTGTACACATAAGACATCATGCATTACGTGATCTTATTGTCGACGCCATTTTCCGGAACATAACATAACATAACATGACTGGAGTTTTGTTAGCTATGGGGATATTTTATACGGTTTTAAACTATAGTAGGGTGGGTGGGTATTCTTATCCTTCGGAGAGTAAAAAAAAATAAAAAACGCCCTGTGACACCGCTTGGGATCATTTTGTTTCCGGCGAGCAATCTCTCTATATATTTTATTTTACAATTTGCATGCGTGTAAAGCATTACAGAGTATCCAATGAAGTTTCTTACTGCCAAGGTGTTAGGTTTTAAATGCAAGAAAGTGGTTTTCTTACCGTAGAACTCAGATACCTTGACACTGATTACTCACCCAGGAGAATATGGTGTATAACTTCGTTGAATTTCACTCTGCTTCGGGCATTCAATGAGTTGTGTACTTGATAAATGATGATTTAATGAATTCCATTAACTTTCCAACATCCATCGAAGTTATTGGTTATACTTTGTCATAACCAATCAGTCATTACCTTTGATAATAATAATAATAATAATAGAGGGATCACAGATACGGGCAGATAATTGCACTTACGTTTATTTGGCACAATTCCATACACTGGACTTTTAATTTGCATGGATAGGTCAGTCACTCACATTTGCGCCACAGTACCGTAAGTTATAAGGGAGAGTTTGTCAACCTGGAGGATTAATCGTAAGATCTATTAGGCTGGCCTGGAGTGCTCTTGAAGCAACAGGCCCTCACCATTGATCACTTCCTTTACAGGATGTGTTAACGTGTCGCTGGACTTAACAACAATCTCGGGATTTTGCACACACAGACTCGTAGCACTGGTAGGACTGTATGGCCCCTGTTCTATTGTAAGTCCGCGGAGCAGGAGATCTTCTCTCAACCAAGGTCTAAAGCCCACTCACTAAAATGTGGTTTTTGAAGCGTGAAATGACCCCTATCGGCTGGCCGGGTGCCTTATCTCTACCTAAACAAACATTTGGGATGGGTTGTGCGGGACGCCCAGCGCAACCCATGACACAAGGGGATTTTTTTAAGTTACTGTATTAATTTTGTATTCCGGGAATGTCATCCGCATTTAAGGGTACATACTGTACAATCCTAACTGGGCTCCTTCAAGGACTCTATAGTCTGGGAGAACGTTATTATTATGAACGTTCCAAACAGTTCCCGAACGACCCACGGGGCCTAGGGGGCAAAAAAATAAGAATAGAAAGAAATTAAAATTAGAAAAGAAAAAGGTTATATTAATCTACACCACGAAGATGACAGAAAACTATCCTTTCAAGGTGAGACAGATTGTATGAGTATGGAAACACAGAAGAAGGCAGATTATTCCACAGTTTGGCTGTGTGAGGAAAGAAGGATGCACTATAACGGGTTATTCTAGTGTGACCGACATCCACAGAGAAACGGTGGGCACCGCGGGCAAGACGTGCGTTACGAGCCCACGGCCTTGCCGGTGGTACACAGGATGCCAAATCCACCGAACATTGCCCCTATCTAACAGTTGGACAGAAGAAGAGCCACCCCAGATATGAGAGCAACTGCTCAGTAGTGAAGTAGCTACGGCATCTGTACAACATTCCCAACTTTCGGGAGGCAGCTTTAGCAATGATGAGGATGTGTGGCTTCCATGACATATAAGAGGAAATGGTGAGGCAGAGCAAATCTATTTTAGAATTTGGCAGAATAATAACGTCCTGAAAAGTAATTGGTGGGCGATCATTTAATTTAGAAACAGTAATTGGTAAATGCTAAGTTTTATTACCATTGAATGTAACCAAGTTTCTTCCTCCCCATTCGGAGATGATGCACAAATCTGCATTGATAGATGTAATGATACCAGCTCTAGAAACGGCTCTACAATGGATAGAATTACTTGTAGTGTGAAGTAAATCATTGATAAAAAGAAGGAAGGGAGTAGGTGAAAGAACAGAACACTGTGGGACACCACTGCTGGTAGAAAAGGAGCGAGAGATCGATCCCTCGACAACAACTGCCATGGATCGGTTCTCAAGGAAGCTAGAGATTAGAAAAGAAAGTGGGGGAGAAAAACCATAAGAGGGAAGTTTAGAAAGCAAAGACTTGTGCCATACCCTCTCAAATGCTTTGGAGATGTCGAGGACCACGACGAAAGTTTCTCCATAATCCCTAAGGGAGGACGACCAAAGATGGGTGCAGTAGGAGAGCAGATCACCAGTAGATCTCGCCTGGCAAAAGCCATACAGGTGATCCAACAAAAGAGAAAAGCGTTCAAGGTGACGGAGAAAATGAGAGTTCAAGATAGTTTCGAAAATCTTAGAGAGGGATGAAGTTAGGGCAATGGGGCGATAGTTAGAGGGATTAGAATGCTCACCCTTCTTCGGGATGGGCTGAACCAAGGCATGCTTCCAAGAAGAAGGAAAAGTTTGGGTTTTGAGGCAGAGACGAAAGAGGCGAGCAAGCACAGGGGCCAGAGCTTCAGCACACCCCCTCAAAACACGAAGGGGTATTCCGTTTGGTCCATGCGCCTTACTCACATCGAAACCTGGATAACACCAGCAACCCTGCGAGTGGAGATTATAGGAAAGTGCATAGGTTCAGTTGGAGGTGCAGGGGCAGGAGGGATAGAGTTGGAATAGTTTAAGGTGGAATTGGTGGAGAATAAGGTGCCAAAGAGACTGGCTTTGTCAGGGGGAGAGTTGTCTATAGAGTTATCAGGTTGGAAGAGATAAGGAAAAGGAGTGCAGAAGTTATTACAGATGTTTTTGGTTAAGGACCAGAAGGATATACAAGAGAAAGAATTAGTCAGGACAGCAGTCTTTCTTTATATAAAATTCCGTTTGGCCCTACGAAGAATAGCCTTACAACGATTCCTAGAGGTAATGAAAGTGGTGCAGGAGCAATCAAACCATGATTGTAAAGTGAAAGTTTTGGTAGAAGATGGGATAAATGCACTCATTCCACCCTGTATAACCCCAGCAATGTTGTCAGCACATACGGAGGTGTCCTGATTGGAAAAGCAACATTCACCCCAAGGAAAGTCGGTGAAGAATTCTCGCAAGGATTGCTAGCTTGTCTTCCGATAGTGCCATAGTTAACGTTTAGAGGGGTGTGGGGGAGGTGGTTGTGCCCAGTTTGATTTAATAGAAATAAGATTGTGATAAGAAGACCCTAAGGGGGCAGAAATTGTGTATGAATACAAGCAGTGCCAGCATGTACAGCCCACGCCACTTACAAGCCACACAGACTGGCAACCTCGAAATTTCTAACCGGCAACTTGGCTGCATCCCACCTCCAGAAACACACAAACCAGGCAATCAATTAGTGGTCAGTCAAGATGTAAAGTTAACCCTTTATAATGAAACAGAGTTTGCCAGTACATAACTAGACTTTATTCATCTTTTAACTGCCCTACAGCATATCAGTAGTATCTGAAACAAAAGGATATAACAAAATGAGATTATAGAATACTGAAACACAGAAGGGACATTTAGACAGGTGGAAAATGACATTACAGTAATTCTTTATTCATATAGCTACACAAAACTAAAAGCATTACATCCCTTAGACATACATTAGTATATAAGAACAATTTCAAGGTAAACCATAAGTCCATATTACACCCTTACCCCGGAACACGTTATAGCGTGGAAAATAAATAAAAATTATTTTCTTTGTTTCTAAAATCTATCCATGCCTTTGTTTTAGTTACGAACAAAATAGAATATAGAACATGATTCTGGAGCTTCGAAACAGGCCACTGGTCATTTGCTCCGGATATTCCACCAATGAGCGTTGACCAGAGAGGTTGACAGCCGCCCACAGTGCCTAGAGGCTCAACACTATGTCGATAAAGAGGAGTTTTGGGCAAGAGTTGTGTTCACCGACGATAAAACATTTCCGTCCGACAACCATGGCGGTATCCATGTGTGGCGCCGAAACTTCACAAGGCAGCATACCCATTAAGTTATGTTTGCAACCTGTAACGTAGCTAATTTTAGTATACTGTATATTAAAAACCTTATGAAATTTCGCATATCTTGCAGTAAATAACCAATATAGAAATATAGAAAGGCGATATGGTCTACATTATTTACCGAAGATATTTGATCGGAACAATATTTTAAAGAAGAACGGAACGGCCGAGTGAGGGTGAGGTGTGGGTGTGGATGATTCCACAGCGTCGAGAATGCCAGGGACGGTTTAATATTTACATATATGTTGACATCCTTATTGATTTTTTCCTCCCCTCTCTCCGCGAGAGGAATTTTCCCTTCCTTCCCGGCCCCATAATATTTGTCCAGGATCGCTGTCCCGTCCATACAGCCAGGCTGGATCAGCAGTGGTTCCTCACACAGGAGAGCCCCCACCAGTTGGACTGGTTTAATAAAGGGGCAGACATGAACCAGGATCAAAAATCTTTGGGGTTCAATTGTGAACACCTAGGAGTCGGCGAGGGAGAGGTCGGTGGTGGAGCTGATGGTCCAAATGGGAGGTTCACGGCGCCATCAGCTCGATGAACAGGCTTTGTGTGAAATATAACATAGTCTAGAACTGCTTTTAGTGCTCTTGTGGTATGGTAGGTAACGTTCCCTAGTCCCATGCAGTAGGTCGAGGGTTCGAGTCCTGGCTGGTGAGGTAGTTGATTATATGTTCAAAGTCCACGTATTATATGGACTAAAAATGAAGTGTATATATATATATAATCAACACCTCACCCCACCAGGATTCGGGCCCACGAGCCCACGACTGTGACCGGGGAAGGCTACCTCTAGACCAACAGGATACTAAAAGCAGTCCTAGACTGTTATATTTCACACAAAGCCTGTTCAACGAGCTTATGGCGCTGTGAACCTCTAATGGGGACTACCCCTATCACTTAGGAAAAAAGAAAACACGAAGTTAACAAGCGCTTTCGTGTAATTCACATCTTCAGGGGTGAGTACAGACTAATAAGAAGTACAAAACAAGGTATATATATACAGAGGAGGGTGAGATCAGGTCTACAATGGTCAGTAGGAACATTATAGAATCTAGTCTCATTAAACATACCGAAGTAGTCAACATGAATTTGAGTAATGGTATGTACAAACTGGACAATTTTGTAATTAAGATGATTTGTAACCAGGTGAGAAGGTTGGGTCAACTTAAACTCTGACCTGACTACGGACCGTTGCGGTGCTTTTTAAAGATTAGTAGGTTCATTACCTAATACCTGACCATTGTGGACCTGGTCTCGCCCTCCTCTGTATATATACACCTTGTTTTGTACTTCTCCTTAGTCTGTACTCACCCCTGAAGATGTGAGTGACAGGAAAGCACTTGGGAACTTCGTATTTTCTTCTTTCCTTGTGGTTATCAGCATATACCTGGATCACGAGCACTCACAGGATTCGAACCCACGGCCCACGAGCCTATGACTGTGACCGGGGAACGCTAACCGCTGGACCACCAGGATACTAAAAGCAATCCTAGACTTTGTTATATTTTACACAAAGCCTGTTCAACGAGCTTATGGCGCCGTGAACCTCTAATGGGGACTACCCGTATCACGTAGGTGGTCAGAGTAAAGTTGTACCAAATCCGGCTTCGAAACACGAGGATCCTTATATATTTCATTAGCCCAATAAAGCAAGTGGACTTCTACATACAATCAACACCTCAACCCGCCAGGATTCGAACCCATTGCTTTTAGTATCCTGGTGGTCCAAAGTTAGCGTTCCCCGGTCACAGTCATAGTCTCGTGGGCCGTGGGTTCGAATCCTGGCGGGTTGAGGTGTTGATTGTATGTAGAAGTCCATGTGCTTTATTGGGCTAATGAAATAATATGATTTAAGCAATACCAAACGTATAAGCACGTACGTGTCATAGGAATGCATGTTAATCATCTTAGCAGAACTAACTTCAACTGAGGCTGACTGCGGAGCAACGCCAACCAGCCACTGTCTACAGTTGCCCGAACGAGTCACACGTCTGGTTTCATTTTTACCTAACACTTCACTTTTAACTGCTATGCCGACACTAAGGCAGAGACAGCACTGTGTGTATCGTCTTGTTTGAGGCCTCTGTTGACAACTTGACGTTCTCATAAATCCGAGACAGCGAAACGAGACAAATTCAAGACTTGAGCCAACCACCCAAACTCTTCCTAGTGTAATAATGGACTGAGTTTGGTCGTGTTTTACTCATTCGTTTCTCCACACATGTAGCTTTAGAGATCTTTGTCTTTATCTGTTTTAATTATAAAGTATAAGGCAATGTATTACACATGATTCTATGCCAGTATTTTGTTTCGTATAATGACTAGTTTTTGGATGATTGAGTCTGATGTATCGAAAGCTGTTCCTGAACCCTGGAAACACTTACGTCATCGAGGTCTCAAAGTGGTGATAAACCGTATCAATAATTGTTTTTATTGTTTATCCCGCTTTATTTGATAAAAAAAAACGAAAATAAGATAAATCTGATCAAACATAACAAAATAATGATAGAAAACATTATAAATTATCATATTCCGAAAGTCAACGCTTTTGAAGACGTGTGTGTATGTTGTCTCAGGACGAACACCCAAACAAAGACTAAGCAAAAGTTACCTTAAACTTAATTCATAAAATGTGTTCAAAGACAAGATATTAGGCGTTCTTAGTTTACCTGTGTAATTAACAATGGCAGTTTGTAGCAGGATTTTACCTTGTAACTCAGTAGCAGCAATATTATGGGCCGGGAAGGATGTGAAAGTTCCTCTCGCGGAGAGAGGGGAGGAAAAAATCATTTTGGATGTTAACATATGTTTAGGTATTAAACCGTCCCTGACATCCTTGACGCCGTGGAGTCATCCACCCCCGCACATCACCCTCACTCGGCCGCTCCGCTCTTCATAATATTGGTCCGATCAATATTATCGTCGTAAAATAACGTAGGCCTTATCACTTTTCTAAATTCTTTACTTTCACGTCAAATTATGATTTCTTATTTACTGCAAGATATGCGGAATTTCATAAAGTATTTGATATACGGTATACTAAAATTAACCACGTTACAGGTTGCAAACATAATTTAATTGGTAAGCTGCCTTGTGTTGTTTAGCAATGGTAGTCGGACGAAAATGTTTTATCGTCGGTGAACACAACTCTTGCCCAAAACTCCTCCTCTTTATCGACATAGTGTTGAGCGAAGGCAAGCCTCGAGGCACGGTGGGCGGCTGTCAACCTCTCTGGTCAACGCTCATTGGTGGAATATCCGGAGCAAATGACCAGTGGCCTGTTTCGAAGCTCCAGAATCGTGTTATATATTCTATTATGTTCGTAACTAAAATAAAAGCTAGCAGGTTTGTGTGTTTCTGGAGGTGGGTGAGGACCGTGAGGGAGGAATGCACTCAGCCAGTCTGTGTGGCTTGCAAGCGGCGTGGACTGTACACAATTTTATCCTCTTCTCCACTGATCGGCTCGTTAGCCTCTTGGGCGGTCGGTTGCGTCTCTGATGCGCACTGTTGCCAGATACAGGGCATGTACTGGTTCCTGAATGTATGGGAACCAGCATGTAAATATGTTTCATCTCACACCCTTTTCTAAACCTCACTCGGGGATGTACACTCGCAACAAAAAATATCGGTGCAGGGTGTGATCGACGACTACCGAAATGATACGTATACACTGTGATATGTCGGGAAGGTTGGTAAGTGTATTGTAGTGGACTTCTCCCCTACAACTACCTAACTGCGTAGCCACGCCACCACCTGTTACCGTCTTCCCTAGCAACCAAGCGTATCCGCATTCCATTGTCCGCCGTATCTTAGCAACGGAACTAGTCACCGGCTACTTCTCGGGTTTTTCCACCATGACTCATAGCCGCTGCTGGGTGTATATAAGCTCTGTCTCTCCATTGAGATTCAGTCAGACCAATCTTCTTGAACAAGCAACACCTCCTCCTCTGCCGCTGCCTGGCGACCCTCGCCTCTCCTCCGCCTGCCTGGCGGTCCTCGCTCCCGCCAGCGAGCATGTCCTTCTCTGAGCTTCCTCACCAACCAACTCTCATTCTGACCAATCTTCTTGAACAAGCAACATCTCCTCCAGCAAGCTCCACACTGTTAACATTTCATTCAACCAGGAGGCCAGCAACAGGCAACATCTTCTCTAACGGAGCTCCTGCACACATACCTCCTTCGACAAGCTACTCACCGCACGTCTCTACCAAGCAGCCCCTCACCACACAGTACCTCCAGCACCAGACTGTCTATCATATAACTTATATATTATACAAGAAAACCACATTAGAGTTTCCTTCCATCCTGAGTGCTAGACAACTTTAATATCTCGATACCCCTACAATGGTGACTCCCGGAGATTAGCACTCACACAGGATGGAGGAGACACTGATCACGCTCCCAGTCTTCAAGACGACACCAGCTCCTCTTCCTGCTTCACACACCACATTCTGACGACCCCAGCACACCCGTCCTGCCACAGACGCCGACCCCGGCCCAGCAGTACCTGCCGTGAGGGAAGCACACAACATCCATCGCCTCCACACCCCCTCTTTTCTCCCTCAGGTACTCCCTGCTAATGTCCTGCACCCTGCTGCTGTCGTGGACCCAGCTGCTGTCACGAGCCCTAACCCGCTTCTGCTGACCCAGCCCTTGCTCCTGATCCAGGCCCACACACACCCCAGCAGGCGCATCTGACGACCCTGTACCTGTCGTGAGGGAAGCACACCAATCATCGCCTCCACACACCCTTTTTCTCCCTTCTCCCACAGATAGTGTGTATCTAGACAGTTGTATTTCTGCGAGATCGGCTCATCACGCCATCGCCGTTGTCTCACATGAGGCATGCACCGCCCGGTCTTCCTCACATGTGCTAAGCAACTCTACAATCAACAAGTCTCCTACACCGCCTGGAGGGGAGGGGGAGTATTGTAGTGGACTTCTCCCCTACAACTACCTAACTGCGTAGCCACGCCACCACCTGTTACCGTCTTCCCTAGCAACCAAGCGTATCCGCATTCCATTGCCCGCCGTATCTTAGCAACGTAACTAGTCACCGGCTACTTCTCGGGTTTTCCCACCATGACTCATAGCTGCTGCTGGGTGTATATAAGCTCTGTCTCTCCCTTGAGATTCAGTCTGACCAATCTTCTTGAACAAGCAACACCTCCTCCTCTGCCGCTGCCTGGCGACCCTCGCCTCTCCTCCGCCTGCCTGGCGGTCCTCGCTCCCGCCAGCGAGCATGTCCTTCTCTGAGCTTCCTCACCAACCAACTCTCATTCTGACCAATCTTCTTGAACAAGCAACACCTCCTCCTCTGCCGCTGCCTGGCGACCCTCGCCTCTCCTCCGCCTGCCTGGCGGTCCTCGCTCCCGCCAGCGAGCATGTCCTTCTCTGAGCTTCCTCACCAACCAACTCTGATTCTGACCAATCTTCTTGAACAAGCAACATCTCCTCCAGCAAGCTCCACACTGTTAACATTTCATTCAACCAGGAGGCCAGCAACAGGCAACATCTTCTCTAACGGAGCTCCTGCACACATACCTCCTTCGACAAGCTACTCACCGCACGTCTCTACCAAGCAGCCCCTCACCACACAGCACCTCCAGCACCAGACTGTCTATCATATAACTTATATATTATACAAGAAAACCACATTAGAGTTTCCTTCCATCCTGAGTGCTAGACAACTTTAATATCTCGATACCCCTACAGTATCCTCATAGCCCCCCCCCCCCCCCCTAGGAGTTGCCATATGGCTGACAGTCAGTGTGTTTGTTTCCTCTTTTCGGATTGTTGCTTTGTGTCGACTGAATGATGAGCGAGGGTTCGGTCTCGGTGAAGCAGTAGAGATCTACACATGCCAGACGACATGGAAACCTCAGAGGGAACACGAGGAGCTATTATTGCCCTTCATAACGAAGGGTTCGGCGTCACAGATATTAGCCGGCGGGTTGGTGTCCACAGGAACACCGCTGCACGATGGATTCGGCGATACCTCGAAACTGGTGCTACAGACGACAGGTTTCGGAGCGGCCGTCCACCCTGCACCTCTCAGGACGACCAGGTTGAGTGGTTTATTTGGTAGCATAAATTAAAGTGGCAATATTCACAACGTATCACAAATAATTTTGTTAACAGGGAGCTCCTCATAGTTCATACTGTCTATTTATCACTTCCCGACCTTATTTATAACGGTTTGCTTCACTTGACCAGGCCATAGTAGCTGCTCAGCAGGATTACAGGGCTACCAACATATGGCTGGAACAACTCGCCTTTCCCAATACCTATCGTCACTACAGTATGCACCGATACTTTTTGTTGTGAGTGTACAGTCAGCCTATAGGTCCATTAGATCAGCTGAGACTCTGAAATAACACTTCTGTTAACAGAGAGATTCGTGTTAGACACAGACCCTTACCTTACCTTTCTGGCTAACATCTCCTGATAGCTAACAGGTGTTTATTTTAGTATCACCGTTCCTTCAAAACTTGTTTAAGCAAAACACAGCTGCAAAAAATAATAATAAAATATATTTCACTACAATCTAAGTAAACATGTGCTCTCCATCCGTATACATACAAAAAAGTCACAAATTAATGAACTTAAAAGAATGTTGTCTCCACCAAATTGTCATAGCCTTGTTAACTGTAGGTTCTGTCGAAGTTAACTAGGCTGGAACGTTTATATTTTATCTGGTATTAGTAGCAAAACCCAAGTTGTCTGTTATCCATTTATTCAGGAACAACTAAGACAATTCCAAAGTGTAAATCAACCTTAACTTATCACTGTAACTATGAGTGTTAAGAGAAGGACGGAGACTATGTAAATAGACCTGCTTAAAGACGTCCTTTCTATGTGAGGCATTGAGGGAGAGTGAGGCCTCAGGGCGTCAGTGCCCTGATCGCCCGGCCCTTTCAATGCTCACCTAAGCTGTCTCTAGCCACACCTTATAAGGAAGGGTGCCGACCAGATGCCATCAAGATGACTCCTCATAGCCAGTGGAAAGTTACAGGGGATGATTATGTATATAAATCAATATGTAATTAACCCATTTATATAATCTTTTTGTTGATGAAACAGGGGCCATTACATCTCTCGGTCACCTACCTTCCAAGCTCCGCAAGGACTAAACTAAACTCGCAGAATACATCCTATACGTAAACCTAACCATGTTACAATTAGATACTAAGCTGGGGCCTCTGAACCCTTAGGTTTTTCATCAACTACTGGGGTCCTAGACTTAAGTGATTTACAGGTTAGTATATTATGTACAATGTTCAATTTGGAAAATACTGACTTATAATAGCCAAAAAAAAATCACTGCCAGAATTAACACAATAGTGGGAATAGCTAAACTTGCTATTGCAAATCCCTGTGAAAAATAAAGTAGCAGTTGATCACTCAAATCAGCAAATTGTTACTCTTTCAGGTAGGACATAATTGTCAATTTCTCTGAGACAATATTAAGGTCACTAATAGTGAAGATCATTACTTGAAACAAGGGAATCAAATCCGAAGTTAGATTTACTTTTAAATCAAAATGCTGATGAGTAGGCAAGGTCTCAAATGAACTACAAGTTATTTCACAGTAATCCAGAGCCTTATAACAACCTTTCACAACTAACTGCTTACCAACATCGTGGCAGTTAAAATGACAGTAGTCTAATTAAGAAAGAAAAAGTACTGCACAATATGCAGATGAGCATGAAACACAGTTTTTACACTAACTGGCCTATAGCTACATTGTGTGAGCACTGTGCGTACAATAGTTTGCATGACTGCCAATTCACATATCCCTTCTGCAGCAGGAATAATGCGAAGACATAGGCTGGTTATACGTGTAAATGTAAATATGACGACTTACACCGCGCTAATACCCTAAGATCATTTAATGCTAACAAGGAATATTTTTCATCTACAAGCAAAAGTTCTTTTGGCCTATCCAGAGTATACAGTGTGTCATTTACATACCAAGGGAAGGATTAAAAGCCATGCATTAAATTTATGCTGCTTTAGCATAGGCATGTGGATAAGGATAGCATTGTGCGTGAGAGTTGACTGCAACAGAGGATAATAGTATTCCACCTCATGATCCTTGAAAATTGGAGTTAAATGATACGTCAACTTGGCAATCTGCAATGCTTCAAGAAGAGTCTCCTCAGGCACAAGCTTCGCATCCACACGCCCTAACCCTGCATCCACGATGCTGTCGATTAGTTCAATGTTCATGCGGTCCCCTAACTTAGCTACCTCATAGGCAGTCGCAGTGCCAAACAGAGTGCTATTGATAAGACCCACAAAATTAAAAATTCCTTATGTACTATATGTTCACCACGTCCTCTACACTGAAAACGCGTCCAAGGGGTGCAACAAGCACACCTGGCTTGAGGACTTCTGTGGACATATCTGTCAACACAACGGTGCCACAAAGCAGTAGGAGCAGCACTCTGATGATCCTAGCCATTCCATACGAAATTTTTATTCGTTTATTGTTTGCTTGCAGAACGAAGTTTCATACAATATTCATTAGGCACACTCTGCTTCTGTACTGTCTGCAAAGAGATGTCTATAACATTATTACCATCTATGGGTAGTAAATGTTCATGGGCCTTCTTAAGCCGATCCGCATGCACGACATCTGCGATCTGTGCATTAGGCTTCCAGATTTTAAATTCATTGCCCGTTCTTTGGCGATAATGCGGAATGGACCCGAAAATTTAGCCGAAAGCTTGGAGTTCCGTTCAGGTTCTCTTACCATAACGCCTATCTGTAACACGACAGGTTTAGCTAGTTTATGTTGCTTCATAATCATTTCAGCGCGTGACGCCGCTAAATGTGTTCTTACTTGGCCATTAATATCCGCAACAACATGGATTTGTTTTGCCGCGAAATCATCCATATTATAAACAGGGCCAGGCTTATCTGTAAGTACATCATAAGGCAGACGTTTGTCTGTACCATAGACAATGTAGTCGGGTGATTTGCCTGTAGAGCTATTAATCGACCCAATGATAGACGCTGCAACCTGCGGTAACCAATCTTCCCATGTGTATTGCAAATCACACACTATCGGGCGAAGTATCTCTAGGACCTTGCGGTTGGTTCTCTCAACAAGGCCATTAGCCTGTGGATGATAGGCTGTCACAAAACTTTGTTGTATTCCATATTGGGCACATATTTGGGCTACTAGCTGATTCTTGAACTCTGTTCCATTGTCTGAGAGAAGAACTTTAGGCGTAGTATATGGACATATTAGATTCATCAATAATGCATAGGCCACAGATTCGGCTGTTTTATCCTTCAGTTGGACTAAAACCACAAATCTAGAAAAATAATCCACACACACTAGGATGTACGAGGATCCCTGAAGACTCCTCGGAAGTTGTAGCAAGTCTATAGCGACTGTGTCAAACGGACTGTCTGGTGTAGGATATTGTAGAATCGGTGCCGGTGACCTTGTAGTACCCATATGCTGAGCACATGACAAACACTTAGCAATATGTAATACTATATCTTTCTTCACTGTGTTCCAGAAATATTTCTTTCTGATTTCCTCCAAGCACTTGTCACGTCCCTGGTGACCTGCCTGAGGAACATCGTGGAACAACGTTATAATCGTTTTACACAACGTGTCAGGTACGACTATTTGAGTAATAATACCCTCAGTCGTCTTTTTCGATCAATGGAGTATGTTATGTCGTAATTCAAACTGACTTAAGGGAAGAATTAATTTGGGAAGTTTAATATCCTCTCCCGATTCTAAAGCAAAAATGACTGCTGACCATAACGGGTCGCGTCGTTGCTCATCCTCTAGTTGTGAAAGAGTGAACGTTGATACAGGCATCACTGGTGCTATATTTCTAGACAAAGCGTCGGCGACTACATTCGCTCTTCCCGGTAAATACCTAAACTCGGGGTCAAATTCTTGAATTGTCAGATACATCGTGCTAATCTGCCTGATAGATTTCTGCCATGGAACAGTTCTGTTACTGCCGCATGATCATTAAACACAGTTATCTTATAACCAAAGATAATGTCCTTAAACTTCTTCAGTGCCAACACAACAGCTAACGTCTCCAAATGCGTTACTGAATAACGCGTTTCAGCATCATTAAGTTTACGGCTTGCAAAAGCAATCACTCCAAACTTTCCTCTCAAATCCACTTGCATGAGTAGAGCTCCGATTCCTTGTCCAGAAGCGTCAATACACAGAGTGAAAGCTTGAGTGTAATCAGGGAATGCCAGAACAGTAGCATTGGTAAGCGTTATCGTCAATGCCGCAAATCTATTTTCGTGTTCCGCATCCCACGCAAACATTTCATCTTTCTTTAGTAACCTTGTTGAGGGTGACGCCAATGTTGCATAGTTCTTAATAAAAGAACGGTAATATCCAGATAAACCAAGGAAGCTACGCACTTGATCAACCGATGTAGGACGTGGAAACTGAGACACAGCTTTAACTTTATCATCAACTGTATGAATGCCGTCACTGTCAACTACATGACCAAGGAAATGGATTCTGGATTTTAAAAACTCACATTTCGAAAGTTTAATCTTTAGACCTGCTGTGGAAAGTTTTTCCAACACTTCACGCAGTTTAGTCAGATAGGTATCCACATCCTTACTGACTACTATTAGATCATCCAAATAAGCACAGACTGTGGTACCAATCAATCCGGCAAACAGGGTGTTGACTGTTGATCATTCTTTGAAACGTCAGCGGGGCATTCCTGAGACCAAAAGGGAACTAAATGCCGTAACCTCTCGTGATTTCTCATCGAGTGGTATTTGCCAATACCCGCTAAGCAAATCTAAGTTGCTAAACACAGCATTATCCTTGCCTAAGGACTGCAATATATCACTCAAGACAGGCATAGGGTACCTATCCGGGATCGTACTTTCATTGACATGCCTAAAATCAATAACTGGGCGCCAACCACCATCCTTCTTTGGGACTAGGAATAAAGGGCTATTGAAAGGGGACCTAGAATGCGTAATAACATTCTCATCTAACATATCTTGGACCATACCCTGAACTACAGCGCGCTGGCTATGTGGTAGTCGGTAAGCTGGTACATAGACAGGCTTTGTGCCTTCCTTTAATATGTGATGGGAAGTTAAATCTGTGTCCTAGCTGTTCCCCTGGCAAGGCTACAATGTTTCTGTAGTCGGCAAGCAGCTCTTAAGAGTCGTGTCTTGACTTGAGGATGATCAATCACCTTAACATGTGGTGCTATTTGATCTATCCTCTCCCTCCTAATTTGTTGGGATTGAGAAACAATACTACCAACTGGGAATTGTGTAGGGCGTAATACAACATTGTTTTGAAATACTAGAAAATCACACATAAATAACATCCCTCTTTCAATATACTAGGAACGCCTGTTCCATTGAGAACTAGAACGTCTGTTAAACCACCAGGTCTAATCGTGCTCAACGTCGATTTGCACTCTAAACCCTTAACCTTGCACGTTTCCGGGAGACATACTACATCAGTCCCCGTATATCAGTCAGGTAATTCTACAGTGGCTTTGGTGAATTCCTCATTTTGATAATGAAGCGTACTCTTTAATATCGCAGGTACAATCTTCCAACTCTTGTTGCTATAATCCTGCTGGGAAATTGAGTGAGTGAGGTCTGGGGCTTGCTTCGACAAATTATCCGCCTTCCTTCGAGTGAGAATGGTGGACAACACTTTCGACCTTGCGGAGAGCAATGGTGCAGAATGACGCATAGCGTTGTAGGAAACACCTTTAAACGTAATAGCATTATTACGTGGACGAACATCTATACTATTCGTTCTGAGTGTTGGGAGACCAATTAATCCGTCAGCTGGCAAATTAAATTTTGGACCACATAAAAGTCTGCATAGAAGGGAATACCAGTCTTGAAAGTCTTAGTGGTAAAGTCACCATTCCCGCAATGCTCAGCTGCGTGCCGGATACTCCTTCGAGATCGGCGTCAGAAGGTCTCCATAAGAAATCTCGGTGAGGGAATCTACGCTGTAACTCCTGATAGGATGTCAAGGCTAAAACATTTGCACATGCACCCGTATCAATATCCAGAGCCAATCTGATATCTCCAACTCTCACCGGTAGTGACAACACTTCCGTCTTACCGAGCGCCTCTATTAAGGAAGCTGCCACAGAAGTGTTGTTGCTAGTAGGTACCAATGTACCTATCCTTCCTCGTTTCTTGACACTCGCTGGCCTTCCCCCGACTTTCTATACTGATAACGACGCGCTTTACGCTGCTGTGTTACCTGGGGTACTCCTGAATCCAAGCTCCTGGCTTTGAGCATTATGTCACACTCATCCGTGTTGTGAGTTGTTGACTGATGGAATGCACACCACAAAACTGTTGACGGTCCAGGTGAAGACGTAGTCTTGGCCACCCCCGTGTATGTCTTGGGTGCTCCCTGTTTCTGCTGATAGCCGGTGGGGGGATGGCTTCTCTCCTTTACTCTAACACCACCACCTTGGAGCTGGTAACAATCATCGACTGTATGACCTCTCTTATTACAATGGGTACACCTCAAAGACTGTCGATGTTTGTTACCTGCATCGTAATTACTCTGGTGATGAACTTTGAGCTGAACCAAAGGCTGCATTGGTGCTACCGGTGTAGGCGTCGTAGCTTTGTGATTACGTGCTTTCAGAGGTTTAGACGTCTTTGGTGAAAGCTTGTTAGCGTAATCTATCATCGTGGTAGGCGGTAAAAACTCCACTTCCTGGACTCGACAATAGATGGGATCACGAGCCGCCAACAGGAAACTAATCAGTTCTATCAAAGTTTCCACTTTTTCTGGGGACATCTTACCATCGTCATCATACCACTTCGATCCCCGGAAGGTTGCTTCCATATATTGTCTGACCGCTCCAGCAATGGAGACGGCCACCATCGGTGTTTCTGCGTGTACCACAGGTGCTAAGTGATCAAGCCATCGACAAACCCAATGTAGCTGGCCCAAGTGGGACCCAGACTCAAATATACCAATTACAGCCCGTTTGAAATTTTCATGATTTGGGTCCGCCAGTCCATACTCAGTTAGATGCGTACTCACAAAGGAATTCTGCGGGATGTAGGAACGAACGAACGCTTTTTTATCATGATCATCCGTAATCTGTACGTTGCACATCGTGTCTTCGCATGCCCTAGTGAAATGGGTTATTCTGTAATCATCCTGACCCGTGAAATCACGTACCTGATCCCCACGAGGTAACACGTGAACAACATTTGAGGGGTTAGTCGACATATTAGCGTTAGAAGCAGGCATTCCACTAAGCTTACTCCTAACTGAAGGCTCTGTCAAAGGGGGAGGTAAGGTTCATGTATCAGACACACTGCAACCCGGAGGTAAGGTTCATGTATCAGACACACCGCAACCCGGAGGTAAGGTTCATGTATCAGACATACTGCAACCCGGAGGTAAGGTTCATGTATCAGACACACTGCAACCCGGAGGTAAGGTTCATGTATCAGACATACTGCAACCCGGAGGTAAGGTTCATGTATCAGACACATTGCAACCCGGAGGTAAGGTTCATGTATCAGACATACTGCAACCCGGAAGAGGAGAAGGAACAGCCTGTGTACGATCAGGCGAGGAACTATATTGTTTACCTGACCGTAGGGTTCGACGGTTTTATTCGTCAAATGAATGGTCTCTTATATCCTCACTGCTTTTAACAGAACTGTCTAACTGCGTTTGGGCCTGTGCTTCTGGCTCACCCACTAACTCAGTCTCTTCAGTAGAAATTTGAACTGGGGCATCTACACATGAATCGTCACTATAATGCTCCGTCGATTCATCAATGGCCCAAGACGATGACTTTAAAAATTCCTCCATTAAACGTCTATCGGGTCATACTAAGACTTACATAAATGTCAACACACTTGCCTCTCATTTACAGTAACTGATATTAAATACTGAAAAATATATTAAGTCAGTACGTATTAAAACATGTAAGGCACTTATAAAAATTGATATAACTTGCATGGTGTCCTATCACTGTGGAGATATGTCGTCGAATATGTCAATGTGTGTACAATATATATTTAATGAACACTAAATACCTATCGACTTAGTCGGATGTCTTCATAGAAAACGTGATCCGTCCAGCTTGTCTCCTCACAGCTAATCGCAGGTGGGGTGTGGTGGGGAGGTTGCCTGCGCCAGCCCTTTCAAGGTCAGGGTGGGTTTGTGTGGGTACTGCCGTCTCGTCCTCGTTGCTTAGCAACCAAGAGCTCCAAGATGGCGATGGGCTAGTCACGACGAGGAGTCCATTCACCAAAGTGTTGAGTGCTGGGTCTTGACGTCTTCGGTCACCTGCTCACTGATGAGATGTATCTTGTTCTGAGTGCCCAAACCTTCTGAAGCCCTGTACATAAAAGGACTCACTGAGAGCACTCAGATAGTTGTACAATCTTCAATCACGACAGCCCAAACAGTCTTCTTAAACAATGGTGAAAGATCCTGTCTTGCCAAACCTAGAAACTTGTAGGTATGTGGCAACACTGTACGCCCAGTGTGACTAGAGGGGTTCTTCACTGCCACTTTTTGTTGCTAGACAGGGGTGTTACCAACTTTCCATAAGATAGAAAGTCATCAATAACTCAGAATCGGTTATTGGGAATAATTCTGCACCTTCTTTGGGCGACAGAATGAGTCACTCAACTATAATCGTCTCACTGCGGGATATATCACTACACTTGGAACTTCTATGTAACAAGTCACTGTTTCTTTGTTTTTTCTTGTTTCGGGAAACACTGATGACTTGTTATGTAGAATGTGTATTCACACCGGAATTCAGTATCCGTAACCATTGCTGCCCCCATGTCATAGCCTTGTTAACTGTAGGTTCTGTCTAAGTTAACTAGGCTGGAATGATTATATTTTATTGGGTATTAGTAGCAAAACCCAAGTTGTCTGTTATCCATTTATTCAGGAACAGCTAAGACAATTCCAAAGTGTAAATCAACCTTAACTTATCACTGTAACTATGAGTGTTAAGAGAAGGACGGAGACTATGTAAATAGACCTGCTTAAAGACGTCCTTCCTATGTGAGGCGTTGAGGGAGAGTGAGGCCTCAGGGCGTCAGTGCCCTGATCGCCCGGCCCTTTCAATGCTGACCTAAGCTGTCTCTGGCCACACCTTATAAGGAAGGGTGCCGACTAGATGCCATCAAGATAACTCCTCATAGCCAGTGGAAAGTTACAGGGGATGACTATGTATATAAATCAATATGTAATTAACCCATTTATATAATCTTTCTGTTGATGAAACAGGGGCCATTACAAAATATAATGGTCTCTCACTATTACATCACTCTATTAGCCATAATTAACATACTACACCTTAGTTAACACCAAAATTATCCACGAATGCCCAGATAATAATAGATAAATATGCACCAACCATTCTTGTCCCGTCCTATCTCCTCAAAGCCTTCCCAGAGAAAGAGAGAGTAAAACAAACAGAAACAAAACCCTTCCAACACTTTCTTGTTTCATTAACATATTACAATCTCTTTAATTCTTTTTTTTCTTCACAACTGCTTCTTCAGGTCTCTCATAAATGTGCAAAAAATAAAGATACATTCTGTTAAGTTTACATAATGAAACAGAAATACTAATATACGTACAGTCCAGGTTGGTGATCTGACTTTCTGCCTCATTTACACACAATTGCAGGGTCTCAATTGTTTCTCTTACTATTGACAACACAACATACATATATCGTTTCTCACTCTTCATTTAGTTTTTCGTTTGTGTTTTATTTATGGTAATTATTATTAGTAGTTTTTGGTTATAATCGTTATCTATTTCTATAATTTATTGTTAATAATAATAATAATAATAATAATAATAATAATATAAATAATAATATAAATAATAATCATAATAAAAATAATAATAATTATTATCATTATAATCATCATCCTCCTCCTCCTCCTCCTCCTCCTCCTCCTCATTATCATTATCATTATCATCATTACATTTTCGCCCCCCCCCCCCCAGGCCCCGATGTGGGTCAGTGATCTGTGCTCGGGTGGGCTAATTCCCGTAAAAAAAAAAAAAAAAACAGCAACAACAACAGTGGACACCTGACTAACAGCTGACACACACATGGAGTGGACACCTGACTGAGAGTACACACACACACACACACACAAAACAAACAATCAATACATAGATCAACTTTATCTGTTGTAGGTGAGAGAATGGAGATGCGAGTGGTGGCCAGTGTGGGGGCGCTGCTGCTGCTGGCTGTCAACACCACCGCCCGCTCCCTGGCGCCCGTCGACGTCCCCGACCCTCCCTTGCATCGCCATCTATCTGTGTGCCCTGAAGCCGTCCCCGAGCCAGTTGTGAGGCCTGAAGTCATTCTGAAGCCAGCTGTGAGGCCTGAAGTCATTCTGAAGCCAGCTGTGAGGCCTGAAGTCATTCTGAAGCCAGCTGTGAGGCCTGAAGTCATTCTGAAGCCAGCTGTGACGCCTGAAGTCATTCTGAAGCCAGCTGTGAGGCCTGAAGTCATTCTGAAGCCAGCTATGAGGCCTGAAGTCATTCTGAAGCCAGCTGTGAGACCTGAAATCGTCCCCAGATCATTTGTGAAGCCTAAACAGTCTGGTGTAGTCTCTAAGAGCATCTTTGATAACGCAGCTACCACCACCCTGGACCCTTTCCATGAGTTCTGCCGCGAGGCGTGTAAGGAGGGCGTGGGAGGACTCGAGTGTGACTGTCCTGACCATCCTGTTGGGCCATGCCATGCCCCGCCCTTCCCTCCCACCCTCACCGAGTCACAGTTGCCAGATGATCAAGACAGGATCCGCCAGGCTCCAGCACAGTTGCCAGGTGACACTGACAGGATCCGCCAGGCTCCAGCACAGTTGCCAGGTGACACTGACGGGATCCGCCAGGCTCCAGCACAGTTGCCAGGTGACACTGACGGGACCCGCCAGGCTTCAGCACAGTTGCCAGGTGACCATGACATGGAACACTACCATCCCCCAAAGCCCCGGAGGCCTAAGGTTCCTGGTAACGATGGGGGTGACGTTATTGGAGGCGAAGTGACGGGGAGCCACGACTCTGTTCCCACTACCACCAAGGATTCCCTCAGCGACTTTTGCGAAGTGGCGTGTAAGGAAGGTCGCGGTAGCCTGGCGTGCGATTGTCCCAACCACATCATCGGCCGTCGGTCCGTCCGCTTCTTCACCCACGCACGTAGGCGACTTGCTCCTTCCCCTTACTTTGCCAGCGACACGTTAGGCGACCGCGTGATATCTCCATAGTGTGCGAAATGGTGTAGGGATGGGCCGGGGGGCCCCGCCTGCCAATGTGACAAGCTGCCCTTCAGAGCCCCAGTGGGGTCCCTCTACTACCATAGCCGGCTGCCCTTCCTCACCAGGCCCTAGCTGCACCTTCTGAAGACGCTGACGTGTTTTGGTGGACATTCGGTAGCACTAGCCATGTGTGTGTGTGTGTGTGTGTGTGTGTGCGCTACCAGTAATGGAACTTAAAATGTAAAACGGTTACTAATGTAGGATAAGACGTTGTGTACTTACGTTGAGTACAGAAGTGTGTGAGTAGGTCAACCTAGACATAAAATTCAACCCAACAAAAACTTTCTGAACGTAACTACGAAACCAATCGTCAACCATTCATTAGTGTGTGTGTGTGTGTGTGTGTGTTTATCCCAGCTTGGAGTGTATCTCCCCCTCATATGAACAGGCGGACAAAACATTCATAATGGAAAAGCTAAAACCCGAAAAAAAAAATAGTTGATCTAACTCCAAACATGTCTACGAAGTTCAGGATTACTTTTTGTTCTCACATGGTGGTGAAGGATGGTGATGTGTATCCCTGTTGTCACATAGTGGTGAAGGATGGTGATGTGTGTCCCTGTTGTCACATGGTGATGAAGGATGGTGATGTGCGTCCCTGTTGGCACATAGTGGTGAAGGATGGTGATGTGTGTCCCTGTTGTCACATGGTGGTGAAGGATGGTGATGTGTGTCCCTGTTGGCACATAGTGGTGAAGGATGGTGATGTGTGTCCCTGTTGTCACATAGTGGTGAAGGATGGTGATGTGTGTCCCTGTTGGCACATAGTGGTGAAGGATGGTGATGTGTGTCCCTGTTGTCACATAGTGGTGAAGGATGGTGATGTGTGTCCCTGTTGTCACATAGTGGTGAAGGATGGTGATGTGTGTCCCTGTTGTCACATAGTGGTGAAGGATGGTGATGTGTGTCCCTGTTGTCACATGGTGGTGAAGGATGGTGATGTGTGTCCCTGTTGTCACATAGTGGTGAAGGATGGTGATGTGTGTCCCTGTTGTCACATGGTGGTGAAGGATGGTGATGTGTGTCCCTGTTGTCACATAGTGGTGAAGGATGGTGATGTGTGTCCCTGTTGTCGCATAGTGGTGAAGGATGGTGATGTGTGTCCCTGTTATCACATAGTGGTGAAGGATGGTGATGTGTGTCCCTGTTGTCACATAGTGGTGAAGGATGGTGATGTGTGTCCCTGTTGTCACATAGTGGTGAAGGATGGTGATGTGTGTCCCTGTTGTCACATAGTGGTGAAGGATGGTGATGTGTGTCCCTGTTGTCACATAGTGGTGAAGGATGGTGATGTGTGTCCCTGTTGTCACATAGTGGTGAAGGATGGTGATGTGTGTCCCTGTTGTCACATGGTGGTGAAGGATGGTGATGTGTGTCCCTGTTGGCACATAGTGGTGAAGGATGGTGATGTGTGTCCCTGTTGTCACATAGTGGTGAAGGATGGTGATGTGTGTCCCTGTTGTCACATAGTGGTGAAGGATGGTGATGTGTGTCCCTGTTGTCACATAGTGGTGAAGGATGGTGATGTGTGTCCCTGTTGTCACATAGTGGTGAAGGATGGTGATGTGTGTCCCTGTTGGCACATAGTGGTGAAGGATGGTGATGTGTGTCCCTGTTGTCACATAGTGGTGAAGGATGGTGAGGTGTGTCCCTGTTGTCACATAGTGGTGAAGGATGGTGATGTGTGTCCCTGTTGTCACATAGTGGTGAAGGATGGTGATGTGTGTCCCTGTTGTCACATAGTGGTGAAGGATGGTGATGTGTGTCCCTGTTGTCACATAGTGGTGAAGGATGGTGATGTGTGTCCCTGTTGTCACATAGTGGTGAAGGATGGTGATGTGTGTCCCTGTTGTCACATAGTGGTGAAGGATGGTGATGTGTGTCCCTGTTGGCACATAGTGGTGAAGGATGGTGATGTGTGTCCCTGTTGTCACATAGTGGTGAAGGATGGTGATGTGTGTCCCTGTTGTCACATGCTGGTGAAGGATGGTGATGTGTGTCCCTGTTGTCACATAGTGGTGAAGGATGGTGATGTGTGTCCCTGTTGTCACATAGTGGTGAAGGATGGTGATGTGTGTCCCTGTTGTCACATAGTGGTGAAGGATGGTGATGTGTGTCCCTGTTGGCACATAGTGGTGAAGGATGGTGATGTGTGTCCCTGTTGTCACATAGTGGTGAAGGATGGTGATGTGTGTCCCTGTTGTCACATGGTGATGAAGGATGGTGATGTGTGTCCCTGTTGTCACATGGTGATGAAGGATGGTGATGTGTGTCCCTGTTGTCACATAGTGGTGAAGGATGGTGATGTGTGTCCCTGTTGTCACATGGTGATGAAGGATGGTGATGTGTGTCCCTGTTGGCACATGGTGATGAAGGATGGTGATGTGTGTCCCTGTTGTCACATGGTCGTGAAGGATGGTGATGTGTGTCCCTGTTGTCACATGGTGGTGAAGGATGGTGATGTGTGTCCCTGTTGTCACATGGTGATGAAGGATGGTGATGTGTGTCCCTGTTGTCACATGGTGATGAAGGATGGTGATGTGTGTCCCTGTTGTCACATGGTGGTGAAGGATGGTGATGTGTGTCCCTGTTGTCACATGGTGATGAAGGATGGTGATGTGTGTCCCTGTTGGCACATGGTGATGAAGGATGGTGATGTACTCCAATGCTTCCCTTTTTCCGTGTGGTTTTATCAAGGTTTATCTTTTCTTCTTAGCCACATTTCCATTGTGGATCGACATGATAAGTATATATGGATGCAGAGAACAACACACTCCAGAAGAGGGCGACAGAATCTTATTATCATCCATTAATTTATTTATCTTTTTCATTTTAAAAAATATGGGGACAAGAAGATAATTAAGTTCAGTTGTAATATTTACTAGTATTAGGTAATTAATGATAGGAATTGTGTGGGTGGAGAGTTGCCCACAATTACTTTGCTATGTTTGTAATTGTTGGAACATTGTTATTGTATAAAACAATGGGAACACTCACTATTTTTATAGTTTTATATTCCTCAGTGTTTATGTTAATGATATATTAGCATATTGGTATACGTATAATGGATCTGAAAAAAGTGTGTGAGGATAAAGATACAAATATATGATAACAAAAAAGATTTCACACTCAGTCTCCCTCATGTTTACAGCTTAACTTCCTACACGTTCCTCGCCACTCTTAGAAACCTGACAAGTTAAATATAAATAAGTAAATAAATAAATAAATGTCTTTAAGGCGAGTTATTAACACAACAATAAATTTTAATATAAACTGGAATAAGTGAACGTGCACACATTAGGTTCACATTCAACAGTGCATAAGACGCAGCCAGAGATAAACAAATGTTGTAATAATGACTTCAGGATTACAGTGAGACTATATTTAAGGCGTGACCTTACAGATATTAAAAGCCATAGAATACAGGAACACACAACAAGTAAAGGTGCAGGAACACACTACAAGTAAATGTACAGGAACACACTACAAGTAAATGTACATGAACACACTGCAAGTAAAGGTACAAGAACATACTACAAGTAAAGGTACAGGAACACACTACAAGTAAATGTACAGGAACACACTAAAAGTAAATGTACAGGAACACACTAAAAGTAAAGGTGCAGGAACACACTAAAAGTAAAGGTGCAGGAACACACTACAAGTAAAGGTACAAGAACACACTACACTGCTAATAACAAGTAAAGGTACAGGAACACACTACACTGCTAATAACAAGTAAAGGTACGTGAACACACTACAATACTAATTATTGTGAGCAGCGTCAGCGTGTGGTTTGGGTAGTGTTGCGTCTCTGTAACAAAGCTGTTCGGCATTCGGGCTTTCGTTGTTGAGCTGCAGAAATTGGACAGTGATTACATAAAATCATCAAAATCGTCTTAGTGATGTGAAGGTGTAAATCTATGTAGGATTGTTAATGCTAGACGCGATTGTATTATTGAAAACTCAATTTCCACCATGTTGGAGATACAGCCAAGGTCAAGAGGCCTACAACCACAAAATCATTGCCATATGACGAAGCTTTTATTTTTTTTATATGGAGTTGTAGCCACGGCTGTGATAAAGGCCAACCAGGGAGTGTAGTACTGTGCCTTTAGTTTAGTCAGTTCATAGTACCATCAGTGCCAGAGGAAGAGGTTGTAAATAACTTAAGTGAGGAACAAATTGGCAAGCAAGCTGACACGGCACCACTACCAGCAGTAACCGAGTCGTATTATTGGTGCCACAAAGACTTTTTTTCTCTTGTGTGTGGGGTGCTTTCTCAAGGATTGAAATTGTGCCTACAATCCACCATTCATAGGGAGATACAGTGTACACAGCTCAATTCAAACAGTCTTGGACGGCAACACTGGACGTAAGAAGTGCCAGGTGGAGGTAACCAGCAGAGTGGCAGCTAAGTTGTTACTATTATTATTGTTTTTTCTTTCTTTTTAAATAACATTGAATTGCCGCAAAGGCACGATCACTTAGGCTTCAATTAGTAGACGTGATTATAAAGGAAGGCATCCCACTGAGGGATAAATATCTCAGTCAGAAGAAATAAACTGTGCCAACTCATGGGTAGCTTCACCATGGCGGCTTATATTCGAGCAGCGAGCCTGCGGGGCTTTTAAAGGGACATTAACGCTAATGCCCTGTTACCAGGACACAGAATAGAAGCAATTATCGTAGCAACAATGAAGATCAATATTACTATTGAGGTGGAGCCCTACTACCAAGGCAAAGATTAGTAGCAACTATCATATTAATAATAAAGATCAATATTATTGAGAGTAGTAAGAGATCCATATAAAGTCTGTACGCCGACCCTTCCCCACCAGTAATCAACCATGACGGGCGGGAAATCAGTGACTGAAGCAGCACCAGGAAGTCTGTTGACGTGCAATTACTACAGGGAGACGACAGATGTCGTCAATGTGGGCGGCCTAAAGTTAAGGACGTTACATAATGGAGTAAAGCAGGTAAGATGTCACTGGTATTGCCCTCACTGCAGAGTCAAGGTGAATGAGGCATTTGCAAGTCACAAGGAAACACGTGTCCTAGGGGCGAAAATAAATGAAGCTGATCGCCAAACTTGAGCAAGTTGGGATAGAGACCATTGTTGAGTCCGAGGAAGTAGCCGACAGAATGGAAGGGGTAGTGATGAGGAGTTACGCTCAAGTCTTAGCAGGGCCACGGGAGGTGACGGAGAGTAATGCAGGATCCTGATAAAGTTCTACAACAGCTAGGGGATGTGAAGAAGTGTGTCGAAGAGATGGCAACTAGTAGACCTACTGCTAGGGGAGAGGAGGGACAACGGGAACGTTTCGAGCGCAGGAACAACGTAATAGTTTATGGAGTCCCTGAGAGCCAGGAGAAGGAAGCAGGGAGCAGGAAAACACACGACACGTTGAAGTTTGCGAATATTTGTACAGAGGTTCTAAAATTGCCAACCAACACTCAGGATGTGAGGAGGCTGGGGACATAAACAGGAGGACAAGCCTCGACCTCTCAGGATCACACTAGTGAGTGAGGAGGAGAAATGAGAGGTCATTCGTCAAGCAAAAAAACTTTGCAAGGGGCGAGACCTTTCGGGATGTATTCATTCACCCAGATAGCACGTTATTACAGAGGGAGCAGCACAGGAAGCTATTGCGGGCACCACAGGGCAGTGTATTGGGCCCGCTGTTGTTTGTTTGTTTCATAAATGATATGCCTGACGTTGTACACTCCTCCATACAAATGTTTGCCGATGACGCCAAGTTATTTCGGGAAATTAAGAACCAAGCGGACTGTGAAGAGCTGCAGAAGGACTTCTGTTGGCTTCAGGAATAGTCGAAGAAATGGCTGCTGAGATTCAATGTCACGAAGTGTAAGAGGATGCACCTGGGGCGTACCAACGGTAAGGAGACGAATCATATGTCCCAACGGGATGAAGAAACTGCACTAGTTGAGACTGAATGTGAGAAGGACCTAGGTGTGTATGTTGACAATGAGCTGAAGTTCTCGGGCCATTACGAGAAGAAGGTAAACCAGGCAAATAAATTATTGGAACTTATAAGAAGGTCGTTCAGATATCTAGACGGTCCGTCCCTTGTAACGATCTTCAAGAGTAAAGTGCTTCCCCATCTGGAGTACTGTCACCCCGTCTGGTCCCCGAGATATGCTTGGGACTATCAGTTGGTTGAAAATGTTCAAAGGAGGGCCGCCAGACTGGTGCCTGCACTTCGGCACCTCAGCTATCCTGAGAGATTGGAGCGCCTGATCTTGCCTAGCTTATACTACAGACAGGCAAGGGATGACCTAGTTGAGGTGTATTAGCATCTCAAGGGGCACTACTCAGTCGAGTGTCCTTACTTGGAGCTGGCGGACGCTCGCCCCACAAGAGGTCACAGCTCAAGATTGAAAAAGCCGCAAATCCAGAAAACTGTAAAGGCAAACTTTTTCGGAGTGAGGGTTGTAAACTCTTGGAACAATCTACCAGAGAGTGTTGTGACGGCACCGAGTGTGAGCTGTTTCAAGACAAGACTTGACCATCACTGGAGCGGGTTCAGGTACATTCAGGAGCCGGTGCATGCCCAGTACTTGCCAACAGTGCGTGACAGAGACGTGACCGATCGCCCGGGCGGCTAGCGAGCCGATCTTTTGGTGAAGCGGATAAATAAAAAGGAAAAGTAATCAGAGACGTGACCGATCGCCCAAGCGGCTAACGAGCCGATCAGTGGTGAAGAGGATAAAAGTAAAAGTAAAAGAGAGGGAACGGGTGTACATGGGTTATATCAAGGGGGAGAGTAGTGGTGGCGAGTGCACGAGCGCTGAGCCGGAGGGCAGTACCAACGGTACACCCTCCACCCACTATACCTCCCTTCCAGGGGGAGGCACCAGCTCTATCTACCACCCGGAAAGAGGTAAACGCTGTGAAAGCAATGACATTTCTAACCACACCCTGCAAAATACGGTGTACTTAGCAAATGCTACAGCTGTCACGAAGTTTTAGGGGATGCACCTGAGGCGTACCAAAGGTAAGGAGGCGTACCATATGTCCCAACGGGACGAAGAGACTTTATTAAATGAGACGGAATGTGAAAAGGACCGAGGTGTGTACAAGTAAAGGAACAGAAACACACTTCAAGTTAAGGTACAGGAACACACTACAAGTAAAGGTAGAGGAACACATTACAAGTAAGAATACAGGAACACACTGCAAGTAGAGGTAAAGGAACACACTACACTACTAATAACTAGTAAAAGTACAGGAACACACTACACTAATAATAACAAGTAAAGGTACATGAACACACTGCACTACTAATAACAAGTAAAGGTACAGGAACACACTACACTAATAATAACAAGTAAAGGTACATGAACACACTGCACTACTAATAACAAGTAAAGGTACATGAACACACTACACTACTAATAACAAGTAAAGGTACAGGAACACACTACACTACTAATAACAAGTAAAGGTACAGGAACACACTACACTAATAATAACAAGTAAAGGTACATGAACACACTGCACTACTAATAACAAGTAAAGGTACAGGAACACACTACACTAATAATAACAAGTAAAGGTACATGAACACACTGCACTACTAATAACAAGTAAAGGTACAGGAACACACTACACTACCAATAACAAGTAAAGGTACAGGAACACACTACACTACTAATAACAAGTAAAAATACATGAACACACTACACTACTAATAACAAGTAAAGGTACAGGAACACACTACACTACTAATAACAAGTAAAGGTACAGGAACACACTACACTACTAATAACAAGTAAAGGTACAGGAATGCACTACAATACTAATAAAAATTAAATATAGGAATTCATTACATTATTTAAGATAAGTAAAGTATAGGAAGACACTACACTACTATTAACAAGTAAAGGTACGTGACTACACTACTAAAAGAAATACGTGTATATATATATATATATATATATATATATATATATATATATATATATATATATATATATATATATATATATATATATATATATATATATATATATACAAGTAAATCACTGTAGGTGCGCGTGATCTACGTAGGTATACATAAGAACATAAGAACATAAGAATGGAGGAAACTGCAGCGGGCCTATTGGCCCATACTGGGCAGTCCCGTTTACACCCAACCCCTATTGCTCATATGAGCATCCAACCTATGTTTGAAGCAATTCAGCGTATTCGAGTTAATGATGATATTTGGTAACTTGTTCCTTTCATCCACTACTCTGTTTCTAAACCAGTGTTTACCTATTTCACTCCTAAATCTAAATTTGTCTAATTTAAATCCATTGTTACGAGTTCGCTCCTGGTTGGATAGTTTGAGTACCTTTGTAATGTCCCCTTTGTTTAGCCCTGCCTTCCACTTATACACTTCTGTCAGGTCGCCCCTCGCTCTACGTCTCTCAAGGGAGTGCAAATTAAGATGCTTTAACCTGTCCCTATACTCAAGGTTCCTAATGCCCGGGATTAGTCTTGTCATTCTCCTCTGAATTCTTTCCAAGGATTCTATATCCATTCTGTAATACGGTGACCAGAACTGAACTGCGTAGTCCAGGTGTGGTCTCACAAGAGCAAGATACAATTTTAGGATGACCTCGTTAGTCTTGTAACTAACACTCCTTTGTATGAACCCAAGTACTTTATTAGCCTTGTTACGTGCAAAAACACATTGTTTACTTGGCTTAAGGTTCCTACTTATCATTACTCCTAAATCTCTCTCGCAGTCGGATTTCTCTATGGCATCATTGTTCATCTGGTATCTGGTTTCCCTGTTTACATCTCCTATACTGAGTACTTTACATTTGTCGACGTTGAATTTCATCTGCCATTTTTCAGACAGTTCGAAAAATTTGTTTAGATCTTCCTGTAGTTTTGCCGAGTCCTCGTCAGATTTGATAACACGTCCTATTTTAGTGTCATCAGCAAATTTACTTATGTTGCTGTCAATGCCGATATCTATGTCGTTTATGTATATAATAAATAATAATGGTCCAAGTACTGAGCCTTGGGGAACTCCACTTGTGACGTTGCTCCAATGGGACTTAGTGCCGTTAATGCTCACTCGCTGTTTCCTGTCCTGTAACCAAGCCCTAATCCATTTAAGGATGTCACATTTGATGCCATGAGCTTCTACCTTTCTAATTAGTCTTTCGTGGGGGACTCTGTCGAAGGCTTTGCTAAAGTCGAGATATACCACATCATAATTGTGCCCCTCGTCCACCGATTCGAAAACTGATGAAAAGAATGTTAATAGATTAGTTAGGCAAGAACGTCCGGTTGTGAAGCCATGCTGGGAATCATTGATCAATCGGTGCTTCTCCAGGTGATTTCGAATAGAGTTTGAAATGATTGCTTCCAGTAATTTGCCTACTATTGATGTTAGGCTGATTGGGCGGTAGTTAGAGGATAGTGATCTATCCCCCTTCTTGAAAATCGGTATTACATTCGCTATCCTCCAGGATTGTGGTACTACACCTGTTTTTAATGACATGTTAAACAACTTTGCTAAGGGCATACTAAGCTCTTCCTTACATTCCTTTAATACTCTGACAAATATCTCATTGGGACCAGGTGACTTATTAGGCTTTAGTTTGTCTATTTGCTTACTAACATCGTTACTAGTCACTACTATCTCACTTAATTTGTTTTCTTCACTATCTCTGAATAGAGTCGGTGCCTCGGGTATCATGTTTAAATTTTCGGTGGTGAAAACTGTTGAAAAATATTTATGCAAATATGCTGATAACCACAAGGAAAGAAGAAAACACGAAGTTCCCAAGCGCTTTCGTGTAATTCACATCTTCAGGGGTGAGTACAGACTAGAGAGAGAAATACAAACCAAGGTGTATATATACAGAGGAGGGTGAGACCAGGTCCACAATGGTCAGGTATTAGGTAATGACCCTACTAATCTTTAAATAGCACACAACGGTTGGTGGTCAGGTCAGATGGTCAGGTGACGCATGCGCAGATAGAGATACCCAGAGAGATTCCAAGACAGGACGCTGTTCCCCCTGTCTTAACTCCTTTTTGTGTTTGTCCCAGAAATAGAACTTACGAACTTGACATCAGTGTGTTTCCTATACCCCTGAGTAGAAGGGCCACCTGAGTTTCCCACATGGCGCAGTGTTTAGCTGGGACATCACATTGTTCAGAATTGGAGTGGACACAGAATCTCTCTCGGAGCCGCCATCTTGTCAACTCCCCCTGTCGAGTGGATCTCGGCGCATACCTCAATAAGATATTCCTGGATTTACAGTGCAGTGTTGTGAAGTGCTTTTTCAGTGTTGTGTGTGCCCTTTAGTGTCTTTAAAGTGTTTCCCCGTGTTCCTGCACTTTTTACAAAAGAGGGGAGCCTTTTTAAGACCTATGGGAGAGCACAAATTTTTGACATCCACCCCCGTTCACGTCTCGACTGGCACTGTGCGAGTGAGCCAGCCATCCCGCTCCCTAGCCAGCCTGCCCTCGAGTACACGCACGAACGAATGCACACACACACACTCACAGACGCTCGCAGATATCTTCCATTTAAAGAAGATTGCTCTTCTGCCGATTTTTACGTACGACTCAGACGCATCGCTGAGGAGGTTGACGTTTGTCCTGGGAACTCGTCGACTTGTGAGGAAACACAGCTGAAGATGATTATCCTCATGGGCGTGCGGGACGAAGAGCTAATTCAGAAGCTTATCCCCCTCGACACTGCCTCTTCTCTACAGGATGTTGTCACCACCTGCCGCTCTTACGAAGCCACAAGAAGTGCGACTTCTGCCATTCGTGCTCCATCTAACCAGCTGTGTGCCATCTCCGCATATAAGAAGAACAAAGGACGTGACCGGACTTCAGCTTCACATCCGACTTCAGCTTCACATCCGACTTCAGCTTCACATCCGACTTCAGCTTCGCATCAATCTTCAGCATCACTTCAGACTTCGACGCCAAGTCATTCCTGCCAGTACTGTGCTCGTCGGCATGGTTCTGAATGCCCTGCCGCTGACAGCACCTGCAATAACTGTGGCCGTCGTGGTCATTGGGCTAGGACACTGAAGTGCCCTGCCAACAACGTTCAGTGCCGCTCCTGTAGCCGCATTGGACACTATGACAAATGCTGTCAGTCACAGAAGAAGAATAATACTACTTGCAAGTCTCAGGCGGCAAAGAACAAGCGCTGTCGTCGCGTGGGATCCTCTTCTTACCCTGTCAGCAAGACACCTCAGCCCATCTGTGTTCACCTGTCATACGGCGACGTTGCATCCCGTATCCAGATGCTTCCTGACACAGGTGCGGACGTCACAGTCATCGGCACAAGACACCTCGACATTCTGCGGATTCCTAGGAGCAGCTTGCAACCACTGTCAACTTCTACAACGCTCACCACAGACGGTTCTACAATGGCACCTGCTCTGGGTACATTTCAGACTACCCTCACCCTAGGTAAGCAGTCATGTTCTGCCAGGATTCAGGTCCACAAAGGTGTTCAGATGCCACTACTGTCTTATGGCCACTGTCAAGAGTTGGCCATAATATCTTCAGACTTCCCTAAGCCAATTCTGGAAATAAAACATGTCAACAGGTGCAAGGAGCTGCCCCTCCCACCCAATACGTCACCTTCTGCAGCCAGGGAGTTCTTCCTACTGCAATTCAAGGACGTGCTGGTTTCCAAGGAGGACCTCAAGACGGCTCCACTCAAGCCAATGGCTGGCTCCCCCATGAGAATTCACCTGAAGGATGACGCAGTACCTTTCGCCATCCACACACCGAGACAGATACCCTTCGCTTTCCAGAGCCAAGTTAAGAAGGAACTCGACTCTATGGTAGCCCAGGGGATCATTAAGCCTGCTGGTGACGACCCCTCGGATTGGTGTCACCCCATGGTAGCAGTCGCCAAGAACATTACTGGAGTTCGTATCACCGTCGACCTCACCAAGCTGAGTAGCCAAGTTTCCCGCCCGACCCACCCTTCACCGACACCCTTCGCCTCTATACGCAGTGTGGACCCGAAGGCAAGGTACTTTACTACAGCAGATGCCTTATGTGGGTACTGGCAGATGGAACTTGCGGAAGAAGATCAGCACCTCACGACGTTCATCACACCGTACGGCCGATTTCAGCACTGCAGAGGACCTATGGGTTTCGCGGCTACTGGCGATGCTTTCTGCCTCCGTGGTGACATGGCCCTTCAGGGTGTGGCGAACTGTGTCAAGGTCATCGACGACGTGCTCCTATATGACGAGGATTACTCCACGCATCTTGAGCGTATTCACCAGATGCTCACCAGGTGCCGCAAGTACGGGATCACCCTCAACAAGGATAAGTTTGTGGTCGCCGCACCTAGTGTGAACTTCTGTGGGTACACCCTCTCAGGCAAGGGCATCTCGGCTGATCCTGGAAAGGTCAGCGCGATCCGGGACTTCCCAACTCCTGCCAACCTGACCGACCTCCGCTCGTTCATGGGCCTGGTAAACCAGTTGGCTGAGTTCACCCCCGACATCGCCGCTGCAGCGCAGCCCCTACGCCCCCTGATGAGCCCCAAGAGAACATTCACCTGGACAGCTGACCATGATGAGGCATTCCGTCGCGTCAAGACAGCTCTCCTTAGCCCACCTGTTCTCGCTTCCTTCGACCCGGCCCTGCCAGTTGTCCTCCAGACTGATGCCTCTCGCCTCTACGGGATTGGATACGCTCTGCTACAGGACCACGGCAATGGACGCCTTCGTCTGGTTCAGTGTGGCTCTCGGTTTCTCACTGACGCCGAGACTCGCTACGCCACCATCGAACTGGAGCTGTTAGCCGCCGTCTGGGCCATGTCCAAATGTAGGTTGTATCTGATCGGCCTACAACACTTCAACCTCATGACGGATCATCGGCCACTCATCCCGATCCTGAACCACTACTCCTTGGATGCGGTCGAGAATCCCCGCCTCCAACGCCTTAAGGAGAAGATCTCGCCCTACCTCTTCACAGCTGTGTGGCGTGCGGGCAAGCTGCTCTGCATCCCTGATGCTTTGTCACGAGCCCCAGTCAGCCACCCCACACCAGAGGACGAGATCGCATGTGCTGATGCTACTGCACACCTCAGGACCGTAGTGACCGTGAACGCCGTCATCTCAGAAGAGTCTCCACCGCAGGACGCCGACAGGACTCTTCAGGAACTCCGAGCCGCGGCAAGAGCGGACCCTTCGTACATCCGTCTACTGAACTGCGTGACCTCGGGATTTCCCTCCAACCGGTACGACTTACACAGCTCTTTACTCCCATACTGGAAGATGCGGGACGACCTCTATGCTGATGGCGACCTCGTCTTGTATGGAGCAAGAGTTGTGGTTCCTGCCGCCCTCCGCCGCCGCACCCTAGCCCACCTGCACGACAGCCACAGGGGTGTAGAAGCTACGAAGCGCCGGGCGAGACAAGCTGTTTTTTGGCCAGGCATCGACTCCGACATCGCTAGTTCCGTTCAAGTCTGCGAGCCATGCCAGGTGCTGCAGCCTAGTCAGCAGCAGGAACCCCTCATGAACAACGACAACCCTATGAGGCCCTTTGAGTCCGTCTCTGCGGATTTCTTCGTTGTGGCGGGAAAGTCCTTTCTCGTCATCGCCGACCGGCTCTCAGGGTGGCCTGTTGTCGTTCCCTGCGGAGGCAACACTACTGCCTCTCATACAGTACGTATGTTCTGTCGCTACTTCCGGGAAGTTGGTGTCCCTCTCCGCCTGAGGACTGACGGCGGGCCCCAGTTCACCAGCAACGACTTCCGGGACTGCATGGAGCGATGGGGAGTTCATTATCCCCAGTCCAATGGACATGCCGAGGCTGCCGTAAAGTCCGTCAAGCATCTCATCCTCAAGACGGCACCCTCAGGCAACATTGACTGTGAGAAGTTTGACCGGGGTTTATTGGAATTGTGGAATACCCCCAACTTCACAGGTCGCTCCCCAGCACAGATGTTATACGGCCACCCACTACGGTCATGTGTCCCTGCCCATCCTGAGTCCTTCTCAAGGGAGTGGCAGGCCAAGACCGAGGACTGGGATCGTCGTGCAGCCGCCCGTGCTGACCAGGTAAAGGCACAGTACGATCAGCACGCCCGACCCCTTCCCAGGTTGAGTATCGGGCAAACAGTTCGGGTTCAAGACCCGACGTCTCACCGCTGGGACAAGGTCGGGGTTGTCATGGGCTGCGGCAAGACCAGGGATTACGAGGTCCGTCTCCCTAGTGGTCGGGTATGGTGGCGGAATCGCCGCTTTCTTCGTTCAGTACCGTCCCCTAGTGGTGAACCCCTCCCCCATATCCCTGTGAACCCTTGCTTGGACGAGAAAAGTAAGTCCTCATTCAGTGACCCCCCAGTTTTCCCACGTCACTCTCAAAGGCTCCTGGAAAAAGAGTCCGCTCAAGATTGCACTACGAGCGTGAGAGGGAGGGAGGTGTAGATATATGAGACGAATATGGCTGTAATATGTAACTCTGTACTATTTACCATTATTGATTCAGGTCTCTGTATTATATGTCTTATAATCATACTCCCTTTTGTCACTTGAATGTTAGTTCAGACTTTGGGCACATGCGCGCTGTACGCGCATGCGCAGATAGAGATACCCAGAGAGATTCCAAGACAGGACGCTGTTCCCCATGTCTTAACTCCTTTTTGTGTTTGTCCCAGAAATAGAACTTACGAGCTTGACATCAGTGTGTTTCCTTTACCCCTGAGTAGAAGGGCCACCTGAGTCTCCCACAGTCTGGCCTAAGTAAAACATATTACATTCCTTGCAAGGAACTTTATAAATGCAACCAATTGTGTTGTTGGGGGAGTTCTTGATTAACATTTGTTTAACAGTGCATGAGTTTTTAAATGCCACATTGACGTTCCAGGTTTTTAGTTGTGAAGGAATGTGTGAGAAATTTTTGTGAAATGGTAATATTAAGGATTGCAAATTCGAATTCGAATTCAATAGGTGTGAATTTGTTTTAGATTGTAGAAGCTGTCGCCAACAAAACAACCACACCCTAAGTTAACGAGATGCATGAACCAGTCTCAAGGATAGTCCGAGAAGACCGGACAACTCGCCAACTCCACTGGTTAATCATTATCGCAGAATACGATCCGCAAATCCATTAACATCCAGCTTCCCAATACTGCTGGGGAGACAGAGGCAAACGGCGTAAAGAAGCTTGCCCATGGTTTCACCCTGCCTGAGTATCAAACTCGGGTCAGTTCATCTGCGAGGTGAGGCTGCTGACCATTACACCACAGGTCACCACTAACAACAAGGAAATGTTCAGGAACACACTACACTACTAATAAGTAAAGATACAGGAACACACTACACTACTAATAAGTAAAGATACAGGAACACACTACACTACTAATAAGTAAAGATACAGGAACACACTACACTGCTAATAACAAGTAAAGGATACAGGAACACACTACACTGCTAATAACAAGTAAAGGATACAGGAACACACTACACTGCTAATAACAAGTAAAGGATACAGGAACACACTACACTACTAATAACAAGTAAGGGTACAGGAAAATAGTACAAGTAAAGGTTCAGAAACACACTACACTACTAATAAGTAAAGATACAGGAACACACTGCACTGCTAATAAGTAAAGATACAGGAACACACTGCACTGCTAATAAGTAAAGATACAGGAACACACTGCACTGCTAATAACAAGTAAGGGTACAGGAAAATAATACAAGTAAAGGTTCAGAAACACACTACAATTAATTTACAGAATCACACTACACTACTAATAACAAGTAAAGGTACAGGATCACAATACACTACCAATAACAAATAAAGATATAGGAACACACTACACTATTAATAATAACCAGTAAGAGTACAGGAACACCTCTGCACTGCTAATAACAAGTAAGATATAGGAACACACTACACTATTATTAATAACAAGTAAGAGTACAGGAACACCTCTGCACTGCTCATAACAAGTAAGATATAGGAACACACTACACTATTATTAATAACAAGTAAGATATAGGAACACACTACACTATTATTAATAACAAGTAAGATATAGGAACACACTGCACTGCTAATATCAAGTAAGATATAGGAACACACTACACTATTATTAATAACAAGTAAGATATAGGAACACACTGCACTGCTAATAACAAGTAAGATATACTTTTACTTTTTTACTTTTATCCTCTTCGCCACTGATCGGCTTGTTAGCCGCTTGGGCGATCGGTCACGTCTCTTTTCCTTTATATTCTTCACCAAAAGGTCGGCTCGCTAGCCGCCCGGGCGATCGGTCACGTCTCTGTCACGCACTGTTGGCAAATATTGGGCATGCACCGGCTCCTGAATGTACCTGAACCCGCTCCAGTGTTGGTCAAGTCTTCTCTTGAAAGAGCTCACACTCGGTGCCGTCACAACACTCTCTGGTAGATTGTTCCAAGAGTTTACAACCCTCACTCCGAAAAAGTTTGCCCTCACGGTTTTCTGGACTTGCGGCTTCTTCAATCTTGAGCTGTGACCCCTTGTGGGGCGAGCGTCCGCCAGCTCCAAGTAAGGACACTCAACTGAGTAGTGCCCCCTGAGATGCTTATAAACCTCAACTAGGTCCCCCCTTGCCCGTCTGTAGTATAAGCTAGGCAAGTTCAGGCGCTCCAATCTCTCAGGGTAGCTGAGGTGCCGAAGTGCAGGCACCAGTTTGGTGGCCCTCCTTTGAACATTTTCAACCAACTGACAGTCCCTAGCATATCTCGGGGACCAGATGGGGTGACAGTACTCCAGATGGGGAAGCACTTCACTCCTGAAGATCGTCACGAGGGACGGACCGTCTAGATATCTGAACGACCTTCTTATAAGACCCAATAATTTATTTGCCTGATTTACCTTCTTCTCACAATGGCCCGAGAACTTCAGCTCATTGTCAACATACACACCTAGGTCCTTCTCACACACAGTCTCAACTAGTACATTTTCTTCATCCCGTTGGGACATATGGTACGCCTCCTTACCGTTGGTACGCCCCAGGTGCATCCTCTTACACTTCGTGACATTGAATCTCAGCAGCCATTCCTTCGACCATTCCTGGAGCCCACAGAGGTCCTTCTGCAGCTCTTCACAGTCCGCTTGGTTCTTAATTTCCCGAAATAACTTGGCGTCATCGGCAAACATTTGTATGGAGGAGTGTACAACGTCAGGCATATCATTTATGAAACAAACAAACAACAGCGGGCCCAATACACTACCCTGCGGTACCCCACTTGTTACAGGTACAGATGACGATTTCGCGCCATTAATCACCACACATTGCTTGCGGTCATGTAGAAAGTCTTCTATCTACGCTAGGACATTTCCCCGAATTCCGTACCCTTCCAGTTTGATTTTCAGCCTTTCGTGGGGTACACTGTCGAAAGCCTTGGCAAAATCTAGGTAAATATTGTCGATATTACCACCCCGTTCTAGAATATGGGTCCAAATATCCAATACCTTGAGCAATTGTGTCAAGCAAGAGCGCCCCGGCATAAAACCGTGTTGGCAATCTTTTACAAGGTTGTTTCGTAGTAGATGTTCCATCGCTGCATCTCTGATAATACTCTCAAGTACTTTACATATTATGCTGGTCAGGCTCACCGGTCTATAGTTGTTCGTGGAGTGCCTATCGCCCTTCTTGAAGATAGGACTCACATAAGCCACTTTCCATTCACTGGGGACCATTTGTTCATCCAGGCATTTACAAAACAGAATCTTCAGGGGCTCTGCAAGCTCGTTGCACAGCTCCCTTAGCACTCAGGATGCACCATGTCAGGTCCAGGACTCTTATGGACCTTTAGCCTGGACAGTTTATTTCTAATACCCTCTTCTGTGAACACAATGTGGGTCAGTGCTGTGTCGAACCGTCTGTCCTCAAACGCAGGAAGGTTAGTTGCATCCTCTCTTGTGAACACTGAGGAAAAGAAGCTGTTCAATGCCTCAGCTTTATCCTGGTCAGAATCTGCGTAACTACCATCTTCAAGCCTCAGGTCTGATACTCCTACTCGCGTTTTCAATTTCGACTTTGCATAGCGGTAAAACGCCTTTGGGTTTGACTTGACCTCGCGTGCAACCAGCCTTTGGAACTCCTTTTCAGCCCTCCTACACTCTATCTTTGCTTGGTTTCTGGCTCTTGCATACATCCTCCTGTCTTGCTCATCGTTTGACCCAACCCACGTCTTGAATTTCTGGGTTTTCTTCTTAATTTTGTCGACCGCCGCATGGTTCATGTGTAGGGATCCCCTCGTATTCCTAGAAGCACTGGGTTTGGTCTTGGGTATATATTTATCGATCAAATGGGTCATTTTACTAGTTATGATATTCAGCGTAGTGTCTGCGTTCTTGTACCTTAATAAGTCAGGCCAGTTGATACCCCTCATCTCTTCCCTCATCCCATTGTAATTTCCCTTGTAATATTTGCACCTTGGCCTGGCCTTATCTTGAACTAGGTAACAGTTAAATCTGAATGACAACACTATATGGTGACTGGTGCCAACTGGGGCAAGGTGTTCCAGTTTGGCCACCATACCCTCCTCGTTTGTTATGATGAGGTCAAGTGGCTTGGGTGTTTGCTCCCCTCTGTAATGTGTCGGGTCTCTCACATGCTGGAACAGAAAATTATCTCTCAGAGTTTCTACAAAAAGAGTAGCAGGATTATTCAAGTCATTCGGGGTGGACTCGTTTCTCCAGTCGATGTCGCCATAGTTAAAGTCCCCCATGATAAGGAGGTGGCTGGGGTTGAGCATCGCCGCATTGTTTATTAAGGTTCTTAAGTTCCTTTGATTTAGTGGGCCACAGTTCGGGGATCTGTAGATACACCCGACGATAAGTAAGTCCCCTCCCTTTAATTTAATTTTACACCACTTGGACTCTTCAAAAACATCCTCTCCCTGTACCCTCGCCTGGCTGGCTCTAAGGTCTTGCCTAGCGTAGATAACCACACCCCTCCTGCAGGATTCTTGAGTTAGGTTCGTAAATGAGTCATATCCAGCAATACTGAACTCACATTCCTCTGGGTCGATTCTCCTGTTCTTGTACAACAGTTCTACAACTCCTACAATATCTGGTTGGTGTACTCTTAGTAGTGTTTCAAACTCCTCTCTCTTATCAAGGAACGTGTCAGTATTAGTGTACATGACATTCAAGCCAGAATTTGCTCTCGGTAGCGTCTCTGCTCTTAGTAATAAACCCGCTCCACCCACATTCTCAGAAGCTGCAGCATTTGCTAAGTACACTGTATTTTGCAGGGTGTGGTTAAAAATGTCATTGTTTACATGGTACTCGTTCCCTTCTGTCCGGTAGGCTGAGCTGGTGCCACCTCCCGGGTGGGGGGTTGAGTGGGTGGAGGGTGCACTGCTGCCCCCTGGCCCTGTGTCGGCACACTTGTTTCCACTACCCTCCCCCTGAGTATAACCCACGCGCACCTGTCCCCGTTCTTCCTCGACTCCTCCCTCTTCTGCTTCAAGTCCAGCAGGAGCTTCTTGTGCTGTTCCCTCTGCATTACCGTGCGGTCTGGGTGAATAAATACATCCCGAAATTTCTCGCTCCTTGCTAAGTTTTTTGTCTGCCGAATAACTTGCCATTTTTCCTCCTCACTCCCTAGTGTGATCCTGAGGGGGCGAGGCTTAGCCCCCTGCTTTTGTCCCAGTCTCCTCACATCCTGAGGGGTTGCTGGAATCTTCAGAACCTCTGTGCAAATATTTTGAAACAGCACCTTGTCGTGTGTTTCCTTACTCACAGTTCCCTCCGCCTGGCTCTCTGGGACTCCAAAAACTATTACATTGTTCCTGCGCTGGAGCCGTTCCTGGTGTTCCTCCTCTCCCCTAACAGTAGGTGCGTTAATTTTCATTTCTTCGACACACTTTTTCAGAGTCCCAATCTGCTGTAGAACCTGTACTGATTCTGCATTACTCTCCGCCCCCCCCCCTTCCCCCGTGGCCCTCCTAATACGTCAGCATAACTCCTCTTAGCAACCACCTCCATTCTATTAGCTACTTCCTCAGTCTTAGCAAGGATCTCTTTCCCAACTTCCTCCAGTTTGTCAACCAGCAGGGCTCCTGCTTCATCTATTTTCGTCCCTAGAGAACTCGTTCCCTTATGGATTGCAATCGCTTCATTCACCTTGACTATGCAGCCAGAGCAATACCAGCAACAGCCATCAAGCTTTACGGCAGTTAGTAACTTCCTAAACGTTGCATTAGTTAGGCCTGTATCCTCCATATCCGACGTCTCCCTGCAGTAATCACATATCAAGCTCATGGTTGTTGTTGTTGTGGGGGGGGGGGGGTGCAGACTGTGTATAAATCTACACCTATTTCAAAGAAAATAAAGAGAGAAAAGTACACTGCACTGCTAATAACAAGTAAGATATAGGAACACACTGCACTGCTAATAACAAGTAAGGATACAGGCACACACTACACTATTAATAACAAGTAACAATAAAGGAACGCACTACAAGTAAATGTGCAGGAGCACACTACAAGTAAAGGTACAGGAACACACTACACTGCTAATAACAAGTAATGTACAGGAACACACTACAAGTAAAAGTACAGGAACACACTACAAGTAAAAGTACAGGAACACACTACAAGTAAAGGTACAGGAACACACTACACTACTAATAACAAGTAAAGGTACAGGAACACACTACACTACTAATAATAAGTAAGAATACAGGAACACACTACAAGTAAAAGTACAGGAACACACTACACTACTAATAACAAGTAAAGATACAGGAACACACTACAAGTAAAAGTACAGGAACGCACTACACTACTAATAACAAGTAAAGGTACAGGAACACACTACAAGTAAAGGTACAGGAACACACTACACTACTAATAACAAGTAAAAGTACAGGAACACACTACACTACTAATAACAAGTAAAGATACAGGAACACACTACAAGTAAAAGTACAGGAACACACTACAAGTAAAGGTACAGGAACACACTACACTGCTAATAACAAGTAAAGGTACAGGAACACACTACACTACTAATAACAAGTAAAGGTACAGGAACAAACTACATTACCAATAACAAGTAAAGGTAAAGGAACTCACTACTATTTATAAGTATTTTTACTCTGCCCTTTTCTTTTTTCCTCTTCACCACTAATCGGCTCATTAGCCGCTCGGGCTGTCGATCATGTCTTTATTATGCACTGTTGGCAAGTACTGGGTATGTACCGGCTCCTGAATATATCTGAACTTGCTGCAGTGCTGGTGAAGTCTGACCTTGAAACAGTTCACTCTCGGTGCCATCAGAACACTCTCTGCTAGATTGTTCCAGGAGCACAAATCTCACGCCGATAAAGTTTGCCCTAACAGTTTTTTGGAATTTCAGGCTCTTCGCCTCGCCATGACCGCACTGGTCTATTCTCTAACCCCGGCGACCTATGTAGCCACGGCAGACAAAGTATCCCATGAATACACTGCTGTGCGCCATGCTGCCACGGACAACTCAGCGGCCACACCGTCACTTACCTCTAATCTTGTCAACCGGGTCAACGCTCCTCAGACGAGCAACACCTCACAAGACATGAGGGACCTGCTACAGTCTCTACACCGCAGGATGGACACCCTCGAGCAGCTCTGCTCCTCCCTGCCTGCTGCTGCTCCTGTTCCTGCCCCACTCACTGTGTCCTACCAACCCCGACGTCTTTGTCCTTACTCGGACGCAGCCGTCAGCCCACAGCACAGTGCACCTACCATCTGCTGGTACCACCAACGCTTCGGTGCTAATGCTAGACGTTGTGAGGCTCCCTGCATCTACTCGGAAAACGGCATCGACGGGGATTGGTAGACGCCACAACCTCTGCCACTTCAGGCGTCTCACTGCTGCATATCACCGACCTCATCTCCGGCAGGAAATTCCTCGTTGACACAGGGACATCGGTCAGCATCATCCCTCCCTCACAGCAAGACACATCAAAGCAACCCTCATATGACCTGTTCGCCGCCAACGGTACACCCATCGCCTCTTACGGCGCACACATCCTCACCTTATACCTTGGCCTTCCCAAGACTCTGCGCTGGTCCATCGTGGTAGCAGACGTCTCTCAACCCATCTTTGGCTTCGACTTCCTCACCTTCCACAAGCTCGTCGTCGACCCAAGCAACCTCTGCCTCATCCATGAGCCTACAGCACACACAATCCGGAGTACACGTGCCGCAGTCGCCGACGCTATCACCTGCCTCTTTCCGCCCAACGAGTTCTCCTCCCTGCTCAAGGAGTTCAAGGAACTGTTCTCACCCCGACTCTCTCTACCATCACCTACGTCGGGAATCTTCCACCACATCGAGACTACAGGACCTCCAGTCTTCTCACGCCCTCGCCCTGAGCTCCTGAACACAGCCAAGGCGGAATTCAACAGACTCCTGCAAGACGGCATCATTCGACCTTCAAAGAGTCCCTGGGCATCTCCTCTTCACATGGTTCCAAAGCCATCATCCAACGACTGAAGGGTATGTGGTGACTACAGAGCCCTGAACCTCGTCACCAAGCCTGACAGGTACCGTTTCCTGCATGTCCAGGACTTCCACCACAAACTCCACGGCATGACCATCTTCTCAAAGATCGACTTGGAGCGTGCCTTCCACCAGATCCCAGTGTCACCTGCAGATACCCAGAAGACAGCCGTCACCACTCCGTTCGGTCTCTTTGAGTATGTCTTCATAAGTTTTGGTCTACGCAATGCAGCCCAGACCTTCCAGAGGTACATGGACCACATGCTTCGCGGCCTCGACGATGTCACTGTCTACAAAGGCGACATTCTCGTCGTATCTTCGACGCCTGCCGAGCATCATCACCACCTACACTCCTCCAACGCCTGCAGAACAACAACATGAAAGTTCATCCCGCCAAGTGCGTCTTCGGAGCCTCTTCCATCGACTTCCTCAGTTGCGTGGCATCCAACCCCTACTACAGAACGTAAACTGTCGTCAAGGAGTTCCCCAAACCTGAAACAGCGAAGAAGCTCCAAGAATTCCTGGGTTTAGTAAACAACTACCACCGCTTCATTGCCCAGGCTACTAACATCCTCACTCGTCTCCACGATCTTCTCAAGGGACTCCCCAAGACGTCTCACAAGCCTCTCATATGGACTCAAGAGGCTTTTACAGCATTCACCACTATCAAGCAGCACATCACACGCCTTACCCTGCTGGCTCACCCTGCCCCCAACGCCCGGACCACTCTCACGACAAACGCTTCTTCTACTGCCGTGAGCTCCGTCTTACAACAGGTGATCAACGGAACTCTCATGCCCATTGCCCTCTTCTCACAGCGGCTTCAACCACTTCAACTCAAGAACAGCGCCTTCGATCGAGAGCTCCTGGCCATATATCTTGCTGTCAAGCATTTCCAGCACTTCCTCAAGGCCCGTCAGTTCACTATCACTGATCACAAGCCCCTCGTCCACGCCTTCACTTCAGCCTCCCAGACACATACACTTCGTGTTCTTCGCCACTTGGCTTACGTCTCGGAGTTCACCAGCGACATCCAACACATCAAGGGCAGCCACAACGAGATCGCCGACACCCTTTCTCGTTGCATATCCAGCATTCTTCCCTCATCTCCACCTGAACTGGTCCTTTAACCGTTGATTCTTGCTGGGTTAATGGGGCTGGAACATGGAAAAGTATATAGGGTTTGAGTAGCAAAACCCAACTGTCCTTTCTCTATTTATTAAGAAAATATATTATATACAGTTCCAAGTGCATATCACCGTAACTTAATCACTGAAGCTATGAGTGTTAAAATGAGGACGGAGGCTATATTATATAGCTCTTCGAAATACGTCCGGTTGGTGTGAGGTGTTGAGTGACAATGCCTGTAATACCCATCGACGGAGAACGGTAATATACGTCCTCCCTCGAGGGAAGACGGAACCATCCACAATGGCTCTCAATAACTTCTTCTCGTCAATGATATAAAACTACTGCCGCAAAAGGTGTCCAGAGAGCCGGCTACTTAATGCCTTAACTCAGCACTGGTGACACGACTTCCCGTGGGCACACCTTATCACGTGCTCTGAACATACTACCTCATAGCTAGTGGAAAGTTACAGAGGGTGATAGAGTATATAAATCAAATGCAATTAACCCATTTATATAAATACATCTGCCTATAAGACAGGGGCTATTACACACCCATGGATTACAGACAGCTTGCCATAGATCAAGAGAACGACGAAGACCTTGCAGCAAACATGACATCTCCCTCAGGTCTCGCCCTCCAAGAACTCTCCGTTCCTGGCACGAACATCAAGTTGTGGTGCGACATGTCCTGTGGGCAGCCTAGACCATTCGTGCCTCACATCCACCGCCACGCCATCTTCGACCGCATCCATGGTCTCAGCCACCCAGGTGAACGGGCCTCCCAGCGCCTTCTCACCCAACAAGGCTGATACTCGGAAATGGGCTGCCCAGTGCCTGGCCTGCCAGTCCTCTAAGATACATCGACACACACAGGCTCCCTTAGAAATCTTTCCTGTACCCAAAGGACACTTCCAGGTAGTGCAACTCAACATCGTGGGACCTCTTCCAGCATGCTGCGGCAACACCAACATCTTCACCTGCAATGACCGTTTCACTGTGAGGGGGCGGGTTTCTTAGCCTGTTTCTACACCTCCCTCATCTTACTTACTTCTCTTAGTTCTTACTCTTACTCAGTTCCGTCACCTATTCTTTGGTAGCATGGACATTCTTTTGGTAGCATGCTCATTCTTTTGGTAGCATGGTCGAGGGTCTAGGCACGTGAGTTTGGTAATTTTGGTATCAAGTCACTTGGATGGAAATAAAGGTAAAATACTGTGGGAGAAATGAATACACCTAAAGTACTCTAAAAACAAGTTTATTAATATGCAATCAATGGGGGAAAGATATTGTATTAATCATATAATTACCAGGTTCACCTCCTGGGCTTAGTGCAAACTCAGTTCCTTCTTCTTTACTCTTACTCACACCATTACTGGTGGTACATTACATGGCACTCATTGTAGATTATTCAACATATACGTAAACAATGACACTAGTATATGCAGGGGTCCACTACCCAACATGGGATAATTATTTCCAACTAATTATCCCTCACATACATGTTACAACACTCTCTAGACATTCACTTCCAAGGAGTAACCCCCGGGCAGAACACTAGGGCTCGTGGCCTTTGTTATTGTGGGGTAGCCAGACACATGGCAGGTCTGGGGTCTGGCCCAACGAAGTCGTGGGGCACCTTAATCAGGCGGCATTGGTGCCATCTTTTCATATATGATCCCGGCTGGACATCTAATACATCTGAGGCCGTTGTTGGATGGTAGAGCGATTCAAGAATCACAATGGGATCTGGAGACAAACGGGAATCAGCGTCAGGGGACTGAGAAACATGACAACACCAATAAACTCTCTTGTCTAGACGACAGACGTATTTACGTTATATTACTTCTACACTGGGTGAATGACAATTCAACTGTCAAATCATGAACACTGATGAACACTGATATTCACTACAATTGACTGAATTAACTGAATGGCTAGGGAACCCAGAACCTACCTGGAGACAAACAGTGCAGCGTCAGGGGACGCTCTCCCTGGCCATCTTGAGTTTATATACCCCTGAGTTGCCAGGGATCACTACTCACGCAATGACAATAATTACAAACAAACTAACTATTACTCATTCAAAGATGACCCTCAGTTGACAAAGGTCTGGCGAATTACTTGGGTTGATTTACACAGACTAATTCAAGATTGAGCTTCCCAGAAGAAAGTGGAATAAACAACGTATTGATAACTGTCTTCACAAAGGCGGGGCCTACTGGAAGGGATCGCGAGGGTAAATACGCTCCTTCTAGGGGTCGCTAACTCACTCATGTTTTGCGGGCGTGGAGTTTAATAAGAATCATTAGTTAAATAGATCAGCAGTCAACGTGACCATGACATCACCAGGTGGACAGAAGCCTTTCCCATGCCTAAAGCTACAGCAGAGTCAGCCGTCCGCGCCTTCCTGTCTGGTTGGGTCTCCCGTTTCAATCCTCCCACGACTGTCATCACTGACCGAGGAGCCCAGTTTGAGTCACAGTTCTGGCATAGTCTCCAACAGTTCCTCGGCACTTCCAGGCACCGCATGGTAGAGTGATTTCATCGGCAGCTGAAGGACGCCACCAAGGCACAGCACGACCCTTACAGCTGGGCGGACGCTCTACCCTTAGTGCTCCTTGGTATCCGCACATCACACAAAGAGGACATGGACTGCAGCCCAGCAGATCTCACCCTAGGCGAGCCTCTTCGCCTACCCAGGGGCTTCTCACTTACTCCTGACCTTGATCACTCCACTCCTGCCCTCCATCACGACCTACTGCAAACACTATGACAAGCAGTTTCAGCATTCAAAGCTACTGCCCCACGCCAGCCTTCCCGTCGCCCTGAACACATCCCTCCTGCACTACTCAACACCGAGTATGTCTTCGTTAGGCGCGATGCTCACCGCAACCCATTTCAACGCCCCTATGACGGACCCTTCCCGGTTTTTGCACAGTCAGCGAAGTTCCTGACGATCATTCACAATGGCAGACACGACACCGTCAGCATCGATCGAGTGAAGCCGGCCACCTTACACGATGGGGCCCCAGCCCAGCATTACCCCCAACAAACCAAGCCTGCACCAGTCTGCCCACAGTTGCCACTTGCAGTTCTATGTGCCCTCCTTTCATTCTCAGTTACCTACTGCTCCTGATGAGGATCATGCACCCGGCCCTGTGGACCTAGACACCCCACCCGACACCCCCGAGGACTTTACACCTGCCGCGAGAGAAGCACCACATTCCTCGCTTGTTCCTCCCGCCGTTCAATCTTCTCATATCTACTACCCCCCTTCTCCCTTTGCTTCTCCCACAGATTTCGTGTCACTAGACTGAATTGTCACCCGTAGCGGCCGAGTGGTTCACACCCCCCCGCCCGTTATGTCTCACATGTCGAATATAACCCTGCTGACAACAAGCTTCCTGCAGTGCTTGGAGGGGAGGGGGAGTATTGTAGTGGATACTCTCCCCTACAACTGCTGATTGGTCACTTGCCGTCCGCTTAGCGGCGAGTTTTACAAATTAGCCTTTGCATTCCAGCTGCGCGGTGATTGGTCAGTTGCCGCCTTCATCTTAGGCAATCAGCAGCATTTCTCATCTTTGCATTTCGATTCTTGATCCGGCAAAATGATATAAATACTCCATACAACGCCGTGAAAGTCAGGATCATGACTATTAACAATCACTATCACTGAGCCTTCGCCGTGATCTGACCTCTCTCCACACCCCTCACCGCCAAATCAGCCAGCTTTGCTTCTACTGTTGATGGCCGGACCACAAATCGACCTTTCTGACTACCACTGGACGTCCCAGGAATCCTGTTTGGGGCGACGCCCTTTGTGGGCCTCCACCTTTCGAAAACGACCACGACCGTCACCGGACTACCTCACGAGCGTTCAGGATTGTGAAGTCCTCCCCATGGGTAGAGTGAGTGACCCACACTCCTGCTGGAGGGCGGCTATTGGTTGGCAGTACTGACGTGGTTTGGGGTCTTTCTCTCTTTCTAAAATCCTTCCTTGCTTACCCTGGCCGAGGCACCTGCTTATTTTTAAGTATTCGTGCTAGAGCCCCTCCAGTGGCGCACACCTCACAGCTGAGTGGGATTGTGTGTGTTCCTTGGGGGTCGGGGACAAACAGGCCGATCCCATAGTGACGACTGTGATCGTGCAGTCACTCCACTGTGCGGGGGTTGTCTCTTGTAAAATCAAGAACCTCCAATAACCTTCTACATGCACAATGGCAGTGAACATAAGAATAAAAGTAAAAGATAACAACAAACCTATCGACAGATCTAAACTAATCACCCTAGCATATGTTGAACTAGGTGTGCCCTTCAATAAGGTATTCAACCTGAACGAAGGGTTCAAAGTCATTTGCCGAAATGAAAATGATGCAGACAAACTACTAACCACTAAGGCAAAACAAATCCTTGCCTCCCGAGCTAAGAGTCAGGAGATCTGTTTTCGTAAGGAAACTAGATTCTCAAGTAGTAGGGCAAACGGCAGACTCTCTGAAGGCAGACATTGAAAATAACAATGAAGGACTTAAAGTAGAAGAAATAATCAAGATAAAAGACTACAAGCATGTAATGAAGATTTGTTTCAAAGAAACGGCAATGGCAGACAAGGTCCTCCAGTGCGGCTTTTTAACGTGCAACATGTCGATTCCCCCCCATCAAATGAAAAGGGAAAAATACACCAGTCTCCTGACATGTTTCACATGCTATAAATATGAAGAGCATACCACAAAGGACTGCCCTGAAAAGGAATAAATACTGCTCCAACTGTGCAGAGGAAGGACATGTTTACACGCAGTGCAACAACACCAACAAAGGCTGTGTAAATTGCAAAAGGAAAGGGGACGTGCACCACACCCACCCAACCATGGCCATGTCCTGCTCCGCCAAAAAGACCTTCATCAAGTACAAACAACAGCAGGGAGACCAACGAGAAAGGGTGAGAAACCAAAGCACATATGCTGAAATAGCGAAGAGGGCCGTGAAAGAGGCAACAAAGCCAACTACTGACACCATAATCAAATTAAGTGACACTGATCATTCCAAGGTAATGGTGAGCATGCTACATGCTCACCTTCATAACATCATAGCCCCAGGATCATATGCCGACCAACTCAATAGGATGCTTGAAATAAACAACATGCCACAAATGAACTTCCCTGAAAACCCAAACACAGCAAACTTGTTACACGCCACCAGCACCACAGAGCTTACAAAACACTTCAGACAACGATTAACCACGCCCAAGGACACAACATCACCAACAGACTAGGATAACATACCGGAGAAAGCGGAATGACCTGGAGATTTGACTGAGAGGGCAAGAGACCCAAGACTGACACAAGGAACGGGAGAGAAAAGGAAATCAGCGGCCAAGAACAATGAAAATTAAATGGAAATCGATTTCCTAACAATAACTGCCCCCCCCAGTGCCAGAAGAAGCAGCAGATATAGGACTAAGGTTTCATCAAATCACAAGAATACCATACCCACCACACAGATAACCCACTGGAAAATTTATCGAAGACTTAGTAACGGCTAACGAAATAGTATGGCAATGCACAGACGAACGGTTTGGCAAAGAAACGGTATGGAACATGATTAAAAAAGACAAAATACAATTCGGCACAAAAGATTTTATTGTAATCACGGCAGCTGAACTCAAAAGGAAATCATCGGGATTCAACGAAATGAGATCACCCTGTAGTGGACGTCTCCCCTACAAACTGGGTATCCCATTCCAATGTGCCGCCTTCCCTAGCAACCAACCAGATGTTACCGTATCTTAGCAACGAAACTATTCACCGGCGACTTTCTGGGTTTTCCCAACATGACTCATGGCGGCTGCTGCTGGGTATATAAGCTCTGTCTCTCCATTGAGATTCATTCTGACCATTCTTCTTGAACAAGCAACACCTCCTCCTCCGCCGCTGCCTGGCTGCCCCTCGCATCTCCTCGCCGGCGAGCATGGCGGTCCTCGCTCCCGCCGGCGAGCATGGCGGTCCTCGCTCCCGCCGGCGAGCATGGCGACCCACCAGCTGTCCTTCTCTGAGCTTCCTCACCAACCAACTCTCATTCTGGCCCATCTTCCTGAACACGCAACACCTCCAGCAAGCTCCTAGCTGTCCAGCATTCATTCAACCAGGAGGCCAGCAACAGGCAACATCTTCTCTAACGAAGCTCCTGCACATCTACCTTCTTCAACAAGCTACTCACCAAACGTCTCTACCAAGCAGCCCCTCACCACACAGCACCTCCAGCACCAGACTGTCTGTCATATAACTTATATTATACAAGAAAACCACATTAGAGTTTCCTTCCATCCTGAGTGCGAGACAACATTAATATCTCGAAACCCCTACAACCCCCTCAACTTCAACCCACCAAGAAAAAGAAATGATGGACCATCTACAACCGAAAACACCTAAAATCCTACAACACAATGTCCGTGATTGGCAAACATGCAAAACATCGCTTTGTAACATATACAATGAAAACAGCCCAGATATAATACTAATAAGTGCACACGGCGAACCCGAGAACAACATAATCAAAATATTTAACTACGACACCCACCAATGGCACAAAAGTTGAGAAAAACATGAGGGGGTTGCCGTAGCGGTGAAAAGGGGTATCAAACACTTACTAATAGACAACTTTAACAGCGAATTCCTTGCCATTAAAGTAGAGGCAACACAGGGCGAAATAATAATCGCAATAACATACCTACCCCCAGGAAGACCATCCCTCTCTATAGAAGACCTGCTGAAACTGGCAAATTATAATATCCCAATGTACATCCCGGGAGAATTCAATGCAAGACACCGCATTTTTAGCAACGGCAACAATAACCAGATAGGCACAGCCTTGGAACGTACAATCAACACTGGCAGACTACTTCACCTGGGCCCGCACTTCACCACCTGGATGGGACCAAACGGCGTTTGAACACCCAACAAAATCTTCTGCAACAACAAAGCATTCCTTAACTACCACATAGAGCAAGGCCCCATCGCCTCAAGTGACCACATTCAGATAGTATTCACAATTTCCACCAACCCAATTCAAACAAAAATACCACCAAGGCTCCAGATGAGCAAAACAGACTGGATGAAATATAAGGATTTATTAGAAAACTACTAACAAATAAATCTAAAAGATGCAACTCTCGAGGAAATTGACTAACAGGTAGACAAGCTACACAACACAATAAAACAAGCAATAAACCTGACAGCCCCAATAACGGCATACAGAACCCTCCCGAGTAACAAACCCAACCAAGAATTAAAAAGACTACAAGTACAATATAATAACATTAGGACATTTATAGAACAAACAGGGCCCACTAGAGAACTACTCCTTTATATAAGAGAAATCCAACAAGGCCTACAAGAAGAGTACTGTAGGGGTATCGAGATATTAAAGTTGTCTAGCACTCAGGATGGAAGGAAACTCTAATGTGGTTTTCTTGTATAATATATAAGTTATATGATAGACAGTCTGGTGCTGGAGGTGCTGTGTGGTGAGGGGCTGCTTGGTAGAGACGTGCGGTGAGTAGCTTGTCGAAGGAGGTATGTGTGCAGGAGCTCCGTTAGAGAAGATGTTGCCTGTTGCTGGCCTCCTGGTTGAATGAAATGTTAACAGTGTGGAGCTTGCTGGAGGAGATGTTGCTTGTTCAGGAAGATCGGTCAGAGTGAGAGTTGGTTGGTGAGGAAGCTCAGAGAAGGACATGCTCGCTGGCGGGAGCGAGGACCGCCAGGCAGGCGGAGGAGAGGCGAGGGTCGCCAGGCAGCGGCAGAGGAGGAGGTGTTGCTTGTTCAAGAAGATTGGTCTGACTGCATCTCAATGGAGAGACAGAGCTTATATACACCCAGCAGCGGCTATGAGTCATGGTGGAAAAACCCGAGAAGTAGCCGGTGACTAGTTCCGTTGCTAAGATACGGCGGGCAATGGAATGCGGATACGCTTGGTTGCTAGGGAAAACGGTAACAGGTGGTGGCGTGGCTACGCAGTTAGGCAGTTGTAGGGGAGAAGTCCACTACAGTACAGTCAAATTAATAACGAAAAATGGAACAATCTAATAAAAAACATCAACACCACAAAGGACTCAAAAAACTTCTGGCAAAACATCAACAAACTACTTGGCACGAAAAAACAGACAATAAACTACATTAAAGACCAAAACGGAAAAAAACTCTATGCAGACCATGACAGAAATGGAAAGAATCCTACGTGACTGCCTCCAAAACAGGACAGCACAGCTACAAATTGGCAACCATTTAGGTCCACCCTTCGACCTAGAAATCGGAGTGCCCCAGGGAGGCGTCCTATCCCCAACACTATTATTCTCCTTTATACGAGCAACTTACCTGAACCAACGCAACATAGCGAACACATTATCTTTGCCGATGACATCACACAAATCATATTATCTCCGGGAAAATCAGAAGCAGTGATGGCACGCCATACGGCCTTAACAATAAAACACATAAATGACTACGAAAAGAAATGGAAAATACGGACAAACATCAACAAATTTAAAATCATACCAATTGCCAAGAAAAAGGTCAAACCAGTATTAATAGAGAGAAAAATTTACCCATACACCAACGAAGGCAGCATCCTGGGACTGAAAATCACAACAAATGGTTACCAGAGCTTCATTAACGAAGAAGTCCACAAACTACGTAGCAAACTTTCAAAAATAAGAAGACTAAAAAACCTGAACATAACAAGCAGAGGGAAATTATACACGTCACTAATAAAATTCATAATGTGCTACCCGCCTGTACCAACCAACTCATTCAGTGCAACGAGAATCAAGAAACTTCAAACGGTACAAAATATAAGCCTAAGATTCATATACAGGGAGTATAACATCAGTTACGAAGAGTAACAAACGAAGAACTCCATAGAAGAGCCAACATCAGCGCAGCAATCGTAGACATCTACATCCAAGCCAAAAGAACATGGGAACAAGTACGAGAGTTAGACTCAGAAACTGCAGCTAACTGGCTCGACAACGAACCAGTAAGAAGAGCAAGAGAAGAGCACGCCTGGTTCAGATTAGGCAGAATAAGATTCAACAATCCACCACCTATACCAAAATATATCTAAAAATTATCAAATTTAATACAAAAACAAAAAGAACTGTATCGCCAATAAATACTGTACCTTCAAGTCAAGCTTCAATCTTCCAATTAAACCAAAAAGATAGGACCACCTCCTTGTGAACAATAGTAGCAAGTTGGATCCTACACCTCTTCTTAGAAATTAAACCTCCCTACTATAAACAAAATGCTTCAATTCTCTAAAACAGAAAATGTTTCATTAAAATCATGAGAGTGACCAAAGGACACTATCCTTGGCCTCTCCAACACTTGTCCTCTTGCCCCTTCCTTCCACTTATTAAAACAAAAGATATGTTGCTCAGCCAGCTCCACAAGAACCTGACTAGAGGTCGTCACCCCTTCCTTGGAACAATGGCTACTGCAAAAATAAACATATTTTTAAGTAAATGAAAAAGGCTTGAGAGCTACAACCTGTTCGCGCAAGATGTAAGTTCAAAAATAATTATTATAACCTCAGCATATCTGGGTGAGCCCGGACACTGTTAATCTCTTGCCTTCCTTCAATTTTCTTCTCTCTTTTACCTTGATCCTAAGCCAGTCCCCCCTCCCCCAAATTGCCACCAAAGTACTTCCACTCCTAATCCCTGTCCCCCCACTCAGCATTACAAGCAATAGCCCTCTACCTTATCTACAGAATCAAGTCAAATTAAGAAGGTCAGACAACACCACGCTCTTAAAAGCAGAGAAGACCTCCTCTAAAGAAGCTTGTGGGGTTAACGTGATGTTGGATCGCACTAGGTGTGAGAAGGGAAACTCTTCTATGGCGTTTTATATATATATATATATATATATATATATATATATATATATATATATATATATATATATATATATATATATATATATATATATATGCAAGTAAATCACTGTAGGTGCGCGTGATCTAGGTATATGCTGATAACCACGAGGAAAGAAGAAAACACGAAGTTCCCAAGCGCTTTCGTGTAATTCACATCTTCAGGGGTGAGTACAGACTAGATATATATATATATATATATATATATATATATATATATATATATATATATATATATATGTGTGTATGTTTATATGCTGCCTTTATTGAATGTATATATTATATATTATGTTACTTCTTATGAAATGTGTCAGGCACGTTGTCACCAAGAACAGAGAATAAACAGCCAGCCAGACAGACCATGTGACTCTTCATTCTCCCATTAAATAACCCAAGATACTACAATATATATATATCTTGATAAAATCACACGGGAAAATGGGCCACTGACAAATAAATTTATGTAACATTATCAGCTTTGAACTGACCATCACTAAGGTTTATTGATTTTAATTCCTTAATCAAACTAGCTTCAACAAGAAGTCTTTCTGTGACACAAGATGATTTAAATACTTCTAAGCTTTTTTCCCAAGCAATGGGGTGATTATTATTCCTAACATGAACGAACAAGGCACTGCTTTCAGATGCAGTTCTGATATTATACTTATGTTGTTTGATTCTGAGCTGCAGTGTTTTTCCTGTCTGACCTACATAATTACAATTACATTTGCTACATGGAATACAATAAACACTTCCATTTACATTCAAACTTGGGCATTTACATTCAAACTTGTGTATATAGAGGCTCTGGTTCTTCTGTGTCCTTATGGCCTTGTGGCGCAACGGATAACGCGTCTGACTACGGATCAGAAGATTCCAGGTTCGAATCCTGGCAAGGTCGGCTGTAATTTTTGGGGGCAAGGTTAGAGATAGGGGAGGGATCCCGATAGTATGTGGTGTCTTGCCTAGAAGAGGGAATGGTCGTGAATGGCTGTCCAGGGTAATTGCTATAAATTGCCGTCTGGAGAAAAATTGTGCAAACAGTGGTTGGGCATTCATTGATAACAGGCAACCATTCTATGGCAACGAGTACCAGTACAGTCGTGATGGAGTACACTTGTCTCGTGCGGGGGTAAAGACGTTGTCTGCATCCCTGGAGCGTGAAATTGTCACTCCAAAGGGGGGAGGGAGGGGGTTTCGCCAGTAGATATTGATTGATTGATACGTTTATTGAGATACAAAAAACATTAATACATCTCAAATGGATGAAGTGACATAAGTCATCCCCACCCCAATCCAGGAATGTCCCTCTCAAGATTCACATAAATCCCTAATATTTCATATAATCAGTTATAGTACCTAAGTACATAGTTATATTCTAAATGCAAAATTTCTATATTTCTTTAATATTTCATCTATTTTCCTATTTTTAAACATCCACTCTATTTGCTTGGGGACATTATTTATTTGGGCATTTCTATATACATTAAGCAATGGGCATTCCAGTATATAATGTGGCAGGGTATGGGATCTGGATGTTCTACAAACTCTACATTCTTTATCCTGTTCACTTCTCTCAGCTCCAAGCTCCCAATAATATTTATATCCTAATCTTAACCTCATATACACTGAATCTTTCCACCTACTCCCATCTTTCCCATATGTAAAATTTGTGTTCATGTGAACATGATGGTAATGTTTCATTGTTTCACTTTTCTCGTATATTTCATTCCTTTTGAAATTATCTTCTATTGATTGTATTTTCCGTAATTTGCTCCTTAATTGTTTCAAGGTTTTAGTACATATTATGTCGATCTCGGCCTTTTCCGTGGCTCTTTTTGCTATTATATCTACTGCTTCATTAAGACCAATGCCTTCATGTGAAGGGACCCATTCAAATTGAACATTATGGCTTTTTTCCTTATTGTATTTAATAATTTTCTACATGAACCAATAATGTGTTCAAAGACTGCACTCCCGCTGTTCAAAGAATCCAAAGCTGCCCTATTAATTATCAACAAAAAAATATGCATCTTTATTCCTCTTTACAACATTTTCCAATCCTACTAACATTGCAAATAACTCAGCTTGTGTTGATTATATAAAATTGCTCAGCCTGAGTCCAATTTTGGAGTCATCAGTACCTTGTTCTGTGTACTGTTTTATAAGAATTGTAGTGGACTTCTCCCCTACAAGCTGGCACGCACCACCTGTTACCGCCTTCCCTAGCAACCAAGCGTATCCGCATTCCATTGCCCGCCGTATCCTAGCAACGGAACTAGTCACCGGCTACTTCTCGGGTTTTTCCACCATGACTCATAGCCGCTGCTGGGTGTATATAAGCTCTGTCTCTCCATTGAGATGCAGTCAGACCAATCTTCTTGAACAAGCAACACCTCCTCCTCTGCCGCTGCCTGGCGACCCTCGCCTCTCCTCCGCCTGCCTGGCGGTCCTCGCTCCCGCCAGCGAGCATGTCCTTCTCTGAGCTTCCTCACCAACCAACTCTGATTCTGACCAATCTTCTTGAACAAGCAACATCTCCTCCAGCAAGCTCCACACTGTTAACATTTCATTCAACCAGGAGGCCAGCAACAGGCAACATCTTCTCTAACGGAGCTCCTGCACACATACCTCCTTCGACAAGCTACTCACCGCACGTCTCTACCAAGCAGCCCCTCACCACACAGCACCTCCAGCACCAGACTGTCTATCATATAACTTATATATTATACAAGAAAACCACATTAGAGTTTCCTTCCATCCTGAGTGCTAGACAACTTTAATATCTCGATACCCCTACAGAATCCCACACCCTGCCCTGCCACTTGACATAACTGAACCGTCACAATATACAGGCAATGTGTTTATTTTAGGCAAATTACTAATCTTATTCCCATATAAAGCCCTTAACTGTTCTGGTTCATGTAATGATTTCTTCATTGTGAGAGGCACTATGTCTAACTCTACTTCTTGTTCTTCCCAGGGTGGATCCTTTCAAGTTTTCTGACCTTGTAACTAACACTCCTTTGCATGAACCCAAATACTTTGTTAGTCTTGTTTCGATCAAATACACATTGTTGACTTGGTTTAAGATTCCTACTTATCATTACTCCTAAATCTTTCTCGCAGCTGGATTTCTCTACAGTATAACAACGTTGTTCATCTGATATCTAGTATCTCTGTGTACATCTCTTAGACTAAGTACTTTACATCTGTACACATTAAATTTCATGTGCCACATCTGTCTCCGTTCTTCCTCTTCGCCACTTCCCTGTTCAATTCCGTGTTCCACTATACATATTTTACTTTTTAAATTATCTCTACTGATGGATCGATATCTCATTGTTTTATCAACAAGCTGTTAATTGTTATTGGTATCTTGTTGTTATTGTTTGTCATTACTCTTGTTATATTGTTATTTCTGTGATAATTTAGTTATTTAGTTTATTGTTTTATTATTGTTATATTGTTAATAGTTAACATCCAGGTGATTAGATAACAAGAATTATTTTCTTTTATTGTTTATTATCTTAACATTACTAACAACAACATATGTGCTTTATTGCATAGAAAAATATATTCATAACATAATATTTAATAATAATTTATATAGTAGCAGTTCATTTGTTGAACCGTCGTCGACCCGCAACATCATGCTGCGTCAGATCATGAATGGTCCGCCTATGAGCGAGGCTGGCGGAGTTAGCCAGTTTATTGGAGGTCAGATCACTAGCATAGATGGTAGAGGTCAGGTCAAGAAAGTGAAGGTTCAGGTCACTGGCATAAATGGTAGAGGTCAGGTCAAGACGGTGGGGGTAAAGTAGGTGGTCACTACTCACTAGCCAATAGGGTGGTCAGGGCAGTCACACTCGGGTCCTCCCACACCCTCCTGGCACGCTTCCTTGCAGTATTCTATAAACGGGTCCAGGGTTGTGGTGCTCAGGGTGTTCTGGATGCCACCTATCCTTACCACGGTGCTATATGCCTTCCTCATGGTGCTACTTGGCTTCATCATGAAACCACCTGGCTTTATGATGATGTCACTTTTATCTCCTGTAACCACTGGGCTGGTAAACTTGTTAAGGGCAGCATCGGGCAGGGCAGGGCTGTTGGCGGCAATATCGGGCCGGAGACGGGCCTTAACTTCAGGGCCTGGGAGGGCAGCGGCGTTAACTTCAGGGTGTGACAGGACAGCGATGTTAACTTCAGAGTGTGACAGGATAGCGGCGCTAACTTCAGGGTGTGGCAGGGCAGCGGCATTAACTTTGGGGTGTGACAGGGCAACGACGTTAACTTTAGGGTGTGGCAGGGCAACGGCGTTAACCTCAGAGTCTAGTGGGGCATCCTTGTAAATCTGAGGGTCGGCCAGGTCAGGCCTGTTGACGGTAGTACGTGGCAGGGTAGGGGCGTTAACTTGAGAGTGTGGGAGACAACGGGCGGCGGCACCAGTCACCATCACCAGTACCAATATTCTTGCCGCCATATCTGTAGGATAAAACAAACACAAACATTGTATTTAACTTGCCCGTATCATTTAAAGAATCTGAACTTCTAACTATCCATACTAACGGTACCTAACGCTGTGTTAACAATCTACCATTAATTTAATGTTAAACTGTTAACGAACTTTGAGTGACACATTCGGATGTCGTGTCACGCTCTCACGCCAGGGCCTGACATTCTCATTCAAGCCTTTTCGAATTTTGAGCGTAAAGAATATCGATAATCTCTCTTAAAGTCTTATAGATCTACTAGGTTTAACATTGTTATTAATTGATCATACATTGTTTTGTTGTATGGGTCAATGCTGCCAAAATTTTAATGTAGGCGATAATATGACTGTAGAGTATTAGTTAAAATTAACTCAGCTAACACACTAATATAATAATAATGGTTGCCTCTCGTGTAACGAGGATGGCCAGCCCAAGGACCACCTAGGCATGAATTTGTTAAAGGTGTAGAAGCTGTCGCCAACACAACAACCACACCCTGAGTTAATGCGCTGCATGACCCAGTGTCAAGGAATAGTCCGAGAAGACCAGACAACTCGCCAACTGCACTGGCTAACCATTACCCCGGAATACGATCCGCAAATCAATTAACACTCAGGTCCCCCAAAACTGCTGGGTAGATAGAGGCAAAATGACGTAAAGAAACATGCCCATAGTTTCACCCTGCCCCGCGACTGAATCCGGGTCCACTCACTTGCAAGGCGAGCATGCTGACCATTACACTACAGGCCGCCAGTTACACACACACACACATATATGTTTCCATTTTCCCGTGTGATTAGCCCAATAAAGCACACGGACTTCTACATACAATCAACACCTTAACCCGCCAGGATTCGAACCCACGGCCCACGAGCCTATGACTGTGACCGGGGAACGCTAACCGCTGGACCACCAGAATACTGAAAACGGTCCTAGACTTTGTTATTTCACACAAAGCCTGTTCAACGAGCTTATGGCGCCGTGAACCTCTAATAGGGACCACCCGTATCACGTAGGTGGTCAGAGTAACGTTTTACCAAATCCGGCTTCGAAACACGAGGATCCATATATATTTCATTAGCCCAACAAAGTCTAGAAGTGTATTTAGTATCCTGGTGGTCCAGCGGTTAGCGTTCACCGGTCACAGTCATAGGCTTGTGGGCCGTGGGTTCGAATCCTGGCGGGTTGAGGTGTTGATTATATATATATATATATTGAAAACTGATTATATGATCTAAATTGTTTAATTTATTCCGTTGTGTGATTTTAGTATATAAATTTCATATATTACATAACTGTACAGTACATTACTGTACTATTTAAATGGAGATTATAACCACTGAAATTCTCAGCCCAGGGCCTCATGAAAGCTTGATCTGGCCCTGGGTCCTTACCACTACACCAAAAGGAACTCTATCCTCAATCAACAAATTCCCTCTAATTAATCTGTCTATTTATTATTTTATGAAATTATTATGTTAAATTGGAATATTCACACAACTAATCATATAAAGAAAAGTCATGGATGTTTGTAAATTGATTGAAAGAAAGTTTTTTCCTTCACTGTGTATTGTGATATTGTGTGAATATTATGACTCACCTGTAGTGCCGTTAAAACACTTGTCGAGTTCTCTAGGTTGAAATCAGGCTGAAGGTAGAAAGAACAAATAATTGACAGTTATTTTGAGGTTGGCGATGTTTGTGAAGCTGGAGTTGAGTTAGGGAACGCTTGTTGCCTTGTGTATGTTGTAGAACGGCCGCCACCCCTTTATATAACGAACCAACCACACCTGTCAGTCCTTGTCTCCGCACATCTCTTGTCTTCCCGCCCTTGACGTCATCACCCGCCAAAATGTCGAACTCCAGGAGTGGTTTTGGCGCCACCTGTCCCTTCAAGTATCTTACTGACGTCATGCATTCACCTGCTCTTACCCCGCCCATCCACAACAAAGAAGTCACCGCCGTTATCAATACTGTACTTGATCTTCCATTCAGTATCTGCCCCCCCCCCACCTCTTGTTCTTCCCATCAACACTTGTTCTTCCCATCAACACTTGTTCTTCCCCACCAACACTTGTTCTTCACCACCAACACTTGTTCTTCACCATCAACACTTGTTCTTCACCATCAACACTTGTTCTTCACCATCAACACTTGTTCTTCCCCACCAACACGTGTTCTTCCCCACCAACACTTGTTCTTCACCACCAACACTTGTTCTTCACCATCAACACTTGTTCTTCACCATCAACACTTGTTCTTCACCATCAACACTTGTTCTTCCCCACCAACACTTGTTCTACACCACCAACACTTGTTCTTCCCCACCAACACTTTTTCTTCACCACCAACACTTGTTCTTCACCATCAACACTTGTTCTTCACCATCAACACTTGTTCTTCCCCATCAACACTTGTTCTTCCCCACCAACACTTGTTCTACACCACCAACACTTGTTCTTCCCCACCAACACTTGTTCTTCACCACCAACACTTGTTCTTCACCATCAACACTTGTTCTACACCACCAACACTTGTTCTTCACTATCAACACTTGTCCTACGCCACCAACACTTGTTCTTCCCCACCAACACTTGTTCTACACCACCAACACTTGTTCTTCCCCACCAACACTTGTTCTTCACCACCAACACTTGTTCTTCACCATCAACACTTGTTCGATGCCACCAACACTTGTTCTACACCACCAACACTTGTTCTTCAACACCAACACCTGTTCTTCCCCACGAACACTTGTTCTATGCCACCAACACTTGTTCTTCACCATTTACACTTGTTCTTCACCATCAACACTTGTTCTTCACCATCAACACTTGTTCTTCACCATCAACACCTGCCCTTCGCCACCAATACGTGTTCGTCCCATCACCACCTGTTCTTCCCCATCAACATCTGTTCTTCCTCAACTCTTGTTTTTCCCATCGACAATTGTTCTTCCCATTAACACTTGTTCTTCTCCATTAACACTTGTTCTTCTCCATTAACACTTGTTCTTCTCCACTAACACTTGTTCTTCTCCATTAACACTTGTTCTTCTCCACTAACACTTGTTCTTCTCCATTAACACTTGTTCTTCTCCACTAACACTTGTTCTTCTCCATTAACACTTGTTCTTCTCCATTAACACTTGTTCTTCTCCACTAACACTTGTTCTTCTCCATTAACACTTGTTCTTCTCCACTAACACTTGTTCTTCTCCATTAACACTTGTTCTTCTCCACTAACACTTGTTCTTCTCCACTAACACTTGTTCTTCTCCATTAACACTTGTTCTTCTCCATTAACACTTGTTCTTCTCTATTAACACTTGTTCTTCTCCATTAACACTTGTTCTTCTCCATTAACACTTGTTCTTCCCCATTAACACGGTCTTCCTAATTAACATTTTACATTTGTCCACACTAAATTTCATCTGCCATTTTTTTTCAGTCCATGCAAAATATTTGTTTTGGTCTTCCTGTAGTCCTTGTCAGATTGAATTATAAAGTCCTGTTTTACTATAGTCCGCAAATTTACTTATGTTGTTGTCTATGCCAATATGCATGTCGTTTATGTATATAATAAATTGTAATGGTCCAAGTACTGTACCTTGGGGTACTCCACAATTAACGTCACCCCAATCGGATTTAGTGCCGTTTATCCTGACTCTCTTTCCTGTCCTGTACCCACCTCCTAATCCAGTTTAGAACATCTCCAATTCAATTAGCCTCAACCTACGAATTAGTCTTTGATGAAGGACCCTGTCGAAGCTTGTAACAATCTCAGAGGTCGAGCGCAGGTCAGCTAATTAATCAAAACAGCTGACTAGCTTCTATGCTTTACTCTCAGACAAAGAGAAAGGCAGTAAATCCTTACCACTTGAGCAGGGAAGAGACACATAATTCAAGTGTTATCTCAAAGTGTATTTACAACACTTCCTTGGAGAGAATTCAGAATTTATTCTCTCAGATTATATCTGCGTATATGCCTGCTTCTACAATAAGCCCCCCAGGCCCCGTTGTGTGCCCGAGTGGGCTAATCCCTGTAAAACAGAAAAGAAAAAGGAATAATGTTTACATCAAACCTACCCACTTAAAGAGTTCAAGAACTTAATTAAAACAATTAATGTGATACCAAAACAGCTATCACAGGACAAAGGTTGATGGGGGAAGAACAAATCTTTATAGGGAAGAACAAGTGTTGATGGGGAAGAACAAGAACAATAGATTGACTGGACTGACTTTATGGGTAACTCAGAATCAGAAAATTTTCTTGAACGCGTTCAGGACTGTTTCCTAAGCCAACATATAGCCAAACCCACCCGGGGTAATAATATACTAGATTTAGTTCTGTCATACAGAGAAAACTTCGTTCGTAATGTAGAGGTAGGGAACGAACGAGCTTAAATCCCAGATTTCATAAGGGAAAACATAGTTATATTGTAAAGGCAGCTGAGAGAAGGGGTATTACGTTTGGGGGTGAATAACATGACCACACGTGAAGTATTAAATAACGTGACCTCACACAATGTATCCACAGAGGGCGACCTTACTCTTCTGTTTTTTTTTTTGTTTTTTTACGGGAATTAGCCCACCCGGGCACAGGTCAACCGACCTACAACGGGGCCTAGGGGGGGGGAGGCAAAAAATAACAACAGTAAGAAATTAAAAAAGAAGAAAAGGGTTATACTGTGTTAATCTACACCACGAAGATGCCGGAAAACCAGCCTTTAAAAGTAAGATAAATTGTATATATATATATATATATATATATATATATATATATATATATATATATATATATATATATATATATATATATATATATATATATATATATGCAGTAATCATGTAGTGGCTGATATAGTATACTATGAGATCAGTAGTGAATTATATAGTAGTAGATATATATATATATATATATATATATATATATATATATATATATATATATATATATATATATATATATACATATATATTATGTGAAAATCCACAATGAAAACGTGGATAAGATAAATCTTGATAAAATCACACGGGAAAATGGAAACAACGGAGCACCTTAGCTTTCGTCTTTATTCAAGACATCTTCAGAGGCAACTGGATTACATGGACAGAGAGAGGCTTAAATATACAGGGTGACCTAAAAACATGAGGTCAGGTCAAAATGATGACATCCACTAATCCCCACACCAACACACACGTAGAGGAGCTTAAGAGAAGGGTGGTGACGTGACTAGTCAAGTCAGGTCAGAAAAAAGGGGACCCACAAAATAACTATCATACATCTAGATCAAAGGTTTTTAAAGCATTTTTAACCTTGGGCCACTGACAAATAAATTTATGTAACATATTATCAGTTTTGAACTGACCATCACTAAGGTTTATTGATTTTAATTCCTTAATCAAACTAGCCCGTTAAAGTACCTGTAATAGAGAGAGAGTGAAGCAACATTGCAGCGAAGAGAAAGGGAAGAAAGATTGATGACTAAGGGAGGAGAGTTTTCCACTGATTCGAAAACAGTTGAAAAGAATGATAATGATAGATTTGTCCGACTTGAACACCCAATTGTGAAGCCATGCTGGGAATCACTCTAGGTGACTTCGAATCGAGTTTGAATTTATTGTTTCCAGTAATTTGCCTACAATTGATGTTAAATTATTTGGACGACAGTTGAAGGATGGTGATCCATCTCCCTTCTTGAAAATCAGTATCACATTCGTTAGCCTCCAGTTTTCCGGTATTACACCAGGTTTTTAATGGCAAGTTAAACAAGTTTGCGAAGGGCACACCAAGCTCTTTACTCTGGTAAATAGACTTGCTAAGTTTCAGTTTATCTATTTGTTTACCAACATTGTTACTGTATGTATATTATGTATGTTGTATGTATACCATGTATGTACTCTATATATACACATTACTTCTCTAGTCAGTAGCGTGTGGCAATGCCCCTGTTTCATGTCACCACACGCTTAGATAACTGTGCCTGGCGACATCTGGAAGCTGCTAATGTACCACTTACCACATGTCGCCTGAGAGGTCAGAGAGAGGTCAGTTGACCCCTATAGGAGTGTAAGGACTACCGGCGTTTGTAAGCGCCCTTGTATATTTCCGTTAATAAGAACCTACAAAACTCTACAGGTGTTTATGTTCGCTCCTGTAGTTAGAACCAAGTACCCCGAACATCTTCATGGCGCAGTGAGTATCAAGTGATCGATTAAGTGGAAATAAGTGCGTTCGAACAAAAATCAAGACCGGTAGACCTCCTCCGTCAACTCCGTCATACGTCGCCATTGTCTCCCACAAAAATTCGTTTGAATGACCAACGAGTTTTGAGCAGTGTGCGGTGACCGCACGTTCCTGTGAAGTGTCTTAAGTGCCCCTCCTGTGTGTAGTGCTAAAGTGTGTGTCCTTGTTTTAAAGGATTACCTAGGGTGGAAGGCTGATATAGTAGGGTGTGTCATAGGAGGGAAGATCAGCTAAAACTAATGGCCCATCACTTTTTTGGTAGATTATAGTGTATATAAACAGAAAATAATTTCAGTTTCAATATTTTGCAACCTTTTGCTAGGTAAATTTTAGCATGAAATTTATCGAAAATCTAACGTACAGCTGCATTAGTGCATTACAATTAAATAGTGAACATTGCTTTCTGACTTCATTCTTTAACAACCCAACTAACAATATTTTTTTCTGTTTCAGATTCTGATGCATTTATAAGTTGATAATATTTGCGATGGCTGCTTGTGTCAGGACGAGGAACCAAAAATCCAGCCATCTCAGTCACTATCTTGGGTCTGGGAGAGAGCTCCTGAAGTCGGAGTTGCCTACATTGAGAGATGCTTTGAGATACGGTGTTTTAATCAGGTAAATCAGTGAAAAGAACCAAAGAACTTACACAAACAAAGACATTGCCAGTGATATGACCAAAGCTGTCTTGGCACAGTACACTCTGGCTAACGCTCAGTTCAAGCCTCCAGTCATAACAAGTCAGAAGAAGATTAGTGAGAGACTGCTAGCCAGTTGGGAAAAGGCAAGAGGAAAACTTGCAGTTAAGGACAGCTTTGCCAAGCAACTGGACCAGTTATTTGACATAATTACTTGCAAGTGCCCAATTGTTCTCTGTCCTGAGTTTGGATGCGATCGTGACTGTAAATCCGAGGCCCACATCTCCTGTATTTGCAAGCGTGAACTGAAGATTCCTGTGATCGAACTGGCATTTGTCAAAGCACAGAGAGAGAAGACTGGCATTATAGGGGCTCTCATGATTTCTAGCCAAGATATTCCGGAGTCCAAGAGACAGGAGGCTGCCACAGAGAGACAGAAGAGGAGAAGAGTTGCCGAGGAAAAGAGACTTGAGAAGGCCCAGGGTGAGGTAAAAAAGGCCGATGATTGGAGTCAAGCTGATTCAGAGTTTAATGACTTCCCCATGGCTGATCCGAGTGCTGACCAGGAGAATGGTAACTTTGTCCCTAACCCAGAAAATAATGATCCCAAACCTTCCAGGCATAAGATTCGAAATAGGAAAGATATCCCGAGCATAGCTCTGGCCAGCATGCGACACCACACTGGTCTCAGAGAAACTGCAGAGATAGCAACAGCTGCCTGGGTTGACGGTGGTTTGATAACACCTGATGATGTTCACCTGGTGATAGATCATAACAAAGTAAGGAGAGCTCAGGAGAAACTTGTCAGTAACCTAAAAGAGGAGTTTGATAAGGGGATAAGAGAAAATGGAATCAATTGTTTGTTCTTTGATGGGAGAAGGGATGACACTAAAGTGTTCATGAAAGTTGGAGATTCTGACAAGTTGTTCCCTGCCATGGTGAAGGAGGAACACTACTCCTGCTGCAGTGAACCAGGAGGGAAGTAGAGGGAAGTATTTGTGGCATTTCACTCCAGAGAAAGATGACATCAGGAAACCAGCTGAGATAGTGGCAGATAACATTGTGAACTGGCTCAGAGAGAGGAACGTAGACCAGACCCTGCAGGCCATTGGAGGGGACAGCACCAACACGAACACAGGGTGGCAAGGGGGGGGTCATACAGTGGATAGAGCGGAAGATTGGGAGGAAGCTGGTCTGGATTGTTTGTGACCTCCACACCAACGAGTTGCCACTCAGACATCTGATCCAGGAGCTGGATGGCAAGACTCTTTCAAACAACAGATGGTCTGGTCCTCTTGGCAAGATGCTGGACTCTGCCACTGAGTTAGAAATAAATCCGAGCTTTGAAAAAATCACAGTTGGCCCTCCACTCGTTGAGCTTGCACATACTGTCATTGACGACCTGAGTACTGACCAGTACTATGGTTACATGATTTGCAGTGCCATCAAAACTGGGGTCATGCCTGATAGACTTGCTTACCTGCAGATAGGTCCAGTCTCACATTCTAGGTGGCTCACAACGGCTCACAGGTTCTGCAGAATTTGGGTCGCTCATCATAAACTGAAAGGGAACCAGCTTCACAACCTGAGACTTATTGTCCAATTCATCGTGAGTGTCTACTTGCCAAATTGGTTCAACACCAAGGTCAAGTCATCGTTCTCCGAAGGTCCGAGGCATGTTCTCTTCCAGCTTGAGCTCCTGAGGAGTCAGCCAAGGAAGGTTGTTCAGATTGTGGAGCAGACTGTGAGGAGGTCTTCCTGGTATGCTCATCCCGAGGCAGTTCTGCAGACAATGCTCTGCAGTAAGGATGAGGAGGAGAGAAGAGTGGCAGTCAAAAAGATCTTGGATATGAGACTTATGAGAGGATCTGGGCATGACGAATCAGTTGGTGACGATTCCTTCAGGGTCAGGAAGACTCCTGAAGTCAATCTAGGTGCCAAGACCCTCACTGATCTCATAGATCTGGATAACATCCAGGCTGGCAGTGAGCCCCCTCTTACCTGCAGCCTCACCAATGTTCAAGTCAGAGCTTTCCTGGACAACCCCATGCATGTCCCTGCCTGGCCCTCGCACACCCAGAGTATAGAGCGTTGTGTACAGCAAGTAGCGAGGCCAGCAGTCACGTGTACAGCCAGGAGAGGAGGGAAGGCTACATCCGAGCTCAGGTGGTCAGCAGGGAGGTGATGAGTAGAAACAGAAGCAAGAAAGACATGTTCTCTATGGTGTGCAGCAACACCGGTTCGTAGTAGTAAAACCGGTTTTTGTATTTGATGATTTTGTTTTCTAAAGGAATATTAAATTTAATAAATGTGTCAAGATCATTCGTTTCACTATTCTGGATCATTTTCATCCTAATAAATTAACCTGATACATTTACTTTACTTTAAATAAGCTATTTAGTGGTGTTGGTAAAAGGATGGGAATACTGAATTTTCATAAGATTTCAAGTTAAAATTTACCAAGCAAAAAATGAAAACTTTTCAAATCTGAAGATATCACATGATTCTGCACATAGAACTACATCATTAATACCATGGGCCGCTTTTTCAAACTCAAAAAAAAAAAAATTTGCCTCCGTATGACACACCCTAGTGCCCCATGCCACACTGCTAAAAGTGTCATACAGTGGCTCAAAGACTGTGAGGTACCTTTCTTCAATGACTGGCCTGGCAGTAGCCCAGATCTTAACCCAATAGAAAATTTGTGGTCCATTGTTAAGCGTCATCTGCGAGACGCAGACACATCATCAATCCCAAAGCTAGATGCAGCCATCAAGGATACCTGGGCTAACTTGCCACCTGACCTCTTGCAAAACATTGCTGACAGTGTTCCTCGAAGGCTAAAAGACTGTCTGAAGCGCAGAGGAAGCACTACAAAGTATTAATTGAAGTGGTAAGTGTTACCTGCCTTTATTTATATAACATAATCGTAAATATCAATATTTTTTCAGCACACGAACTAACATTACGCACAGACTGTATGTACAGACATGTACACACACACACACACATATGCTCACGTACTATACTCTTCACCTCTTAAATTTGGTGAGAGAGGCCAGGTCCTGCTTGCTCCTGTTCCTACACATCAGAAGTCTGCTCACCAATTGGGGCTTGATCATCCCATCCCTTTCTCGTGACTGTAGACCTGGGCAGCTGCCTCTGTTACCAGTTAGACACACCTCTCCACACTCTGAGTATGTGAAGGCCATTCTGGCACCTCCATAGCCCTGTGCACAAATTGCTTGACTTGAGCTGTGGTGAGGGAACAGGTGAGGAGAGGTTTAGTGGCCCCAGTGGTCCAGTCTATCGGCTCTGACAGCTTGGTGGCATCTGGGTTGTCAGGTGTTCTCCTGGGCCTGACAGAGTTGTCACCAATCTGTGTCTCCTCATCTCCCTCCACCCTCAACTTCAGTATCCTGTCCACTGCCTCTCTCCTCTTATCCTCCACCTCACTGCACAGTAGGGAGTGACAGTTTTGCAAAAGTTTTCAAAATCTAATTGCTTGGGTTGGATTATTTGTCTATCGGCCACGCTAATTCCGAATATGTTTGAGTTTTTTACATCATTGCATTAGAAGGTTTGTGGATACTTTTGGGTTTGGCATGAAAAACGCGAAAAAACTGTAAATAATAAAGGGACTGGCAATGTGGCACAACCTGTTAAAATCAAGTTATTGAATTGGATTATTCGACTACTGTGTACACTGGTTCATAATATGCTATTGTTTTACAACTCAATGCGCTACAAATTATGCCGATATTTTTGCTGCAAGTCACCACATACGTATATTTCGAAAACCAGGGCCCAATATTACCAACGGCGTGGATAGATTCCGTGGAATGAATTCAGGACATTCCCGCTCATGGAACATTACCAAACTCCGTATATGTGCCAATGGCAGGCCAATGGCAATATTTACAGAGTTTGTTGAGGCTCCCTGGACGGGAATGCCCTGAATTTATTCCACGGAATCTATTCACGCCGTTGGTAATATTCGTCCCAGGACTGATCAACGAATTCAGCCCAAGTAGCTTGACTTGGACAGTTAAGGACAAAATCTCAGTCCGTACTTTTGAATAAAATATTGTTCAATAGGTGGTGATATTGAAGTGCTGAAAGTTGTTTTTTCTGTGTTGTTTTGCAGTTAGTTCAAAGGGCCGCCACCAAGATGGGTCGTCCTAAGATTAGCAACACTCAGCTGCGCCAGGGTAACGATAAGGTGTTCGGGGTTCGGATGCCTCTGCCATCTAACAAGTTGCCTCTGAACAAGGAAGTTGGAAGTGCCCTGGCTTATGAAGCAGAAAACGAGAGGTTAAGGAGAAGAACAAATGCTTTTGATTATATGGATGCCACCAACAAGGTGACTGAGAAGGTACTGGATGTGTATAGGAAGGCCACTGTCCCCACTATCTCTGAAATCAGGGTGAAGATGAGAGTCCACGACCTGTGGAGGATGCGGAGGGAGACGATGATGATGAAGGGAAATGGACAGAAACAGAAAAGGAAGAAAACGAAGAACGGGAAGCTGAAGATGAGGTTCGAGGCTCATCTTCAGCTTCCCGTTCTTCGTTTTCTTCCTTTTCTGTTTCTGTCCATTTCCCTTCATCATCATCGTCTCCCTCCGCATCCTCCACAGGTCGTGGACTCTCATCTTCACCCTGATTTCAGAGATAGTGGGGACAGTGGCCTTCCTATACACATCCAGTACCTTCTCAGTCACCTTGTTGGTGGCATCCATATAATCAAAAGCATTTGTTCTTCTCCTTAACCTCTCGTTTTCTGCTTCATAAGCCAGGGCACTTCCAACTTCCTTGTTCAGAGGCAACTTGTTAGATGGCAGAGGCATCCGAACCCCGAACACCTTATCGTTACCCTGGTGCAGCTGAGTGTTGCTAATCTTAGGACGACCCATCTTGGTGGCGGCCCTTTGAACTAACTGCAAAACAACACAGAAAAAACAACTTTCAGCACTTCAATATCACCACCTATTGAACAATATTTTATTCAAAAGTACGGACTGAGATTTTGTCCTTAACTGTCCAAGTCAAGCTACTTGGGCTGAATTCGTTGATCAGTCCTGGGACGAATATTACCAACGGCGTGAATAGATTCCGTGGAATAAATTCAGGGCATTCCCGTCCAGGGAGCCTCAACAAACTCTGTAAATATTGCCATTGGCCTGCCATTGGCACATATACGGAGTTTGGTAATGTTCCATGAGCGGGAATGTCCTGAATTCATTCCACGGAATCTATCCACGCCGTTGGTAATATTGGGCCCTGGTTTTCGAAATATACGTATGTGGTGACTTGCAGCAAAAATATCGGCATAATTTGTAGCGCATTGAGTTGTAAAACAATAGCATATTATGAACCAGTGTACACAGTAGTCGAATAATCCAATTCAATAACTTGATTTTAACAGGTTGTGCCACATTGCCAGTCCCTTTATTATTTACAGTTTTTTCGCGTTTTTCATGCCAAACCCAAAAGTATCCACAAACCTTCTAATGCAATGATGTAAAAAACTCAAACATATTCGGAATTAGCGTGGCCGATAGACAAATAATCCAACCCAAACAATTAGATTTTGAAAACTTTTGCAAAACTGTCACTCCCTACTGCACAGCATGGCCTGCAACACTGCCTCTGGGTGTGCATACCAGGCTGACCTCCTCACAGTGAGCGTCACTGTGTCCAGCACTTTCTTCTTCTGACTCCTCAGCAGCTCCAGCTGGTACAAAACGTGCCTGGGCCCCTCCACCCAGCTGTGGTTGACTTTGATGAGGTAACAGTTAGTCAAGTACACCCCCAGTATGAACTCCACTATTAGCTTAAATTTCTTCTTGTGCTTCCCTCTTAGTCCATACTTAGACACCCACAGTCTACACTACAGTACAGTACAGTACAGTACAATACAGTAAAGTATAGTACAGTACAGTAAAATACAGTAAAGTACAGTACAGTACAGTAAAATACAGTAAAGTACAGTACAGTACAGAAAAATACAGTACAATACAGTACAGTATAATACAAAGCAGTACAATACAATACAGTACAGTACAATACAGTACAGTACAGTTCAATACAGTACAATACAATACAGTACAGTACAATACAATACAGTACAGTACAATACAGTACAGTACAATACAGTACAATACAGTACAGTACAATACAATACAATGCAGTACAGTACAATACAGTTCAATACAGTACAATACAGTACAGTACAATACAGTACAGTACAGTACAATACAGTACAGGTCAATATAGTACAGTACAATACAGTACAGTACAATACAGTACAGGTCAATATAGTTCAGTACAATACAATACAGTACAATACAGTACAGTACAGTACAATTCAATACAGTACAATACAATACAGTACAGTACAATACAGTACAATACAGTTCAATACAGTACAGTACAATACAGTACAGTACAATACAGTACAGGTCAATATAGTACAGTACAATACAGTACAGTACAGTTCAATACAGTACAATACAATACAGTACAATACAGTACAGTACAGTATAATACAGTACAATATAATACAGTATAATACAGTACAATACATTACAGTACAATACAGTACAATAATGTACAGTACAATACAGTACAATATAATACAGTACAATACAGTACAGTTCAATACAGTACAATACATTACAGTACAATACAGTACAGTACAATAATGTACAGTACAATACAGTACAGTTCAATACAGTACAATACAGTACAGTTCAATACAGTACAGTTCAATACAGTACAGTACAGTGCAATACAATACAGTGCAGTACAATACAGTACAGTACAGTACAGTTCAATACAGTACAGTTCAATACAATACAATACAGTGCAGTACAATACAGTACAGTACAATACAGTACAGTACAGTACAGTACAGTTCAATACAATACAGTACAGTTCAATACAGTACAGTTCAATACAGTACAGTTCAATACAGTACAATACAGTGCAATACAGTACAGAACAGTACAATACAGTACAGTACAATGCAGTACAATACAATACAGTACAATACAGTACAATACAGTACAATACAATACAGTACAGTACAATATAATACAGTACAATACAGTACAATACAGTACAGTTCAATACAGTACAATACAGTACAGTTCAATACAGTACATTTCAATACAGTTCAATACAGTACAATACAATACAGTACAGTTCAATACAGTACAATACAGTACAGTTCAATACAGTACAGTTCAATACAGTTCAATACAGTACAGTACAATACAATACAGTACAGTTCAATACAGTACAATACAGTACAGTTCAATACAGTACAGTTCAATACAATACAATACAGTACAATACAGTACAATACAGTGCAATACAATACAGTACAGTACAATACAGTACAGTACAATACAGTACAATACAGTACAATACAGTGCAATACAATACAGTACAGTACAATACAGTACAGTACAATACAGTACAGTACAATACAGTACAATACAATACAGTACAATACAGTACAGTTCAATACAGTACAATACAGTACAATACAGTACAATACAGTGCAATACAATACAGTACAGTACAATACAGTACAATATAATACAGTACAATACAGTACAGTTCAATACAGTACAGTTCAATACAGTACAGTTCAATACAGTTCAATACAGTACAGTACAATACAATACAGTGCAATACAATACAGTACAATACAGTACAATACAGTACAGTTCAATACAGTACAGTTCAATACAATACAATACAGTACAGTTCAATACAGTACAGTTCAATACAGTACAATACAGTACAGTTCAATACAATACAGTACAATACAGTACAGTACAATACAGTACAGTTCAATACAATACAGTACAATACAATACAGTACAATACAGTACAATACAGTACAGTTCAATACAGTACAGTTCAATACAGTACAGTTCAATACAATACAGTACAATACAATACAGTACAGTACAGTACAATACAGTACAGTTCAATACAGTACAATACAGTACAGTTCAATACAGTACAGTTCAATACAATACAGTACAATACAGTACAATACAGTGCAATACAATACAGTACAATACAGTACAGTTCAATACAGTACAATACAGTACAGTTCAATACAATACAGTACAGTACAATACAGTACAGTACAGTACAATACAGTACAATACAGTACAGTTCAATACAGTACAATACAGTACAGTACAATACAGTACAATACAGTACAGTACAATACAGTACAATACAGTACAGTACAATACAGTGCAATACAATACAGTACAATACAGTACAATACAGTGCAATACAATACAGTACAATACAGTACAGTTCAATACAGTACAATACAGTACAGTACTGTAGGGGTATCGAGATATTAAAGTTGTCTAGCACTCAGGATGGAAGGAAACTCTAATGTGGTTTTCTTGTATAATATATAAGTTATATGATAGACAGTCTGGTGCTGGAGGTGCTGTGTGGTGAGGGGCTGCTTGGTAGAGACGTGCGGTGAGTAGCTTGTCGAAGGAGGTATGTGTGCAGGAGCTCCGTTAGAGAAGATGTTGCCTGTTGCTGGCCTCCTGGTTGAATGAAATGTTAACAGTGTGGAGCTTGCTGGAGGAGATGTTGCTTGTTCAAGAAGATTGGTCAGAATGAATCTCAATGGAGAGACAGAGCTTATATACACCCAGCAGCGGCTATGAGTCATGGTGGGAAAACCCGAGAAGTAGCCGGTGACTAGTTCCGTTGCTAAGATACGGCGGGCAATGGAATGCGGATACGCTTGGTTGCTAGGGAAGGCGGTAACAGGTGGTGGCGTGGCAGCTTGTAGGGGAGACGTCCACTACAATACTCCCCCTCCCCTCCCGGCGCGGCGGGAGGCTGGATGTTGTCCGGGTTGTGTCCCACACATAACACATACCGGGCAGGTGTATGTACGACTCGACCGCTACGTGTAACAACTCCGTCCAGTGACACAAAACCTGTGGGAGAATTAGGAGGAGAAAGAGGGTTTGGGATTAGAGGAGGTTGTACAAGCAATGGTTGTTGTGCTCCTGCTGCTGCAGGGGCTGCGTCAGGAGGAGGGTCCATGGCAGGAGCAGGTTCAGGTTCTATGACAGGAGGAGGGTCTATGACAGGAGCAGGTTCTATGATAGGAGGGAGGCTTACTACAGGTTCAGGTTCTATGACAGGAGCAGGTTGTACATGAGGGTGAAAAGAGGGTGCCCAGAAATGTCGTGGGCGTGGTGTTGCTGCCGGTGGTAACTGCGGGTGGACTGGTGCAGGCGTAGTTTGTTGATGGTGCTGCTGGGCTGGGGGCCCGACGGGTAAGGCGGCCGGTTTGACTCTGTCTATGCTGATGGTGTCATGTCTGCCATTCCGGATAATTGTCAGGAACTTTGCAGAACGGGTAACCACCTGGAAGGGTCCATCGTAGGGGCGTTGTAATGGGTTGCGGTGAGCATCATGCCTGACGAAAACATACTCGGCTGTGAGTAGTGCAGGAGGGATGTGTTCAGGGCGCCGAGTAGGCTGGCGTGGAGCAGTAGCTCTGAATGCAGAAACTGCTTGTCGTAGCTTTTGGAGTAAGTCGTGACGAACGGCTGGAGTGGCTTGATTGGGATCAGGAGGGAGTGAGAAATCCCCGGGTAGCCGAAGGGGCTCGCCTAGTGTCAGATCTGCTGGGCTACAGTCCATATCCTCCTTGTGTGACGCACGGATGCCGAGGAGCACTAAGGGAAGCGCATCAGTCCAGCTGTAAGGGTCGTGCTGTGCCTTGAGTGCGTCTTTCAGCTGCCGGTGAAAACGTTCTACCATGCCGTTGGCTTGAGGGTGGTATGCTGTAGTGCGTTGTCTAGACGTGCCGAGGAACTGTAGGAGGTGCTGCCAGAGTTGTGACTCAAACTGTACTCCTCGGTCAGTGATTACGGTAGCGGGGGGGCCAAAACGGGAAACCCAACCGGACATGAAGGCGCGGACAGTAGTCTCTGCTGTAGCGTTGGGCATGGGAATTGCTTCTGTCCACCTGGTGAAACGGTCGATGCAGGTGAAGATGTAGGTGCTACTGTAGGATGATGGAAGAGGTCCCACGATGTCGAGGTGTACTACTTGAAAACGTCCTTTGGGAATAGGAAAGGCTTGTAAGGGGGCCCGTATGTGACGATGTATTTTGGAGGACTGGCAGGCCAGGCACTGGGCAGCCCATTTCTTAGTATCAGACTTGATGCCGGGCCAGACGACACGTTGCGTGAGGAGGCGCTGGGAGGCCCGCACACCCGGGTGGCTGAGACCATGGATGCGGTCGAAAACAGCGCGGCGGTGGACGTGAGGCACGAACGGTCTAGGCTGTCCACAGGATACGTCGCACCACAATTTTATCTTTGTGCCAGGAACAGGGAGTTCTTGGAGTATGAGGCCTGAGGGGGATGTCTTGTAAGCTGCCAGGTCTTCGTCTTTCTCTTGAGCCGCGGCTAGCTGCCCATAATCAATGGGTGGAGATGAGGGAAGAATGGTGGATATACAACGAGAGAGGGCGTCGGCGATCTCGTTGTGGCTGCCTTTAATGTGTTGGACGTCGCTGGAGAACTCCGAGATGTAAGCCAAGTGGCGCAGGACACGAGGTGTATGTGACTGGGAAGCTGAAGCGAAAGCGTGGACGAGGGGCTTGTGATCAGTGAAGATGGTGAACTGACGGGCCTCGAGGAAGTGTTGGAAATGTCTGACAGCCAAGTATATGGCCAGGAGTTCTCGATCAAAAGCGCTGTACTTGAGGTGTGGTGGTTGAAGCCGTTGTGAGAAGAAAGCAACGGGCATGAAAGTTCCGTTGATCTCCTGCTGTAAGACGGCGCCCACTGCAGTAGAAGAAGCGTCTGTTGTGAGAGTGGTCCGGGCGTTAGGTGCGGGGTGGGCCAGGAGGGTGAGGCGTGTGATGTGCTGTTTGATAGTGGTGAATGCCGTAGTAGCCTCTTGAGTCCACATGAGAGACTTGTGAGACTTCTTTGGGCGTCCCTTGAGAAGGTCGTGTAGGGGGGCTAGGACGGTGGCAGCTTTGTCAATGAAGCGGTGGTAGTAGTTGACTAAACCCAGGAACTCCCGGAGTTTCTTCGCCGTTTCAGGTTTGGGGAACTCCCTAATCGCGGTTATCTTCTGTGGTAGGGGTTGTATGCCACTGGGCGAGACTCTGTGACCGAGGAAATCGATGGCCGAGGTTCCAAAGACGCACTTAGCAGGATGAACTTTCATGTTGTTGTTCTGCAGGCGTTGGAGAAGGAGTTGTAGGTGGTGGTGGTGCTCGGCAGGCGTCGAAGATGCGACGAGGATGTCGTCAATGTAGACGGTGACAAAATCGAGGTCGCGAAGCATATGGTCCATGAACCTCTGGAAAGTCTGTGCTGCATTGCGTAAGCCAAAACTCATGAAAGTGTACTCGAAGAGTCCGAACGGAGTGGTGATGGCTGTCTTCTGGGTATCTGCCGGTGCTACTGGGATCTGGTGGAAGGCACGCTCCAAGTCGATCTTCGAGAAGATAGTCTTGCCATGAAGTTTGTGGTGAAAGTCCTGGACATGCGGAATAGGGTACCTGTCAGGTTTGGTGACGAGATTCAGGGCTCTGTAGTCGCCACACACCCTCCACTCGCCGGGTGTTTGCTTAGGAACCATGTGAAGAGGCGATGCCCAGGGACTCCTTGAAGGGCGAATGATGCCGTCTTGCAGTAGTTTGTTGAATTCTGCTTTGGCTGTGTACAGGAGCTCAGGGCGCAGGCGGCGAGGGCGTGAAAAGACTGGTGGTCCTTTGGTTTCGATGTGGTGGAAAATTCCCGACGTAGGTGGTGGGGGTAGGGAGACTCGGGGTGAGAAAAGCTCCTTGAATTCGTCGAGCAGGGAGGAGAACTCGTTGGAAGGCGCAAGACAGGTGATAGCGTCCGTGTGTCTGGCACGAGAACCCTGGATCTTGCGTGCTGTAGGCTCATGAATGAGGCATAGATGACTCGGTTTGACGCCGAGCTTGTGGAAGGTGAGGAAGTCGAAACCAAGGATGGGTTGAGACACGTCTGCTATCACGAATAACCAACGCAGAGTCTTGGGCAGACCGAGGTCTAAGGCGAGGGTGCGTACGCCGTAGGAGGCGATGGAGGTACCGTTGGCAGCGAACAGGTCATACGAGGGTTGCTTTGACTTGTCTCGTAGTGAGGGAGGGATGAGGCTGACCGATGAACCGGTGTCGATGAGAAACTTCTTGCCGGAGGTGCGGTCGGTGACGCGCAGTAATGAGACGCCTGGAGGGACGGAGGCTGAGGCGTCTACCAGCCTCCGGTGTTGCCGTTTCCCGAATAGGTGCAATAGGGCTCACAGTTTCGAGCATAGCGGCCGAAAGTCTGGTGATACCAGCAGAGGGTAAATTTGTTGTGCTGGGGGTTGGCTGCTGTGTGTCGGAACTTGTCGGGCGTAGTGTGTGAGTCAGGAACCGGCGCAGCAGCGGGTATGGAGGAGCAGAACTGCTCAACAGTGTCCATCCTGCGGTTCAAAATTTGCAACAGGTCCTTGATGTCTTGTGAGGAAATGCTCGGCTGAGGGGTGTTGACCCGGCTTACAAGTTCGATGGTAGGTACTGGTGTGACCGTGGCGGCAAGGGGTGCAGCAGCGCATTCGTTAAAAATTCTATCTGCCGCGGTTGCATATAGTTCCGGTGTCGTAGAGTAATCTACTGCGGACAGGATGTTGCGTACTTCTGTGGGTAGCTTTTGTGCGTGAAGCTGGCGCAGGATAGAGTCGGGGAGTCTGTCTGTGTGACGGGAGTTCAGCCGACACATCTCCTCCCAGAGACGTCCCGGGGTTGAGTTCCCGAGGGAGGTAGAGGATAGATCTTGCAGGAGATTGGGGCTGGTCTGTTGATAACACGTCTTCAAGGCAGCCCACAGGGTAGCGAATTTGTTGTGATCTGGAGGGTTGGAAATGGTTTGTGAGACCCGCGTGGCCACTTCCGTGGGTAAGGCACAAAGCAGGGCGCAATACTTTTGTTCGTCGGTCGCTCGTGAGCCGGCGAGGGCTGCTTCCACATGGTCAAGCCAGTCCTCGACGTTGTGGTTGAAAATCGGCAGAGAGATCCGTCCGTCCTCCATCCTGTGTGAGTGCTTATCTCCGGGAGTCACCATTGTAGGGGTATCGAGATATTAAAGTTGTCTAGCACTCAGGATGGAAGGAAACTCTAATGTGGTTTTCTTGTATAATATATAAGTTATATGATAGACAGTCTGGTGCTGGAGGTGCTGTGTGGTGAGGGGCTGCTTGGTAGAGACGTGCGGTGAGTAGCTTGTCGAAGGAGGTATGTGTGCAGGAGCTCCGTTAGAGAAGATGTTGCCTGTTGCTGGCCTCCTGGTTGAATGAAATGTTAACAGTGTGGAGCTTGCTGGAGGAGATGTTGCTTGTTCAAGAAGATTGGTCAGAATGAATCTCAATGGAGAGACAGAGCTTATATACACCCAGCAGCGGCTATGAGTCATGGTGGGAAAACCCGAGAAGTAGCCGGTGACTAGTTCCGTTGCTAAGATACGGCGGGCAATGGAATGCGGATACGCTTGGTTGCTAGGGAAGGCGGTAACAGGTGGTGGCGTGGCAGCTTGTAGGGGAGACGTCCACTACAGTACAATACAATACAGTGCAATACAATACAGTACAATACAGTACAGTACAATACAGTACAATACAATACAGTACAGTTCAATACAGTACAGTTCAATACAGTACAATACAGTACAGTACAATACAATACAGTACAGTACAATACAGTACAGTACAATACAGTACAGTACAATACAGTACAGTTCAATACAGTACAATACAATACAGTACAATACAATACAATACAGTACAATACAGTACAGTACAATACAGTACAGTACAATACAGTACAGTACAATACAGTACAGTTCAATACAGTACAATACAGTACAGTACAATACAGTACAATACAGTACAGTACAATACAGTACAGTTCAATACAGTACAATACAGTACAGTACAATACAGTACAGTACAATACAGTACAATACAGTACAGTACAGTACAGTACAGTACAGTACAGTACAATGCATTACAGTACAATACAGTACAATACAGTACAGTACAATACAGTACAGTAGAGCACAATACAGTACAGTACAATGCAGTACAGTTCAATACAGTACAGTACAATACAGCACAATACAGTACAGTAGAGCACAATACAGTACAGTACTGTACAGTACAGTACAATGCAGTACAGTTCAATACAGTACAGTACAGTACAATACAGTACAATACAGTACAGTACAGTACAATGCAGTACAGTACAATACAGTACAATACAGTACAGTACAATACAGTACAGTACAATACAGTACAATAAAGTACAGTACAATACAGTACAATACAGTACAGTAGAGCACAATACAGTACAGTACTGTACAGAACAATACAGTACAATACAATACAGTACAGTACAATACAGTACAGTACAATACAGTACAATACAGTACAGTACAGTACAATACAGTACAGTACAGTACAAAACAGTACAGTATTGTACAATACAGTACAGTACAAAACAGTACAGTACTGTACAATACAGTACAGTACAATACAGTACAGTACAATGCAGTACAGTACTGTACAGTACAGTACAATACAGTACAGTACAATACAATACAGTACAGTACAATACAGTACAGTACAATGCAGTACAGTACAGTACAGTACAGTACTGTACAGTACAGTACAATACAGTACAGTACAATGCAGTACAGTACAATACAATACAGTACAGTACAGTACAATGCAGTACAGTACAGTACAATACAATACAGTACAGTACAATGCAGTACAATACAGTACAGTACAATGCAGTACAGTACAATACAATACAGTACAGTACAATATAGTACAGTACAATACAATACAGTACAGTACAGTACAATATAGTACAGTACAGTACAATACAGTACAATACAGTACAGTACAATGCAGTACAGTACAATACAATACAGTACAGTACAATACAATACGGTACAGTACAATACAATACAGTACAGTACAATACAGTACAGAACAGTACAATACAGTACAGTACAGTACAATACAATACAGTACAATACAGTACAGTACAGTACAGTACAATATAGTACAGTACAATACAATACAGTACAATACAGTACAGTACAGTACAGTACAATATAGTACAGTACAATACAATACAGTACAGTACAGTACAGTACAATATAGTACAGTATAATACAATACAGTACAATACAGTACAGTACAGTATGTCTTTTTAATTTGATGATGTTCATGTTCTCTGTAAATGGTTCTTATATTTGCTGCCTGAACTGATAAAAGATATGTAAAGTAAATATAACTGTGCCTTTAAACATAATCATAACAAAAAACATATTGTACTTTTTTTCCTGTGATGTTGTTTCTCATCACCAATAGGTTGACCTTAGCAGAAGTACAGTACATGAATTGTACAGTAGAGGGAATGATTATATAGGAAATCCCTCAACTTGATCATCGGGTGAGGCATCCTCCAGGATCTATAATCTTGTGTACAGTACAATAACAATTGATGTACACTAGGGTGTGTCAATTTAGGGGGTGAACTGGCTAAATTGAAAATCGAGTAATTTGGTAGCAATTTATTGTAGTCTTTAAGCATGCAAAACAATATTCTGGCATAATTTTTTTTTATAATAAGTCCTACCTACATCAAATGGATTTTTAAATGTACATATTTGTGAATTTATAACATAACCAGCGTTTGCACACATGTTACTGTTTCAAGTTTCAAATTATTATATTTTATTATCCGTAGTCTATTTGAAAGTAACCAATGCCTTCATACTCTCTTTGCTTTGGTTTCTTGTCATCAGTAGTCTGCTTGCTATTTGTGCTTTGATGTAACCTTCTCGCCTCTCGTGGCTGTAAACATGGCCCGCTGCTTCTGTGACCATTTTCACACATCTCTCCACACTTTGAGTGTGGGAAGGCCACTTCGGCACCTGCATTGGAGTCTCTTTAAGGTTTCTCAATTCTTGGCTAGTTAGACTTGTTGTCAATGGTGGCTCTAAGACTTCCAAACTCAAGTCAACCAATTCTGACAATTTGGTGGCATTGACGTTTATTGGGGGAACTTTTCTTGAATGAAACGAACAGTCTCCCAACTGGTCGTCATCTATTAGCGTTCCTCTAATCTTTAGAATGACTTCTACAGCCTCGGTTCGGAGATTGGTACATTGACTGCAAAGCATTGCTTGCAAAACTGCTTCTGATCGAGCATACCAAGCGGACCTTCTTGCCACAGGTAACACGATGTCCCTCACTACCTTCCTCTGTGTTCTTACTAGCTGCAATTGAAACAAAAGGTGATTGGGCCCATCCACCCACATAGGATTAAGTTTCACACTAAACCACTGGGGAAGATAAACTCCAATAATAAATTCAACAATTAACCGCAAATTCTTCAGCACTTTGCCCTTCAATTCGTGTTTGGAAATCCAAATCCTGCAGAAACGAAGAGCTGTAGTTAACCAACGGCTGTGACTGACAGGTCCAATCTCCAAGAGAGCCAATGACTGAGGCACTTCTCCTGATCTTATTGCTTGGGCAATACGATAAGCATAGGATTGATCTGTGCTGAGATCTTTGATGACTCCTTCAGACAACGCCGGAAGGGGAGGGCCAACTTCGACCTTTGGAAAGGTTGTATTTATTTCTAGTTGTTGCTTCATCCAGCATGATGCCAAGGGGACCTGACCACTTGTTGTTGCTCTTTGTAGGACCATCAAGTTCCTGGATGAGATGACGAAGAGGTAGCTCGCCTGTATGTAAATCACATACAATCCAAACAAGTCTTCTTCCTAGTTTTTTCTCTAAATGCGTCATTACACCCCCCTGCCATCCGGTGTTCACTACAGCTGAATCTCCACCAACAGCCTGCAGTGAACTGCCAAGTCCTCTCTCCTGAACCCAACATAAAATATGATCAGCAATGACCTCTGCATGTTTCTTCCCTTCTACTTCAGTTTCGGGAGCAAAGTGAAACAAAAACCGACCACCAGGCTCAGAACAGACAGAGTAGTGTTCTTCTTTGATGAGACCTGGAAACTTTCTGTTCACTCCCTCTACTTCTAGCAAAACTTTTGTGTCATCTATTCTTCCATCAAACAAAAGACAGGAGAGCCCTCCCTCGCTTAAATCTTTTTCATGCTGATCAGATATTTCCTTCATTATTTTTTCTTGTGCTCTTCTAATTTTATTATGATCTATCACCAAAGATACATCCTCTCGGCTGATGAGGCCTGCATCTATCCAAGCGGCAGTTGCAATTTCTGCAGCCTCACGAAGTCCAGCATGGTGGCGAATACTAGCTAAAGCAATGTTTGAAATATTTCTTGTGTTGTATTTCATTTTCTTTGGTAAAGGTTCAGATGGCTCTTTGGAACTATCATCTGATGTTGCTTCCTGTTCATCAGAAGAACTATCAAAGAAGTGATAAACATCTTGACACAGCTCTTCCTCTCTTTGGGTGGCTTCTTCACTCTTCATTTTCTTCTTTTGTTCCCTCTCTCGGATTTGTTCTCTCTTCTTGGCATTAGCTTTCTGCTTCTTTGTTTCTGAATAATCTATTGAACCCATTTGCATACTTCCTTGGCCTTCTGCCTTTGTCCTCTGTGCCTTTATAAATTCAAGCTCTAAAACAGGGATCTTCTTTTCACGAGGACAACCACAATCAATGTGGGAATTATTTTCTCTCTTACCTGAGTGAGAACAGTTGGATTCAGAACATAATTGTATGGAGCACTTGCAGGTCAAAATGTCAAACAGAGTATCAAGTGTGTGCAGAAATTCATTTTTCCTGGCCAAGTTTCCTTTACCAAGTGATGTTTCAACTGCTTTGTGCCATAATTTCGTTAGTTTTAGCTCAATAGTTCGACACTGATTAATCACAGGTGGTTTGAATAGTGCATTAGCTTTTGTCCATTGATGCAGAAGAGGGACTATCATGTCATTTATGAGTTCTTTATCTGTATAGTTCCTTCTGTCCTTTGCATTTTTTTCTCGAAGGAGTAACCCTAATCTTAGCATGTCTCTCACTGTTGGAAGTTCTGATACAGGAAGCTCCTTCCCTTTACCAACTAGCAGGCTCAAGTGGGTTGACAACTGACTTCTTGTCTTCAATTTTGACATCTTCACACTATCTGACAAATAGAAAAATATTTCAATGTTTCATAATTCAATTGTTGTTTCAAAAAATATCAATTTGTTTATCAAAAATGCTGTAACAGAAATAACATAATAATTTCTTAGAACATAATGTTTTATACAATGATATAAGTAACTGCGACAATCAATATGCCCTACTTACAATAATTAAAATGTAGAATTCGTCTGGTAGAGTAGGTGCAAGTGCAATGAGAGCAAACCACCGTCTATGATATCTAGAAGGAGAGTGAGCCGGGCGCCTTATCCTCACGCTTGGTACAAGTCAAAACAAGAATTAAACTGTCCCACACGGAGAGCCTGTTCATGTTCATGTTCTGACATGCATATTGTACACAAGCTATAGAACCATAAAATACTCCATAATCCATATGCTTACATGAGATTAGTTAATATCAAGTGAATAATTCTAATCAAGTCTCATTAATTTGTTGAAATACTGATATTTGAAACTTTAAGGTATAATTGATGTAGGTGAGGGTTATTTCAATTCATTTTTGTTTGCTAATCTCAAGTTTAGACATAAAGAGGCACAATATTTTGACTACCAAATTTGATTTTTAACATGTTGACAAAATTGACACACCCTAATGTACACCCACTAAAAAATTATTCGGGACCCGTGTCATATTGTATCAAGCCGTAAGGGTGCTGAATAATATTTTATTGGTTGTACACCTGCATGACTATGTACACCTGTGTGGTCGTGAACATTTATATAAACATGTACAACCACTAAAAAATTATTCGGCACCCTTACGGCTTGATACAATATGACATGGGTCCCGAAAATTTTTTTAATGGGTGTACAGGTGCTCCTCGACTTAAGAACGTTCAGCTTACAAACTTTCAGAGATGCAAACATTATCACTGAGGGCGGGGGGGTTACCTGCCAGAGCAGGTGTTTATGTGGACGAGACTATTTTGAAAAAAATTCCAGATAGAACAAACATTACCTAAGAGGAGAAGAGTGAGCCAGGTTTTAAGGCTGTATTAAAGGGTATAGCTGTACTAAATATCCATAATCCTTTCATTTTTTACAATATGTTTGGTACCTACAAGAGTAAAGTTGAACTTACAAACAAGCTTCAGGAACATAACTCGTTCGTAAGTAGAGGAGCACCTGTACAAGAAATAAATCTAAAGGAAAATTTTGAGTCGGATATACTGTGCAGTATAGACTACTGTATATCGCAGTTTTTGCTAAATAATTCATTTTATATCATAGTATATCCTTAAAAGATAAAGAAAATCACTCTTCCTAGGGACAGCTGGCCACTAAATGGCAGGCCAATCTAAAGTGACCATATTCCTTGGAGTTAAAAGCGGGACATACTAAAAATCATGAAAGAAAACCCCTACAATCCATACACCAACACTGATTATACTTGACCCAAAACCAAAACAATTGTACATCACAATGGTATTTACCGACTCACCTTCTAATGCTCATACTTTTCACTGGATAAGATTAGCTTTAACATCCCTGGAGTTGATCTTAACATATTGTACAACTCCAGACAGATTTCCTTAAAGTTAACTTACGTGACTAGTAAGGCTCTGAGGCAACGTCTGGACTTTTAATTGTGATTTTTCAAATGTCCACAGTTTGTTCATTTGTTTATCCAGTTCTGATAAGGCAATTTGTGCAAAGACATTGAATGGCACATCTAAATTTTGGCCAAAAGCATTTCTGAAAGATTTTTGATGCAGTCATTAGATTGGAAGCTTTGATTCTCTTTGATTTTATGGTAGACCCACAAACCCTCAACAGCAGCCACCTCCAGATCCTCACTGATAAAGGACGCACTTTTAAAAGGCAGAGAGTGTTTTGCTAGACAAGGCACTGACATCAGCAGCTTTGAGTTTCTGAGATCAGATCTTAGCAATATCATTATACTGTATCCACCATGTGTAATGCTAAATTCTCTCACATTTCACACACCCTACATCACTTTCTGTCTTTGTTTTTGTAACAAAGGGGTATCTTGACTGCAGGGAGGAATTAAAAGTACACTTTTGCTTGGGCATTTTCTCAACCAAAATGAAGAAAAACTGTCCAGCATAAAGATAACTTTCCTAATTTTCTGTGCGTGTCACGCGTGTAATGCTCCAAGCGGCTTGACCAGCACTGAGGATTCAGTGAGCAGCATAACTTACAGTTGCAGTTTTCTGCCTGTTTTTGTAAATTTACTTCTTTTGTTGGTAAATATTTTCAATGTTTGTACAGTATATATCGAAAATTATAATGCAATATATGATGTACTACTGTGACATTACAGCGCACTTTTTATATCGGTAAATGTCTTTAAACGAAGAATACTAGATGTACCACATAATATATGGCATCTATGCATGCAGCCAGAACAGGACAGGAATCATATAAATTTGGAGGGCAAAGTTGCCAAACATTACTTTTATTGCCACTGCCAACCTCCCTCTCTCTCAAAAACGTTTCAAATTTCTTTTGTCAATATTTATTCTTTTGTTAATGAAGTGGGACATTTTGGGACAAAGTCTGAAAATGTGGGACATTATCGGGACGCTGTCAGAATGTGGGACGCTTGTTGAAAAATTGGGACGTCTGGACATCTTGGGGCCAATTGGAGGCCTCAAAGTAAAGTATGGGAGAAGTGCTTCCTCCTATATACTTTCCTTGGTCATGTCAGTCACCATGGCCAGCGGCCAAGAGTCAAAACAAACAGCCAACACAACTTTTCCCGCCATTTAATCAGTGCCATCTACAGAGTAGTGGCCAGATGCACACACTACGGGGATCTACTGTACATTAAGTAGCTTTAAGATGCTCTTCCTTATGCATACTTTCCTTGTAAACCCCTCTGAGACATGACTCCTACCACTACCATACTTTACAGCTAAAACAAACACTCCTTATCTTCTCTTGAAACTGTCACAAAACCAAAAACTTGTAAGGCAATGTGAGAGAGCCTCAAGTGTACCCATATGTCAGCATAACAAACATTCATATTTATATAAGACTGTGAGGATAATGACATACAAAATTATCTTTCAATGCATTTCATTTACTTTCCATCACCGATCATTTGAACAAAGGCAGACACTGACATTACAAGCATAGGGCAGCCCCATTCACACCAAGTGATTCAACAGGTCAACTAAACTTCAATATGTAATCTTAAAAGGTTAACAAGCTTTATGTGAATCCATTCCATTTTCTGCCATAATACTGTGAACTACACACAAGTTACATCCCAAGGCTGAACACATGTGATGGGGCATTACTGACAAGGCTCAAATCTCTTATCTCACATTTGGTTTTTAAAAATATATCATGGATTATTACAATGCCTTTCAACATAATGTCTGACACTACAAACAAACCCAACCAACCTCACAAATTTTAACGGCATATAAGACGAACGGCCATATAAGATGCATCCCCCATTTTAGCAAGGAGTATTTAGGAAAAAACACAAAAAATGTGTTTTCTTAAAATAATAAAGTACCAGTAAATGTGAGGAATAAATAGAAGTAATACCAATAAATAAGTTACAACAAAAAAACTGTATTGTCAAACAAGTAAATAAAACCCAAATGAAAGTTTAACACAGCGGCTATTTCCAAATACTCCGTGCTTTACCATTGCAACGGAGACCCGCAGGGAGGCTATGATCACCGATTCCCTAGAAATGCACCCCCCCCCCCCCAAAATACTCTGTGCCCACAACTTCACATATAGGACAAAGAACGATTTTTTGAGCCATTTTTTCAGACAAAAAAGTGTCTTATATGCTGTAAAATACTGCAAATATCCGAGAATAGGTTTATTTAGTTCAGGTTGGACTAGTTGTTCCTTACCTACAGGTGTATTATTGTCTATTATGTGCACAGAGCTGAATCCTGTATCACACCAAAGCCTTGCACTGTGTCAAGAGCCTGGTGTCATGTCATGGTCCTGTGTCATGTCCTAGTCCCATGTCACGTCAAGACCCTGTGTCAAGTCCTAGTCCCGTGTCATGTCAAGGCCCCACACCATGGTAAACCTTCCCATCTGGTGTCAGATACAGTATTCTTACATCACATACACAAATTACTATTATCAGCTTGAGTTACACCCACTGAATGTTGTAGTGAATATTGGAGCCTCAGACACATACAGGAGACCTAACATTTGGGAGGGACATCGCCCACTACCAGCCACCACCTTTCTTCTTCTTGCCTCCACTTTTCTTCTTCTGCATATTGCGTCTTGGTCCTTGTGACTCTGGCTGGGGGCTGATTACTGCCTGAGCTGGCTTATGCTGCCCAGCTGTCTTGGTGATGTCGCTGTAAACAAAAATACCCATCAGTGGTAATTTAAGGTACATATTTGCTCTTAACATTAAGTTATTCACTCACTGGTAAATTCACTAATTAGCCTCACACTCCTCCCAGCTATGTAGTGAAACAGAAGCACCACATGACCCTCACACTCATCCCAGCTATGTAGAGTGAAACAGAAGCACCTCATGACCCTCACACTCCTCCCAGCTATGTAGTGAAACAAAACCACCCCATGACCCTCTCCCTCCTCCCAGCTATGTAGTGAAACAGAAGCACCCCATGACCCTCACACTCCTCCCAGCTATGTAGTGTAACAGAAGCACCTCATGACCCTCTCCCTCCCCCCAGCTATGTAGTGAAACAGAAGCACCTCATGACCCTCACACTCCTCCCAGCTATGTAGAGTGAAACAGAAGCACCTCATGACCCTCACACTCCTCCCAGCTATGTAGTGAAACAGAAGCACCTCATGACCCTCACACTCCTCCCAGCTATGTAGTGAAACAGAAGCACCTCATGACCCTCACACTCCTCCCAGCTATGTAGTGAAACAGAAGCACCTCATGACCCTCACACTCCTCCCAGCTATGTAGTGAAACAGAAGCACCTCATGACCCTCACACTCCTCCCAGCTATGTAGTGAAATAGAAGCACCACATGACCCTCACACTCCTCCCAGCTATGTAGTGAAACAGAAGCACCCCATGACCCTCACACTCCTCCCAGCTATGTAGTGAAACAGAAGCACCACATGACCCTCACACTCCTCCCAGCTATGTAGTGAAACAGAAGCACCACATGACCCTCACACTCCTCCCAGCTATGTAGTGTAACAGAAGCACCTCATGACCCTGACACTCCTCCCAGCTATGTAGTGAAACAGAAGCACCTCATGACCCTGACAAATCCATTTATTGTCAACTCGTTTAAATGTAGACTTGAGCACTGTATGGATGGCAAGTGACTCTGACCAGTATATGGAGTTGCCAGCTAACACTTCACCTCTACTCTTGTAGGTGCCCTTATAAACTTTTAAGGCTATTAATGATAATTCATTGATGTACAATCACTCATAAGAGAAGGTTCTTAGATTTATGCTCACTGACACAAGACTAGACTTCAGTATGCAGTACAGTACAGGGTATATTAGTCAACTCATTAAAGTCTGTACAAAGAGCACTTTAAATGATTCATAATACAATATTTTCTTTTTATCCCTTTGGGTTCGGGCTATATCCCCGGTATATTCGGGAACATTTAAAACACAAATAAAAATGCAATTCTAGTCTTAAAAACTTTCCATAAATTATATAAAAAGGAAATAAATAAATAAAGGTGTGTATGTAGAAGGCTCCCGGATGATGATGATGATAGAATTTGAAGTGGGAGGTGGAGGAGACGGGAGAAGAGAAGGAAGTGGAGGAGAAGCATTTTACTGCTCCTTGGAAGGTGAGTCACCTTCCATGAAAATGTCAGGAACCTCTGGACTGACAGATTCTCCACCATGAACATCCTCTCTCCTTCTTGAAGTGGAAGGCTGAGGGCTAGCATCTTGTTCCCTCTGCCTTTTACTGAAGAAAGTGTCAATTGTAGTCTGTGGGGCATCTCTCCTCCTCATCATTAACTTATGTTTAAAGAAGGAGACCATTGTGTCCTCAACATGACACAAAGTTAGTTCAGACTTTTCCACTTCTGGGTGCTTTGAAGCCAGTTCCCTGAACTTCTCCCAGTGGTAAATCACATCTTTCAACTGTTTAGCTGACATATGGTCATCACTTTCAATTTCCTCCTCACCACTGTCAGCCTCTACCTGTAACATCTCATCCAGTTGCTTCAAGTCATCAGGAGTAAGTTCCTCCTCATGAGACATCACAAGCTCTTCCACATCCTCCTCCTCCACTTCAAGGCCCAATGACTGACCAATGGAAACAATCTCCTGGTCCAACTCTGTTTCTTCCTCAAATCCCTCAAAATCATGGACTACTGATGGCCACAGTGCTTTCCATGAAGAATTGAGGGATCTAGTGGAGACTTCTTGCCATGATGACACAATTAATTTTACAGCCTCCCGGATGTTGAATTGTGTCTTCCAGAACTGTTTCAGTGTTAGTTCAGGATCAGTGGAAGTTGCCTGATGACACCTCCTAAACATTTTCTTCATGTACAACTTCTTGAAGTTGCTGATCACATTCTGGTCCATTGGCTGTATGATTGATGTAGTGTTTGGAGGCAAAAACAACACTTTCACAAAGTCAAATTGATACTCCAAATTTCTGGCAAGGTCAGGGTCATGACCAGGAGCATTATCCATGAGGAGAAGAGCCTTTAAAGGGAGTTTATTGGTGGTTCGGTAGCTCTTGACAGAAGGGCAAAACACATCAACAGCCCATTCATTAAAGAGCTGTCTTGTCACCCATGCCTTACGGTTGGACTTCCAATAAACTCCAAGCTTTGTTCTTACCACTTTCTGTTGCTTGAACACCCTGGGATTTTCAGAGTGGTAGACAAGCATAGGCTTCAGTCGGAAATCCCCTGAAGCATTGGCACCAAGCAGTAGAGTGAGACGGTCTTTCATGGGTTTATGCCCAGGTAAGGAGGCTTCATCTCTGGTGATGAATGTTCTTTTGGGCATCTTTTTCCAAAACAGCCCAATTTCGTCCACATTGAACACTTGCTGTGGAAGATAATTTTCTTCATCCATCAGTTCTTTAAAGTCCACGATAAATTTTGCTGCTCCTTCCTTATCAGCACTGGCAGCCTCACCATGCCTAACAACACTAAAAATGTCACTTCTTTTCTTAGAAACCGAATCACCTTTCATCTGTTTTTCCCTAATCCAGATGAGAAGTAACCTCTCTGTTTCTGCAATTAGGGATCTACCTTTAAACACTGGTAGATTTGTCTCTCACTTTCACTTCTTTAAATTTTTCTTTCTGTGCAAGAATTGTCGACACAGTTGATGTCGACATGCCATATTCTTTGCATAGCGCATTTGTTCTAATGCCTTGTTCATGTTTTTTAATAATTTCCTGCTAAGTTTGGATTGAAAACGCTTTTCTTGATCTCTTAGGCCTCATGCTGGATTCAAACAATCTCAATGCGTGATTTTTAAAGTTAAACTAGCTGTAAATAAAGAATATTTTCTTTAAAATAACACTGCACTGAGCTATACAGTATATTGTCAATATGTAAAATAAATTTCAAAATGACCAATAATTTGCTTGGAAACACAGAAAAAAAGCATTTAGTTGAAGAGAGTCTCAAGCAAGATGTTACCTCCACTGAAAAGAGAGAGAGACTAACGCCTGTTTGGTGTGTTAACGGAGGGAGCACTGTACTAATAAACGCAGCTCCAATAGTAGCAGATGTCCACTAGGTGAATGAGAGACAGCCACCACAGTGGAATGGCATGTCGATGGAAAATGCGGACATATGGGTTAAAGAAATGTACTCAAAAATTGTCAGGTGGTCGCCAGCTAACCTGTTTGAACCACCCAAGTGTGCGGCCACAAAAGAAATGATTCGGGAGATGACTCGCCTCATAACTGAGTACACTCAGGACTGCTTCCTTGCCCCTTTGGCTCTTCAAATATTGGCAATAATACCACATCTATTCTGTCAGAGGACACACACAAAGACTAAGCACAAAGAAAATTCGGCAGCAATGAAAAGAAGATTGACAATGTGGCAGAATGGAGCCCTTGATGATCTCCTATGTGAAGCAAGAACACTGCAGGAGAGACTAAAATCTACAGGAGACGGAAAGCAAAACACCAATGACGTTGCAAGAAAGTTTGGAAACAAAATGCGTGTGGGAAAAAAGTGTCTTTGGCGGTAAGAAAGGAATCTTCCAGTGGGATTCTGCCAATAAACAGAGATACATTAAAACAACTGAAAGAAAAACATCCTCCTGCAAGTGAAGACGAAGGCATAAGGTTCCAGGGTGACTATATCCCACCAAACACTGTCCTTGTTCGAGAAACTAACAGGAGAGATGGTGTGGAAAAAGGCACTGGAGACTCGAGGAGGTGCCAGCCCTTCAGGTCTGGATGCAAACGGTTGGAGAGTCATCCTCAGCACTAACAAGTTTGGTGCTGTAGCAAGTGATCTCTGCACTGCTATTGCCGAACTTGCAAGAAAGCTGGCAACCTCGTGCTGCCAACACCTCCATGCTCTGACGGCCTGCCACCTCATTCCCCTGGATAAGAATTCAGGATGTAGACCTGCAGGTATAGGGGTGGGGGAAGTGCTGAGGCGGATCATCGGAAAATGCATAATGGAGGTGGTAGAGGATGATGTCAGGGCAGCAGCAGGGAACCTGCAAATTTGTGCTGGTCACCAGGCTGGAGGGGAAGGTGCCATTCATGGCATGAGAACGATATTTGAGCAGCGTGATTGTGAGGCCGTTCTCCTGGTGGACGCTTCAAATGCATTCAACATACTTAACCGCAAGGAAACACTGCACAATATCAAGATCAAGTGTCCAAGCTTTGCAATGTATGTTGAAAACTCCAAAAGGAATCCATCAGACCTTTATATAGTAAACAACAAGGCTCCAAGAGGTGATACCATCATACAGTCAACCGAGGGAACAACGCAGGGGGACCCTGTTGCAATGGCAATGTACACAATAGGCCTATCCGTGCTCCAACACACAATAAAATTTGAAACAACTGAGGTCAAGCAAGTGGCGTACGCTGGTGACCTTACAGGAGCAAGAAAAGTGGAGGACATCAAAAAATGGTGGGACCTGGTAACATCATGTGGTCCACAAATAGGGTACCACCTAAACGCCAGCAAGTCTTTCCTCATTGTGAAGCCAGAACATTACGAATGGGCAAAGGAGGTGTTCGGTGGAAGTGAGGTCAAAATAACAAAGGATGGCGAAAGACACCTTGGTGCAGTAATTGGCACGACGGACTTCAAGAATGAGTACGTAACGGGAAAGGTGAATGAGTGGGTTAGGGAAATCCAAGCTCTGTCTGAGATTGCTAACACAGAGCCACATGCGGCTTTTGCGGCATTCACCCATGGAGTCAAGCATCGCTGGAACTACTTGATGCGCACTATCCCTGATATCGGACCCCTCCTCCACCCTCTGGAAGAAGCTATCAGCGTCAATTTCATTCCCATGCCATTGAAACACCCTCACTCAATTCCAGCAGAAAGATCACTCCTTGCACTACCACCGAGCCTGGGAGGAATGGGATTGACCATATAATAGCTCAGAACGCAACAGGGAAGGTGGATACCAGTGAAGTAAACAAGATTCGAAGGTCCATTACGACAGAACGACAGCATGGCCAAAGTGATAAGTTGCAGCAACTGTTGCTGCAAGTACAGGCATCCCCTGCATTACGGAAGCCTGGGTTACAGAATTTCGCTCTTACGGAATTTGTAAATTATGACCAATAATTTCGCGTTACGACCCGTAAATCCGCCCTTACAGAAATTGGGGTAAATTTTAACAAACACAAGGCCTCACACATGCCATTCAGACTGACAGACTTGACAAGTTTCACCAACCATAAAGACAGTTGAAGCTTTAAACATCACTCACAATGGATCTTGAATATTCCAACTGTAATCAGACATACCTAAGTTGCCTCAACAATTGCAACCCCAGTTGCAATATCAAATTCTGTGTCACTACTAAAAAATAATAGTCACTGGTGCACTCTTAAGATTATGAGAAAACGACGACTCAGGAGTGCTGAAGTGAGAGAAAACAGACTCCTATGACGGGGCACTCAAATAACCATACACATAGCTGTATAATGCAATATAATGCAATATTAACCCCGAAATTGGTGTTTTAAGAAGGTATATCATAAATTATTTAATGTACTGTATTGTATATGTTTATAAATGTTTATTTTCATAAATAAAAGTGCTTGAATTACTTTTTGGGGGCCGAAAAAATTCCTTAGGAACGCATCTCCAGTTTTATAATGAAAGTCAATGGGAAAATAGGTATCACGTTACGGAATTTCGCGAAAAAGGTCAATTTTCCGGGAACGGAACCCTTCCGAAACGCAGGGGATGCCTGTACCAGAGAATTTGAAAAAAAAGTAGCTATAGTGCAGGAGGTGGGCGCCTCGAACTGGTTAACTACGTTACAGATAAGGGCAAATGGTTTCGGTCTCAATAAACAAGAATTTACAGATGTCAATGCTCTAAGGTACAGTAGGCCAGAAGAAGATTTGCCCTCCCAATGCAAGTGTGGCTCTTCCTATGACGTCGATCACGCCATGGTGTGCAAAAAAGGGGGGCTTCATATGCGAGGCATGATGAAGTAAGGAATCTCACAGCAAATATGTTGAAGGAAATCTGCCGTGATGTCATGGTAGAACCGACCCTCCTTCCATTGGACGGTGAGATCTTCCAACATAGAACTTCGAACACACCCAACGAAGCCCGTGTTGACGTCAGTGCTCGAGGATTCTGGACGCGGGGACAGCGAGCCTTCTTCGTCATCAGGATTTTTTATCCCATGGCCACATGTCACCTGAATTTAGCTCTCGATGCTGCACACAGGAGGAACAAGAACGACAAGATAAGGGCATACGGGGAGAGAATTCAGAACATTGATCAAGGCAACTTCACTCCTCTAGTGTTCACAACCTCTGGTGGGATGGGACCAAGTGGAAGATGCTTCTACGCCAGACTCGCGGAGGTGATATCTGAACAGAAGCAGCAGCCCAGAAGTTATGTTACAGCCTGGATGAGATGTCGACTGTCCTTCTCTCTCCTTAGGTCGGCTTTGCTCTGCCTCAGGGGAACGAGAGCATCGGCCCCAAAGCCAACAACAGTTGCAGATATTGACTATGAGGCAACAGTCACTGAATGCCGCATAGATCTGCGGCTCAACTAACTCAACACAGCTAGGGTAGCTACTTATGTATTAGGATATTTAATATTAAGGTAATAAAATGGTGGTGAAGGTATAGCTATTGGGGGAGGCTGGAGGCCTATATAAAAAAAAAAGTGGTGGTGGTAGTAGTAGTAGTAGTAGTAGTGGTGTGTGTGATGCAGTAGTACGAGGTAAACAGCACTAATTATTACTGCTCCAGTAACTGATCACAATACTAGACATATGCTTGGGGAGTAGAAATGTTTTTTTTTTATAGGTTAAGGAGGGGAAAAGATGGAAGGCATGCTGGGGCTCAAGGCACAGCCAGACATGAGGGATAGAGAAGTCACAACATATAGTTGTGGGGGGAAAGGTTGGAAAGGAAGTTTAATGAGTTAAACAGAGGGGGACGACACCCCTTGTTTTACATATTACAGAGTTTGTTGGCTAACTAAGCTAACCTAAGATTAATTTGAGGTTGCACAATGGTTACTTTGGTTGACAGAGACTAGTTTGATTTTACAATTACATACTTTCTTTTTTTTTTTTTACGAGGAATAGCCCACCCAGGCACAGGTCATCGACCCACAACAGGGCGGCAAAATTTTTTTTATTAAAATCTTATTAATAGATTGTGACTTGTTAAATGTGATCTTATATCATATAAGTTTTAATCTAAGGTGGATCACTCTGGCGGACATAGATGGGTCAAGGGTTGGGTTGTTGAAGTGCGGGCAGACTCCGGGGCCAGCAGGCGTGGGGTCTCCCTCCATTGATGTCTTCTCCGCGTAGGTGGTCTGGACTGTGAGGGTCGTCCAGAAGCTTGTCCCAAGCCTTCTTCCCTAGGCGATGGAACCTGAAGTTGAGGGCCTCTGTTTTATTTCTCGGGTGGATGGTTTCCACTGTCTCCTTGTAGGGTGGCGCTTGGCCACTGGCTGATCTCAAACACTTGTTTTGGAAGCTCTGTAGTTGTTGTAGTCTAGTCTTCCCGAGTGTGACGAGTGGTATAGATGGGTACTCCAACACAAGCCTCACCAGCACCATGTACAGTAAAAGTCCAAAAATCCAGATGCCAGAAATCCGGACCACCCGAGAATCCGGGCTTTCCGAAAACTCAATTTTTTTTTTTTTTTTTTAGCTGGCTTTTGTGTGTATGTGCACATGCGTGAGCGCCACAGCTGCACAGCGACAACAAGCAACCACGCACGGTCGCCACTTTAAAATGAGCAATCAAACTGTGACAATGTATGTAATTTTGAGTCCTACTCTTTCCTTTTACAGAGTACTGTACAAGCTCATAATAATGGCTCCTAAAGTAGATAAACTTCGTTGTGTGAAGAGAAAGAAGAACACGTTGAAATTGAGTGACAAACTTGAAATAATTAAGAAACTAGAACGTGGTGTGAGCAATACTGTTGTAATGGAAACATACGACATTGTAAAGTCTACAATTTATGATATAAAAAAGGCAAAGAAAAAAATTTGAATTCACAGCTTTTTCTTTAAAACTGCTCGTTTTGATAAATGAAGCATACTATATTTGCTAATGAATAAACTATCAAAATGTACCTGTTCATCTCTTCTTTATTCTTCCTTAAATTTGAATTTTAAAAGTACTGCCTGAGAATCCGGAAAATCCGAAAATCCGGACCGACCTAATCCCCAAGCAGTCCGGATTTTTGGATTTCTACTGTACAGGTGAACTTGTATCTTCTCAGGCATCAGTTTAAAACGCTTTAATTTGCCTGCGGCGACTTTGGCTTTATTTAGTCTGTCCTTCACGTGGGAAATGATGCCCGTCCAAGAGATGATGAGGCCCAGCAACCTGTCTTGTTTAGAGCACTTAATTTCTTAGTCGACGATCATCAATGGGGCCGGCTTGAATTTGGTTATGGGTATGACCTCGAATTTCGTTTTTTGTTTGTTTTTATTTTCCATTTATTTTCATACTCCGAGATCTCCTCTAATGCCTGAGCAGTGAGTCGCACCATCCTTGCCGTGGACCTTCCTGGGCAGGTGACGATCTGTGTTACATCGTTGGCATACATGACGTACTCGCTGCCGACGATTGGGGGTGGCAGGTGAGCCGTGTAAAGGGTTGGTGAGAGACAAGAGCCCTGAGGCACGCCGCTCGAGTGAGAGTTACTCCCCACAATGTTCTTGCATCTTGATTTTGGCTCTGTGGTCCATAATGAAGTTGCACAGCAGGCGCGTCAGGTTTTCGGGTAGCCCAGTTGTATGATCTTATACTGCAGCCCCACGTTAATAATGGTTGTATACATTAAAATAAGTCTTCAAATGATTCTTGCTTCACAGAAAGTAACACTGCCTAATTCACTCTTTAAATAGTTAGGCAGTTAGAGACAACGCATGAGAGCATTTGTGGTGCTCTTGAAACTTGCCATCGTCCAGTGTAGCAGCAAAGGGTATGCAGTAGTATACCCTGCACTGTACAGATGTTAGTGCATGAGTTTAGAAAAATATGTCCTGGATATGAGGGAATGCACAATAAACTAGCCCTTCTGTCTCCATCTGGAAAACTGAATATCAAATTTGCATACAAGAAAATAATTGATGTGTGTACCATGAGTGTGTAAGCAACTGTGATGTGAATAAAATGAATACAGAAGGGAGACAGGAACAGGTTAATATAATCTAGCATGGGCAGTTAATGGAGGCAGTGGGTGTATAGAAGGAGAGAACCATGTTGAGGGAGGTAAGGATGGGGAGGAAGTGGGTGTATAGAAGGAGAGAACCATGTTGAGGGAGGTAAGGATGAGGAGGAAGTGGGTGTATAGGAGAGAACCATGTTGAGGGAGGTAAGGATGGGGAGGAAGTGGGTGTATAGAAGGAGAGAACCATGTTGAGGGAGGTAAGGATGAGGAGGAAGTGGGTGTATAGGAGAGAACCATGTTGAGGGAGGTAAGGATGGGGAGGAAGTGGGTGTATAGAAGGAGAGAACCATGTTGAGGGAGGTAAGGATAGGGAGGAAGTGGGTGTATAGAAGGAGAGAACCATGTTGAGGGAGGTAAGGATGGGGAGGAAGTGGGTGTATAGAAGGAGAGAACCATGTTGAGGGAGGTAAGGATAGGGAGGGAGTGGGTGTATAGAAGGAGAGAACCATGTTGAGGGAGGTAAGGATGGGGAGGAAGTGGGTGTATAGAAGGAGAGAACCATGTTGAGGGAGGTAAGGATGGGGAGGAAGTGGGTGTATAGAAGGAGAGAACCATGTTGAGGGAGGTAAGGATGGGGAGGGAGTGGGTGTATAGAAGGAGAGAACCATGTTGAGGGAGGTAAAGATAGGGAGGAAGTGGGTGCATAGAAGGAGAGAACCATGTTGAGGGAGGTAAGGATGGGGAGGAAGTGGGTGTATAGAAGGAGAGAACCATGTTGAGGGAGGTAAGGATGGGGAGGAAGTGGGTGTATAGAAGGAGAGAACCATGTTGAGGGAGGTAAGGATGAGGAGGAAGTGGGTGTATAGAAGGAGAGAACCATGTTGAGGGAGGTAAGGATGAGGAGGAAGTGGGTGTATAGAAGGAGAGAACCATGTTGAGGGAGGTAAGGATAGGGAGGAAGTGGGTGTACAGAAGGAGAGAACCATGTTGAGGGAGGTAAGGATGGGGAGGAAGTGGGTGTATAGAAGGAGAGAACCATGTTGAGGGAGGTAAGGATGAGGAGGAAGTGGGTGTATAGAAGGAGAGAACCATGTTGAGGGAGGTAAGGATGGGGAGGAAGTGGGTGTATAGAAGGAGAGAACCATGTTGAGGGAGGTAAGGATAGGGAGGAAGTGGGTGTATAGAAGGAGAGAACCATGTTGAGGGAGGTAAGGATAGGGAGGAAGTGGGTGTATAGAAGGAGAGAACCATGTTGAGGGAGGTAAGGATGAGGAGGAAGTGGGTGTATAGAAGGAGAGAACCATGTTGAGGGAGGTAAGGATGGGGAGGAAGTGGGTGTATAGAAGGAGAGAACCATGTTGAGGGAGGTAAGGATAGGGAGGAAGTGGGTGTATAGAAGGAGAGAACCATGTTGAGGGAGGTAAGGATAGGGAGGAAGTGGGTGTATAGAAGGAGAGAACCATGTTGAGGGAGGTAAGGATGGGGAGGAAGTGGGTGTATAGAAGGAGAGAACCATGTTGAGGGAGGTAAGGATAGGGAGGAAGTGGGTGTATAGAAGGAGAGAACCATGTTGAGGGAGGTAAGGATAGGGAGGAAGTGGGTGTATAGAAGGAGAGAACCATGTTGAGGGAGGTAAGGATAGGGAGGAAGTGGGTGTATAGAAGGAGAGAACCATGTTGAGGGAGGTAAGGATAGGGAGGAAGTGGGTGTATAGAAGGAGAGAACCATGTTGAGGGAGGTAAGGATAGGGAGGGAGTGGGTGTATAGAAGGAGAGAACCATGTTGAGGAAGGTAAGGATAGGGAGGAAGTGGGTGTATAGGAGAGAACCATGTTGAGGGAGGTAAGGATGGGGAGGAAGTGGGTGTATAGGAGAGAACCATGTTGAGGGAGGTAAGGATGGGGAGGAAGTGGGTGTATAGAAGGAGAGAACCATGTTGAGGGAGGTAAGGATGGGGAGGAAGTGGGTGTATAGAAGGAGAGAACCATGTTGAGGGAGGTAAGGATGGGAGGAAGTGGGTGTATAGAAGGAGAGAACCATGTTGAGGGAGGTAAGGATAGGGAGGAAGTGGGTGTATAGGAGAGAACCATGTTGAGGGAGGTAAGGATGGGGAGGAAGTGGGTGTATAGGAGAGAACCATGTTGAGGGAGGTAAGGATGGGGAGGAAGTGGGTGTATAGAAGGAGAGAACCATGTTGAGGGAGGTAAGGATGGGGAGGAAGTGGGTGTATAGAAGGAGAGAACCATGTTGAGGGAGGTAAGGATGGGGAGGAAGTGGGTGTATAGAAGGAGAGAACCATGTTGAGGGAGGTAAGGATGGGGAGGAAGTGGGTGTATAGAAGGAGAGAACCATGTTGAGGGAGGTAAGGATGGGGAGGAAGTGGGTGTATAGAAGGAGAGAACCATGTTGAGGGAGGTAAGGATTGGGAGGAAGTGGGTGTATAGAAGGAGAGAACCATGTTGAGGGAGGTAAGGATGGGGAGGAAGTGGGTGTATAGAAGGAGAGAACCATGTTGAGGGAGGTAAGGATGAGGAGGAAGTGGGTGTATAGAAGGAGAGAACCATGTTGAGGGAGGTAAGGATGGGGAGGAAGTGGGTGTATAGGAGAGAACCATGTTGAGGGAGGTAAGGATAGGGAGGAAGTGGGTGTATAGAAGGAGAGAACCATGTTGAGGGAGGTAAGGATAGGGAGGAAGTGGGTGTATAGAGGAGAGAACCATGTTGAGGGAGGTAAGGATGGGGAGGAAGTGGGTGTATAGAAGGAGAGAACCATGTTGAGGGAGGTAAGGATAGGGAGGAAGTGGGTGTATAGAAGGAGAGAACCATGTTGAGGGAGGTAAGGATAGGGAGGAAGTGGGTGTATAGAAGGAGAGAACCATGTTGAGGGAGGTAAGGATAGGGAGGAAGTGGGTGTATAGAAGGAGAGAACCATGTTGAGGGAGGTAAGGATGGGGAGGAAGTGGGTGTATAGAAGGAGAGAACCATGTTGAGGGAGGTAAGGATAGGGAGGAAGTGGGTGTATAGAAGGAGAGAACCATGTTGAGGGAGGTAAGGATAGGGAGGAAGTGGGTGTATAGAAGGAGAGAACCATGTTGAGGGAGGTAATGATTGGGAGGAAGTGGGTGTATAGAAGGAGAGAACCATGTTGAGGGAGGTAAGGATAGGGAGGAAGTGGGTGTATAGAAGGAGAGAACCATGTTGAGGGAGGTAAGGATGGGAGGAAGTGGGTGTATAGAAGGAGAGAACCATGTTGAGGGAGGTAAGGATAGGGAGGAAGTGGGTGTATAGAAGGAGAGAACCATGTTGAGGGAGGTAAGGATGGGAGGAAGTGGGTGTATATAAGGAGAGAACCTTGTTGAGGGTGGTATGGATGGGAGGAAGTGGGTGTATAGAAGGAGAGAACCATGTTGAGGGAGGTAAGGATGGGGAGGAAGTGGGTGTATAGAAGGAGAGAACCATGTTGAGGGAGGTAAGGATAGGGAGGAAGTGGGTGTATAGAAGGAGAGAACCATGTTGAGGGAGGTAAGGATAGGGAGGAAGTGGGTGTATAGAAGGAGAGAACCATGTTGAGGGAGGTAAGGATGGGGAGGAAGTGGGTGTATAGAAGGAGAGAACCATGTTGAGGGAGGTAAGGATGGGGAGGAAGTGGGTGTATAGAAGGAGAGAACCATGTTGAGGGAGGTAAGGATGGGGAGGAAGTGGGTGTATAGAAGGAGAGAACCATGTTGAGGGAGGTAAGGATAGGGAGGAAGTGGGTGTATAGAAGGAGAGAACCATGTTGAGGGAGGTAAGGATGGGGAGGAAGTGGGTGTATAGAAGGAGAGAACCATGTTGAGGGAGGTAAGGATGGGGAGGAAGTGGGTGTATAGAAGGAGAGAACCATGTTGAGGGAGGTAAGGATGGGGAGGAAGTGGGTGTATAGAAGGAGAGAACCATGTTGAGGGAGGTAAGGATGGGAGGAAGTGGGTGTATAGAAGTAGAGAACCATGTTGAGGGTTGTAAGGATTGGGAGGAAGTGGGTGTATAGAAGGAGAGAACCATGTTGAGGGAGGTAAGGATGGGGAGGAAGTGGGTGTATAGAAGGAGAGAACCATGTTGAGGGAGGTAAGGAGTGGGAGGAAGTGGGTGTATAGAAGGAGAGAACCATGTTGAGGGAGGTAAGGATGGGGAGGAAGTGGGTGTATAGAAGGAGAGAACCATGTTGAGGGAGGTAAGGATAGGGAGGAAGTGGGTGTATAGAAGGAGAGAACCATGTTGAGGGAGGTAAGGATAGGGAGGAAGTGGGTGTATAGAAGGAGAGAACCATGTTGAGGGAGGTAAGGATGGGAGGAAGTGGGTGTATAGAAGGAGAGAACCATGTTGAGGGAGGTAAGGATGGGGAGGAAGTGGGTGTATAGAAGGAGAGAACCATGTTGAGGGAGGTAAGGATAGGGAGGAAGTGGGTGTATAGAAGGAGAGAACCATGTTGAGGGAGGTAAGGATGGGAGGAAGTGGGTGTATAGAAGGAGAGAACCATGTTGAGGGAGGTAAGGATGGAGGGTGAAGGAGAACCGTGAGGGGAAGGATGGGGAAGTGTATAGAAGGAGAGAACCATGTTGAGGGAGGTAAGGATGGGAGGAAGTGGGTGTATAGAAGGAGAGAACCATGTTGAGGGAGGTAAGGATGGGGAGGAAGTGGGTGTATAGAAGGAGAGAACCATGTTGAGGGAGGTAAGGATGGGGAGGAAGTGGGTGTATAGAAGGAGAGAACCATGTTGAGGGAGGTAAGGATAGGGAGGAAGTGGGTGTATAGAAGGAGAGAACCATGTTGAGGGAGGTAAGGATGGGGAGGAAGTGGGTGTATAGAAGGAGAGAACCATGTTGAGGGAGGTAAGGATGGGAGGAAGTGGGTGTATAGAAGGAGAGAACCATGTTGAGGGAGGTAAGGATGGGAGGAAGTGGGTGTATAGAAGGAGAGAACCATGTTGAGGGAGGTAAGGATGGGGAGGAAGTGGGTGTATAGAAGGAGAGAACCATGTTGAGGGAGGTAAGGATGGGGAGGAAGTGGGTGTATAGAAGGAGAGAACCATGTTGAGGGAGGTAAGGATAGGGAGGAAGTGGGTGTATAGAAGGAGAGAACCATGTTGAGGGAGGTAAGGATGGGGAGGAAGTGGGTGTATAGAAGGAGAGAACCATGTTGAGGGAGGTAAGGATGGGAGGAAGTGGGTGTATAGAAGGAGAGAACCATGTTGAGGGAGGTAAGGATGGGGAGGAAGTGGGTGTATAGAAGGAGAGAACCATGTTGAGGGAGGTAAGGATAGGGAGGAAGTGGGTGTATAGAAGGAGAGAACCATGTTGAGGGAGGTAAGGATGGGGAGGAAGTGGGTGTATAGAAGGAGAGAACCATGTTGAGGGAGGTAAGGATAGGGAGGAAGTGGGTGTATAGAAGGAGAGAACCATGTTGAGGGAGGTAAGGATGGGGAGGAAGTGGGTGTATAGAAGGAGAGAACCATGTTGAGGGAGGTAAGGATAGGGAGGAAGTGGGTGTATAGAAGGAGAGAACCATGTTGAGGGAGGTAAGGATGGGGAGGAAGTGGGTGTATAGAAGGAGAGAACCATGTTGAGGGAGGTAAGGATGGGGAGGAAGTGGGTGTATAGAAGGAGAGAACCATGTTGAGGGAGGTAAGGATGGGGAGGAAGTGGGTGTATAGAAGGAGAGAACCATGTTGAGGGAGGTAAGGATAGGAGGAAGTGGGTGTATAGAAGGAGAGAACCATGTTGAGGGAGGTATTGAGTGGGAGGAAGTGGGTGTATAGAAGGAGAGAACCATGTTGAGGGAGGTAAGGATGGGGAGGAAGTGGGTGTATAGAAGGAGAGAACCATGTTGAGGGAGGTAAGGATAGGGAGGAAGTGGGTGTATAGAAGGAGAGAACCATGTTGAGGGAGGTAAGGATGGGGAGGAAGTGGGTGTATAGAAGGAGAGAACCATGTTGAGGGAGGTAAGGATGGGGAGGAAGTGGGTGTATAGAAGGAGAGAACCATGTTGAGGGAGGTAAGGATGGGGAGGAAGTGGGTGTATAGAAGGAGAGAACCATGTTGAGGGAGGTAAGGATAGGGAGGAAGTGGGTGTATAGAAGGAGAGAACCATGTTGAGGGAGGTAAGGATAGGGAGGAAGTGGGTGTATAGAAGGAGAGAACCATGTTGAGGGAGGTAAGGATTGGGAGGAAGTGGGTGTATAGAAGGAGAGAACCATGTTGAGGGAGGTAAGGATGGGGAGGAAGTGGGTGTATAGAAGGAGAGAACCATGTTGAGGGAGGTAAGGATAGGGAGGAAGTGGGTGTATAGAAGGAGAGAACCATGTTGAGGGAGGTAAGGATGGGGAGGAAGTGGGTGTATAGAAGGAGAGAACCATGTTGAGGGAGGTAAGGATGGGGAGGAAGTGGGTGTATAGAAGGAGAGAACCATGTTGAGGGAGGTAAGGATAGGGAGGAAGTGGGTGTATAGAAGGAGAGAACCATGTTGAGGGAGGTAAGGATAGGGAGGAAGTGGGTGTATAGAAGGAGAGAACCATGTTGAGGGAGGTAAGGATAGGGAGGAAGTGGGTGTATAGAAGGAGAGAACCATGTTGAGGGAGGTAAGGATGGGAGGAAGTGGGTGTATAGAAGGAGAGAACCATGTTGAGGGAGGTAAGGATGGGGAGGAAGTGGGTGTATAGAAGGAGAGAACCATGTTGAGGGAGGTAAGGATAGGGAGGAAGTGGGTGTATAGAAGGAGAGAACCATGTTGAGGGAGGTAAGGATTGGGAGGAAGTGGGTGTATAGAAGGAGAGAACCATGTTGAGGGAGGTAAGGATAGGGAGGAAGTGGGTGTATAGAAGGAGAGAACCATGTTGAGGGAGGTAAGGATGGGGAGGAAGTGGGTGTATAGAAGGAGAGAACCATGTTGAGGGAGGTAAGGATGGGGAGGAAGTGGGTGTATAGAAGGAGAGAACCATGTTGAGGGAGGTAAGGATGGGGAGGAAGTGGGTGTATAGAAGGAGAGAACCATGTTGAGGGAGGTAAGGATGGGGAGGAAGTGGGTGTATAGAAGGAGAGAACCATGTTGAGGGAGGTAAGGATGGGGAGGAAGTGGGTGTATAGAAGGAGAGAACCATGTTGAGGGAGGTAAGGATAGGGAGGAAGTGGGTGTATAGAAGGAGAGAACCATGTTGAGGGAGGTAAGGATGGGAGGAAGTGGGTGTATAGAAGGAGAGAACCATGTTGAGGGAGGTAAGGATGGGGAGGAAGTGGGTGTATAGAAGGAGAGAACCATGTTGAGGGAGGTAAGGATGGGGAGGAAGTGGGTGTATAGAAGGAGAGAACCATGTTGAGGGAGGTAAGGATGGGAGGAAGTGGGTGTATAGAAGGAGAGAACCATGTTGAGGGAGGTAAGGATGGGGAGGAAGTGGGTGTATAGAAGGAGAGAACCATGTTGAGGGAGGTAAGGAGTGGGAGGTAGTGGGTGTATAGAAGGAGAGAACCATGTTGAGGGAGGTAAGGATTGGGAGGAAGTGGGTGTATAGAAGGAGAGAACCATGTTGAGGGAGGTAAGGATAGGGAGGAAGTGGGTGTATAGAAGGAGAGAACCATGTTGAGGGAGGTAAGGATGGGAGGAAGTGGGTGTATAGAAGGAGAGAACCATGTTGAGGGAGGTAAGGATGGGGAGGAAGTGGGTGTATAGAAGGAGAGAACCATGTTGAGGGAGGTAAGGATAGGGAGGAAGTGGGTGTATAGAAGGAGAGAACCATGTTGAGGGAGGTAAGGATAGGGAGGAAGTGGGTGTATAGAAGGAGAGAACCATGTTGAGGGAGGTAAGGATAGGGAGGAAGTGGGTGTATAGAAGGAGAGAACCATGTTGAGGGAGGTAAGGATGGGGAGGAAGTGGGTGTATAGAAGGAGAGAACCATGTTGAGGGAGGTAAGGATAGGGAGGAAGTGGGTGTATAGAAGGAGAGAACCATGTTGAGGGAGGTAAGGATGGGAGGAAGTGGGTGTATAGAAGGAGAGAACCATGTTGAGGGGTAGGATGGGAGGAAGTGGGTGTATAGGAGAACCATGTTGAGGAGGTAAGGATTGGGAGGAAGTGGGTGTATAGAAGGAGAGAACCATGTTGAGGGAGGTAAGGATGGGGAGGAAGTGGGTGTATAGAAGGAGAGAACCATGTTGAGGGAGGTAAGGATAGGGAGGAAGTGGGTGTATAGAAGGAGAGAACCATGTTGAGGGAGGTAAGGATAGGGAGGAAGTGGGTGTATAGAAGGAGAGAACCATGTTGAGGGAGGTAAGGATGGGGAGGAAGTGGGTGTATAGAAGGAGAGAACCATGTTGAGGGAGGTAAGGATGGGGAGGAAGTGGGTGTATAGAAGGAGAGAACCATGTTGAGGGAGGTAAGGATGGGGAGGAAGTGGGTGTATAGAAGGAGAGAACCATGTTGAGGGAGGTAAGGATAGGGAGGAAGTGGGTGTATAGAAGGAGAGAACCATGTTGAGGGAGGTAAGGATGGGGAGGAAGTGGGTGTATAGAAGGAGAGAACCATGTTGAGGGAGGTAAGGATGGGGAGGAAGTGGGTGTATAGAAGGAGAGAACCATGTTGAGGGAGGTAAGGATAGGGAGGAAGTGGGTGTATAGAAGGAGAGAACCATGTTGAGGGAGGTAAGGATGGGGAGGAAGTGGGTGTATAGAAGGAGAGAACCATGTTGAGGGAGGTAAGGATAGGGAGGAAGTGGGTGTATAGAAGGAGAGAACCATGTTGAGGGAGGTAAGGATGGGGAGGAAGTGGGTGTATAGAAGGAGAGAACCATGTTGAGGGAGGTAAGGATGGGGAGGAAGTGGGTGTATAGAAGGAGAGAACCATGTTGAGGGAGGTAAGGATGGGAGGAAGTGGGTGTATAGAAGGAGAGAACCATGTTGAGGGAGGTAAGGATAGGGAGGAAGTGGGTGTATAGAAGGAGAGAACCATGTTGAGGGAGGTAAGGATGGGGAGGAAGTGGGTGTATAGAAGGAGAGAACCATGTTGAGGGAGGTAAGGATGGGGAGGAAGTGGGTGTATAGAAGGAGAGAACCATGTTGAGGGAGGTAAGGATGGGGAGGAAGTGGGTGTATAGAAGGAGAGAACCATGTTGAGGGAGGTAAGGATAGGGAGGAAGTGGGTGTATAGAAGGAGAGAACCATGTTGAGGGAGGTAAGGATGGGGAGGAAGTGGGTGTATAGAAGGAGAGAACCATGTTGAGGGAGGTAAGGATGGGGAGGAAGTGGGTGTATAGAAGGAGAGAACCATGTTGAGGGAGGTAAGGATAGGGAGGAAGTGGGTGTATAGAAGGAGAGAACCATGTTGAGGGAGGTAAGGATTGGGAGGAAGTGGGTGTATAGAAGGAGAGAACCATGTTGAGGGAGGTAAGGATGGGGAGGAAGTGGGTGTATAGAAGGAGAGAACCATGTTGAGGGAGGTAAGGATAGGGAGGAAGTGGGTGTATAGAAGGAGAGAACCATGTTGAGGGAGGTAAGGACGGGAGGAAGTGGGTGTATAGAAGGAGAGAACCATGTTGAGGGAGGTAAGGATAGGGAGGAAGTGGGTGTATAGAAGGAGAGAACCATGTTGAGGGAGGTAAGGATAGGGAGGAAGTGGGTGTATAGAAGGAGAGAACCATGTTGAGGGAGGTAAGGATAGGGAGGAAGTGGGTGTATAGAAGGAGAGAACCATGTTGAGGGAGGTAAGGATGGGAGGAAGTGGGTGTATAGAAGGAGAGAACCATGTTGAGGGAGGTAAGGATGGGGAGGAAGTGGGTGTATAGAAGGAGAGAACCATGTTGAGGGAGGTAAGGATGGGGAGGAAGTGGGTGTATAGAAGGAGAGAACCATGTTGAGGGAGGTAAGGATGGGGAGGAAGTGGGTGTATAGAAGGAGAGAACCATGTTGAGGGAGGTAAGGATAGGGAGGAAGTGGGTGTATAGAAGGAGAGAACCATGTTGAGGGAGGTAAGGATAGGGAGGAAGTGGGTGTATAGAAGGAGAGAACCATGTTGAGGGAGGTAAGGATAGGGAGGAAGTGGGTGTATAGAAGGAGAGAACCATGTTGAGGGAGGTAAGGATTGGGAGGAAGTGGGTGTATAGAAGGAGAGAACCATGTTGAGGGAGGTAAGGATGGGGAGGAAGTGGGTGTATAGAAGGAGAGAACCATGTTGAGGGAGGTAAGGATGGGGAGGAAGTGGGTGTATAGAAGGAGAGAACCATGTTGAGGGAGGTAAGGATGGGGAGGAAGTGGGTGTATAGAAGGAGAGAACCATGTTGAGGGAGGTAAGGATAGGGAGGAAGTGGGTGTATAGAAGAGAGAACCATGTTGAGGGAGGTAAGGATGGGAGGAAGTGGGTGTATAGAAGGAGAGAACCATGTTGAGGGAGGTAAGGATGGGGAGGAAGTGGGTGTATAGAAGGAGAGAACCATGTTGAGGGAGGTAAGGATGGGGAGGAAGTGGGTGTATAGAAGGAGAGAACCATGTTGAGGGAGGTAAGGATGGGGAGGAAGTGGGTGTATAGAAGGAGAGAACCATGTTGAGGGAGGTAAGGATAGGGAGGAAGTGGGTGTATAGAAGGAGAGAACCATGTTGAGGGAGGTAAGGATAGGGAGGAAGTGGGTGTATAGAAGGAGAGAACCATGTTGAGGGAGGTAAGGATAGGGAGGAAGTGGGTGTATAGAAGGAGAGAACCATGTTGAGGGAGGTAAGGATAGGGAGGAAGTGGGTGTATAGAAGGAGAGAACCATGTTGAGGGAGGTAAGGATAGGGAGGAAGTGGGTGTATAGAAGGAGAGAACCATGTTGAGGGAGGTAAGGATGGGGAGGAAGTGGGTGTATAGAAGGAGAGAACCATGTTGAGGGAGGTAAGGATAGGGAGGAAGTGGGTGTATAGAAGGAGAGAACCATGTTGAGGGAGGTAAGGATGGGGAGGAAGTGGGTGTATAGAAGGAGAGAACCATGTTGAGGGAGGTAAGGATGGGGAGGAAGTGGGTGTATAGAAGGAGAGAACCATGTTGAGGGAGGTAAGGATGGGGAGGAAGTGGGTGTATAGAAGGAGAGAACCATGTTGAGGGAGGTAAGGATAGGGAGGAAGTGGGTGTATAGAAGGAGAGAACCATGTTGAGGGAGGTAAGGATAGGGAGGAAGTGGGTGTATAGAAGGAGAGAACCATGTTGAGGGAGGTAAGGATAGGGAGGAAGTGGGTGTATAGAAGGAGAGAACCATGTTGAGGGAGGTAAGGATGGGGAGGAAGTGGGTGTATAGAAGGAGAGAACCATGTTGAGGGAGGTAAGGATAGGGAGGAAGTGGGTGTATAGAAGGAGAGAACCATGTTGAGGGAGGTAAGGATGGGGAGGAAGTGGGTGTATAGGAGAGAACCATGTTGAGGGAGGTAAGGATGGGGAGGAAGTGGGTGTATAGAAGGAGAGAACCATGTTGAGGGAGGTAAGGATGGGGAGGAAGTGGGTGTATAGAAGGAGAGAACCATGTTGAGGGAGGTAAGGATAGGGAGGAAGTGGGTGTATAGAAGGAGAGAACCATGTTGAGGGAGGTAAGGATAGGGAGGAAGTGGGTGTATAGAAGGAGAGAACCATGTTGAGGGAGGTAAGGATTGGGAGGAAGTGGGTGTATAGAAGGAGAGAACCATGTTGAGGGAGGTAAGGATAGGGAGGAAGTGGGTGTATAGAAGGAGAGAACCATGTTGAGGGAGGTAAGGATAGGGAGGAAGTGGGTGTATAGAAGGAGAGAACCATGTTGAGGGAGGTAAGGATGGGGAGGAAGTGGGTGTATAGGAGAGAACCATGTTGAGGGAGGTAAGGATGGGGAGGAAGTGGGTGTATAGAAGGAGAGAACCATGTTGAGGGAGGTAAGGATAGGGAGGAAGTGGGTGTATAGAAGGAGAGAACCATGTTGAGGGAGGTAAGGATAGGGAGGAAGTGGGTGTATAGAAGGAGAGAACCATGTTGAGGGAGGTAAGGATAGGGAGGAAGTGGGTGTATAGAAGGAGAGAACCATGTTGAGGGAGGTAAGGATGGGGAGGAAGTGGGTGTATAGAAGGAGAGAACCATGTTGAGGGAGGTAAGGATAGGGAGGAAGTGGGTGTATAGGAGAGAACCATGTTGAGGGAGGTAAGGATGGGGAGGAAGTGGGTGTATAGAAGGAGAGAACCATGTTGAGGGAGGTAAGGATGGGGAGGAAGTGGGTGTATAGAAGGAGAGAACCATGTTGAGGGAGGTAAGGATAGGGAGGAAGTGGGTGTATAGAAGGAGAGAACCATGTTGAGGGAGGTAAGGATAGGGAGGAAGTGGGTGTATAGAAGGAGAGAACCATGTTGAGGGAGGTAAGGATGGGGAGGAAGTGGGTGTATAGAAGGAGAGAACCATGTTGAGGGAGGTAAGGATAGGGAGGAAGTGGGTGTATAGAAGGAGAGAACCATGTTGAGGGAGGTAAGGATGGGGAGGAAGTGGGTGTATAGAAGAGAGAACCATGTTGAGGGAGGTAAGGATGGGGAGGAAGTGGGTGTATAGAAGGAGAGAACCATGTTGAGGGAGGTAAGGATAGGGAGGAAGTGGGTGTATAGAAGGAGAGAACCATGTTGAGGGAGGTAAGGATAGGGAGGAAGTGGGTGTATAGAAGGAGAGAACCATGTTGAGGGAGGTAAGGATAGGGAGGAAGTGGGTGTATAGAAGGAGAGAACCATGTTGAGGGAGGTAAGGATGGGGAGGAAGTGGGTGTATAGAAGGAGAGAACCATGTTGAGGGAGGTAAGGATGGGGAGGAAGTGGGTGTATAGGAGAGAACCATGTTGAGGGAGGTAAGGATGGGGAGGAAGTGGGTGTATAGAAGGAGAGAACCATGTTGAGGGAGGTAAGGATGGGGAGGAAGTGGGTGTATAGAAGGAGAGAACCATGTTGAGGGAGGTAAGGATAGGGAGGAAGTGGGTGTACAGAAGGAGAGAACCATGTTGAGGGAGGTAAGGATGGGGAGGAAGTGGGTGTATAAGGAGAGAACCATGTTGAGGGAGGTAAGGATGGGGAGGAAGTGGGTGTATAGAAGGAGAGAACCATGTTGAGGGAGGTAAGGATGGGGAGGAAGTGGGTGTATAGAAGGAGAGAACCATGTTGAGGGAGGTAAGGATAGGGAGGAAGTGGGTGTACAGAAGGAGAGAACCATGTTGAGGGAGGTAAGGATGGGGAGGAAGTGGGTGTATAGAAGGAGAGAACCATGTTGAGGGAGGTAAGGATAGGGAGGAAGTGGGTGTATAGAAGGAGAGAACCATGTTGAGGGAGGTAAGGATGGGGAGGAAGTGGGTGTATAGAAGGAGAGAACCATGTTGAGGGAGGTAAGGATGGGGAGGAAGTGGGTGTATAGGAGAGAACCATGTTGAGGGAGGTAAGGATGGGGAGGAAGTGGGTGTATAGAAGGAGAGAACCATGTTGAGGGAGGTAAGGATGGGGAGGAAGTGGGTGTATAGAAGGAGAGAACCATGTTGAGGGAGGTAAGGATAGGGAGGAAGTGGGTGTACAGAAGGAGAGAACCATGTTGAGGGAGGTAAGGATAAGGAGGAAGTGGGTGTATAGAGGAGAGAACCATGTTGAGGGAGGTAAGGATGGGGAGGAAGTGGGTGTATAGAAGGAGAGAACCATGTTGAGGGAGGTAAGGATGGGGAGGAAGTGGGTGTATAGAAGGAGAGAACCATGTTGAGGGAGGTAAGGATAGGGAGGAAGTGGGTGTACAGAAGGAGAGAACCATGTTGAGGGAGGTAAGGATGGGGAGGAAGTGGGTGTATAGAAGGAGAGAACCATGTTGAGGGAGGTAAGGATAGGGAGGAAGTGGGTGTATAGAAGGAGAGAACCATGTTGAGGGAGGTAAGGATGGGGAGGAAGTGGGTGTATAGAAGGAGAGAACCATGTTGAGGGAGGTAAGGATTAGGGTGGTCCCGAAATGGGGGTTAAAATTTTTTTTTCAGAATATGATCACAACCACCCTGCCCTTTTATAAGAACTACCAAAATAATATAACCCAAACAATTTCAACCAAATTGAGGGATGTTTAGGGGTGCCACCAGCCAGGGGCACAACTTGACACAACTTACTTAATATAAATATATATATTATATAATGGCAGAATGTTGACATGTTGTGCAGGTGTCTGTATTCTGTCAATCCATGAATGAGCTTAGGTCTACCTGTGAGTGCCACATATCCAATTGGACTTATAGAGAATTTTTTTGTCACTTCTTTGTACTCATTATCAAGCTCAACATCCTAGACTCTACAAACTGGATGTCGGGTGTGAGTTTGTGTTACCTATTGTCCCTAAATTATATATCATATAATACTAATAATAGTAATGGTTTCTCTTTTTAGATGGCTAGTACTAGTGGTAGTGGCACAAAGCCAAAGACAAGGAAAGACAATGAAGTATGGTTGATTGGGCCAACTGCACACGCTTTGACTGGTCTAAAACTGCCTTCTACTGGGGAAGTTATGAGTTTGTTCTTTCAAATTCACAAAGTCAACAAAGCAACCATCAAAGAGAGTGCCAAGGAAGTGATCAAGCAAGTACTCCCATTTTGGGAAATGGCAAGAATACCAACTTGCTCAGAAATTCATGCCCGAGAAAGAGTTGAAAAAATGTTTGTGAAATGGAAAAGCCTTCAAAAAGCTGCCAAGAGGAGAAGCCAAGCTCAGCAAATAAAGGAAGAAGTTTTCAAAGAACAATTAAGTAAACTATTTGACATTGCTCATGCAAATGCTTTGACAATGATCAAAATTGAAGAAGATCGGCAATTCCTTCTAGCACAACGAAATGGAAGGAAAGGATACTTGGGTAGAGTTGATAAAGAACTAGCAGCAAAAGAAGTCCGCTTGGCAATACGAAAAGAAGAAGAACGTGCTCGCTTTTCAAAAGCTTTGGCACAGAAAACAAAAGAAGATGAAAAACAAGGAATGAATCCGCCATTCTCATCATCATCTGAGTCTGAGGAACAAGTAAATTCTTCAGCGTCAGAGTGTTCTCCTCCCAAAAAATCAAAACCTGGGAAACCACGTGCAAAAAACATAATGTCCCCTGTTCTGGCCAAAGCACTAGATCGCACCAAGATTAGTGATCGTGATGCTGTGCATTTGATTGCTGCAGCAGCTCAAACTTTAGGTCACAACGTGGAAGACGTAGCAGTCAACCGGAAGACAATTCGACAATCAAGAATGAAGTTGAGAGTTCAGTCTTTTAAGTCTGCCAAAGAACAATTTATACTTAATCTTGATCCAACAATCCCTCTTGTTGTTCATTGGGATGGAAAGCTACTTCCTGAAACAGCTGGTGGTAAAGAAACTTATGATCGATTGCCAATCATTGTGTCCTATGAAGAGAATGAACAATTGCTGAATGTATCAAAGTTGCCCAATGGAACTGGTGAAGCGATGGCTAATGCTGTGGTTGAAGTGGTCAAAGATTGGAAATTAAAAGACTATATAGTGGCAATGTCTTTTGACACTACAAGCAGCAACACTGGACGCCACACTGGGGCCTGTAAGCTCATCGAAATTAAACTGGAGAAAAATCTCCTATGGTTGCCATGCCGTCATCATGTGCATGAGGTTGTGATCGGTGGAGTATTTGACCGTGTAATGGGTCCATCAACTGGGCCAGATATACTTGTTTTTAAGAGATTTCAAGCATTTTGGCCCAACATTGTGCAGAGTGACTACAGTACAGCTGCCACTGATCAAGAAATGGATTTGGTTGTGACTGAAAATCGAGAAGGTCTGCTGAAAAATGCATTGAGCTTCCTTAATGATAATCAGCCACAGGAAGACTATAGAGAATTACTCGAATTGGTTGTTATATTCCTGGGAGGAACTCCACACCGCAAGATATCTTTCAGGAGGCCTGGGGCCATGCACAGAGCCAGGTGGATGGCAAAGCTGTTGTATTCCTTCAAAATATGGATGTTCCGGTCACAATTCAAGTTAACAGCCCGAGAAGTCAAAGGACTCGGTAGGGTGGTTCGATTTGCTGTCCTTGTATACTTTAAAGCATGGTTCCTGGCTACTTTGCCAGTTCAAGCTCCAGCAAATGACCTGCTCTTCCTGAAGAAGATTTCTGACTACACAAAAGTTGACAAGGAGGTTTCAGAAGAGGGTTGCCGCAAATTTATCAATCATCTGTGGTACCTCAATGAAGAAGTTGTTGGCTTTGCCTTCTTTGATATGAATGTTGGTGATGAAACAAAGCAGAGGATGGTGGACAGTCTAAAAAAGGCTCAAAATGGTAACCGCATGAAGGCAGTGGTTAAGCCTCAAGACGTGAATGACATTCACCTTGAAGATTTTGTGTCTTCTGCAACAAGTAAATTTTTTGACATGCTCAATCTGCCAACTGACTTTCTACAGTTGTCCCCATCTTTGTGGCAAACTAATGCAGGTTATTGCAAAGCACAAAAGAAGCTCAAGACAATGAAAGTGGTTAACGATGTGGCTGAGAGAGGTGTGGCACTCATCCAAGATTACATCCATGTAATAACAAAGGATGAGGAACAACGCCAATTTCTACTCCAGGTGGTCAGTGATCATCGAAAGAACTTTCCAAACTCTCTAAAAAGGACTGTAATAGAGGCACTCAAGAAGAATGACCTGTGTTGCTAAATTTCATTGATTTTGCTGTATTACAACTATTAACAACTAACTGTATTGATATTGACTATGTATTGTATACGATTTACACATTTACCGGTACTTGTTCAATATAAAAACTAGATAGTCTTTGTGGCACCTCTAAATTTTATCCAAATTTTTTACAAAATGACAGATCATTGTTTTAATAGTATACACATACTTAGGCAGGGTGGTCGTTGAAATTTAAACCAAAAAAAATTTCGGGACCACCCTAGTAAGGATAGGGAGGAAGTGGGTGTATAGAAGGAGAGAACCATGTTGAGGGAGGTAAGGATAGGGAGGAAGTGGGTGTATAGAAGGAGAGAACCATGTTGAGGGAGGTAAGGATGGGGAGGAAGTGGGTGTATAGAAGGAGAGAACCATGTTGAGGGAGGTAAGGATGGGGAGGAAGTGGGTGTATAGGAGAGAACCATGTTGAGGGAGGTAAGGATAGGGAGGAAGTGGGTGTACAGAAGGAGAGAACCATGTTGAGGGAGGTAAGGATAGGGAGGAAGTGGGTGTATAGAAGGAGAGAACCATGTTGAGGGAGGTAAGGATAGGGAGGAAGTGGGTGTATAGAAGGAGAGAACCATGTTGAGGGAGGTAAGGATAGGGAGGAAGTGGGTGTATAGAAGGAGAGAACCATGTTGAGGGAGGTAAGGATAGGGAGGAAGTGGGTGTATAGAAGGAGAGAACCATGTTGAGGGAGGTAAGGATAGGGAGGAAGTGGGTGTACAGAAGGAGAGAACCATGTTGAGGGAGGTAAGGATGGGGAGGAAGTGGGTGTATAGAAGGAGAGAACCATGTTGAGGGAGGTAAGGATAGGGAGGAAGTGGGTGTACAGAAGGAGAGAACCATGTTGAGGGAGGTAAGGATAGGGAGGTATATGAGTGACACTTACAACTTGTCAGCTGCTTCACTTGATACACCTTGTGTACCCTTCATAACGTCCTTCACCCTCCGGTCCTTCTTCTTACGGTAACCTTTACGTTGCCACTTGGGTAGCCAGCGCTCAGGGTCGGCCTGGACGTTGGGGTTGTAGTTCTTGGGAAGACGAGGCTTTCGCTTCTTCTTCTTCTTCTTTGTCTTCTTAATATCTGTTCCAGGTGTCCTGTTAACACATCAAACAATATTTCACAGACTGTATGTTTATTCTTTAAGTTGTGTAAGAAACTACTGTATAGTCAATAAGGACTGACAGACAACAATATGAAAAGGATAAACATAAAAGTGGACAGAGGGAGTGGACTCACGTGGCAGACTTGGGAGATGCCGGGGACGAGGGAGAACCTTCTCCTCGCGCCTGTTGGATCTTCTTGAAGTACCGGTGACCCACAGATGCCTCCAGTCCGTCCCCGTCCACATTACCCACAATGCTACTGACCGGCGGAAGTTGCCGGGACAGTCTCTGAGCTGCACTTACGTCATACTGAAGAGAATTAGAAAAAAAAATGGCTTTAATTCTTCACAAGTGTTCTATTTACACATACTAAGACCAAGCACCTCTGTTTAAGGTGGTGACAAAGGAACTTTCTATACCATATATCTCTCTATCAAGATACTTTCCTCTATTCTTTACTACATGGGATGAAAGAGCATATACACATCATATAAAGGGCAACTTGCAAGTATATATGCACTCTGCTTTACTGACTTTCATGGCCATCATGTGAATGCTTGCAGTACAACAACATTGACCTCACTTGCTGATGAGCGAAGTATCCAAGAATATTGCAGGAGAGCAGACACAGCGCCAAGTTGAGGACTAAGTTGATGAAGTAATACAAGTTTTCACATGATTGCCACAACAATCTGTGAGGCAGTGTGTACACTTTATTTTGAGACAGCCTGTGTGTGTGTTCGTTCGTTCGTTCTTTCTTTCATTCTCGGGCTATTCCTTGATACTTGGTCATTCAACTCTTTAACTCAGCGTGTGGTTGTTCTGTTAAAGACAGCTTCTACACCTTAAACAAATTCACGCCCGGGTGGCCCTTGGGCCGGCCATCCTCGTTACACGAGGGGCAACCATTATTATGTGTGTGTGTGTGTGTGTGTGTGTTTTCAAATAAACATACAAATTATACTGAACATAACTTAATAACAAACGAGGTAGGCAGTAGGCAACTACCAAACAGGGAGGTACTACCACCTGGGAAGATATTGGAAGCATAATGTGTTGTCTAATGGTAGACCCTGCTGCCATATGGCATCACAAAAATTGTGACCAAGTCCCAGGGTGCTGATCTGACTTTCTGTCTCATTCACACACAATTACAGGATCTCAATTGTTTCTCTTACTTTGACAACACAACATACATATATTGTTTCTCACTCTTGGTCTTTTTTTCTCTCTTTTTTTATTTATTTATGGTTATTTAGTATTATTATCATTATTATTATATTATTTGTATTTTTTCTATTAAAAATTTTAATTATCTGAATTATTATTATTATTATCCCCCCCCCCCCCCGATGAAGGTGAATGACTTGTGCTCAGGTGGGCGAATCCCTGTTTAAAAAAAAATAAAAAATAAAATAAATATATATATATACAGTGACCCCTCGGTTAACGAACACAATCCGATCCAGCAGGTTGTTCGTTAACCGAAAAATTCGTTAACCGAAACCATTGTTTCAATGGGTTTTGGGTAATTGGTTCCAGCTCACCGAAAATTGCCTAAAATCAACAAAAAAGGTAGTAAAGTACACTTACTTTGAGGTGTGTATGTAGAAGGCTCCTGAATGATGATGATGGGAATTAGAATGGGGGTGGAGGAGAAGGGAGAAGAGAAGGCATTGGGGTGGAAGAGAAGTTACCCCATGGTGCCATTTCACCAATAAAATTTTAGTTCTCTTGGTGTATTTCAAGATTATTTTCTTTAAATCAACACTGCACTGCATTATATATTGTCAATATTTAAAAAAAATTTCGAATTGACCAATAATTTGCTTGGAAACACAGAAAAAAACGTTTTGTTGAAGAAAGTCTCAAGCAAGATGTTACCTCCACTGAAAAGACACAAAGACTGACGCCTGTATGGTGTGTTGAGAGGCTGGATGGCGCGCATTAAACTCGTCACTTTACCTTCAATTATGTTCAATAATTGTTAAAATGACTAAAAAATTTAATATTAAACTTTTAAAATTATTGAATAGTATAAACTTCTTGATACTTGCTAAAATAGTAAGGAATTTAAGCCCTAGAACCGATTACTGTATTGGCGGACTAATACTACAGCTGGTGGACCGCCAAATGCAAGCGAAAACATGTTCAGGTCGGCTCGTAAAAAACTCGTTAATCGAGGGATTGCTCGTTAACCGAAATTAAGAATCTTATGGAAGGTAACTCGTTAACCGAAATCTCGTTAACCCAGGCGCTCGTTAACCTCTGCCAAACACACAACTCCCTCACCTTCCATTCCATCTTAGGAAATCCATTCTCTTTTTTTCCTCTCAGTTCCTTTAATCCTGATCATCTATTCAATGCTGCTCTCTTCTTCCTTCACTCGCTCCTTTAAACTTCTTGTGGAAACTTTCTCATTGTCACCTTAGAAAATTTCCTTCACTCATACTATTCCAACACAAGTGAAACTCTCTCTATACTTGTAGAGTGAGTGCAACATTGATGATGATGATGATGAACACTCATACAGCTACAGTACAGTACACCGGTGTAGAAGTTTCCATGAGGCAGCGTCAGGGAAGCTACCTTACGAGTTTGACTTACCCTTGCATATGCAGTAATCAGCTGGGCGAGGGTGTTGACATCCTTGGGGTTAAGTTTACGAAGCTCCAGAAGGGAAGCAGCGGCAGTAGGAGCGTCACCACTACGCAGGTGGAAGTCTGCAGCATGACGCCATAACTCCCCCAGGTGCACCGCTGATGTCTGACCAGAGACAGAAGAAACTCTGTAATAAGGGACTATGGTGTAAGTCTCCAGCACCAATAATGTGTCAACCATTACCAAGAAACAAGGATCATAAGTTTCCTCCACACTCCTCCCTCATACACTTCCTTGGGAGGACAACTCACCCACCCACCAAGATAAACATAAAAAATTCACCTAAAAAATATTTCCAATAATCTAATAAAATTTCCCCCCTATGACAGTGGCAGAAAAATCGTGGTCAACTTTACAGGACCAAGTCTTCTAGCAGGTATAATTTTCAGCTGAATCAATAAGACAATGTTTTGAAGTGCGTAACAGATTGTGTCTTTATTATCTTCAGCTACAGGATCATCAGTGTAAGTTAGCTGTAGGGACAGTGGTCATCATCAGTGTAAGTTAGCTGTAGGGATGGTGGTGATCATCAGTGTAAGTTAGCTGTAGGGACGGTGGTCATCATCAGTGTAAGTTAGCTGTAGGGACGGTGGTGATCATCAGTGTAAGTTAGCTGTAGGGATGGTGGTGATCATCAGTGTAAGTTAGCTGTAGGGATGGTGGTGGTCATCAGTGTAAGTTAGCTGTAGGGATGGTGGTGATCATCAGTGTAAGTTAGCTGCAGGGACGGTGGTGATCATCAGTGTAAGTTAGCTGTAGGGATGGTGGTGATCATCAGTGTAAGTTAGCTGTAGGGACGGTGGTCATCATCAGTGTAAGTTAGCTGTAGGGACGGTGGTGATCATCAGTGTAAGTTAGCTGTAGGGATGGTGGTCATCATCAGTGTAAGTTAGCTGTAGGGACGGTGGTGATCATCAGTGTAAGTTAGCTGTAGGGATGGTGGTCATCATCAGTGTAAGTTAGCTGTAGGGATGGTGGTGATCATCAGTGTAAGTTAGCTGTAGGGACGGTGGTGATCATCAGTGTAAGTTAGCTGTAGGGACGGTGGTCATCATCAGTGTAAGTTAGCTGTAGGGACAGTGGTGATCATCAGTGTAAGTTAGCTGTAGGGATGGTGGTGATCATCAGTGTAAGTTAGCTGTAGGGACGGTGGTGATCATCAGTGTAAGTTAGCTGTAGGGACAGTGGTGATCATCAGTGTAAGTTAGCTGTAGGGACAGTGGTGATCATCAGTGTAAGTTAGCTGTAGGGACAGTGGTGATCATCAGTGTAAGTTAGCTGTAGGGACAGTGGTGATCATCAGTGTAAGTTAGCAGTAGGGACAGTGGTGATCATCAGTGTAAGTTAGCTGTAGGGATGGTGGTCATCATCAGTGTACGCTAGCTGTAGGGACGGTGGTGATCATCAGTGTAAGTTAGCTGTAGGGATGGTGGTGATCATCAGTGTAAGTTAGCTGTAGGGATGGTGGTGATCATCAGTGTAAGTTAGCTGTAGGGACAGTGGTGATCATCAGTGTAAGTTAGCTGTAGGGACAGTGGTGATCATCAGTGTAAGTTAGCTGTAGGGACAGTGGTGATCATCAGTGTAAGTTAGCTGTAGGGATGGTGGTGATCATCAGTGTAAGTTAGCTGTAGGGATGGTGGTCATCATCAGTGTAAGTTAGCTGTAGGGACAGTGGTGATCATCAGTGTAAGTTAGCTGTAGGGACAGTGGTGATCATCAGTGTAAGTTAGCTGTAGGGACAGTGGTGATCATCAGTGTAAGTTAGCTGTAGGGACAGTGGTCATCATCAGTGTTCGTTAGCTGTAGGGACGGTGGTCATCATCAGTGTAAGTTAGCTGTAGGGACAGTGGTGATAATCAGTGTAAGTTAGCTGTAGAATCAGTGGTGATCATCAGTGTAAGTTAGCTGTAGGGACAGTGGTGATCATCAGTGTAAGTTAGCTGTAGGGACGGTGGTGATCATCAGTGTAAGTTAGCTGTAGGGACAGTGGTGATCATCAGTGTAAGTTAGCTGTAGGGACAGTGGTGATCATCAGTGTAAGTTAGCTGTCAGGACAGTGGTCATCATCAGTGTAAGTTAGCTGTAGGGACAGTGGTGATCATCAGTGTAAGTTAGCTGTAGGGACAGTGGTGATCATCAGTGTAAGTTAGCTGTAGGGACAGTGGTGATCATCAGTGTAAGTTAGCTGTAGAATCAGTGGTGATATCAGTGTAAGTTAGCTGTAGAAACAGTGGTCATCATCAGTGTAAGTTAGCTGTAGAAACAGTGGTGATCATCAGTGTAAGTTAGCTGTAGAATCAGTGGTGATCATCAGTGTAAGCTAGCTGTAGAAACAGTGGTGATCATCAGTGTAAGTTAGCTGTAGGGACAGTGGTCATCATCAGTGTAAGTTAGCTGTAGAAACAGTGGTGATCATCAGTGTAAGTTAGCTGTAGAAACAGTGGTGATCATCAGTGTAAGTTAGCTGTAGAAACAGTGGTCATCATCAGTGTAAGTTAGCTGTAGAAACAGTGGTGATCATCAGTGTACGTTAGCTGTAGAATCAGTAGTGATCATCAGTGTACAGTGTGTTAGCTGTAGGGACAGTGGTCATCATCAGTGTACAGTGTGATAGCTGTAGGGACAGTGGTGATCATCAGTGTAAGTTAGCTGTAGAAACAGTGGTGATCATCAGTGTAAGTTAGCTGTAGGGAGAGTGGTGATCATCAGTGTAAGTTAGCTGTAGGGATGGTGGTCATCATCAGTGTACGTTAGCTGTAGGGATGGTGGTGATCATCAGTGTAAGTTAGCTGTAGGGACAGTGGTCATCATCAGTGTACAGTGTGTTAGCTGTAGGGACAGTGGTCATCATCAGTGTACAGTGTGTTAGCTGTAGGGACAGTGGTCAACAGTGTACAGTGTGTTAGCTGTAGGGAGAGTGGTCATCATCAGTGTAAGTTAGCTGTAGGGATGGTGGTGATCATCAGTGTAAGTTAGCTGTAGGGACAGTGGTCATCATCAGTGTACAGTGTGTTAGCTGTAGGGACAGTGGTCATCATCAGTGTACAGTGTGTTAGCTGTAGGGACAGTGGTCAACAGTGTACAGTGTGTTAGCTGTAGGGACAGTGGTCATCATCAGTGTACAGTGTGTTAGCTGTAGGGGCAGTGGTCATCATCAGTGTACAGTGTGTTAGCTGTAGGGGCAGTGGTCATCATCAGTGTACAGTGTGTTAGCTGTAGGGACAGTGGTCATCATCAGTGTACAGTGTGTTAGCTGTAGGGACAGTGGTCATCATCAGTGTACAGTGTGTTAGCTGTAGGGACAGTGGTCATCATCAGTGTACAGTGTGTTAGCTGTAGGGACAGTGGTCATCATCAGTGTACAGTGTGTTAGCTGTAGGGACAGTGGTCATCATCAGTGTACAGTGTGTTAGCTGTAGGGACAGTGGTCATCATCAGTGTACAGTGTGTTAGCTGTAGGGACAGTGGTCATCATCAGTGTACAGTGTGTTAGCTGTAGGGACAGTGGTCATCATCAGTGTACAGTGTGTTAGCTGTAGGGACAGTGGTCATCATCAGTGTACAGTGTGTTAGCTGTAGGGACAGTGGTCATCATCAGTGTACAGTGTGTTAGCTGTAGGGACAGTGGTCATCATCAGTGTACAGTGTGTTAGCTGTAGGGACAGTGGTCATCATCAGTGTACAGTATGTTAGCTGTAGGGACAGTGGTCATCATCAGTGTACAGTATCTTAGCTGTAGGGACAGTGGTCATCATCAGTGTACAGTGTGTTAGCTGTAGGGACAGTGGTCATCATCAGTGTACAGTGTGTTAGCTGTAGGGACAGTGGTCATCATCAGTGTACAGTATGTTAGCTGTAGGGACAGTGGTCATCATCAGTGTACAGTATGTTAGCTGTAGGGACAGTGGTCATCATCAGTGTACAGTGTGTTAGCTGTAGGGACAGTGGTCATCATCAGTGTACAGTGTGTTAGCTGTAGGGACAGTGGTCATCATCAGTGTACAGTATGTTAGCTGTAGGGACAGTGGTCATCATCAGTGTACAGTATGTTAGCTGTAGGGACAGTGGTCATCATCAGTGTACAGTATGTTAGATGTAGGGACAGTGGTCATCATCAGTGTACAGTGTGTTAGCTGTAGGGACAGTGGCCATCATCAGTGTACAGTGTGTTAGCTGTAGGGACAGTGGTCATCATCAGTGTACAGTGTGTTAGCTGTAAGGACAGTGGTCATCATCAGTGTACAGTATGTTAGATGTAGGGACAGTGGTCATCATCAGTGCACAGTGTGTAAGCTGTAGGGACAGTGGTCATCATCAGTGTACAGTGTGTTAGCTGTAGGGACAGTGGTCATCATCAGTGTACAGTATGTTAGATGTAGGGACAGTGGTCATCATCAGTGTACAGTATGTTAGATGTAGGGACAGTGGTCATCATCAGTGTACAGTGTGTTAGCTGTAGGGACAGTGGTCATCATCAGTGTACAGTGTGTTAGCTGTAGGGACAGTGGTCATCATCAGTGTACAGTGTGTTAGCTGTAGGGACAGTGGTCATCATCAGTGTACAGTGTGTTAGCTGTAGGGACAGTGGTCATCATCAGTGTACAGTGTGTTAGCTGTAGGGACAGTGGTCATCATCAGTGTACAGCATGTTAGCTGTAGGGACAGTGGTCATCATCAGTGTACAGTGTGTTAGCTGTAGGGACAGTGGTCATCATCAGTGTACAGTGTGTTAGCTGTAGGGACAGTGGTCATCATCAGTGTACAGTGTGTTAGCTGTAGGGACAGTGGTCATCATCAGTGTACAGTGTGTTAGCTGTAGGGACAGTGGTCATCATCAGTGTACAGTGTGTTAGCTGTAGGGACAGTGGTCATCAGTGTACAGTGTGTTAGCTGTAGGGACAGTGGTCATCATCAGTGTACAGTGTGTTAGCTGTAGGGACAGTGGTCATCATCAGTGTACAGTGTGTTAGCTGTAGGGACAGTGGTCATCATCAGTGTACAGTGTGTTAGCTGTAGGGACAGTGGTCATCATCAGTGTACAGTGTGTTAGCTGTAGGGACAGTGGTCATCATCAGTGTACAGTGTGTTAGCTGTAGGGGCAGTGGCCATCATCAGTGTACAGTGTGTTAGCTGTAGGGACAGTGGTCATCATCACACCTTTTACCACTGCCACAAAGGTTATATAATGATAGAATCACCAAGAAACTCTCCTGGTTACAGGATACAAATTCCTCACCTTGTTCTTCTTGTGCCATTCCACAGCTTGTCTGAGGACTGCGGAGGCACCATCACGTTCTCCCAAGGACATGTAGAGTGCTACTAAGGCAGAGACCACGCCCTGTCGGTACATGTCACTCTCCTCCAGGGATGTCAGTACCTCACATGCTGCCTTCTTCTTCCCCTACAACACAAAGCATTAACCATTATTTGTTAAGGTAGAGTTAAATTATTATTTGTCAAAGTAGAGCAAAAATATTATTTGTCAAAGTAGAGCTAAATTATTATTTGTCAAAGTAGAGCAAAATTATATTTGTCAAGGTAGAGTAAAATTATTATTGTCAAGGTAGAGTACAATTATTATTTGTCAAGGTAAAGTAAAATTATTATTGTCACGGTAGAGTAAAATTATTATTCATTGGTTACAGACTGTGGAAGGCGGTGGAGGCAGACCAACACTGGACCTGGAGATACTGACGTCCAAGATCAAGGAGTGGTTCATCAGCATCAACTAGTACAGTAGACTTGGGATTGGCAAAGACCTGAAGGCACCAGTAGCCAGGCGCACCCCAGCATGATGGATAGAGTTCAGCGTGCTGAGTCTAGTCTCAGTGGCTGAGGAGTACACCTCACACTCATAATCCAGTTTGGGTCTAACTAGCATGTGGTAAAGGTGCAGCAGAGTTCCTCGGTCAAAACCCCCACAACGTGTGACTCAAGACTCTCAATAACTTGAGATCACACACGCAAGACTCTCTGAGGTAACGAATATGTGGCTGCCACATAAACCGGTTGTCAAAGATAATGCCTAGGAAACAACCATAAATCTGTAGGTCAGGATGTGGGTGAACACCTTGAAGGTGGCAGAAATGCATAGCAACAGTCTTCTTGGGAGAAAATCTGAAACCATGCTCTATGGTCCAATGTGAAACCTTGTTTAGTGCAAGTTGCATGCGACATTCAACCACTGACATGTGGGAAGCTGCATACCAAATGGCCATCATCTACATACAATGAGACTGACACACCACCTGGAACTGATGTTGTTACCCCATTTTTTGCAATGGCAAATAGGGTCACAATATGCGGTGCTGACATTTCTGTGGCTACACGGACCCTAAAAGTGCGATGTCCAAAGAACTGACCTATTATTGATGGTAAATTTCCCTGCAATCCAAAATTGTGAACCTCTTTAAGGATGCCGAATCTCCAAGTTGTGTTGTATGCTTTCTCTAGGTCGAAGAAAATGCAGACTACATGTTGATGATGAGCAAAAGCCTCACTCACCGAGGTCTCAAGACGAACTAGAGCATCATCTGGAAACCAGATTGATACGGCGAAAGAACAGCATCCTTCTGCAGGTAGTATACAAATCGAGAGTTGACCAGCATTTAAAAAAGCTTGCAGATACAGAAGGTCAGAGCTATGGGGAGACATTGTAACCACTAGAATATAGCAGGTGAAGAAGGCCCTCTTTTCCAGTCTTCTTGAAAGGCAGGACAGTAGCCTCCCACTGTGAGGCCAGGAAGACACCCTCTCACCAGATCCTGTTATATATCTCCAATAGAAAGATCTGTGCCTCAACTTCAAGGTTGGTGGATCATTGAAAATGGGATATCATCAGGCCCTGGTGAAGTGTCTCCAGTGAGTGAGAGGGTGGTTCTCATTTCTTTCATTGAGAACGTGATGTTGTATGTCTCGCCACGTCTCACTCCAAAATCCAGGACCCTTGACTCCTCTACTCTACACACCTGCTTGAACTCTGAGGATTGAGCTGCCATAGAAGACACACCTGCAAATGTTGAGGCAAAAAAATCAGCAACTTCTTGAGGGGCAGCAACTGTGCTGCCCAGGGTTGCCAGGTCGTGGACTGCGTTCCCGCCCAAGCCCATCCCAAAACCCGCCCCGAAACCGCCAACTCTTTCCCAAAAAATCCGCCAAAAACCATAATTATCAGTAATATAATGTATTACGCTCAAGAGAACAGACAAAGGTATTATAACAGAAGGGAGAACATTTTATTTAATTACTAAAATAAGTATTGACATCATACACACACATACATGCACTTATACTTGATATTATGTTATATAATATGAAATGAAAAAAAGTGTAAACATAAGTAAGGTATGCAAATTAGCGTACAGGCCTAGTGTCCATACCCTGTTGTGACCGCAGTGCCTTTCTCCAGTTCTATCAAGCCCAAGAATGATGTAATAATTCTTTTCTTTTAATAGCTGGGATACTGAACAACAACAAAGTGTCTTTTTTGTAGTAATGTCTGTACTTTCATCAATTATTAATGAGTATTCACTATCACTGATATCACTGCATAGTTCATTCACCATACAGGGTCCTCGTACTCTGTTCACAGGTGTCGTACATTTTGTCCTATGTGGGGATGTTGCCTTGGAAGAAATATCTTTCACAAGTTCAGCCAGATGATTGAAAGTTTTTATGCTTGAATGGCAATCAATGTGAACTGTTAATTTCAGTTCAGAAATTCTCACATTTTTATTGTCATTTGTTTTTGATAAGCCAGACTGAAATTATGTCCTCGTGTTTAAAAGTGGAGTTGTATTAGTTTACAGGATCACTGTGATGGCTCTAACTGTTGTTTTGTATGTTGTATTAGTTTACAGGATCACTGTGATGGCTCCAACTGTTGTTTTGTATGTTGTATTAGTTTACAGGATCACTGTGGTGGCTCTAACTGTTGTTTTGTATGTTGTATTAGTTTACAGGATCACTGTGATGGCTCTAACTGTTGTTTTCTATGTTGTATTAGTTTACAGGATCACTGTGGTGGCTCTAACTGTTGTTTTGTATGTTGTATTAGTTTACAGGATCACTGTGATGGCTCTAACTGTTGTTTAGTATGTTGTATTAGTTTACAGGATCACTGTGATGGCTCTAACTGTTGTTTTCTATGTTGTATTAGTTTACAGGATCACTGTGGTGGCTCTAACTGTTGTTTTGTATGTTGTATTAGTTTACAGGATCACTGTGATGGCTCCAACTGTTGTTTTGTATGTTGTATTAGTTTACAGGATCACTGTGGTGGCTCTAACTGTTGTTTTGTATGTTGTATTAGTTTACAGGATCACTGTGGTGGCTCTAACTGTTGTTTTGTATGTTGTATTAGTTTACAGGATCACTGTGATGGCTCTAACTGTTGTTTTCTATGTTGTATTAGTTTACAGGATCACTGTGATGGCTCTAACTGTTGTTTTGTATGTTGTATTAGTTTACAGGATCACTGTGATGGCTCCAACTGTTGTTTTCTATGTTGTATTAGTTTACAGGATCACTGTGGTGGCTCTAACTGTTGTTTTGTATGTTGTATTAGTTTCATCACCCGGTACACTTACGATCCATCTTCTTTCTTATATTTTTTTGCCATACTTAGCCCATTTGCCCAATTCCACTACAGCACACGTATACACGCTGTCGCTCGCGCATGCTATTTTATCTCCTCCACTGACCACGGTTGAGAGTAAAATGGCTGTGGGGATTCTGGAGAGTGGAGAACATCAACATGGGTTTCAATGAAGCCGCAAGAGTGTCAGGTCAACTAAACAGGCCATGCCCTCAAGAGAGAGGGGGAAGGAGTCGCATGTCTGTCAAATTACCTGTACATCTATAAGGTAAGGTAAAATACGTCGTGCGCTTTAAAAAATAAACAGCCCAAAACCCGCTAGCTTCAGTAAAAAAACAGCCAAAAAAAAATATGGCACCTGCGACCACCATTTTTTTCCTGCTAGCTTCCCTCAAAAGCAGCTCAATTGAGTGAGAAAAACACAGACCTAGCAACACTGGAGCTGCCATCATTAACTCTGAGAACTGGGGGAGGATTAGATATAAACTTGCCTGCTATTGTTGCTCACATTTCTGTACCCGGGACAAGGAAGGTTTTTTGTTTGGAGAGGAGACATAAGAATAAATGACTGGTGACGGCCATTCTTTAAAACTCCACGATCTTGGGCTCTGACCCGTTTGTATTCCACATAATAAAATTTTGTCCTATGATGCCAATAGCAGCCATAAGCTCTGAACCCCACAACAACTGCACTCCTCTGACCAACAAGGAACAGGTCAGCGAGCTACACCACCAGAGGTCCGAGGAATGGAGTAATTGGCCAGACCATTGGAGGAGACCGAGTAAAATTATTCTTTGTTGTGTGATGTCTGCTAGGTGTACGTTCATGTGTGTATGAGAATTGTTCCAGTGCGAGTGCTGCCCTCTTGTGGCCTGGGAATGAATGAGATAGTCTCATGCTTCATTGTACTATAGTGAATGAGACAGTGTCCATTCCTTATATGTATTGTAGTAGTTGACTCGTTTGTTAAATAATATACAGTAGTCATTCTGAATCTTGCCGTCACCTGTACAAGTTCCTCAACAAAGCAATTACAAGCACGTGTTTACTTACCCCACCATGAGCCAGAGCAATAGACACTGTGTTTACTGGTGGTGTTGTAGAGGCAGACTTACTCACCTTAGACAACAGTATCTGTGTGGTCATCAGGGACAGGTTCAGGTTCTGGTCTGGGTTTTCCTGCAGACATTTTGTGAGTATAGCACGGGACTCTGCCAACTTGCCCTCACGACCAAGCTGTGCAGCCTTGATCACCTGGACTTTGAGGGTCATCTGTGGGTACTCCTTCTCCAGGTTCTGAGCTTCTGTTCTGCACACTTCATCCTGAGGCCATACAATGTAATTAAAACAGTAATACAAGAATTTAAAAAAATACGGATATACTAAATTACTTTGTGTTTCATATTACAGGTTGTACCTCTCTAGTCCGGCAACCTCGGAACCTGACCGGTGCCGGACCATGGAAATTCACCCTTTTCCTGGATAAATAGTGACTTGTGCTTACGCTTGGAAGCACTAGCACCACTTTCTCTGCTTTGTGGTCTCTTTGAAGACATGTTGAAGGGTTAAATGTCGAACAGTAGTTCTCAAATTTTGTGAGATTAAATTCAACGTTTTTTATTTGAACACACAAAAAAAACACTACACAATTTAAAATTATGACGGCGGAAACTCGAATTTCGACGGGTTTGAACGGCCCGCCAACGTTCAGACGTCGTGCATAATCGTGTAAACAGTGTCATTTCTCTTATGTACAAAAGATTCATTATTGTTTATTACTGAATGTCGTTTTGATTGAATTAATGTTTATGTGTGCAAAATGAGCAATACAATTCATTAATAATACGTAGAATATTAAAACACACGAGGAAATGACACAGCATTGTTTTCGTTGATTACAAAACCAGTGACTGACTGGTTCTACATATAAAACTGAAGGAAATAAGACCTAGGTTGTAGCTGTAGTAAAATTAATATGGTTGTTTTAAGTAATGTTATTTAATGTTAATAAATGGAACAATGGAAGTAGCTAACCATTAATGGTAAAAGAAAAAGTGCGATGACGTATGTAAGTGCGCACATGTGAAAACATATCGTCATTACTCTCCATAAGAATATGAAAGCAACATTTATTTACTGCTCATATATATTGAAAGGTTAAATGTTGTACTCTGTATAGACAAGCACAGAGAGAGAGAGAGAGAGAGAGAGAGAGAGAGAGAGAGAGAGAGAGAGAGAGAGAGAGAGAGAGAGAGAGAGAGAGAGAGAGAGAGAGAGAGAGAGAGCAGCCGAACTGCCGGATGTAAACAAACCTTAATTTCCTGCAGCTTTGTTGTTTTTTTGTTTTTTTTTACAGGGATTAGTCCACCCGGGCACAGGTCACTGACCCACATTGGGGCCTGACGAAAATTTAATATTCCTGTAATAATAATAATTCAGAAAAAAAAAAAGAAGCTGCCTATCTACCTATTGGGCAAACTAAAATCATTCTGGACCACCGAATGCCAGACTAGAGGTACAACTTGTACTTTGAAAAAAAAAAATAATGATAATAATATACAGTATAGTCTGCATTTACGCGGATTTGGTTTACGCGTTTGGTCATTTACGCGGCACTTTGCCAGAATGAAAATTTTAAGTTACGCGGTTCATTCCATCATTTATGCGGGAAGCAGCGCCTGGAGGGTGCGCATTAGGTCGCTCTTACGTTATCGCTGACGTCATATGACGTATAGGGCTGTGATTGGGCCATGCATCCTTACCTCCCTCTGCCGCTAGCTGTGATTGTCTAATGTAACATGACGTGCCCTGCAACCGGAGGGAAGAAGTCGCTGACCTAGCCGGGCCAGTCTCATTGTTTTCAGTTCTACGCGTATACAGTTCTCTCTTGTGCCCGCTATTCCCCTCACAGTGACTTCCGCTGGACCCCCACCATCCCCGAGAAACCTTGAACTACCTGGAGTTGGCAGAGAAAATCAAGCTCATCTTGCCAAAGACACAGTCAAGCATTGGTATGAAGTGTCTAATAACCTTCTGTCGAAAATTATGGAGCCGTATGTCCAGATGTATGACAACAACATCAATGCTAGTCATCAATGTAGTATTACGGACTTCTTCGCCCACAACCCACCACAGCCAGCCCAAGTCAGTGACAGTGACGATATGGACTTTGAGGGGTTTGTCAGGGAGGCCCTGCAAGCCTCTGTGAATAGTGATAGTAATTCACCGGAGGGCAACTAATCTGCCCTCTGCCTCGGAACCAGCCGCCATCCCAATGTGCCGACCCATCTCTTCTACTAATGTAAGTTTTAAACACCTTTATATTTGTACAGTAGTGTAGTTTTTTATTTAGATATTATGTGTGTGTCAATACCATCATAAAATTATGATGTTATTTTTACTACAAGGTACGTATTGTGTCAGAAAAAGTGGAGTTTGGGGGTCGGCCCAGTCTCTATTTCATTAATCCCATATGTTCTGCTATTTCGTTTACGCGTTTCTCGTTTTACGCGGACCTCCATGGGTTCATTTGACCGCGTAAATGCAGACTATATATATATATATATATATATATATATATATATATATATATATATATATATATATATATATATGTTGACAACCCTTTATCCGAAAACCGAAAAAAAAATTTGTGGAGCAATTTTTTTTTTTTTTTTTAATGGGTATTAGCCCACCCGGGCACATGTCACTGACCCACATCGGGGCCTGGGGGGTGAAAATGTAATAGTAATAATAATTATAATAATACAGGTAATAATGATAATACAGTTATAATAATAATTATTCATAGTAAATAAAATTTTTAATAAAAAATACACAAAAATAAAATAAGAATGATAACAATAATAATAATACTAAAGAAACAAGAATGAAAAAAAGATCAAAAGTGAGAAATATGACCTAGACCTATGAATTATTATTATTATTATTATTATTATAATTATTATTATTATTATATTTTAGCCCCCAGCCTCAATGTGAGTCGGTGACCTGCTGTGCCTGAGTGGGTTGATCCCTATTATAAAAAAAAAAAAAAAAAAAAAAAAAACTAACCATTCTGAAATCCTAAAAATTCCAAAAACCGAAATGCATCTGGTCCCAAGGATTTCGGATAAGGGATTGTCAACTTGTATAAGTAAAGAAGAAAGAATGTATATGATGTATACACAAACTTATATAAAACCCAATGATTCCACAACTTACAGCCCATAGGATAGATACAGTACAGGAGGTTCACACTACAGTACCTGGTTAGTGTGGTAAGCCAGGAGGCAGTGGTTGAGGCTGATGGTAGAGCGCTGGTAGCTGGTCAGTTTGTGCTCCAGGCCGGGCGCCATGGCAGTCTTCATCCTCTTGCGGGAGTCAAAGACATTAGCCGCTCGGTTGATGGAGACCAAGTTGTTGTTGATGATGGCCAGGAGGGCTGGGTCTTCTGGCTTGGACTTGAGCACGCTGTTGTAGATGGCCAGAGCCTCACGTTCCCGCCCCAGCAGCTGTAGACAGTGACCTTGTTGTACCCTGAAATGTGTCACACCGCGACATGATGTACAATGTGGATATAAAGTACCAAGTTCTGTTTATTCTATAATGTTTATCTAACAGACCAAAGCATCCAGGCCAGCAGAATAACATAGACTTAGTAGTAACCAGGGGAGCACATGTTCACCCTACACACCCTACAGTAATTAAAGTGAGGTCACAGTCACGAAGGGAACAGTTCTCACTGCCACGTGATCATGACCGTGTTACCTCAACAAACTACCGTCCAGCCAGCACTTCTGTTACCTGACCAAACAGCCGGTCTAGAAACACCCATTTTAGTGTTAATTAAGAGAGGTCATCTGCCGGCTCGAGATCTCCAATATAAGGGGCCTGCAGCTCCTTCCAGAGGATCATTCTTATAACCGTGAAGGGGCCAGCAACACTCGTCCCCAGCCCCGCTCGTCGTCTCACCAGGGGCCAGCAACACTCGTCCCCAGCCCCGCTCGTCGTCTCACCAGGGGCCAGCAACACTCGTCCCCAGCCCCGCTCGTCGTCTCACCAGGGGCCAGCAACACTCGTCCCCAGCCCCGCTCGTCGTCTCACCAGGGGCCAGCAACACTCGTCCCCAGCCCCGCTCGTCGTCTCACCAGGGGCCAGCAACACTCGTCCCCAGCCCCGCTCGTCGTCTCACCAGGGGCCAGCAACACTCGTCCCCAGCCCCGCTCGTCGTCTCACCAGCTACATTGAAGAAATCCGTCACCAAGTGCAACGAGGTCTCAGCCCGGTCCATCGACGGTGTGCTACCCCCTCATCGTTTAAAAATAAGAGCTGGCTGTGTAGCGGCGATCCTGAACCTCCCCAACGATCGACATAGTGGAAGTATCCATTCTACTTGTTAGGTAATAGGAATATACCATAGTCTATTATACATTGATCCCCCCCCTATCAAACTAGTAAAATAAAGCTGTTTTATATACTACACTTGTACTGAGCCTGTGTTAATATACAGCATTATCTTCACACCCTCGAGTCACGCTACCTCACTCTACGACTCTGCCACTATAAACCTTACCTCTTCATATGATATTTAACCTCATTATAATACCATCCAGCTATATGTAGTATATTCCTAGTGGGAAGAATGTCCTATAATTTAAGATATGAAGTAACTTATGATAAAAGGAATGAACGTGATTATTGAGAGATAAGAAAACCCTATTGTGATCCAAGAGAGCAGCTGGTTATTGAGAGTGCTGGTGAGGATCTGTGTACCGTGAGATGGTTGGTGAGGCTCTGTGTCCCGTGAGATGGTTGGTGAGGCTCTGTGTACCGTGAGATGGCTGGTGAGGATCTGTGTACGTGAGATGGTTGGTGAGGCTCTGTGTACCGTGAGATGGCTGGTGAGGATCTGTGTACCGTGAGATGGTTGGTGAGGCTCTGTGTACCGTGAGATGGTTGGTGAGGCTCTGTGTCCCGTGAGATGGTTGGTGAGGCTCTGTGTATCGTGAGATGGCTGGTGAGGATCTGTGTACGTGAGATGGTTGGTGAGGCTGTGTACCGTGAGATGGCTGGTGAGGATCTGTGTACCGTGAGATGGTTGGTGAGGCTCTGTGTACCGTGAGATGGTTGGTGAGGCTCTGTGTACCGTGAGATGGTTGGTGAGGCTCTGTGTACCGTGAGACGGTTGGTGAGGCTCTGTGTACCGTGAGACGGTTGGTGAGGCTCTGTGTACAGTGAGACGGTTGGTGAGGCTCTGTGTACCGTGAGATGGTTGGTGAGGCTCTGTGTACCGTGAGATGGTTGGTGAGGCTCTGTGTACCGTGAGATGGTTGGTGAGGCTCTGTGTACCGTGAGATGGTTGGTGAGGCTCTGTGTACCGTGAGATGGTTGGTGAGGCTCTGTGTACCGTGAGAGGTTGGTGAGGCTCTGTGTACCGTGAGATGGTTGGTGAGGCTCTGTGTACCGTGAGATGGTTGGTGAGGCTCTGTGTACCGTGAGATGGTTGGTGAGGCTCTGTGTACCGTGAGATGGTTGGTGAGGCTCTGTGTACCGTGAGATGGTTGGTGAGGCTCTGTGTACCGTGAGATGGTTGGTGAGGCTCTGTGTACCGTGAGATGGTTGGTGAGGCTCTGTGTACCGTGAGATGGTTCGTGAGGCTCTGTGTACCGTGAGATGGTTGGTGAGGCTCTGTGTACCGTGAGATGGTTGGTGAGGCTCTGTGTACCGTGAGATGGTTGGTGAGGCTCTGTGTACCGTGAGATGGGTGGTGAGGCTCTGTGTACCGTGAGATGGTTGGTGAGGCTCTGTGTACAGTGAGATGGCTGGTGAGGCTCTGTGTACCGTGAGATGGTTGGTGAGGCTCTGTGTACCGTGAGATGGTTGGTGAGGCTCTGTGTACCGTGAGATGGTTGGTGAGGCTCTGTGTACCGTGAGATGGTTGGTGAGGCTCTGTGTACCGTGAGATGGTTGGTGAGGCTCTGTGTACCGTGAGATGGTTGGTGAGGCTCTGTGTACCGTGAGATGGTTGGTGAGGCTCTGTGTACCGTGAGATGGTTGGTGAGGCTCTGTGTACCGTGAGATGGTTGGTGAGGCTCTGTGTACCGTGAGATGGTTGGTGAGGCTCTGTGTACCGTGAGATGGTTGGTGAGGCTCTGTGTACCGTGAGATGGTTGGTGAGGCTCTGTGTACCGTGAGATGGTTGGTGAGGCTCTGTGTACCGTGAGATGGTTGGTGAGGCTCTGTGTACCGTGAGATGGTTGGTGAGGCTCTGTGTACCGTGAGATGGTTGGTGAGGCTCTGTGTACCGTGAGATGGTTGGTGAGGCTCTGTGTACCGTGAGATGGTTGGTGAGGCTCTGTGTACCGTGAGATGGTTGGTGAGGCTCTGTGTACAGTGATCTATAAAGAATACCGGTATTAAAACCCTTTTCGATATTTCACACTTAATATAATACCCAGTAATCTACTTCAACCTCCTATTGTTTACAACGACGCATCACGCACCACCAGCTGTATCAGCTAGACGGTACACGTGTTTTTCGAATCGTTTTCAGTAAAAAAACTGTTACATCACACGTATATTTTACCTAAACTGCGCCTGAATGAATATATTCTCGGAAATAAATAGTGGTTTTGCTAAAACGTGATGTATTTTAATGTAAAATAGGATAAAATACATGACGAAAACAAAAGATTTTACCGAACCTTCCGATGTTCAAGAGAAGTTACTCGTTTTTTTAATAGTTTTTGGTTAAAATATTGTTATATTACAATGGTATTCTATTCATACTGTGCTTGATATAATGCATTCACGGAAATGTAATATTTTTGCTGAAATGATGTACATATTACAGTGGAAAGTGGGATAAAATCGTGACGAAAACAATGACTTTCGCTTTCATTCGTTCAAAAGATGTTACCATAATCGCTTTTCGAATGGTTTTCAGTTAAAAAACTGTTGTATTATAATAATATTCTATCCTAATTGACTTGACTAAATACTACGATACCATATTTCGGAATATTTTCATTAAAATCCATCCAAATCATTTTCCTTGTCATCGTCTGCAGCACCAAACAGCTTCTCCCAGTCCTCTCCTTGAACAGGGCTAGAGGGTACGTGTTTTTCGAATCGTTTTCAGTTAAAAACTATTACATCACACGTATTTTTTACCTTAACTGCGCCTGAATGAATATATTCTCGGAAATAAATAGTAATTTGCTGAAACGTGATGTATTTCAGTGTAAAATAGGATAAAATACATGACGAAAACAAAAGACTTTACCTAAGCTTCCGATGTTCAAGAGATGTTACTCGTTTTTTTTATAGTTTTCGGTTAAAATTCTGTTATATTACAATGATATTCTATTCATATTGTGCTTGATATAATGCATTCACGGAAATGCAATATTTTTGATGAAATTACGTACGTATTACAGTGGAAAGTGGGATAAAATCGTGACGAAAACAACGACTTTCAGTTTCTTTCGTTCAAAAGATGTTACCATAATCGCTCATCGAATGGTTTAGTTAAGAAACTGTTGTATTACAATAATATTCCCTCCTAATTAACTTGAATAAATACTTGAATGGAAATATACAATAATTTTGTTGAAAC